>CM053597.1:225443700-225472016 GCA_028646575.1 Pseudocheirus occidentalis
GCCTGAGTTCCAGGTGCCTCACTTCAGGGAGGATGTTGACAAACTGAAGAGGTTAGACAGAAGATAAATCAGAATAAGATGATTGGAGATTATGCCTGTGCCCCATTCAACCAAGTGTGCATGTTTACTCTGGAGAAGAAGGCATGCAAAGGAGGCATGAACGAGAGTTACTTTGGAGTCTATCAAGGACTGTCATACTGAAAATGACTTTGATTGGCTCTGCTTCAGAGATCAGCTCTGGAGCTAGCAGCGATGGAGAAAGTTGCAAAGATGGTGAATTAGGTTTAATATAAGTAAAATCTCCTGAGCAATGACACCTTTTCCAGAGCAGAATGTGCTCACCTGGGAAGTACCACATTAGTTCTTAGAGGTCTTTAATTGAAGGCTAAAGATCTTGTAGAGAAGGTTCTTATGCAGGTCTCAGCTCATGCCCCTTACTGTTTAAGACTCTGATTCTGAACACAAAGTGTGTTCTGGGGGGAGGCCACCACATATTCAAGGGCATTGAGGTCAATGTGGCTGACTGGTCCAAGGCAATGTTGCATAGTTCCCTGTGGCTCAAATGGAAGATTTGTAGAAGACAGCTTTAGAAAGTCGTGCCAGATGGGTCTGTCTTCTAGTAGAGATAACAAAACATGAACTCACCATCTTCTTTACCCCAGAAAATGAGCTGTCCTCTGATTTCTAATGAATCACATGAATTCTCTTTCAGTTTTCTTGACATTTGAAAGTCTCAAGCCTTGTTAACATAGTCTCACTCTTTTCTCCAAGGTATACCAGGCTATTTACAGCCATTAGCCCATTAAGCTGTGCAACATCTCCAAGGAAAAGAGAGGTCATTTGCAAATGAGGGCAATACCCTAAATGACAAAAGGAGAAAACAGAAGAACAGAGAGGTTAATGAATTTTCCTGAGGTCACACAGAAAGTCAGTTATGTAAGCAGAGAAGAAAAGTTTGAACTGGTCTTCCTGTGTTCTTGACATTCCCCAGAATCCCCTGCTGTCAGTCCTTCATGGCCAGTCTTGCCTACAAGGCAAGCTTTCTTTCATTCACTGAATTGATCAGTCATTCATTGTGTGCATAGGGCCACACTCAGAATCCTCTCTTCTCTCTCCCAGCTCGCAGGCTAGTTTGAGGTAAGAAGGAGCCACCCCCAGAGCAAGCAGCTAACTTTTCCTCATCATACATGTTAATTGTCAAATGGGAGCTTCAACCAGTAAGTCAGGAGGCAGAGAGAAACTTGGGCTGAACCGGTCAAGAAAGACTTCATGAACTGGAAAGAACCCTGGGCTTGGCAACAAATTCCCAGAATTCAAGTCTCCACTCTGATAGCTACTAACCACGTGATTATCAGCAAGTCACTTCTCTTCCTTCCTCTGACTTCAGTTTTCTCATGTGGAGAATGAGGAAAATCCCCCAAGCATGACCTGACTAGCAGAGCTTTGGTGAGAAAAGTATTCTGTAAACTTTCATGTGATATCATAATGGGACCAGTTACTACTACCACTTGGAGGCAGTGTGCCATAGTGGATGGAGCTAGAAGAACCTGGGTTCAGGTCCTGTCTTGGAGACATATTGGCTATGTGATCCTAGGTAAACCATTTAATACCTCTTTCCTCTAGGCAGCTGAGATATAATGAATGCCAATGTGCATTGGCAAAGGAAATTTCCTCACTCAGGAGTACCCTACATCATTGAAACTGTAGTCACAGTACTTATCCCTCTGATGGCAAGAGATGATCATGATGGAGAAGGAACTGGGGACTAGAATAGAATTATAGATTTCTTGTTAGAAGGAATCTTTTCAAGAGATCATCTAGGCTGACTTTCTTAGCAGAAAACTGAAGCCCACAGAGGGTAAATGGTCTGAGGTCTGTGGTCATAAAGACAACTAGTGACAGATCTGAAATTTGAACCCACATTCTCAGACTCCAAAACTGGATCTTCAAAGGAGGAGTAGGATTTAGCTGGAGGCTTGTAGCCACAAGGCACTGTGATACAGTACTTAGGAAGGAGTCAACTGGTTCAGGGAGGAGGGTTTGTCCTGGAGAATAGTGAGAGATGGGATTAGGAAATTAACTAGGGACCACTTTTATAAGGCCTTGAATGCCAGCCTGAGGTGGCCACCAGAACAAACCTAGATTTGGAGTAGGATGACATCAGCTGGGACTTTGACTCTGCCACTGACTATGTGCTTGATTACTGAGAAGGTAGTTCTGTCCTTTTGACCTGTTTCCTCATTGGTTAAATGAGAGACTTGGACTAGATGCCCTCACAGGACTCTTCCCCATTCCCCCAAATTCTATGATCCTATGACTTTTTTTTTCCCAGAGTCAATCTTCATTTCATTCATAATTTAAAAAAAATTAACTACTGAGTATTAGGTGAATGTGCCAAGGCCTGTGCTTGATGCAGGGAAGTACAGAAATGGATGTGATCCTTTTCCTGCCCTCAAAAAGCTTACCCAGAGAATAAGGCAATCTCACAGATAATTGTTCTATATCGCTAGCTATTAGCTATATAGACCAGGGAGTCAATGAGAGGAAGCTTCCTCGAACTCAAGAGAAGGGTGTTACCCTAGCTGGAAGAGCCATTTGGCATTCCAGCTGGAAAAAAAATGAAGAAAGAACAGGACATCTCAGCCTAGTCAGAAAGGGAGTGAATATAGGAAGATGGCACCTGCCCATCAGAGCCAGCCAAGGACAAAGGCTGATGGCCCCATCAGTAGAGAGCTCAGCATCAGCCTCCCCAGTCTGGAAACTGCTGCCCTCAGGCAAAGGGACCTGCTCTTCCTAACCCTTACTGGCAGCCAGTAGTGGGCCAGGCCAGGCCCAGTCCAGCTGTGGAGGCAGCAGTTACTCTGAGAAAACTTCCTGAAGAGCCTCTGGAGAGAAAGGGTATGGATGCTCTGCAGTCCTGGATTTCTGAGTGGACTTGGCCATGTGTACCTCCATACAGGTGCCTCGCCACTATTTGCTCTTTATGCCTATTTAGGATTTCCTTAGGACTTTGGGCATATTTATAGGAAAGTATAGATTTCCCTGGCACTGGAGAAAGTGCTTTTCATCATTATTCTTCCTATGCCATTTGAGTAAATGCCTTTGCCAAATGCCTAATTGACCTGATTGTCAAGGGAAAGCACATTTGTTGGGGAATCATGAGCTATTGTTTGCCCATGGTAGTTACCCATGGTAGAATCAGTCAGATGTGTGGAGACCCAATCAGTGACTGGTGGGTAAGCTTGGAGAGTGAGGCCTGAGGAGATGTAACATAAAATCAGGGTTGGACAAGGCAGCCTTTGAAGTTCCTTCTTGCTTTAGAGCCTTGATCTGATGAACTTTAAGGTCTTTCTATTCTGGTAGTCCATTGTCTAAGACCCCACCCCCTCCCACAGTTCTAAGGCAATTCCTATTTTTGACATTCCATGTGCTAAGTAAGTTCAGTATTGAGCTCATGCAGAGACCACCACCACTCTTATTTGTTCCTTCATCTCCAAGAATGTGGGCCAGGATGGACCTTGATCCCATCTGTCTCCCTCCACAGAAGGCAGGCTCCTTCTCTAGGAGGGAATCTCTCTATGACTGTAGTACCTGCTGCCAAATAAGGAAGAAGAGAAGCCCTATTCTGTGGCTGCCAGCCAACCAATTCTGAGCTGGCTGGAGACTCCCCACCTTCTGACCCAGAAGACAGAAATATTGAAGCATCATTTTTCAGCCTTTCAAATGTTTTGGGCACAGAAGCTGGAGAAGCACTTAGTCTGTGCCTGGGCAATGGGTGGGAGAGGGTTCTCAACAGCAAAAGGAAATAACCTCCTGAGAACTCTTCAAAATCCCCTAATATTAAAAATGTCATTAAACTTTATTATTTATATCAGCAACAGAGATGGAAATGTCACTGACAGCATCCTGCCTCTGGCCTGGATGTCAAACTAACAATGGGATAAAACCAACCAAGGCTACTTCGGACCATGGCATTTTACAATTGTCAGAGTCTCTTCACACCAGCATTTGGTTTGATTTCAATTCAATTCAGTTGAACAAGTCTTTTCAAGGACCCATTTTGTATCCCCTTCTCCCTCTGCTCTGTTACTGATACCTCCTCCCTAGCTGCCTGCTGCCTTCGAAGATACCTCTGCCCTTGCACACCATCCTCAGATCATGGAGCTTCTGTACTTATCATCTCCTAGGTTTTACACTTCGCCTGTCGCAGGTGACATAGCCCACACTTACACATTTTTTGTGATGAAAATGGAACCTCCTTAAGGGTAGGTACTGTCTTTCTCTTTGCTTGTGACAGTAAGCCCTTTGAGGACTGTGATGAGGTCTCATCTAAATGTTGTATCCCTTCCAGCATTGACCATAGTTATCTGCTCACTGTAAACTTTGGCTGAATCTTCTGTGCAGTGATTTGAACTGAATTGAACTGACTTCTTCAGTTAGTGATGAGATACCCATCAGTAAGGCCCCCCAACAGAAGCTGTGTGCCCAGTCTTCAGAAGGGCAGTATAGTGTGGAACACATGACTTTTAGTCAAGAGAACTGGGTTCCAATCCCAGTATTTCTATTTACTTTCTGTGTGATTTCATTCCTAAATATGAGAGTTGGATTAGACCATTTATGAGTCTGTTCCATCTCTGATGTTCTTTGATCTAGTTCCTCCTAGCCTTGACATTCTTTGAGCTCTGAAATTTTCTGGCCTTGAATCTCTTGGTTCTAAGTTGGAGAGGGAATTCTTCTTTCAAGTATGAGTGGCAGTAGATGGTCTCTGTGGTCCTTTCCATTTCTGATATGCTGAATCTTTAAGGGTAAGCTAGAGGGAGGCTGACTGTAGGTGTTCCAGGTGAGGAAGAACTTGGGACAGTAAGCAAAACCCCAAAGTGGAATGAAATAATATGGAATTTAATAAGAACCAACTCAATGAAGAAGCAGGCATTGAGGGCCTCCAACTCCACCAAGAACCTGAAGGAGATACTGGACAGGTAGCAAATTGTCAGTGTCAAGTAATGGAAACAGATAAGAAAACCAAGAGGTGGCTAGGTGGCACAGTGAATAGAGCAATGGCAATGGAGTCAAGAGGACCTGAGTTCAAATCCAGCTTCAGACATTTAACAGTCACCAGTCATGTGACCTTGGGCAAGTCACTTAACCCCAATTGCCCTGCCTTCTCCCCTCCCCCCAAAAAAAAGCAAAAAAGAAAAGAAAAGAAAACCAAAGTCATGGATTTTCCAAATTGAAGATCATTGTGCTACTCCTTCCCGAAGACAGGTAGGCCAATAGAATTGAGAGTCTTAACACTCCAACTGAATGTGTGTCTTCTCCATGAGATGTTAGAAGATACCCAAGAATTTGAGAAGCAGCTAACTGGAGTGGATAGAATATTGGACCTCAGGAAGACCTGAGTTCAAATATGACCTCAGACATTTACCAGCTATGTGTAACCCTGGATACAGCCCTCAACTTCTGTCTGTCTCAGTTTCTTTATCTCTAAAATGGGCTAATAAATTGAGAGGATAAAATGAGATAAGATTTATAAAATGTTTTACAAACCTTAACATAAATAAATCCTAGCTATTGTTAAAAAGGAAAAAAGAACGAGTCAAAAAGAGTTAGTAAGTTGCTCAAAGTCAGTTCCAAATTCTATAGTATACCACAATAATGGACAGGTCCAGGAGGCAAGGGGATTCAGATCCCTCCCTTGACATCCCATTATCTCTCTCACCTTGGGCATGACATTTTCCTAGAGATCAGAGACAAATATTGTGTAAAAAAGAATTTAAAAATCAGTACAATAGTGAGAAGAACAGTAGTGGATGACTACTAGATACAAAAAGAGCTTGGGATGGAACAGCACAGGGATGCAGAAGGACTATGGAACAAAGAAGGAGCATGGGACATGGGAGGCAGGAGGAGCAGGGGACACAGGAAGGAGTGCTAGGTAGGAATGAAGCTACAGGCAGAAGCAATGGGAAAGAGCAAATGCTGGTCATCTGGCATTCCTCCACCCTCCTTGAGCTTATCTTGACCATCCATTTTCATCAACCATCCATCCACTCTGAACAGCATTCCTTTCTATTCTTTGAACATTCTCTTAGCTCAGAAAAGGCAAACATGAAACAAAAAGCCCCCACACCCTCATAGCTTTTCTGGTGCCAACTTCAGATGCCCTGGAATTTAGCAATCCTGACATTCTTAGAGAACTTTTCAATGATTTTTCATTTCTCCTCTGTAGCATGCTTCCATTTTCTGGATCTTAAAAAATCTTTTTAAAAAATCACTTTAGCCTAACTTGGTTGATGAGTTTTCTGGGCATTCACATTGGTTTCTTTAGATTTTCTTTCCTCAGAGCTTCCCTTGATGACTGTATTCCCTTGTAGGATCCTCCAGGACCCTACCTACCCTTTTAAACCTGTTCTTCCAAAATCTGGAGTGCAGTCTTTCCTCTCTGTCATAAACTTGAGGAGGAAATGTTCCAATCCCCAATGATGTTCCCATCATTTCCACCAAAGCAACAAGTTCCTTACCTTCTGGGGGGCAATCTGATTCGGAATAAGGTTCTTCCTTTTTGCTTTTCTTTTGAAAGATTACCTTGCCACTTATAAAAGGCATGATATATTAGCTGCTCTGATTTAGGAAAGAAAGACTGAGATAGAAATAAAGAGAGAAGTAAAGAGACTGGGACAGAGACAGATGGCGAGTCAGAGACACAAATAGGTATGGAAAAAGAGAGATGGAAAGAGAGATAAATTCAGATATAGAAAGACAGAGAGATATGGACAGAGACACATATACAGAAACAAATAGAGAGAAACAGAGACAAAGACAGATGGTGACAGAGATTAGACAGAGAACATTCTCTCAGAGAACACTCAAAGAGAGCAAAGCAGGTATTTGGATAATTGAGGTATCTCAGCATTACTCTACCATGTCTCTGCACCAAACTTGGCATCCCTTTTCTTTCTCTGGCCAAGGAATCTATGGCCCATTCTAATGACAATTTAATCCCTTTTAAAAAACCTTGGTCTTTACCTAAATCCTCTCTGTCTTTCTTCTGTATTTTCCAGGACCTTCCAACTCTGACATTCTGAATACTGAGGTCTTGCCCAGGACTGCCTTAATATTTTTTTTCAGTCTTAAAGTCTTTTCAAACTCTAACATTCTGGGTCCATGATTTTAGTTACTAAATAGATATAAGTTCTGTTGGTTAAATCACACACACGCTCACACATCAGGAAATGTCTTATAGACTTCTCCATAAATTGGCTGCTTCCCCTTTGGGGTGTGTGTGTGTGTGTGTGTGTGTGTGTGTGTGTGTGTGTGTGTGAGTGTGTGTGAGAGAGAGACAGACAGACAGACAGAGAGAGACACAGAGAGAGAGAGAGAGAGACAGAGAGAGAGAGAGAGACAGAGAGAGAGAGAGAGAGATTGAAGAGGTGATTTTCATTCACTTCTAATCTGATCAAGTGCCATGTGAAATCTATTACCACTGTCCTCATCTTTTTTTTTACACCATCCTTCTTTCACTTGACAAAGCTGTGTGTTGACCAGTGTGACCTGGGTTCCCACTCTCATGTCAGCCCTGGCATTTGGCTTCAACATTCATTACATAGTGAGGATGACTCATGTTGTCAGTTCAGCTGAAGGAGGAAGCCCTTATGGTAATGATCCCTGGGTCTATGTGACAGTTCAGCTGGAATTCTCATTCTCCATCTCTTCTAATCAGGTCGTGTCGGCATCCAAGGCTCATCCTGCATTTCTGGCCATGACTTTTATGAGATTGGAGATGATGTCCTGTCTTTTTCTCTAAACCTATGGGCATCTGAACAGGAGTGAGACTAGAAACAAGGGGTGGGAGTTTCAGTGAGAGGCAGATTTAGACTAGGTATAAATAAGACCTTCCTGGCAGTGAGAGTTATCCAAAAATAGAATGAACTGCCTTGGGAGATGGAGCTCTATATGATTGGAATTCCTCAAGTCAAGGGCAGAGGACCACTCATGGAGAATTTACAGGAAATCAGTAGGGGCTACAGCTTAGAAAAATGAACAGCTGGATGGTGGGGACACCCCAGAGTAGGCTCTTTCTGCCATGTGTCTTGGGGGAGCAAGCTTCTTGGGTGAGATCTGATTTGTATGTCTCTGTAGGTTGACTTGAAGGAAGAAGCTCGGATTAGATAGGAAAGACCCTGGAGGGGAGGACCAACTTCCAATGAGGCTGGTGAGTCCATTGCTTGAGGATGCAGTTCAGAGATCCCTCCTCATCTCTGATTTAGCAGGACAGGGTCCAGGTACAGTTTCTGAGTGCAAACATGCAGAAAATCAGCACTTAGGGACCTTGCCAGCTTTATCTCTGGAATAAAATACTCAAAAGGTCTCACATGGTAGATAGAGAAGAGGTTTATCATTTCTCAGATATATGGGGGACTGAATAAAATTAACAAAAACAAGAGCTACTCCTCAATTTAAAAATTATAAAATAATATGAAAAGTCAATCTCCTTCAGGAGGAGAAATCAAAGATATTGAAAGTTATATGGAAAAAATGCTCTCACTCACTAGTGATAGGAAAAATGCGAATTTAAATCACTCTGAGGTCCCACCTCCTACCTATCAGACTGGCTAACAAGACAGAAAAGGAAAATGGCATGGTAGAGGTGATGTAGGAAAGATTGACATTAATACATGGCATTGTCAACTAGTCCAACAATTCTGGGGAACAATTTGGAACTCTGCCGAAAGGGCTATAAAACTGTGTACACCCTTTGATCCAGCAATACCACCACTAGGTCTGTATCCCAAAAAGATTAAAGAAAAAGGAAAAGGACCTATATTATTGACTATTTATAGTAGTTCTTTTTTTGTGGTGACAAAGAATTGGAAATCGAAGGGATATCCATCAATTGGGGAATGGCTAAACAAGCGATACATAATTGTGATGGAATATTTTTGTGCTATGAGAAATGATGAGTCAGATAGCTTCAGAAAACAAACAAACCTGGGAAGACTTGTGCGAATTCATGCAAAGTGAAATGAGTAGAACCAAGAGAACCCTGTACACAGTAGCAGCAATATCATAATGGTGATCAACTGTGAAAGACTTAGCTACTCAGAATGAGACAATTTCAAAAGACCCATAACGAAAAATGCTACTGTAACAGCGAGTTGTTTTTTAAGAATGACCACAGTCTGGATAAAGGTTTTTAGGAGATTTTAATAATATTTAAATTTAGCAGCTGAATGGCTGGGCTTCCTCGGGGCCAATTAAAAGAAAGAGAGAGCAGCCCACAACACAGGAAATGTAGGCTCTTATATACCATCCTACCCCAACTGAGCTGTTAATCGATATAATTGATTATCAGACCAACCACTTCCCAGGTTCAAACAATTCCTTGGCACTCAAATCCTGGTGTTGAAGAAAGAAACAAGAAAGAAATAAACCACCTAGGCTCGCTCCCAGGCCAGCCCACTTATCCCCATCCCAGGTCTACAGCCCAACCAATTCCTGGCCACTTCACTACGAACTTTCAGAGAGAAAACTGATGATCTCTGAGTGCAGATTGTAACATATTTTTAAACTTTATTTATTTCTTGCTTTTTTTGCAACCTAACTAATATGGAAATATGTTTTGCATGATTTCACACGTATAATTGATATCATATTGCTTGTCTTCTGAATGGGTGAGGGAAGGACTAGAGGAAGGGAGAAAATTCAGAACTCAAATTTAAGAAAAGAAAGTTAAAAATAAATAAATTTTGAAAAAGAAAAAATAGAATTTGTCAGGAGAGAGGAGAGAGAGAGAGAGAGAGAGAGAGAGAGAGAGAGAGAGAGAGAGAGAGAGAGAGAAAGGAAGTGTGATATCATTTTAACCTCTAAAATGAAGAGAAGCAATCTCTTCCTTCCCTGACATCTTCCTGACACCACCACTCCCCTCCCCATACACACTTCCATCTGTCTCATATAGTTCTCATGTTCTGGCTAGCACTCTAGTTATTTTTATATGGTCTTCTCCTTCCAGTGATTAGACCATCCCTAAGAGCAAAGACCAGGTTTTTTTTCCAATAGTTCACCATGACAGGAAGGACACTGTGAACTCTCAGAACCTCCATTGCTAAGGGCCAAGATGTGCAGTTCTGATGATACTAGAAAGATCTTCCAGTCCAGGTCTGAGGATGGGGCACACAGTTGTAGATGGACAGTCAGCCTAGGAAAGTGAGAGGCAAATAAGTAGAACTGGCTATTGGATACTGCTTTATTTTGATTTTCTTTTATTTTTGGCTGTGACAATTCATTAAATTATTAATTATTAAATTATTCCTTAAGGCAAGGAGTGAATGAAAACTTCATGGGGAAATGTGCACACCTAGGAAACCACTGATCAGGTGGGGTTTATAGGGAGGGAGATTGATACTCATTTTAAGGAAGAGTTTCCTAATAGCAGGGATACCCCAAAGTGAAACTGCTTGTCTTATGGCAGCAGTTCTCAACCTGTTTGTCATGACCCTTTTGGGGGTTGAATGACCCTCTCACAGGGGTCACCTAAGACCATCGGAAAACACATATTTCTGATGGTTTTAGGAACCAAGACACCACTCCTCTATCTGTCTCCAGGCGGGTCCGCCCACATGCAGATACACCCACATATGAGCATTAAAGGGTTGCAGCATTAGGAAGGTTGAGAACCACTGTCTTATGAGGTAGTAAGTTTCCCAAGAGTAGAGGTGTTTAAGAAGAATCCAATCTGATCACTTGTCAGGGATATTTGCATGAGTATTTTTGTATTGATTATGTTATATTTCTTGTCCCCTGATTTATATTTCAGATATTTCCACACTTAACTGTGCTACTAGACTGTAAACTTCACGAGAGCACAGATTATGTCTCCTCTGACTTTGGATACTCCACAGTCAGGTAGACGATAGTGTCTGGCACAAAATAATAAGCACTTGCTAAATTTCTGTTGAATACATGGCTGGATGGGGAAAGTTCTCTGTCATGGACCCTCAGTTCCATATTTATATCTTCCAGACAGAGCTGAAGATGGAGCTAATGTCTGCAGGAGAGAAGTGATTAGCCATCTGAAATGTTAGAATCCCATTTACACTTTTCTTTTTAACTTATCTCTTTTCTGCATAGAATCAAAGAATCACAATTTCAGACTTGGAAGAAATCTTAGCAGCCAACTAATCCAAGAAATAGGTGAAGAAGCTGACTCTCCACTTACCCCACCCACCAGAGAAGTGCTTATTCTGCCTTTATTTGAAGGTCTCCAGTGGGGTAGAAGCTACCACCTTCCAAGGCTGCTTGATCCACTTCAGCTTTCACAGAAATGAAACTTTGGTAGCCTCAGCTGTTTCCTTTCATCTATTACCCAGTACTGCTAGTTTTGTTCTTTGGAGAAAAGGTCTCCTATTTTCCTTAAATTCTTTAGGGTGGATTTTTGTGAACAGTTTTCACCACCATGGTAAACTCACCATTTTTCTTTTTTCTGAAGGGTGAAGCAAAGGCAACTTCCAAGGTTCAGATTACCAGCTTAGCAAAGTCCATTTATTCAGTGACAAATTAAGGCAAAACATTCACAGAACAGAGAAAATCAAAATACAGTGTAACTCATTCATTTAGCAAGTAAGTTCTCAATTTAATTGCAAAGTACCAAGGTCCAAGTATCCCACCCCTGGCCAGTACATTAGTCAAAGTAGCCCATTCCTGAGGAGCACATTCATTTAGTCAGTCAGTGTCTCTTCTCAAATGGAGATTAGTTTCCAATCATAAACAAAGTACATTCATTTGGTTAATCACAGAGCACAAAAAAACCCAAAGGTTTTCCACTCCTGGATCACAACTAAATTATAATACCATCCATTAATGCTGAGCACTTTCTCAAAAGGGGCAGGAGAGTACAAAAAGCCATCCACCCTTAAGCTACAACAAGGTTAAGATATCATCACAGCATTCAATGCCCAAGGTCCTGTCTTCATCCTGACACAAAGCAAGTACTCAGAAATCTCTCTTCCTGGGGAAACAAAGCTCAACAAAGCCACAGTATACATTGCCAGTGTCCTCATCAAGTTACTCTCTGCCTGTAGAACAGTCCTGGAACCCCTGAAAACATCAGCAAAGCCCTCTTCCAGGATTTTTGTAAACACACAACAAGAAAATCCTCCTTCAGGGTTTCTGAACCAAAAGCAAGATTCCAGGACCTCTACAACAGCAGCACTGTCCTTCACCAGCTGGTGAATCTGGCAAAACAACATCAAAACAGACAGACAAAATACTGGCATCATAGCCATGCCTCCTCAGTTCTCGGCAGCTCTGGGTGACAGTTCTCAAAAGTCCTGGGCAGCCCCAACTGGCCCTCAGCAGTCTTTCTCTCAGCACCTCTGGCTCTCTCTTCTTGGGCCTTCTCTCTGCTTGGGCTTCTCTTTAAATCCATGGCTCCTCCCAGTTCAGCCCTCTCTCTTCACTTCAACAATTCCATCCCACAAGTGGGATTCACATGCTCTGGGTTTTAACACTCTACCCAAAAACCAAGCCAATACAGGGGAATCTTTAAATTCCATTACCATTACAAAGATCAAAGAAGATTTTATTGTAATGCCTATTTTAATGATGTATCAGGTCTTCTTTAAGCAAACAAATGATTATCCTTCACAATGGGGTATAAACAGTAAACTAAGTCCCTGAGAGGTGAATTTGCTAACTGTTCTTTTCCTCTTTAGACATTATTCTGTATTTTGTCTTTAGTCTATGACAGATCTATTAATTGATAGTTTAATAGGTATGATTTGAAGTTTACCAGGGACCACTTTAATTTCAAATCTAGTCACAAATCAGGCTATGGTAGGGCTCTTTACTACTTTTAAGATTTTGAGGGGAAAACAAGTCATTTTAATATATCGTAAAGACAAATTATAGTTATTATCTGAAGGTGGGAGGAAATTTCTAGTCCAATAATAAGCATATTAAGGTGGATCTATGTAATACATTTCTTCTCTAGAGCTCAAAGTACTTCCTTATAGATGATCTCATTTGTTCTTGTGATGTCCCTGTGGGATAGAGAAGGGCAGATGTGAATCTACTTTTTGGAATTGGAGATGCCCAAGCACAGGGAGGTTAGGTTACTGGCCCAAGGTCACACAGTGAGTCAGCAGAAAATCCAGGAACTCAAAATGATATTTTTCAAATGGTCTTTTTGCCATGGCAACTAAAGCCTTTTTGAGGAATAATAAGGCAGCTTCTTTTCCTGATACCAGAAAGCTTCACATTTTCCATTAAATTAATATGTAATTTTAATAAAAATGACCTTTTAAAGGGCACTATTTTTCAGTAGCTCAGAATATTATCAAAGTAGTGCTTTGGCACAGTGCAAGGAATGTCACGGTTAATGTCAGAAGAAGAGCATTGGATCCCAGCATTGCTGCCTCTAGGCTGTAGGGACCTTGACAGATACCTTACCCTCTTATGCCTCAGTCTGCTCATTTGTAAAAGTAGAGGGACTGACTCAGCAGTCCTGAAGAACCATTCCAGTTCTCCATATCTGATCCTGCTATGAGCCCATGGCTAGTATGGCAGAGACTCAAGGACTCAAACCTTGACCTTCTCTCTCTATACTCACCCTGTATAATCTTTTCTCCTGACTCATATTGCCACTGGTGTTGACAGGGAAACCCTCTGGAAACCCCCTTGAACTCTACTTGAATCTTCCCACTTGATCTGGTATTGGATTGAGGCTATTATCCCTTCAACTGGGCTTTACTTATCCCTACACCAAATTCTCTGTTGCCCTTAATTTAGCTCAGGCCTTCACAGTCTCTTACCTGGAGATCATCTTTGGCTACTTCCCATCCTTGATCCTATCTAAGCCCCATTCTCATGGTTCTAGGCCTCCAACCTCTAGTCATCCCCATCTACTGGTCACTCCCATGAAGATCTTTCCTACACCCCTCCTCCAATCCCCTCAGACTACTTGGCCAACACTAGATCCCTCCCACAGTCTTTCTGTGTATGAGATCCATCTTGGTCTCCATTAAGGTGCTCAGTCAGATTCAATCTGGCTAGTTTGCAATACAAGTGCTCACATTCCTTAAGAACCTAGCCAATGCTGAGATTCCTTAAGAGTCTGGTCAATAAGGTGGATTTTTAATAAATCTTGTTTTATTTGGCTAAATGAAGATGTAGGTTGAATTCATTTGGGCAAGACCCACTTGTTGCTATTTCAGGGTCCCAGCACCCCTGAACCTCCACAGTTGGAGGCTCTACTATCATGTCATGTTTTTTGTTTTAAATCATTGCAGAGAACAGGAATTCATGGTTATGTTCTCTTTCTAGTGACTCACCTCTTCTCAAGTCCAATATTGCCAATCCATTCCTGGAAGTCTAGGGCACTAGTATCATGGGCTAAAAAAAAGGCATGCAGAAAATAGGAAATGTCCTTTTCCCACTGCCAATTTCTTGTGACTGAGCTGAGAAATCTCAACACCATCAGCAGTCAGGTTCTTGGCATGTGTATGTTTTGTTGTTTAAATATGTGTTCTTTTTGTTCTTTTCAAAGATGGTTTGGCAGAATGAGTTGGTTTCCTGACAATTGATCCTCATAAGAGCAGGGCTCAAGGAATTTGTACCTCATTAACTTTTGATTTTATTTGTCATTCAATGTATTTTTTGAGCATTTGAAAATATGATTTGAGAAGAGGTCCATAGGCATCACCAGACTTCCAGAGGGGTCTGTGACACACATATACACCAATGACACATGACCCATGTTCTAGATAGTGAGCCAGAGCTCAAAATAAACTGTGGGAACTCAATTGAAATGATGATCCCAGATGTATCATACCCAATACCCTCTGAAAGAGGATGGGAATATGGCCTCACCACCCTGAGGCTCAGGAGAGAGTCTAGAACACCAAACTGAGGCTCATTCTCATCGCTAACTTCTGACTCTCATTATTTTGACCAATTCAGAATCAGGCTCTGTGGCTCCCTTACTTCATGTTTAATAATTATAAGGAATTTATGAAGAATTCTTGGTAAAATATTATTGGTTAATTAGAAGTATGAATCACTACTGTAGCTGACTGGGGTGGGGGTGGATAGTAAAATAATGTTATAAAACAATGAATAAGACACAATCCCTGACCTCAGAAAGTTTTGAGTTTAGTGGGGGAAATATAATGCACATTTAACATAACCGCAGCGTAGGGGAGAAAGTCATAAAAACCAAGCAGAATTACAAATTGAAGGTCTCAGGGAAATCTGAGAAAGGACAGAACATTTTTACCCAATGGGAAGAGGGAGCTACTAATTATTTGTTGAACTGAGTTGAATGCAGAGGGAGAGATGACATTAACAGTAATGTCATTCTAAGACGAGAAATGCTCCTGTGCTCTTTCAGATACCCCTCTGTAATGCTGATTCATAAGGGTTTTCTACACAATGACTCAAAGAATCATACAGTCTTAGAAACAGGAGGCAACTTAGAGATCTCTGGCACATAGGTATTTGAGCTTTGGAAATCTGGTAAATTATGGACTTCTACTCAGAAATATGATTCTTGCCTTACCTCCCCCTCCACAATTACCTCTGCCTCCCTCATCCACCCTCCTTCTTCCTCTCTCTCAGAAGGAAATTCAAGATTTTTTTTAGGGGTTACTGAAATGAAGATGTATTCCTTTCCACCCCACATCTTAGTTCACTATTTCACAGATCCCCTGATAGTCCATCCACAGGTCACTTGGGAAAGGAGTGAGCCATTCCCATTCCTTGGGGAATGAGAAGCCTAGTGCAATCTTCCAATTTTATAGTGGATGAAAATGAGGCCAGATAACTTACCCCTTGGTCACTATATGGACTTGATGTCCCAGCTGGTGTCTCAGACCTATGACTTTCTCTGACTTTCAGTTTTCCATTACCCCAGTAAAGTATTTTCAGCATTGACACAAGAATCCTAAATATAGAACTGAAAAGAACCCTAGAGGTTATCATCTATTCTAAGGATGATGAGTATATCTTTCATTTCATAGGGGAGGACACTGACTTCCAGGGAGGTCAGATATCTGCTCAATTCCATACTGGTAATAAACTTGAGAAGTAGTATTTGAGCTCATGTCCTCTGACTCAAGAATCTTTCCATGGACCATGGAACCTCATATGCTTGCTTGAATTCTTTATTCTTCTTTTGCTGCCAAGTAAGAGTTGGAGAAAAAACAAAGAATAGAAACAGTAACCCCTCTTATCTCTATTTTCATTCCAAATTAGATCTTGCCACCCAATAGAAGTTGGAGAACAAACAAACAAAAACCTTCAGAAAAATCTTCTAACAATAGGCTGCCTTGGGAAGTAGGGGATTCCTCATTTCCTGAGTTCATCAAGCAGAAGAAGAATGATCATATGGAAGATATCAGAGGGGATATTTAAGTTCTGGGACATGCTTGCCCAAACAAACTCTGAAGTTATTTCCAGTCATGAGATTCTGCATTTGAGTCATTTTATTGGAGTCATCATGGCCCTTCCCAGAACCATCTTCGTTTCTACAGTAGGCTGGAGTAAATGGAAAGTAGCCAAGGGTTGTATTCCTTCATAGACTCCAGGGAATATTGCTTTTCCTAGGACTTAAAGGTGAGGAGAAAACCTATTCCCCCTCCATGCTCTGGATATGCACTCATTTCCATGTGAGTAGTACTGGTGGCCAGAAGTGAGAAAAATTAACATGCACTTAAGTACTGGGCAATTTACCCATAAACTATCCTTGGTCTTTGATCTTGGATCTGAAGGATTAAAATCAGTCGTCCCCACAAGCAAAGTGCTGGAACACTGTCATTTTACCCAGTTAATAAAGAGGTATTGACCTCATTGCCCATAACTTTAATTGCTACTGGGCTGCAGCCCATTAGCCTTGGTGCAGGATTCTGGGCTCCCATTAAAGGGCATTCTTTTAACTTTCTAGAAGACAAAGCAATGATCAGTAAATCTGCTTTACCTATTAACACTGAGACCCCTTCAAAGTGTTAGCTTCTGGTGGGGAGAGCCCTGGCAGGAAGGTATTCTCCAGGCAGTGGTGGATTTTATGCTGAGCTGCCAGCTGAGTACTCTTGGATTAGGCTCTTAATCATCCTGACTTAAATTATGTCAACTAAATGGAAATGAGAGGAAAGATTTGGTAATAAGCAAAGTGCCTCCCTAGCCACTCAGTCGTGTTGAGGAAACCAGCCCTTCGTTCTTGCTTTCCTGTCTTACTTGATAGCATTGGAATCCTCTGGCCCATTTCCCTAACCAGAGAGGCAGCACCACACAGGATAAAGACTGCTGTGTTTCGAGGCAGGAGGACCTGTGTTCAAATTCTGGATCTGACATGTAACCAGTCTGGGCCTCTATCTCCTCCTCTATGAAGGGAAGCGGTTGAACTAGGTGATTTCTGAGATCCCTTTCTATTCCTTGCCAAGGTTCTGGCTTCAAACCTTTGTGGCATCTGATTTTTCTTGCTCCTGCACCAGCCTTTCCCGATCCATTCAGTTAAAGAGTCTTATCTCCTCTATAGCTGTAAATCCAACATCTACCTTCTACTCCACCATAGTCAGAGCCTAACCCCTCTACATCACCTGGATTATTTTATAGTCTCCTAATTGACCTCTTTGCCTCCAGACTCCCTGTTCTGTAGTCTATCATTTACTCAGCTGCCAAAATCATCTTCCGAAGGCAAAGGTTTCGTGGCACTCCCTTGCTTGCGAGCCTCAGTGACCCTCTATTGCTTCTGGAATCAAATGCAATCTGCTCTGATCAACATTTGAAACCTCCCCTAATCTGACTCTGACCAGCTCTCCCCCTCCTCCTTCCCATCCTCCTTTTCCTCCCTTGCTTATTTCTCCCCTCCTTTTTCTCCTCCACTCCTCTTTCTTCCACTTGCCTAGGATCACATACTAGTAAGTGTCTGAGGATATATTTGAACTCAAGTCCTTCTGACTCCAGGCCTGGTGCCCTGTGCACCATAGTGCCCCCTTACTGCCCATCATCTAATTGATCTTCCTCTAATGTCAGAATCCCTGACAAATAAGCCTTTAGTCTCTACATGAACACCTCGAGGATGGGGAGCTCACAACCTCAGGCCTGCTTTATTGATATATTGCTTTTAGGCTTAATAATATTGCTATTATTTGGTGATCCCTTTCAGTCTCTCTAGTATTCAGAAAGGAGATGACTGTACTTTTGGAGTCAGAGGATCAAGGTTCATATCCCCTTCAGACACTTGCTAACCTGTGTGATCTGAGACAAGTCTCATCCTGTTCTAGGCCCCAGTGTCACAATGTCATTTATACAATGAGTTGAACCAGAGGATTGCTGAGATCTCTTCCACCTTTAATATTCTATTACCTACATCTTTTTGCTTACTCAGGTCAAGGACTGTGGAATACTTTAGGTCAAGCACAAGGACTGGCACATAGTAGGTACTTTGTGATGTGTTTGAAGTGACATGAATTCCCTTCCAGTCTTGAAAAAATAGTGCATTGTCCATCAGAGACAAAAAGACATCTGAGGATGATGGACCATGCTCTTTCCACAGAAGGAAATCTGATTCCCCCATAGACAAGTTGAATACAACTCTCTCAGGCCTTAGCACAGTCAATGGACTTTGTCCCCAGATATAGAGAGGTCCTAATCCGGTGCACAGGGGTCCATATGAGGCAAAGCAGCCTGAGGTTTCTGAGGAGACAGGGTGCTAGTGCCCACAAGAACCAAAGTGAAGAGCTTATTAGTACCAAGGAGAAGGTGATGATGATTCCCACATTGTCAATGACAAAGTGATGATCTGAAAAAGAATGACATGGTAAACGAGCCAAAGTATGTTAGAATGGCAGAGCTGAGGGCGAGGGCTGCCTGATGCAGAGTGCCAAGCCTGCAGGGGCACCTTAGAACCCAAGACATACCGCATCAGAGTCAGTGCAGACCAGAAAATGGAGAATGTCAAAGATAGGAGGGAGTTTAGCAAATAGGATCCAGAACATTCAAGGTCTGAAGAAGTTCACTGAGATGGGAAGGAATCTTAGACTATAGAATATCAAAGCTGAGTGACACGAGTGGAGAGGGACCTTACAACACAGAGCACAGCGGGTCAGATCTGGAAGGGACATAAGAACATGGATTAGAGAAAGTTCAATTTATTAGGAACCTTTAGAACATAGAATGTAGCATGTCTCAGCTGAGAGAGACGCCAGGATGTTGAACATCAAATCTTCAAGTTCATTCAATCCAACACGCACATTTTATAGAGGCAAAAACCGTTAGTCCCACAGCTTGTGACTTTTCCAAAGTCATTATTCAATTTAATTCATCAAACACTTATTGAGCATCTTTTTTGATGCAAATGACTATGCTTGGTATAGGTAATACAGAAACAAGATGAAAAAGAAACCGTGTATCGCATCAAAAAGTATTCATTTCACTGAGGGCATATCAACATGGACATGGGTAAATAAACACACAATGTATCCATGATAATGTTGGCTTTTGAAGAACTCCAACAATTAGCCTGTTTACAAAAGGCCTGTGCAGAGGATGATGTGGCAGTTGGGGAGGAAGTGAAGGAACCAAAAAGCCTGAGGTGAAGATGGACATCATGGAAGGCTTGAAGGCATGGAGACAGAGATGGCCTGGCATTCCTAGCAATAATAAAGCCAATCATGATAGTCTATGTTAGAGGACAAGAGGACCTGAAAATGGTGAGAGGAAAAGACAAAGTCAAGCAATGCCATGAACTCATGAGAGCAAAGACTTATGACTAAAAGGCAGCCTGGGATCCTAGATTTTGCCCTGGAAAGGGGCTATAGAGGACTTCTTGTCAAATCTCATCCTTTTACAGTTGAAGGACAATTCTGAGGCTATGATCCTGGTTTTGGATAAGACAATGGTACTCTTGCAACAGACATGAAGGCCTTCAAGTTACAATTAGGTCACATGGAGTTTGAGAAGTGGAAAGGCTACGAGGCAGCTGGAAACACAGGCCAGAAACTTGAGGGTGGTTGTACAGATGTTGGGCTCTCAAACAATCCAGTTTTCTTAGATTCGCCAGATAAAGGAGCCTTCAGTCATATCAGGGCTCTCTGCCCTGCTTTCCAGAGGTTGGAAAAACAAATCTTCCCAGGTCCAAAGTCCTGTTGCCTAAGAATAATTTGATTTAGAATAGCAGGAAGCAGGAAAAAATGGCCCCTCCTACTGGAAGTCTGAGGGCTAACCATTCTCACTCTTGGGCATCCTCAGGTCAGAAGAGAGTCCGTCTGCTCAGAGCCCTTTGCTCTATATTTCCATAAAAGGCCAGTGATAGAGTACCAGTCTCTGAGCATTATGAATATGGATTTTTTTTAGATTGCAGCACAGAGAAATTATTTCTCAAAGCACATTCTCCCATGTTATCCCTGGGCTAGTCTCAGACCTGTTTAGGAGTCAGGCAGGACCATTATCTCAACAATCTAACTTTCCAGAGAGTTGTTATGTACCTGTTGTGTTCCCAGCCTTGGACTAGGTTCAATCAACTAATGAACAAGTATTTATTCAGCACTATTATTGCCTAGGCACTGTGCTAGGCCTGTTGGGGTTAAAAGTTCCAAGAATGAAAGAATCTTTACTCTCAAGGAGCTGACATTTTAATAGGACAGCATGTCAGAGCTGATAGGGGACTTAGAGAATGTCATAACTGGGAGGGAGCTTAGAACAAGGAATGTTAGAGCTGGGAGGGGCCTTAGAACAGGGAAGATCAGAGCTCGGAGGGGCCTTAGAACATAGAATATTAGAACTAGAAGGGATCTTAGGCTAATGGCAGAGTTTGGAGAGACTATAAAAAGAAAGATCAAAACTGAATGAGGACTTAGAATATAGGCCCTTGATTATCAAAGCTAGAGCTTCATCTCAATTCTAGATAGACATTTATGTGTGTATGCATATGTATATATATGTGTGATTAGATATAAAATGTTTTACATATATATATATATGCACATATTGTATGTATGTCTGGAGAGATGGATGAATGGATGGATATTAACTGCTTACTCTGTTCAAGGCCTATAACTTTAAGTGTTAAGGATGGGAGGGACCTTAGAGAAGGTATGGTCCAGGGGTGGGGAACCTGCAGCCTTGAGGCCACTTGTGGCCCTTTGACTCAGTCAAGGTTTTACAGAACAAATCCTTTTATTTGTTCTGTGAAGTTTGGATTCAGTCAATGGACTACACTTGAGGACCTAGAGGGCCACATGTGGCCTGGAGGCTGCACGTTCCCCAGCTGTGGGTTAGGCTGGGGATATTGATCTTCCTCCAGGTGAGAGAGTTCAGCCAAGGTCACCTGGTGAAGAGCAGCCCTAGGATCAGAACTCAGACTCCCAAGCTAGAACACTAACTATCAGGCCATGGTGCCAGGGCCACTTTTCCCCCAGTGGTTTCTCTGAGGCTCCTTGAGGCTGGCAGGACACTGAGTCAGAGTCATCTGAGAGCTGGAGGCCTTCCAAGCTCATTCCCACTTCTCTTCTGCCCCATGGGCCCTCTCTTGTAGCACAGCGTATCTGTGGACTGGCTGCAGTGGCCTCCCAGGAACTTGCTGACATGGTGAGGTGTGACATACTTTATGCTCTAACAAGAAAATGATCAGTCCTATCTGCCCCGGTGGGCTCAGGACTCCCCTGAGCATCAGTGATTCATCTGGAGCCTCCCAAGGACTACAGCGAGCCCATCAGGATGAAGCTGTCACTTCCAGAAGTGATGGGGATGCTGGAGCTAACCCCAAGGTTATGGATCTGGAGGCCTGGATGATTAGGCCTGCCACAAACAGCAACAGTGAAATTTATGTCCTGGGCCTGCCTGGTCTGACCTTCAGCAAAGTCTTGTCCCCTCTCTAAAATGAGGGTGTTAGAGCAGATCCAAAGGAGGACAGCCAGGATAGGGAGGGAGGAAGGATGTCTAGGACCTGGCTGAGGGAATTGTGGAATGTTTAGTGGAAGAAAAGATGATGGGGTGAGTGAGGTCCTGAAGTGTTGTTAAGGAACTGAGGATTAGCCATGTTCTCTTTGGCCCCAAAGAACAGAACCCAAAACGATGGAAACAATTTGCAGAGAGGTTCATATAAGGAAAACAAAAACAAAACAAAACATTCAAACAACCAGTGCTTTGCCAAAGCAGAATTTTCTGCCTTGGGAGATGGTGAGTTCCCCATCAGATGGGGTCTTATGGTGGAGACCAAATAACTCCTTATGAAGAGTGTTGGCCAGAGGATTCCTATAAAGAAAAAAAATATTAATTAGCATCTTCCAGAAACTGTTAGGCCCTGGTAATACAAATACAGCTAAGAAAGAATTCTTGCCCTCAAGGAGCTTACATTCTAATGGAGAACGGCAGTGCATAGAGGTAAGCAGTGGCCTAGTGGGGTGATGTGGTATTGGGAGGTCAGAGGAGATGGTGACCACATCTTACCAGGAAGGAAAGCATTGGTTTAATCACTATTTTCAGAGCTGGAGGTAGAGAGTGTGGAAGGCAGGAGAGTTTGAGTCCAGACAAGAGGAAGAGAATGCACCTTGGGGAGTGGTCTGGAGTGGGTTCCCCCAGGGCCCTGCCTTACATTATCCAGGTGATCTCTTCTTGCCTCGGGGTGTGCTGGGGAGAAGGAATAGCATCCATCCCTCTCTTCCTACTTTCTCTTCTTTGCATAAGCAAATCTCTCTGCTACATCTGGGACCCAGGATTTCTAGGCCTGCTGTCTTCTGTCAGATGCTGGAAAAAGACAGCTCTATCCTAGGCTCTGTTTCCAAACATGAATTCGTCTGGATATTTAGAGGTGGGGTAGGAAAGGAAATGTCTGCATTTATAAAAGCTCTTCTTGGAAGATTGTCTAGGCATGCTCAGCTAAATTTACCCAGCAATAGTCCATTCACATTCCTGCCTTGTTTGATTTATAAATAACTTTTAAAAAAATCTCACAGAGGGATGTGTATGTGTGTTTGTGCACATGCCTGTCTTCAGTGGTTGGGGAACACTGCCCCTTAGCTTGCCACAGCAGGGCTGATAAAACATAGCGTAGGCAAAGTACTTTAGAAGGATCGAGCTGTTCCGATTTTGCTGGTACTCACTGTGTAGTTTTGGGTAGATTAATTAACCTTTCTGAGTCTCAGCAAATCATTAAATAATGATTTATTAATCACCCACTATGTGCCAAGCAACGTGCTAAGAAATGGAGATACAAAATAAAGCAAAAGACAATACTTGCTCTCAAGGAGCTTACACTCTAATGGAGGAGACAAAATGCCAGTGACTCTGTAAAGACAAGATTTTGACAGCATGAATCAGAGCCGTCGACAGAGGGAAGGCATCTTGGGGTCCACAGCTGTAAAGAAAGCTATCCTATGGTGCTTCCCCCTCCCAAAACTTTTTGGAAACATTGAAACAATTCAGTGAGAGTCAGGATGCCCACCTTGAAGAGACCTCAATACTTATCAAGATCAAGCCTGTTATTTTACAGAGAAGGAAGCTGAGCACCTCTGAGGTGATCATTAGGACTACCACCCTCCATATTAGGTCAGAAGAAGCAATACAAAGACATTGTCAAGGTCTCTCTGAAAAACTCTGGAAATGATTGTGAGACATGGGAGATATTGGCAGAGCACCACCCAGTATGGCATGCCAGCATCAAAGAAGTCTATGAGCAAAGCAGAATTGCAGGAGCTCAAAAGGAATGTGAGATGTACAAATTTAGAGACATCCCCATTCCAAATGTTCATGTGGATTACTTGTGCCTGACCTATTGTAGTCTTCTGAGCTCATATTAGTCTGATCAGTCACAGTCAGACTCACTGTACCTTGACCCCAACATAGTGATGTCATTTTGGTCAGCATAAATGACAACCAGCCAATCAAGTGAATTATTTCCAAGGTATTTAAATCCCAGAATTTTCACCATATGCACTCAAGCCCCTCCTCCTCCATTCCTGAATAACCAAAGAACATCAGTAATGGTCAGAGCTGGGCTATATCCTGGCATTTCTGGCTTGATGATGAATATCTTTCATTCCTTTGGAGCTTGCTCTATTTTAGAATAATCACAGTTGGCATTACAAATCCCACATACAAATTAAGTGACACAATTGGCTGGCATTTTCACTGCCTGTTCATTTTATACATTTCTAATGATTTAATCATCCGTGCATCTTAATGAGGTTGGTTCTTCACTCATTAAACTATGTCAATGGCTACTTGGGCCAATGAACCTCCAGTGGGAGCAACATATTGTCGTTATTTCAATAGTTTTTTATAGTTGCTCTGTATATTGTTCTAGAGCTCCAACAGCCCTTTAAAGCTACTGAGTTAAGTGCACCCATTTTATAGATGAGAAAACTGAAGTGCATAGTAATTAAGACATCACACATGGTCATGCAGCTAAAAAATCTAAATAAGGATTTGAACTCAGGTCTTCCTGACTCCAAATAACAACACCTGAAAAAACACTTATCAGGGATGTGATTAAGGAGATTCTGTTCAGGTACAGGCTACACTAGAGGATGGTCAATGAAGTCTCTTCCAGTTCAAATTTAGGGAGAGCTCTGATTTAAGGAGAAAGGAAAGGTGAGGTCAAGTCCTAGGTACTCCATTCAGCAACTCTCAAAACTCATCTAAGAAAATGGTTTTGGTAAGAATTGCCAAGCCAACAGGTGTAGAGAGGCATGTGGAAACTTGCCTTTGAAAGCTCATTCAAGTTTTATCTCAGATGCACATTGGCTGTGTGACCCTGGGTGAGTCACCCATCTTCTCAGTGACCATTGCAAAACAGGTGCAAATTCTCTCTACCAATGAAATCATAGCTTGGCAAAAAAACCAGAAAAGCATACAATAAAATAATTACAATACACAATACTAGATGGAAACTATATTTGCTTCTTTTCTTACAAGGTAGAGAGCATATGTATCATTATGTTCATTTTATGGATAGGGGAATAAGGGTCAGAGGGGTAATTACCAAGGGCAGTGACTCAAACTCTACTCCTAGTGCTTGGAGATTCTCTTATCTAACCTGTATTACTTTATAGATTCTAAAGATGAGAACAAAGACACTGGCCCATGGTTATGAAGCTAGTAGGTCATAGAATTCTGGACCTGGAGCCACGAGAGGCCTTACACACCATACTTTTTAACTGCCTCACTTGACTAGTGAGGAACCACAATTCCAAGTGGATTAAATGACTTGCCCAAAGTCACACATCCTCAGGTGCAGAATTTGCACCCAAGTCCTCTGTACCAAGAGTCAGTGCCTTTCCCACTGTAGTAAGGCTCAAAGTCACCTGATTCCAAGTCCTAGGCACACCATCATAACTGCCCCATCAGACTGGCAAGGCCCCACCTGTAAGATCTGAGCAGCCCAGAAGTCCTTCAGTTCTCAAATATATACTGCGACTTGCCTTCTTCTCTAGATCAGTTCCTGGAAGCTCTCCAAGGTACCAGCTCCCTCAACAGCAGCAGGAACCTGAGTTTGGATGGCATTCAGCTGAATGCAGCTCCAAGTGATGTTCTCTGCCAGGAACAGCAGGTCAGGCTGAAGCCCCAGCAGCTGGGCTTCGTCATGGAGGCATTCCAAGAAGGAGAGATTGATGGGTTCTCCATAGTGGCCAGCGTGTGGTCGATGGATCTACTTAAAGCCCTGCTACACCTGTAGCCCAGCAGCTAATCAGCACATGACCCAGAATGAATGCAAGAATCACATAGACTATTCTGGTAAAATGAACAAAACCCAGGCTTGGAGTCAGAAGACTTCTGTTCAGATTCTGTCTTCAGCACTTCTTAGGTATGTGACCTAGAGAAAACCAGTTCTGGTCTCTGGGCCTTAGTTTTTTCATTTGTAAAATGGAGAATGTCATGTTCTCACTACCTCTCTGACAGGTTATTTTGAGGAATTAATAGAAAATTTTGTACAAAGCATCTATAAAAGTGTCTTATGAATAAACAAAATAATATTTCAGAAATCTAGCTATATATTTAAAAGCACTGGAGAGTCTGATTTCTGGGGATAGATAAATGTTTTCTAAGGAGTTCTTCCTACCATCAAGATGATAAACCCAGAGATCATTTTGTTTCCACTGCCTGGTCATGCCAATCAGTCATCCATACCGCTGTCAGAATAACCCTTCTTGTGCAGAGTTGTGATTATGTCCCTATTGTGTTTAAATCTCCAGTATTTCCATCCATCCATCCATCCATCCATCCATCCATCCATCCATCCAACTGTCCATTCATCCATTCATTCATCAACATTAATTAAACACCTGCTATATGAACTCTTGTGCAGTGAGCAGGGTAGATCACAGTTTAGATAAGACACGGTCACTGCCCTCATGGGGTTTACTATTAGACACCACTAAAAATAGACGGCTAGATGGGGGCAATCAGGAAGACTGAAATTGAGTTCAAATCTGGTCTCAGACGCTTCCTAGCTGTGTGACCCTGGACAAGTCATTCTAACCTGTTTGCCTCAGTTTTCTCAGGTATAAAATGACCCGGAGAAGGAAATAGCAAACTGCTCCAGTATCTATACTAAGAAAACCACAAAAGAGGTCACAAAGAGCCAGATGTGATTAAACAGTAACAACAAAACAGTAAGAATAAATTTAAAAGACAATTTTATAAGTTAATTGCTTCAAAGGAAGAAAATAAGATGCTATTCAAATCCCATGAGGGATGAACAGATCATGGAAGCCTTCTGGGAGGAAGTGGCTTTCATGGATGGCTAAGAATTCATCAGATAAATAATGACAAAGGTTATATTTCTGAGTACAGCTTGGACAAAAACATAGAGGTCAAAAAGTACAGGACACATTTAGGGGGTAGAGAAGCAATCCAGTTTCTTGGATTGCATTTTGACATGGGGCTGGAGAGAGATGGTTGCCTCCAGTTAGGGAGAGTCCATATGTTGGTCAAATGAGTTTGCATTTGGCTCTGTAGACAATGCGGTCTGCTGGAGACATCTAAATAGAGCAGGGGTGTCCCCACATCTGTGGATAAGAAGTGTAATTCAGACTCAAGGGATTGTGGAACTGAATCTTATAAACTAAAAGTAAACAAACAAATCAATAAAAATAAATAAAATTTTATTTTTATTTTTTTAGAGGAGTCAATGCAAGCTTTATTGGAAACAGTAAATAAAAATATTACACACACATATGATATGTCTTAAAAGACAGAAGTGATTTTGATCTGTAAAGAGGACATAAGGAGACAGTGTAATCAGGTACCAAGATCTGACAAAAGAGGAAGAAAGAAAAATATGTTGAGACAGAGAATAAATTCAATTTGCTTAGAGTATGTGAAGGGGAAAGCCAAATGTTGGGTTTAGATGTAGAGGGCCTTCAATGACAAGCTCAAAAGCTTGGACTTTGCAGGAGAATCACTTGAATGAAGCAAAGGTTCAGGAAGGGCAACTTCGTAATATATACAGGAAGAATAGAAGAAGAGAAGCAAGTGGAAAGAGGTTATTGCAAAGGATCTGAACAAACAACTTTCAAAACTGAAAATAAATACTATACTCATCAAATTGACCAAAATATTAAAATAAATGCAACTAAATGATGGCAGATTTATAGAGAAACAGGTTTTCATTGCCGGGGAAATTTCAAATTTATAGAACCTTTTGGAAGAGCAATCTGGAAGTACAGAGTAAAAGTTACAAATAATATTAATATCTTTTGAGCCAATCATTCCATTACTGGGACTATACCCTGAGAGTATTATTAACAAGAAGGGAAAAAGAACAAATTGTTACAAAGACTTTCACTGCAGCATTCTCTGTAATTGCAATAAATGTGAATAATGTTTAAGTCCAACAATAGGAGAATGGCTGAAACAAGCAATGATGTAATAGAGTAACTGTAATTAACATGAACAGGTACAAAGAATATTAAAAAAAATCAAGAAATACATGAAATAGTGCACATCAAAAGAGAGAAAGAAAGAAAAACAGAATCAGAACAAGGTATATGCTAGGTGTGATCTTGTATGGGAAAAAGTGAATGAAAATGCTAAAAGAATCCTGAAGGAGACCTTAAAGGCACTGACTTGAAATTTAGTATACTGTATACACTGAAATTAATGCATTTAAAAAGTAAGTTCCTTAGTAAGTTTAGTTGAATTCATGTTCAAAAGTGTGGATCAGCACACTTATTATCATCTTTTTTTAATGTAGTAAATTTTATTTGTTTTCTTGTTTACATCGTTCATTTTCATGAGATTTTTGAGTTACAAATTTTCTCCCTGTCTTTCCCCTACCCCACCCTCAAAACAGCAATCCCACTGTGGAGCCCCTCCCCTGGTCT
>CM053597.1:225472516-225501244 GCA_028646575.1 Pseudocheirus occidentalis
GTATACATATGTATATATATATATATATATATATATATATACAGTTGTATTCCCTTCACCTATCCTCATACTAAGAAAAGTTTCATAAGTTACTATTATCATTTTTCCATATTGGCATGTAAATAATTCAAATGTGATAAGTTCCTTATGACTTTTTTCCCATGTTTACCTTTTCATGCTTCTTGTGTTTGACTGTCAAATTTTCTGTTCAGTTCTGTTTTTTTCAGCAAGAATGCTTGAAAATCCTCTACCTCATTGAATGACCATATTTTCCCCTGGAATAATATGCTCAATTTTGCTGGGTAGTTGAATAAACAAAATTTTAAAAAGAAGTGTAATTCAGACAGTTGTGTGAAGAAGGCAGATTGGAGGGAGCAGAGAGTGGAGGCAGGAGGATCTCTGGGGAGGTTTTGTTAACAACTCAGACAGGTGATGATGAGGACCTCGAGCAAGGAGGTGGCCATATGATTTCTTAAACATTTTTATTGAAAGTTTTGAGTTTCAAATTCTATCTCTCCCTGCCTTCCTTCACTTAGATGGTAAGTAATCTGACACAGGTTTTACATCTGCAATTTTGTAAAACATTTCCATATAACTGATTTTGTACAAGAAGACTTGAATTAAAAAAAAGAATGAAAGTGAAAAATAGCATGTTTCCTTCTGAATTCAGTCAATATCAGTTCTTTCTCCAGAGGAAGACAGTACACTTCATCATTAGTCCCTTGGGATTGTATTAGATTGCTGAGCATAGCTAAGTCATTCACAGTTCTTCATTGAACAATATTGCTGTGGTCATGTGATTAGAGAAGCAGAGATGTATGTGAGAGGTACTGTGGAGGAGGAATCAATAGGACCCAGTGACTGAAAAAAAAGGAGAGAGAGAGAGAGGGAGGGGGGGAAAGAGACAGAGACAGAGACAGAGAGAGATGGAGACAGAGAGAGAGAGAGAGAGAGAGAGAAAGAGAGAGAGAGAGAGAGAGAGAGAGAGAGAGAAGAATCAGCCTTGTCTTGGATTTCAAACATGGGACATTAGAAGGGGAATGGTGCCATTAGCAAAGTTGGAAATGGGAGGATGTTTTGGTGAAAAGAAAACAGGTTGAAGTGGGATATGATAAGCTTGGCTTTCTGTGAGGGCAATTAACTGGATATGCCAGTAGAGAGTTGAAAACAAAGATTCGGAACATGGAGCTCCTCTGTAAATACCATACTCCCAGCACCCTACCATCAAACATGCACTGAGCATCTACTATGATCAGGTCCTAAGCAAGGTGCTGGGCAAATAGAATACAGATAAATAGGGACATAACAAATAATAAATAAAGAGCTTGCAGAATGATGGTGCTGATGGTGTATCATGTGTCAAAAGTCCATCCTAGAGGTTTTTTCTTTCATTCCCACTAATCCCATTTAGGGATCTCTTGGCCTTAAGGAAGAATGATGTATGTTGGAAGAGAAGAGGGAGAAACATGAATGGTAGACAAAAGCTAACTTAAAGGATAATATGACCACAATTTCCAAAGATTAGAGTGTGAATGACCCAAAGGGCAATGGAGAAGTCTGCAGTAGACATGAACATGCTCTAATATAGTTCTTATATCTCCTGTCCTATTAAAGTAGGAAAGTAATGACTCCTGACAAAATGTAAACACGGAAAAGGAGATGGAAAAATCATGGGGATCAGGGTGAGAGATTAAAAAACAAAGGACAGTTTTGGTAAAACATCCAAGAGGAGGTTGGAAAGACCTATATGGAAGATCTATGGAGAAAAAACATGGACTAGAACCTTACAGAGTGAGAAGATGAGGGTGTATTTTAATTTACACAGATTAGGGGAAGGATACAGATATGAACTCCATCTATTGAAGCTTGGATGAAAAAAAATCTTTCTAAAAATGAGGTCTATTCTGGAGTAGAAAAGGTTGTCTTTGGAAGTAGTGACTTCCTGATTTTTACTGGTATCCAAGCAAAGTGTCAGTGACCACTTGCCAAGGGTGTTGTTGAAGTACTTTCTCTTTAATTGCAGATGGTCCCCAATTTGTCCCCTATCAGTTTGGGATGTTAGTATGCCAGGCTCTTCCTCCTAAATTAAGGTTTGTTTTAGGGGTCAGCCCTAGAATTCTTGATCATATTAACTAAATATTAATCTTAATATAACTAAATATTAATCAAATAGAATTAATACTAATTGTTTATATTTATAATTTATTTATATATGTTATAATTTATATTTATATTTTATTTATATTTATTTTTTATATTTATATTATATATTTATATTTTATTATTGGATTTATTTATATATATAAATTATTTATATTATATTTATATTTATAATTAATACTATTAATACTGTCACCAAAGAGGCCCACCAAACCCTGCTTTAGAAATGCCATGCGATTCAGGTTCAGACTCAGCCTTTGACAACCCCTCTTCCATCTACTCTATCTCAGTTCATAAGCCAATGTAAGTTCTATTGGTTCAAGAATTCTCTAGATGCTATGGATCTTTTTCATGTCTGTTTTTTTTTCTTTTTTCCCGTTGTTCATTCCATTGGTTACAACCCTTCTGAACAACCAGACTAATGTTCAATGTGGAAGTACTTGCAGATCCTATACTTGATTGCATGCCATCATGAGGGGAGGGGAGGGGGGAGGTGGGAGGAGGGGGAAGAGGGAAGAGAGAAAATTTGAAACTCAAGGGATTGTGGAATCATGTAAACTAAAAGTAAATAAACAAATCAATTTAAAAAAAATAAAGAGAAAAAAAAAGAATTCTCCCAGACTCTCTTTTGCCTTGAATATCGAGAATCATCTCTTCAAATCTGCAGTGCCTAGCCTGGTCAACATAAATCTTATGGGGGAAAGGTAACTCAGGAAAGGTAAAGAAGAAAGAGATCTGGAGCGGGGGAGGGATTCCTAGGGCTTGGAATCCTTCATCAATATGGCAGTGGGTGCTGGGACAGGCTCTAGAGCTTTCTGATTTCCAAGTCTTCATTGCACAGTGGGAAGGATGTTATTCACTGCCCAACGTGTAGCTTTTCCCCAGGAAACTGCAAATTTAGAAGGTCCCAATGTGCTTTTACTCCTTTATCTATTTGGGAATATCTGAAGTTAATAGCTTGGTATCACAGCCACTTAATTGATGTAGGAAGCTACCAGACTGCATGCCTTTCCCTCCATCTTCCCAGAACCAATCCTGTAATGCCTGGGGACTTTATCTATGGGAGGCATATCCTAAGCTCCTCCTCCCAACAACTACATATTTTAGAACATTGGTTAGAGGAAGCTCACTCTACTACTGTGGGTGGATTGAAACCTTCTTGTAATGAGATTGTCAACCCATGAGAATCTTTGTGATCTCCCCTCCCCTGACCCCTAGCTCAGTGAGTCAGTGATTCTGGCCCCTCTGTCTTCATGATCCTGTGAGGAAAAAGATACATGCAAATCTTCAGATTGATTCCATGTATTTCCCTAAATATCCCATTGCTTTCCATGAAACAACTTAATCACTCACGAAACTGACAGCTGAAACTTTCTTTTTGTCCTCTTCAGTTATGATTCCATCAGAGCCTCCAAGCCCCATCTCTTCAGTATCTCACCATGACAGAAAGGCAGTCCAGGGTCCTTGAGGCTGTGCTGAGTACAAGCTTTGTCAGGTTCCACCTAGGAAGATTTGAAGCACAAAGGAAAGCAGCCTGTGACAGGATTAAGAGGAGGCCACCTTTGCAGAGAAGGCACTAGCATGAGGGGTGGAGGTGGGGGGCACAAAGAAGACATGAATCCAAACCAATGGCCCTTGGAGGATTGGTAGTCACTAGAAAGGAGAAAAGCTCCAGATTCCCTGGAAAATTGACCCTGTTGCTTAATGAAATGACCCTGGTCATTTGCATGAGCCCTTAACTCTTGGTTTGACTCCCCAGCACCACGCTGGGGCTTTGAGGCTTCAGGAAGAGGTGCAGGTGATGAATGTCTAATTGATCCAGTGCCTCTGGCACCAGGCTCTGGGGCTTCCTTGAGAAATCCCCTCCCCATCTAAAGTCACTCAATTGTATTTTCTCCTTTGTTTGTAGAAGGGGCTCTTTGCAGAGCTGAGTTTGCTCTGTATAAATATTGTCAACCTGTGACTGTAACTACAATCAGCCAAATGCTGTCTGTTGTTGTTTAAAAGTAAAGGAAAAAATCCTTTTCATTATTTTTTGTTGTCCTTACAAATATGGGGTCATGTCCTGGTTACCTTTGACCCATTCCCTGGCTGGTTAAAGGCAGTTCAGAAGAGAGGGAAGTACCTGGGATTTGGAGTCAGCAGTGACAGGGCTCCACAGGGCTTGAGTCCCAGCTCTCCTTCTGAAGTCAAGTTGTAGGATCACAGCATCTCAGATTTAGAGCTCAGAAAATCCTTAGGATCAGATCATCATTGGGTTATAAATTTAAATCAGGGGTTCTTAGTCAGGGCTCCACTGATCAGTTTCAGGGGGTCTTAGGAACTTGGATGGCAGAAAAAAAAGGCAAAGGCACGCCTTTCTTTTCATCAACCTATAACTGAAATTCTAGCCTTTCCTTCAACTTTTAATTTAAAAAAATATTCAGGGAAGAGATCCCTAGAGTTAGTCTGACTGGCAAAGGGCACCAGTTATACCCCAAAAGTTAAGAACCTCTGATTTAGATGAGATAGAGTTCATCCAAGGAGGAGACTAAAGCCCAGAGAGGTTCAGACTTTCCCAAGGTCACAGAGTTGGTAAGTTTCTAAGCTAGGATTTGAACATGAATCTTTTGGCTTTAGAGCCCACACTCTTCTACTGAATCAATCCCTGAATATCGGTTTTCCCCTCTTCCCTGGTGATTCGATGATATAGTCATTTCCCCATCAGTATGCAGTGTGGGTTAGACAGTGGGATGAGGGAAAGGGTTTGAAGGCTCAGGGAAATAACCCTCCCATGTAACCATGGGCACTGAAGTCAGGAAATGGTCCAGGTCTCAAAGGCCAGAGACCTGGATCCAAATCCTTCCTTGGATACTCCCTAATTGTTTTAGGGATATGATGCTACCTCTTCCAGGGCAGAGTTATGAGAAACAAGCTTTGTGAACTGTTGAGATTGGCTGGTCGTGATTCCCAGAAAGTGCTGTTTGTCTGTGTGGCCCCATGAAGCCCAGTTAAATTATATTAGCAGATAGCCAGGCACTAGTGAAGGCCTCCATTTGTCCTGGGAGTCACCTCCCCAGGCCTCCTCCAGGCTCACCCAGAGCAGATGTGCCCTCTGCAAAGGTAGTGTCTCTAAGCATCATGTTATCACAGAATTCTGCCTAGAACTAGACTGAGCCTCCCAGGCAAACCATGTCAACCCAGAATTGAGAGAAAACTTTCTCTTCCTTATCCATAGCAAGCAAGCCCCAGCCTTCCCTTGGAGCTTTGAGTGACAAGAGCCAACTGTGTCCAGAGGCAGCCCCTTCCACTTCTGGGCCCCTCCAACTTTTAGAGACATTTTCCTCATCTCAAGCCTAAGACTTCCCGTCTATTGCCCCTCCTCCTGCCCCTTCCCTGGGGATAACTTCCTTACCTCCCAACCCAGAATTCAGAGGGAGGCAAATGACTCTTGGCATCCCCATTCTATATGAGATCAGTCACTTCCTTCTATGCCTGGAAGAGACCTGTAGGGCATTGACTCCCAACTTCCATCCCAAACTGATTGACTCTGTGGCACTCCATACTGCTCTGACATTTCCACTGACAGAGGGCTCACTACCTCCCCAACACTGCCCATTGCTGATTATCGGATTCCTCCAATGGTCATCCGTATAGAATGACTTCGATGCCTCTTTGGTTTTGACCAAGGGCCATTAATTCCTCCTCTCTCAGCATTACTTTTCTTTTCTGTAACACACACACATTATATTTGTTTTTATTTATAAATGTATTTAATTTTTATTTATAATTCTATATTTAATAAAGATGCATGTATATATGTTCAGGTACATGGGCATATATGTTAATATATGTACACATATACATATGTACATATATGCATATATACACACATACATACATACACACTTGTGCTGCCAACTGCACAGGGATGTTGTGAGTAAATTACTTTGTGAGTTCAAAATGTTATAAAAATAGGAGTAACTTTCATTAAAACTTGGAAGATTCCCCCTGACCCCCACCCAGCGCTCTTCATTTGGCCCTCTTTAGCCATACAGTCTGTAACATCAATCAATTAGCCAGTATTTATTCAACATACCAGGTACTGGACTAGGTTGTAAGTCTACAAAGATGTACAATGGAATAGATTCTGTCCTTGAGAAGCTTATATTTTATCTGCAATGCAATGAACATTGTAGATAAAATGGCCTAGTAGAAGGAAGGAAAGAATGAAGGAAAGAAAGAAGGAAGGAAGAAAGGAAGGTGAAGAAAGGAGGAAAATAAGCATTGTTTTAGTACCTACTATGTGCCAGATATCACGCTGGGTTGTGGGAGTACAATGACCAGACTGAACTGGACCTTGCCCCCAGGGAGTTTCCATTCTGACTCCATGGCATGTTATGTGAAAATAGCTCTGGGAGGCTAGGGTTAACAAAGATGGAGCGAACAAAGAGCAAATCTGCCCTCTGAAGCTTGCAGTTCATTCAGAAGGCAATGCTTCTCCCTCTTGGTACATGAGCAGGGAGGCTGGGCTGGGGTAAAGGAGGGACCCCGCACAGCCCATAGGGGTCCGAGGAGGCAAAACAGAGTTCTGACTGGAAGTAGAGGAGATGTTGTAGAGGAGAGTAGCGATCTGAGGGGAGCTGTGAAGAAGGATATGGATTTCTCCTCTAAAGGAGGAGCATGTTGACTCTTTGAGGGAAAGGGGTCTAGGGAAATAAACCACTGCGCTTTCATGCATATAAGTCTTTGGGGTTTACTTCTGGGAGCTTTGCTGCAAGATAATATTATTAAATGCCATATTTTACATGAATGTGCATGGCTTCCATTAGAAGGGATCTCAGGAGGCCTGTGGAAGGTACAATGACCCAAGGAATTCTGGAGAGAATGAAACTTGCCCCAATGTGCCCAGTCCCTGCTGGTACAGAGGGACTGCTTAACAAATGATCTGCAGCTCCTTGAGGGCAGGGACTGGTCAGCCTTTATATTTTATCCCCAGCCTTAGCACAGCATTCAGTAGGTGCTTAATAAATAATTTGATTGAAGGGGAAAAAAGGAATTGAACTAAAAATACCCCCAGTGTCCTCTGTATAGCAGAGCTCCTTGATAGTATGTCAGTATGTATAGGGACTGGGGGGCTCAGGGTCCTCTGTGAAGTGGGGGGATGTCAGTGATAGAAATTAATTGCCCCTTTCATTCTGGGTCAAACCAATACCTGCAGAAAGCAGGATGGAGAAGTGGGAAAAGCATCGGATTTATCTGACATTGGGTGACCTTGAGGGAATCCCTTCCTTCTAAGGCAATGGGTAGAACCAAATCTGAGATGGCCACAAGCAGCCCAGGACATTCTTGAGTGCCTGGAAATGAGATTAAAATGTAATTAAGGAGTATTTAACACAAGCAATTAAAAATACAATCAAACATCGCTAATACTTCTCTTTGAAGTCAGTCTATGAGCCTCAGGAAGAGATCCTTAGATACAGTCAGTGGCCCCGTTTTTTTTCTCCGGAATCCAAGTACCTCAGATCTAGATTGCCTGCTGGAGGGCAGTCATACCCTGGGCTTGCCTCAGCTTCCTTATCTGTGAAATGGGGATAAAAACAGCTCCTAACCTGGCAAGTGAAATCATATTTGTAAAGTACTTAGTCTGGAGGCCTGGCAACTTGTTGGTCTCTAACCCATTAGCTGTTATCTAATTCAAATACTTTGCCCACCCCTTTCCTCATCCCTTCAGGCTGCCAGGCTGGGTTTCCACTTTCTAGACTTCTGGATCTCAAAATATCGTGGATTAGATCAGGGTAGACCCTTCCTCCAGCAACTGGGAGGGGCCTGAGAACAGAGGATGTCAGGGCTGGGAGGGGCTTGAGAACAGGGGATGTCAGGGCTAGGAGGGGCCTGAGAACAGGGGATATCAGGGCTAGGAGGGGCCTGGGAACAGAAGCTCAACAACCATCTATGTGGACCAGTCCAGTGACTTGTCCTTACACTGTATCAACCAAAGGCTTTCTCTATTGGCAGGACTGATCAGAGCTTGATCTCAGGGGTTGCAAAAGGTTTTGCTATCTTGGGGTCACTAACAATCCATGAGCATGCACGGAGGTTGCATTTGCCAATGTAAGAGACACCTGTCATCTGCTCAAGGAGAAGATTTTGCTAATTGATCGAGCAAATGAGTGAATGAGGGCCAAGTCCAAATCCCACGGCCCTCCCCTTCCCCCTCTTCCTTGGCCTCTCCTCCAATGTGCTGCCCTGCTATAGGCAATGATACCTCCCAGATCCAGGACAGCCCAGTCCACTTTCATCCAGCAGTCCACCAGGCAGTGTAGGCCCTGGATCAAAAGACTGCCCTTGACCCTGAGGGGCCTGGCTTTCCCATCTCAGCTCTGTTGCTTGCTCCCTCTGACCTTGGGCTTCATGTCCACATCATCTCCATGGCCCTAAGTTTCTATGTCTGCCAAATGAAGGGGCTGGTCTAGCGACTCCCTGAAATCCCTTCTGGCCCAGAGTTGTGGTCCCAGATGAGGAACCTTAATGCTGGGGGTGGGGAGGTGTGGAGGAGCAGCCTTCTTCTTGCCTGCTGCCCTCCCCCTGCTGCAGGAAATGCTGACTGTTTTAAGTATGCCATAGGGAGAGTTTGATATATTCTTTGTGCTTACTATTTATTTAATTTTCTTTCAGCATCATAAAGTAAACATGTTTATATTCATGTTTCCATAGATCACTAGGACCTTCCATCCTTTATTCATTTCCAGTATTTTTCCAAAGTGTGCTTTTTTATTTGTATTATTTTTTATATTGTGCTGGCTTTCTGAGGATGGGGGCAATTGGATAAATCAGAGAAATAAATAATAGGCAAAAAGACATTTCAGCTGCAGCAAAATCAAGTCTAAACTTTCTTTGGAGAAAAATGAGATATGGGGGAAAGTGACGGTTTCAAAGGCTGCGCCCCTTACGTGCCTCAAGAGAGGAGAGCCATCTGGGGATGAACTCCACAGCCCTGGGAGTGACAACTTCTTTGCTCAAAGGTCTCTGAGCCCCCAAGCCCAGGGGCCATCTCCAAGCTGGCATAAAGCACAGACTCCCTAGCAAGGCTTTCAAGACCCTCCACATTCTAGACTGGCTCTACCTGTCCAGCCTTAGCCCCTACTCCCTCCCTTTCAAGGCGATGGTCCTAAGAATGACAGGGGTAAGGATAGCAAGACTTTCTTCCCTTTGCCAAGTCATCTCAACAGCTCTGGGAAGTAGGAGCTATTAGTAACTCCATTTCATAGATAAGAAAATTGAGGCAGACACAGGTATTTAAATTGTATAGGATCCATCGAGTACTAATGTGAGACTGAATTTGAACTCAAGTCTTCCTGATTCAAGGCTCAGTGCTCTAACCACTGTGCACCTAGCTGCCTGATGGATTGTGACCATGTAGTCTATGTTCCAGTAAATAAGGGTGACTCAGTCATAGAAAGAGCACTGGCTGGGGAGCTAGAAGAAACTAAACAAAGCAGAGGCCTGGGATGTGATCCCTGCTTCTCGCTATCTATGGGACCTGGGGGGCTCATTCCTATGGCTAAGCCACAATCTCCTCTGTTATGGAAGCTGCCTGGACACAGCCAGAGGCCACCAGGAGGAGACTGCCTCAAGGGAGGCCTGGGTGACTCTCCTCCCTCTCCTGGGGCCAATCAAGGTCAGACTGGGTCACATTTTAGGGACAATCTAGGCTAACCTATGTTTGGGGAGGGGGAGAGAGGTGAGGGAGAAACCTGGTGGCAATTGGTCCCATCCCTCTAGACAGCCAGAGAAGGAGAGGGAGAGAGAGAGGGGCCAAATAACAGGCGAAAGGATCCAATTTCAACAGCAATGTGCTCAATCAATGCACATTTATTAAACACCTACTGTATGCCAGGTGGGGCAGCTAGGTGGCTCAGCAGGTAGCGTGCTTGTCTGGGAATCAGGAAACCTGAGTTCAAATCCGGCTTCTGACACTTACTGGATGGGTGAGCTTAGTAGGCAAGTCACTTAACCTGTTGGCCTTAATCCACTAAAGAATGGGATGGCAGATTCCTCCAGTATCTTTGCAAGAAAAGTCTATGAACGGTATTGGTGTGCTTTGGTCCACAAGGCCCAGAAGACTTTGACATGATTGAAGGACTGAGCAACAACAACAGCACGACAAGAACAAAAACAACACCGGGGACCCAGAGAAAGGCAAACAGCCTGCTGTGGAGAAATGAACAGCGTGTGTGTGGTGTGAGTGTGTGTGTGAGTATTTGTGTGGTGTGGGTGTCTCTGTGTGTGTGAGTACAAGTGTTAGTGTGTCTGAGTGTGAATGTCTGAGTGTGAATGTCTCTGTGTGTGTCTGTGTGAGTATGGGTATGTGTGTGTGTGAGAGTGTCTGTGTGTCTGTTATGAGTGTGTGAGTATATGTGTGGGTGAGTGTGTGTGTGTGTCTGTGAGTGTGTGTGTGTCTGTGTGTGTATTTGTGTTTGGATGCAGAGCTTTCAAACTCTGTGTAGGGCTCGAGTGTCTGGGACCCAGGCCCACGGGCTTAGATTCTAGGAACAGAGAAACATTAGCAGCAGTGAAAGGGCAGCATCTTCAGACGCCATTGTAGGAGACTTCGGCATGATGGTGGGGATCCGTATTGCCAGCTACGGATCCTCAAAGGATTCAGCAGTTCAGTCACAGCAGATGCAGAGACCACAGTCCTCACTCCAGTCCCATCTCTGAGGCCTCTACCTGTTGAGCCTCACAAACATCCCCTTTGTGGGTAAATTTCCTCTTTTGCAAAAGAAGAGGCTTGGCTAAGATCATCTCTAAAAGTGCTTCCAGCTGAAGACAGATGATTCTCAAGACCCAATGCTAAGAGAGGACTGGCCAATGAGGGCCCAATCCTGGGAGCGAAGGCAGGGGGCTCTGCCTACAGCTAACCCAAATGAGGCTGTGATAGAGGGCTCCTGCCCTAGATTCCTGGCGTGCACAGACCTCATGTTTTCTAACACTTATGGAGTGATGAAGGAAAACATTTTGATTTGTTGCTGAGCCAGAAATTTGTGTGCATACCAAGGATCCTAACTGGCCAAAACTAGCGTTCTTTTCCCTAGTGGCAAAAAGTGAGCAACAGAGAGGCTTTGGGCCTTCATCTCTTCACATGTCTGCCATTTGGCCTCTGCCTCCTTATGTCAGTACTTTCTGTGAATGTTGGAGTGCTAGGCTATGGCCTTGTGAGCTTTGAAAAGTTAGAATGGCCATCCCTGGTCAAAGAGTTGAAATCTAAGCCTTCAGAGGAGAACAAAATAGAGGAGAGACAGGAAAGAAGGAAGGAAGGAAGGGAAGGATGGAGGAATGGAAGGAGGGAGAAAAGGAAGGAGAGAAGGAAGGAAGGAAGGAAGGAAGGAAGGAAGGAAGGAAGGAAGGAAGGAAGGAAGGAAGGAAAGGAGGAAGGGAGGGAGGAAGCAAGGAAATATACATTTATTAAATAACTATTATGTGCAAGATACTTTACAAAGGAAGTGGTTTTACAAAGATTTCATTTGAAGGATTTGGCTCAGCAGTACATTAATCCAGCAACCAAGACACAAGGTCCTGACTCTTCCAATGGTTTTGTTAAGTGAACCTGGTCAGTCTAATGTTTATAGGCTCCACTTTCAGTGGAACCCAGTGTCCCCAGATACTGAGCTGATAGAGGTATAGCACGACCTGGTACGAAGTGATGTTTTTGTCCTTGGGTTCATGTTGTATTTGTCCAAGGAATTACCCCCTTCATGACAGTTAATTCTTATTAATTGGCTAGTTGATATTGGGACACTGACCACTGGAGATTAATACTAGGAGGAACCCACCAGAATGGGGGATTGAGCCAAGAACATTCAAAGACTTCCACCCTCTTGGGGTGCTCCTAGAAGCCTGAGAAAGAGGATGCAGCCAGCTGTACACTAGGAACTAAGCTGTTTGGGTGTATGTGGGTGAGGAAAGGAAGCCCAGAGCAGCCCTGTTCTGCTGTAAGCAAAGGGAAGTTCTCCAGACACCCAAATAAGGGGAACAATTCACCCAAGGAACTAGAGCCATAACCCAGGAAACAGTGAGCTTCTAATGCCCCATTTCTGATTGAGAGCTCCCCAAGGACCTTCAGTGAGGGACTCAATATTTCCTCATTAGTCACCCACATAGGAATGGAGCGTCATCTATTTTCAATATTAAAAGCATTTATCTTGTGTCCTGTATTATGAAAATTAGATACTGACACTTTGTAATTACTTAAACCTTTAAGTTTTTGGAGCATCTTTGAAAATCTCTTCTTCTAATCCCTCAAACTATTATGATTCTTCAGTCCCCATTTGGAACTTTTGTTTTTGTTAACCTCCTGAGTGTCAGTTTTCCCCAAAGAAAGTAGGAAATGGAGTGGAAATTTCTAGATGAGATGTCGGTCTTGAAAGGTAAGAGGGACTGACCCACTGAACACAGGCAGTTGGTGGCTGCAGCCCTAAGCAGTTTTTACTGAGGTACATGGAAAGATCATGATGGCATGTACTGATTCAAGCCTTCAAGTTCAAACTCCTTCCATTGGAAAAACTCAATCCTCCCTCCTGTCATGATCTTCTAAATGTTATATGAGGCATAGCCCAACCCTTAGCATGCCGAGCAATTTCACATCATAGAATGAGGAAGTGAAGAAAGGTCAGCGTGCAGCGGTTCTCAACCTTCCTAATGCCATGACCCTTTAATACAGTTCCTCATGTTGTGGTGATCCCAACCATAAAATTATTTTAGTTGCTACTTCATAACTGTAATTTTGCTACTGTTATTAATTATAATGTAAATATCTCATATGCAGAATATATTTAAATTGAACATAACCCACAGGTTGAGAATCAGTGCTATAGAGCCTCTCAGTATGGTGCCATACATCCTTGATAGGTGGTGCAGTGGATGGAGCGGTAGTAGGACTAGACTCAGGAAGACCTGAGTTCAAATTGGACCACAGGCTCTTACTAGCTGTGTGACCCTAGGTGAGTCACTTACCCTCTGTTTGTCTGTTTTTTTCATCTTTAAAATGGTGATAATAGCAGCACCTACCTTCAAGGATTGTTGTGATCAAATGAGATAATAATCATAAAGGTTTAGCATAGTAGGTGCTACATGAATATTTATTATTATCATTTTTATCCCTGTGCTCAGGGAGGATTTAAAAAGATGAGCAAGGGTGCGTGTGGGGACCATTTCAGGGAAGAAATGCAGAGAGGAGATGGAGTGCAAACTATTTCAAGTGAAGGAATATGGAAGGGGTGATATGTAGGAATTCCTTTATAATTCAACAAGCATTTATTCACTGCCTACTATGTGTCAGGTACTGTCAGGAGAAAGAGATGAAGAAAAAATGTGACATCTACCTTCACAGTTTGCCATTCAATAACAAGAATCCCCCTTGTTCAAAGATTAGCCTGATACAAGGCAGAAGTGACTTCTGAAAAAGAAATAATATGAATGAGGGTTGAATAGGGAACCATTTCAGGTGAAGAAATATGGGACGGGAGAAATTTGGAATCATTTATAGGAAAGACTATGGAGGGAGGTAGGAATGGGAGAAGATGGGCAAACAGTAGATCAATAACAGATATGGAGGCAAGTCAAGCCAGAGTGAGGAAAAGGGAGGGAACGGATGGGGAGAATAGGGAAGTTAGGTGGTAGTTGACTTGATCAGGTCCATTCAAGAGACCTGAAGCCATTGTAGAAGGCAAAGGTAGCTTTAGTAGGAGCAAGAATAGGAGAGATGGAAACACAGGGATTCTAGAATTGGATTCTAAGGCCAAGGAGTTGCTTTTCTGAGACCCAAATTCTCAGTGTGGTACAGTCTTGTGAGATGATGATGTCTAAAGGATAACCATGCTAGTGTACAGCTGAAGTGTGAGCGTGTGTGTGTGTGTGTGTGTGTGTGCGCAAGTGTGGTGAGAAGAGGAAAAAGTCTTTGTAGCCCATTTCATCAGTGATCAAAAGTGAAGTTGTAGATCAGAAATGTCAAATATAGAATCATTGGTTTGCATTGCATCCCACAGCACTCCCAAGTGTGTCCTGAACCAGATGAAGATATTATTAGGAAATATTTAACAAAATAAACAAAAAGACAATAGAACACAGATAATGTGAATGAAAGAGAAGAAACGGGTGTCAATCTAGGAAAACATTGAACCAGATTACCAGTGAGCTTTGAAAAGCAGGTTCTCTGAAAATATGACGGGGATGGAATGATCGATGGTGTCCTGACCCAAGCAATGATTAAAGACCTTTGCAAAGTCAATTCATGGACAGCATGAGGTTGCAGATAATCACACGCCCCAAGGTCCCTAAGTTCATTTCTTATTTTACTCTCTCTCCAGGGGAAAAGGAGATTTCCTGCACCAAGGCGACATTTACAATTTGAGTAAGTTTTCACCTGAATTAGAACTTGTCTTATAATTGTGGTTAGCTGAGCCAAGAAGAGCCTAAGATCCTCCTACCCTCTATTGCCCAGATTCCTCCTTCTCTGAGGAGGCCAGTAGGCTTCAGTACAGGTCTTCCCTCTCCAGTCTATCTTCACTCAGAATCATTCCATTCCATCTTCAATAGAGCATAAGTCAGAGTGGGTCATGTGCAGGGTTGACCTGCTTCATCATCTTCCTCTCGGCCTCCCTCATTGAGGACAATGTTTCACTAACAGGCAAGGCCTGCCAGGGACATTGGTGATGTGATTCTGAACAGAGGGTGACTCACTTGTATGATAATCAGAGCTCTCCCAGAATGGATGAACCACCTCCAGAGGTGGTGAAGTCTTCATCAGTGGAAGACTAGGATGGTGGAGAATGGGATTGTCGGAAAGGTCTGGATTGATTGTGATGCTCTCTCAGATTCTGTGATTTTGGAGATGGGAGATAGCAATAATTAAATCAATTTGTATTTGAAGCAAACAGTTGGGAGGGGAGAAGGGATATTTATTCTAGGAATAAATGCAGATGGCTGCAGCAAGATTATATTCCAGGAAATCTCCTAATGAGGGCTCCAACAGAAAGACACGTTCTCAGTGTGTTTGTCTTCCCACAGTAACTTGTCACTGCTTGCCAGTCATGGCATTCCTTCCCCACTGTAGAGCCCAACCTGATTTTGAGCATGGAATCATTTGGTCCTGATGTTATTTCCAGGCCAGAACTGGAGCCTGCTCGAAAAGGGACAAATTGTGATAAATTATGTGCAGCGCTATTCTCTGGTGATTGATTGCCCACCGGGTCGTTATTTTCCTGCAAAGCTTGCTCTGAAATTGAACTGCGTTTCCCAGAAATAAGACAAACACTTCACTCTGATTCATCGGCCCCCACGATTCTTCTGAAAGAGCTTGGTTTTTATCTTCCAGCCACCTATCATCTCTGTGGGCTTGCACCCCTCCCTGGGAGAGGGACAATTGCTGTGGTTGGAATCTTAATTATATCTCCCAACACTAATTGACTTATGCAAATGGGAGGGTGGCTTGGCTAATATAATAGGCAAATAGCTACTGACAATCTGAGGAGGGCTAGAACAACTACCTATTGTGCCCAAGGTCACTGTTCTCCTTGGAAGAGAAAGGTCCAACTTGGAATTTTAAGGTCATTGCACTACCCAACTTAGGGTCTAATCTCTCCCACAAGATTTCTGTTTTCTCTTCATTCACACAATCAATGTGTCCATTAACAAACATTTATTACTTTGCCCAATTGATCTAAAGTTGGTTTTAAAAAATGAAAGAAAACTCTAAAATATAAAGTTCTCTAATCCTCTGCTGATGTGTAAATGCTTGACTAGCCACATAATCACCATTCATCTGTGTGAGAAGAAATCAGCACCGAGAGGTGGGATTGTTTAAACAAAAAAATGTATATAACAGCGGTCTCTAGGGTATTTTGGTGGTGTGGGAGTAACCAAGTGCTTACAAAGGCTAAGATAGAAGAGCTCAAGCCCCAGTGTGTTGTACCCAGCATGAAATGATTTGAGTTTGGGCCAGTGATGTTCTTAGTGTCTGCTGTCTGAAGACAGAGCTTAGTAAATGTTTGTTGACTGACTGAATAACTGACCAGAATGACTAAGAACAAAGTACTTTTCCTGATGGCAGCCAGAAGATTAATTTCTCCAGCCAATTAATCAATTAATATTTATTAAGCACTTACATGCCAGACATTGGGCTAAACCCAGGGGATAGAGAGAAAGGCAAAATCATAGGCCCTATCCTCCCTCCAGAAATTCACATTCTAATGAAGAAGACTCACTGGGGGAGTTACTTTAACTAGGCATGTGCAGGATACAAATGAAAAATCATCTCAGCACAGGAGGCACCAGCAGCTGGGACTAGTGGGAAAGACCTATCTGGCAAGTCCCAAAGGTGGCTGACCTTCACGGAGTTCAAGGAACTATTGTGATGAATTCCCAGATTCTGAAAGGCTTTTATAAGTAATAAACTGATTCTTAGCACATTATCAAAGGGAGTCAGATGCAGAAAGTGATTTTGATCAAACATTAGTGGACTTCCAGAGAGGCCTGTTTAGCTAAATTAATGTCATTGCCTCTGACTTGGAATGAGTGCAACCAAGAAGATAAGGAACCCGTTAGAAAGTACCTGGTTGTTAGTAATAATAGTGTCACAATACCAAACCCGCCCAGTCTCCAGGCTATGTGGCATGAATAGCATTCAGAGGGTATCAGAATGACTAGGCCTCAGAATGACTAGGCCTGGGGCATTGCTATTGGCTAGCTCTACCTTAGGCTACTGCTTCTGCCTTGAGGATACAGTTCAGTGAGGCCACAGGAAGGGCTGACATCCAGCTACTGAATGGAGGGATTGTCTCCACCTGGTCAACAGGCTGTAGAACATTGTGCTCATAGAGTTCAGAGTAAGATAGTGGCTTATGCACTGGTGATGTGGTTCTGAACAGAGGGAGACTCACTTGTGGGAAAGTGAGGAAACCGAGGCAATGGTTCTTATCAGAGATTGTATCACTTGGAGGGAACATCCAGGTCAGGAAACTCATCCACCAACGTGAATTGGCACCTCCTCAACAGCTTCTTGAAAACGTCCCGAAGGAGGAAGAGGAGGCAAGGCAGCATGACTAATAGTCACACAGCCAACACAGGACTTGAGGCCAGGGGTTTCTGGGTTTTGAGTCTGCACCACATCCATGATCTCATAATGTCCCATAGAATTACATGAGAGACTTTGTTAAGTGCTTTTGTCACATGGAGGCATTTTCTATCTATAGTATCCTACTGATCCATTCATCTAGTAATCCTATAAGAAAGAGAGAGAGGGAGGGAGAGGTAGAAGGAAAGAAAGGGAGGGACGGAGAGACAGAGAGACAAGGAGACAGAGAGACAAAGACAGACCATCAGATGCACACACACACATACAAAAAGATACAGACAGAGATATAATAACATCAGTCTAGTATGAACCATACTTCATACGACTTCAGGTATCTCTTTCTGACCACGACTTTCTCTTCTAGATATTCAACAGCCAAACCCTTCAATGACTTGATCTTGAATTTTCTAGCAGTCAGTCAATCTTTCTGGCATGGTGGCTTGAACTCATTGCAGAATGAGGGATTTCAAGGTATTGATGTTGGCTATATGAACTTCTTCATTCTCTGTTCTGTGTTCTAAGGTCATTCTATGTGCCATAGTGTAAGGTATCGCTAAGCACCACTATTCTCTGTTCTAGTTTCTAAGGTTTCTACCAGCTCTGAAATTCTACATTCCAAAGTTCCTTCCAGATCTCTCTTTTGGCTGTGGCTCTCAGGTTTCAATTGAAGGACAAGTTATATGTAGGTGCTTCTAAAAGTTGGTAGTATTCTATTAGCAAACCTTCCCTTCTTTCTCCACTGCTTCAATATCCAACAAATGACTCCCAAGGCTTTTGATTTCTAAAATTGGTTAAAAAGTCTAGAACCCCTGTAGGGTCTATTATTGGTCTGATGACTTTTTACTGAAACAAATAAACAACAGAATTTAACCCAATGGGGAAATGTCCCTGGAGCCCAGAGGAGACAGAATCCTTTCAGCAGGCGAGCTGTGGAAATGTCCTAAAAAGTTCCCCAAGTCTTTGGTTCAGGTACATGATTTAATAAGGGCTAGCGAGGATTTCCAAGCACTCTCATTGTGCTGCCGCTGCTTCCAGAAGGTGGGACAAGACAACTTTTCCCATGCTGTTTGGATCTGTGGACTGAGTTCACCATTTCTTATAGCATAGTAATATTCCACCATAATCCTACACCACAGTGTGCTCGGCCATTCCCCAGCTGATGGGCAACACTTCAGTGTCCAGTTCTTTGCCATCACAAAGAAAGCCTTGGAAATTGGTGTAAGATACTGGTCCAAACCCAGTTTCTGCTATGCTCCTTTCCAGTTTTCTCAATGATTTTTACCGCATAATAAATTATCCCTGGTTCTTTCCACTTGTCAAATGGATTAGGACAGCAGAAGTCACTTGTCACCTTTGCCTCATTCGGAGTCAAGCTGAGATTAAGATTTGAATCAGGGCAGATCCCTGGCTGCCAGGCCCAGATGTTCCCTGGCCTGCTTCCAGAATGGATTCAAGAAATAATAGGGGTGGAAGGAGTTACAGCCTCATATTGTCACTTATGAAATTCCTCAAGGGAGGTAGGGAGTGTATGTTGGGGAGGGGGGAGGTGAAGGGTAGTGAGGCATCTGACATTTCAAGGGCTATGGGGTGGGAAAAGAAAGCCTAACCAATAGTTTGCAATAGTTCAAACCATAACACATTATCTGCTGTTATAATCAACAGTAACAAAAATCAATGAATATACTAACAAACTTTTATTAAGAACCTACTGCTGTGTTGAGGATAGATGCTGCAAAGAAAGGGCAGTCTCTACACCCTAGAAACTAACATTCAGGGTTGGTGGAGATGGGCATGGATTATCCTGTACAGTGAAAAGAAGGTCCACAGGTCATGCTTCTTCAGCACTTTACAGTCTGCAGAGGTCTTCATTCATAATGACCCTGGGAAGTAGATGGGGCAATCAGTGACCCCATTCTACATGTGAGGTCACTGAGAGCCAGAGAGAAGTGATTTACATGCTTGATAATAAAACATCTTTTTTTTCTTTTTGGAGGGGGAAAGGCAGGACAATTGGGGTTAAGTGACTTGCCCAAGTTCACATGGCTGGTATGTGTTAAGTGTCTGAGGCTGAATTTGAACTCAGGTCATCCTGACTCCAGGACCAGTGCTCTATTCACTGTGCCACCTAGCTGCCCAAGGAAACATCTTCTAACAAGGAGAAATGCCCAAGTCTGCAACATTCTGATTTGTGATTAGAGAGAGGCAGCTAGGGAGCAACACAGTGCACAGAGCACTGACTGGGCTTGGAGTCAAAAAGATCTGAGTTCGAATTCAGCCTCAGACACTCTCTAGGTGTATGACCCTGGGAAAGTCAGTTAACCTCTATTTGCCTCAGTTTCTTCATCAGTAGAATGGAGATAAAAATAGTACTTGCCTCCCATTGTTGGGCAGATGAAATGGGATGATGATTGCAAAGCCCTTAGAACAGTCCTTGGAATGTAGTATATTCTATTTAAATGTTAGTTATAATAATAATCATTAATATAGTAATTATATTATTATATTAATATAATTATTCTTTGTTCTGCGAGGAGTTTCCATTCCCTGGAAGTGTTGGATCAGAGGCATCCGCTAGGTGGGGTAAGACAACCCTTCCACGCATGCCTTACAATCTGCTCTTTGTAAACTTCTTGTTCTTGGTCATTTCAGTCATGTCCAATCGTTTGTGGCCCCATTTGGGGTTTTCTTGGCAGAGCTACTGGAAAGGTTTGCCATGTTCTTCTCCAGCTCATTTTATTTACAGAGGCAAACAGGATAAAGTGACTTGTCCAGGGTCACACAGCTAGGAAGTATCTGAGGCAGGATTTGAACTCAGAAAGCAAGCCTTCCTGACTAAAAGCTCTGGGGCTCTAGGCACTATGGCACCACCTAGCAGTCCCATGAACTGCTGTGGCTAAAACAAACACATAAAGGGAGGAGCGCATGAGTAACAATGCACACAAATCAGCCGTTAGCTTGACTCGTCTATACCAGTTTCTGTGCACATGTGGCTACTCTAGTTCTTAAATACAGAATGCGTAGGAGTCTAGCCTTCATAACTTAATAGAGACGGTCCTTCAGAGTGACATTACACAAAATGACTAGCAGCCCAAGGAGGCTGGGTATACGTGTGTGTACGTGTGTAGGAATATGCACGTATGTATATTGTACACCTACGTGTGTGCGTGTCATCTGTATTATATACTTGAACATGCTATATATTTGTATATATGTATAGTATATACTTGCATATGCTATATATTTGTATATATATATACACACATACACTACACTAGTGTATATATACTTCTATATACTATATACTTGTGTGTGTATATATATTTGTATATACTATACATTTATATATGTACTATATACACATACATGCCTGCACATACATAAACACACATGTGCATATGCATGTGTATATAGTAGACATGTAAAATATATATTATATGCAGGTATATATGAGTATATATGGTTTATATATATATGTATTTAGGACATACAAGTATTTACATACTTGTTGCATATATTACACTGTACGTGTGTGTATCTATCTCCAGTGTGTGTATAATGTTCATATACAAGCACACATATAGTCTGGTCTGCATGGTCCACATGTACATGTCTATATGTGATTGTGGGTAAGAGGAATAGATTTTCATCATCTGTAAGCCGAGGTGGGTTAGAGCATGTCTGTATGTACCAGGAGTCTGATAACTGACAAGTGACCTCAGGCATAAGCATGTTATGATTAGATGAGCTGACATTTCTATAGAGATCTAACCTTTGCAAAGCATTCCATACACTTGGTATCATTTGTACCCCCAAATATCTGCCTGGTGGGCATCTCAGGAGCTACTAACTCTGCTTGGGATGAGGAAGCCAGGACCCAAAAAACCCGCCTGGTTTACCCTGGTTGGCACAGATATGGGGAACGTTGGAATCCAGTTCTTCCTGATTCCAGGTCTGCTTTCTCCATGGCAATAGAGTGGTGAATAGCTCTTTCATGACACCTGTGGCCCTTGATAATTCATACCTGTGGGGGGCTGTAGCAAACTCCTTCCTTTTCCCTTGGTCTCTATTGCAACCTCCATTCTCTGGAGCCTGAAAGCTTCCTCTTCATCCAGTACAAAGCTTTTAAAAAGAGCTATAAAGGACCTATGGCCTGGGTGGTGGGAATGGGGAGCATTTTCCACAATGAATAGGGGGCCTCACTGACAGGGAGGTGAGTGACAAGCCCATCAGGCTTCTCGGAGAATCTGAGCAGCTTTGCCACAATCATGGGCCAGCATGAGTTAGGGGTCGCCATCTGAAAGGGAGATGGCAGCCGTTTTTGGAGTAGCAGCCTCCATCACAATGCAGTCCTCGTGAGCAGCTCCCAGGGAGCCCAGCTGGGCCCAGGGCTCTTAATATTTAAATATCATTCAAGAGTTTATGAAACTGTCTGGATAGGCACCTCTCCCTGTTGATTCTACAGATTTACTTCTTCCTGGTCCTGTTATTTATGGATCTAAGTACTCTGACTAAGTCTCCAAGCACTGTTTTATTGGACTTGAAGGAAAAAAAAAAACACTTAGCAAATGTGTTTTTTTTTCCCTTCACAAAGCTCTCCAAGGATCTTAAGTGCCCAGAAATCAAAGGAAGCTTTGACCACTGTGTCCTCCAAGGGGCTTACATTCTCCCCCTGTTTGGGGTTTGCTAGAGTCCAATGGACTGTCTTAGGGCCTTAGAAAGCAGAACAGGGAATGTCCAGCTCCTGGGAGATAGAATATAGTATGTGAGAACTGGGAAACACTTTGTAACATATAACATAGAATATAAGAACTGGGAGGAATGTTACGTGTCTTCGCGTCCAATCTTTCCATTTTAGGTAGTGTGGGGTGGGTGGGGAGTGGGCAGGGGTGGCCAGCGAGGTCCTAATCTTTAGAAAATGCTCAATACGCCCCCTGTGCTGTCAGCCCACGTGGAGGCTTGGTGAGATGGCTTCTACAAATATGCAGTGGGAGATTCCTTTCCTGTTTTGTGGTTGCTGAGATGCTTATGGCTCCAAGGATGCAGATTGCCCCCAAATAGACTGACTCCATGAGCTCTTTGCTCAGTGAGGACACCCATGAAATCCAGGCCCATGGTGATAATTACAAGTCCATTTCCTGTATATTGTGTCTCATGATCCCCACAAAGACTGGTGGGGCAGACAGAACATGAGTTCTTTTTTCTATTTCCCAGCCTAAGGTTCAGTTGGGTGACATTTCTCATCCAAGGCCAAGCAGATAAAAAAATATTGTTTGGCTCCAAGTATAGTGTAACAAGGTAAAAATCACACTGGATATGGTGCTCAAAGGTCTTGGTCAAGCTGTGCTCCTTCCAGGCAACCAAAGGCAAAATATATCAACTTAGTAAGATTTGGTAAAATGGTTATAATATTCCTGGCAAGACCCCTCTCAGGAAAGTGAGGTGCTTATAAAGTAAGTACCCACTACACTGGTGAGGATTATGTCACCCTCAGAGCCCTTTCCACTCTGACTCATGGCCTCTCTACTTGAAGGAGAGCTGGTTGTCAAGTGGTCAGGGCCTGGCGTGTGCAGAAAGGCAATAAAATGTCAAGAATACAAGACTGGAGGTAGCCCAGGTCAGGATGGGGTGAAAGAGCAAGGCCCAGATCCTTGGGCTCCTTCCTGCCTCGCACTGCTCTTTCCACCCAGCAAAGGTCACCTAGAAGCCATGGCAGTAATGATCTTGACCCAAAACAGTTATTTTGACATGACTCAAGGCACAAGGGAAGTTGGATGATCTTTCTCTGCTACCCAATAGCTCAGTCCTAGCTCTCAAACCATGGGCCACTCACAGCTTATCCTCAATTTCTTCTCCTATCAAATGCACATTCTAAGGCTCTTACCTCTTACCACACTACATGGTATTCAGGAAAGTACTCTTGAAAGGACTATTAAAGACTTTGAGTCAGCCAGGCTGTCAGTGCTCAGGTGCTGTCTTCAGCCTTTCCTATCTTTTAATTTTCTTCTTTATTTCATTATTTCAATAACATTTTGTAACTGTAAAATTTAATTTTAATTGTTCAAAAAATCATTTTTAAAAATTGGGTGCAAAATTCTTTCCTTTTCTCCTGACCCTGACCTTCCCCTCTCTTAAGTAATTTGTTGTTGATTCCACATGTGAAACCATGCAAACCTATTTCCATAGTAGTCATGTTGCAAATGAAAACACGGACAAAATAAAACAGTAAATTCTTTAAAAGTTTTTAAAAAGTATACTTTCATCTGTATGCAGAGTTTCTCAAGTTCTTTCTTTGGAGAGGGGAGGGCATTTTTCATCCTGGGTCCTTCAGGATTGTTTTGGGTCATTGTATTGATCAGAATAGCTAAGTCATTCATAGATGATCATTATATGTTGTTGCTGCTGTGGACAATGTTCTCCTGGTTCTGCTCACTTCACTTTGTATCAGTTTATGTAAGTGTTTCTAGGTTTTACTGAAAGCATCTTGCTCATAATTTCTCATAGCATATTCATATTGTCACAATGCTATACTACAACTTGTTTAGTCATTCCCCAATTGATGGGCATCCTCTCAACGTCCAATTCATTGCCACCACAAAAAGGACACTACACATATTTTTGTACATATGTACATTTCCCCTTTGCTTTGATTTCTTTTGGAAGTAGTTGTGTTATTTTTGGGTCAAAGGATGTGCATAGTTTTATCAGTATCTGCAAGTGAGATAGAAAAGTTCCTTGGTCTTTAGGGTACCATGGTAAAATGAATAGTGATAACTTTTCTATGAAGTCATTTTTCACTAAAGAAATCATATCTATTTCTGATAGTGAACCATTTTGTGGGGCAAAGAATTTTGGAGTGTGCAGAAAGGCAATAAAATGTCAAGAATAAAAGACTGGAGGTAGCCCAGGCCAGGATGGGGTGAAAGAACAAGGCCCAGATCCTTGGGCTCCTTCCTGAGTTTTCAGGATCATTTGCTAGGTTGCATCTCTAAGAGGTGCTTCTCAGGATGACTGAAGAGGACACAGTGCTGGAAGCCTTATTATTTGCAAGGGTCTTAGAGTTAGTATCTTGTACCTAGATGGGATAAGATGGTGCTTAAAGTGGTTAAAGTGGTGCTGGTTTGATTTGGCTGACACATAGGGCTTCTTTTCTCTCCCTCAGAAGGCCTTGGTGCTTCACTTAATCTGACTTGTCTTTCTTAGATATGGCAGTTTGTTGGCATGTGGTAAGGATAACTAGCCTTTCTCCATAGGAGATGATTTTTAGGATTTGGCTAGACATAAAGTAGGTAAGAGGGTTTTGCCACCCCCTGTTAGTCTATTGGAATAATTTCTGGTCAGAAGTTGTTGCTGGAAACCGAAAGGATGCCCATTAATTTGTGAATAGCTGAACAAGATGTGGTATATGAATGCAATGGAACACTATTGAGCTATAAGAAATGATGAACAAGTGGACTTCAGAAAAATGTGTAAAGATTACAAGAACTGAGGCGTAGTGAAGTGAGCAGAACCAGGAGAACATTGTGCACACTAATAGCAATACTGTGTGATGACCAACTTCGATAGACAGCTTTTCTCAGAAATACAATGATTCAAGACAATTCTAAAAAACTCGTGATAGAAAATGCTAACCACATGCAGAGAAAGAACTATGATTGAAGCATATCGAAGCATACTATATTCACTTTTTTCTTTGTCATGGTTTCCCCCTTTTTTCTAATTCTTCTTTCACAATATTACTAATTTAGAAATACATGATTGTACATGTATAACCTATATTAGATTGCTTGCCACCTTGAGGAGGGGCAAGAAAAAGGAGAGAGAGAAAAAAAATTTGGACCTCAGAATTTTACAAAAGTAAATGTTGAAAGATACATTCATATGTAATTGCAAAAATAAAATACTAATACTGTCTAAAAAAGTTGTTGCTGGTAATGATGAGAAAGGTGATAACCTTTTCCACAATGGTCATGCAGAGATGTTATGTCTATCAAAGACTAGAGAGAAGTAGGATAGTCCTACATCTTTGAACTAATTGAACCCTCTAGTTGAAAGGCAAAGGTAAGAATTTATGAACTATATTGTTTGAGTGTACAAAGTATGTGATGTACAAAGTACGTTGAACTTGGGGTAACCTCTGTGAGTTGAGCAATACATCTAGATGCTACCTATAATCCTCCTCCTAATTCTACATAGGAAACATAATGTGAAAAAAAGAGAGGAAGGCAGAAAATGTGTCTGGGATAAAGTTGAATTATTGGAAAGTGTCTACTTCTGTTTTCTGAATGTTTTTGGCTATGGGGAACTCAGAACATCCCTCTTTGAAGGTATAGGTTGCATTCAGAAGACATGTTGGCTTCACAGATTGATAAAGGGAGCTGTGTTAAAAAGTTGCCTGGCTGTGTTTCTCAAGTGAGTTCACTTATTCCCTTGTCCTCCTCCCAAGTTAGGGCATCATATGAATTTCTTCTGGCAATGGATGTATTTTCCATTTGCTAAGTTCAGGGGGAAATTAAAACACACAAACGTGCATGCACACACACTCACACAAACACATACTTTATTTGTGCAGAATAATTGGTAGGAGCAGTAATTCATGTCCCTTAGGTAAAGTTTCTTTTTATCCCTACCTCTTCCAGGATGCTCTCCCTCCTTAGGTTCAGATAATGTTGAACCATTGGCCAGTTTTTCTTTGTTATTTTTTTCAAGTGTTTCTTAAAAATTTATTTATTTATTTTATTGACTTGTTTGTTTACTTTTAGTTTACAAGATTTAGTTCCAGAATCACTTGAGTTTCAGATTTTTCTCACCTTCTTCCCCACACCCCACCCTTGCCATGGTGGCATATGATCATGTATAGGATCTGCAAACTCTTTCACATTGTACAATAGTCTGGTTGTATAGGTGTTATAGCCAATGGAGTGAAAATTGAGAAAAGAGAAACAAAAGCCAAACATAGAAAAGAAAAGAATGATAGCATGAATTGTTTCAGTCTCCATTTAAAACTCTGGTCTTTCTGGATCTTTCTCTGAATGTAGACATCACCTTTCATCCTGAGACATGTAGAGCTGTCTTTTAGCTGTGCGTTGCTGAGAGGAGTCCAGTTTTTCAAAGTTGGCTGTCACACATATGATGTATCTGTGACTGTGTACAAATTTTTCCTGGTTCTGCTCTTCTCACTCAGCACCAATTCGTATAAGTCTCTCCATGTCATGAAGTCTATCTCCTTCCCATTTCTTATATCACAATAATATTCCATCACATTCATATACCATAATTTGTTCAGCCATTCCCCAATTGATGGGCATCCCTTAAATTTCCAGTTTTTTGACACCACAAAGAGAGCTGCAATAAATATTTTTGTACATATGGGACCTTTTCCCTCTTCTGTTATCTCTTTGGGATACAACCCCAGAAGTGGTACTATTGGGTCAAAGGGTATGCAATTATTTATAGCCCTTTGGGCATAATTCCAGATTGCCCTCCAGAATAGTTGTATCAGTTCACAGCTCCACCAACAATGCATTAGAGTTCCAATTTTTCCACATCCTCTCTAGCACTTGTCATTTTCCTGTCTTGTCATCTTATCCAAATTGACTGGTGAGATGTGGTACCTCAAATTTGTTTTGATTTGTGTTTCATGATTCAATAGTGATTTAGAGCATTTTTCAATGTGCTTAAAGATATCTTTAATTTCTACCTCTGTAAATTGCCTGTTCATATCCTTTGACCACTTATCAATTTGGGAATGACTGGTATTCTTGTAAATTTCATTTAATTTCCTGTATATTTTAGAAATGAGGCCTTTATCAGAGACACTGGTTGTAAATATTATTTCCCAATTTCCCACTTCCCTCTTAATCTTGGTTACATTGGCTTTGTTTTAATGGAAAGGTATATGAAATCACTAAGGTAAGAAGCTAGGAAGAAAGGATAGTACCAGAAGGGAAAAGCAAGACTGGAGGTTAAGAGATAGGATCATTCCAAGTTACCCAATCCCAGAGTGCCAAGGAAGCTCAGAGGACATCAAGGCCAAACTCTTGCCTGGTACATGAATTCCTTTTCCATGATCAGTGCCTGCCGTACAGGCTTTCTGCCATCCTTCTCCTGCCTGCTTCACAGGCTTTTTCACATTCTTTTTTAAAAAAGATTGTTGAGGTCTTTTGTTTTTAAAATGCTTAAATTTACTCTTTGTATCCCTCCTTCTCCTGCCTACCAAAGAGTCATCCCATAGAGCAAATATTATTTTATGGGAAAAGGAGGAAAAGAAAAAAAGTCTTAAAACTGATCAATAAATTTTAAAGATCTGAAAATACTTGCTTGTCCTGTACCTGTGGATCACTCACCCCTGAAAGGAGCAGCAGGAAGTGTCTTTTCCCATCTATTTCTTTTTATTTGAACTTTTTTGGTGAATATCACTTTTGATTATTTTGTGATGGTTGTTCTTTCTATTTACATTGTCATTATGGATACTGATTTCATTTCTCTGCTTATTTCATATTATTAAAAAAAAACAAAAATGAAACTGTGGGGTTGGAGCCAAAATGGTATGGTAAAGGGAGAAATTCATCTGAGCTCTTCTAACTTCCCCTCCAAATAACTTAAAAATGACACCTCAGGTCAAATTCTGGGGTGGCAGAAAAAAAGAAAAGGTTGGGATGAAAAAGTTTCCCCATCCAACATAATATAGGAGGTAAGCAGGAAAGGTCTGTCTCACTAGGATGATGGTAGGGCCTGGGGCACAGTGGACTACTGGCCCTGTATTGGCAAGCCAGCAGTCGGCCTTGCAGAATGAGGCTCCAGGGGACCCTTGCTGGCAGCATGTACGGAATTCGGTTGTATTGCCTACATGAAGATCTGGGTCAAAATCTCAGGATGAGCAACAAGTGGGAAAGAGAAATCATAAGGGATTCAATGAAACTGTTTACATTCTTACACGGTAAGATGATACTTGTAACTTATAAGAACTTTGTCATTATTAGGGCAGTGAGAAGGAATATACATAGAAGGAATGGGCCTTCTTGAATATGATAGGATAATATCTAAAAAAGTTAAATTAAGTAATGAGGTGAGAAAGATGATACACTAAGAGAAGGGGGGAGGAGAGGTAGAATGGGGTAAATTATTTCACATAAAAGAAACATGAAAGAGCTTTTACAGTAGAGGTGAATATGGAGGAAGTAAAGGGGGGAAACTTGAACTTTACTCGGAATTGACTGGAAAAGTGAATAACATCCTCACTTATTTGGGTATAGAAACCTGTCTTACCAGATGGAAACTTAGGTGCAAGAGAAGGGAGGGTAAGGCTGGTAGAAGAGGGGCGGAGCCAAGATGGCGGCGTAGAAGCAGCAAAGCACTGCAGCTCCCACACAAACACCCTAAAAAACTCATAAAATGGGACCCTAAACAGATTTTCAAGCTCCAAAACTCTCCACAAGACAGAAAGCACTACAGGCAGC
>CM053597.1:225501744-225517108 GCA_028646575.1 Pseudocheirus occidentalis
TTCTGGTTTTTACAGAAAGAATGCTTGAAAGTCCTCCACCTCATTTCCCCTGGAACGTTATATTCAGTTTTTCTGGGTAGGTGATTCTTGATTTTAATCCCAGTTTCCTTGATCTCTGGAATATCATATTCCAGGCCCTTTGATCCCTCAGTGTAGAAGCTGCCAGATCCTGGATTATCCTAATTGTGTTTCCACAGTATTCAAATTGTTTTCTCTTGGCAATCTGTAATATTTTCTCCTTGATCTGGGTATTATGGAACCTGGCTATAACATTTCTAGGAGTTTACTTTTGGGGATCTTTTTCCAGAGGTGATGGGTGAATTCTTTCAAGTTCTATTTTGACCTCTGAATCTAAAATATCAGGGCAATTTTCCTTGAGAATTTCTTGAAGGATGCTTTCTAGCTTCTTTTTTTGATCATGAGTTTCAGGTAGACCAATAATTTTCAAATTGTCTCTCCTGGCTCTATTTTCCAGGTCAGTGGTTTTTTTTCAATGAAATAGTACACATTGCCTTCTATTTTTTCATTTTTTGTAACTGTTTAATAGTATCTTGGTTTCTCATAAAGTCATTAGCTCCCACTTGCTCCACTCTAATCCTGAGGGAATTATTCTCTTCAGAATGCTTTTGAGATTCTTTTTCCATCTGGCAAATTTGACTTTTTAAGGCATTCTTCTCCTCATTGGCTTTTTGGGCCTTGTTTGCCATTTAAGTTAATTTGTTCTTTAAGGTGTTGTTTTCTTCAGTCAGGTTGTTGACTCTCTTTTCATGATTTTCTTGCATCATTCTCATTTCTCTTCCCAATTTTTCCTCCACTTCTCTTAGTTGGTTTTCAAAGTCCTTTTTCAGTTGATCTATGGCTTGTTGGCAATCTTCATGTATCTTGGAAGCATTTGGTGTGGGAGTTCTGACTGTTTTGTCTTCCTTTCATTCCATGCTTTGATTCTTTTTGTCCCCAAAAAAGGATTCTAGAGTTTTATTGTTGTTCTTACTTTGCTTCCTTTTCCTCATGTTGGCCAGTCAATTAATTTCTTGATTTTTTTTTAGCTCTGTGGAACTCTGTTTCCAGGGGGGGAAACTCTGTCCCAAATCACTGTGGTTTTCACAGCTGCCAGAGTTATTAGGGGGGTGCTGCAGCCACCACCAGCTTTGGCTTCCTGAAAGTGCACCCCAGGACCACTACCTGAGACCACAATCTGGATCTAGGCTGCTTAACACAAGAGCCCTTGTCCCTGATCAATCATCTTGGGCCCCCTGAAATACGAAGGCCAGGAGCTCTGAAGCAGCCCAGTGGAGACAAGTGCCACTTGCAGTATTTCCTGCTGCCTCCCGCTGCTTCCTTGCCCTGGGGGCAGTTTGGCTGGACCTGTTTTTCTTCCCCCCAGTTTAGCTTGAATTAAACTGACCTTTTTCTTAGCCTTATTTCTTCTGTCTTGATAAATGTTTTAACTGCCCCAGGTGTCACAGATCCGCTCTCCTGTAGACTCCAGCTGGGCTCCTCCTGACTGCCCTGGGGCCAGGCCTTGGTTTTGGGCTGGGGTGGGCTGGCCTTGGCTCCCAGCCTGCTGTGATGAGCCCCACCTGCTGAGCTGCCTTAATCTAGAGATGTGTTTTCTGTATTTTTGTGAGTTTTGTAGCCTTAAAATTTGTTTAGAGTAGTATTTTATGGGTATTTAAGGTGGCTGTGTGGGAGCTGCAAAACTTTGCTGCCATCTTGGCTCCCCCCCCCAATAGCTTTTTTGTGTAGAAAAATGTAGAATAATATTTAGGTAGTAGTGATGAAATACAGGCTCTGGGAACCCCTTTGAACTCCAACTTGATGAGTCATTAATTGGGGATTTTCAACTTGTTCTTTTTCTAAGTTTTTCAATTGCATGCCCAATTCATTGACCCCCATCTTCTTTAATTTTTTCATGTATGCCTCCAGGGATATAAAACTTCCCCTAAGAACTGCCTTTGCTGCATCCCACAAGTTTTGGTATGATGTCTCATTATTGTCATTCTCTTGAATGAAGTTACTGATTGTTTCTATAATTTCTTGTTTGATTCACTCATTCTTCAGGATTAAATCATTTGGTTTCCAATTAGTTTTTTGCCTATCTTTCCATGGCCCTTTATTGCATATAATTTTTATTGCATCATGATTTCAGAATGATGCATTTAATATTTCTGCCTTTCTGCACTGAATTGTGAGGTTTTTATGCCCTAGTACATGGTCAATTTTTGTGTATGTGCCATGTATTGCTGAGAGAAGGTATATTCCTTTTTATCCCCATTCAGTTTTCTCCAGAGATCTATCATGTCTAGCCTCTCTAAAATTCCATTTGCGCCCTTAAATTCTTTCTTGTTTATTTTGAGGTTAGATTTATCAAATTCAGAGAGGGGAGGATTGAGGTCCCCCACTAGAATTGTTTTGCTATCTATTTCTTCCTCTAATTCCTTTGACTTTTCCTCTAGGAATTTGGATGCTATACCACTTGGTGCATATATGTTAAGTAATGAGATTACTTCATTCTTGATGATGATTTTTAGCAGGATGTAGTTTCCTTCCTCATCTCTTTTAATTAGATCTATTTTTGCTTCTGCTTCATCTGAGATAAGTATTGCTACCCCTGCTTTTGTTTTACTTTAGCTGAGGCATAATATATTCTACTCCATCCTTTTACCTTTACCCTGTGCGTATCCCCTTGTTTCAAATGTGTTTCTTGTAGACAGCACGTTGTAGGATTGTAGTTTTTAATCCATTCTGCTATCCATCTCTGTTTTACGGGAGAGTTCATCCCATTCACATGAACAGTTATAATTATGATCTGTGACTTTCCCTCCATCTTATTCCCTCCCCTGTTTATATGTTTGTGTCTTCCTTTTCCCTTCCCCTTCTTAAGAGTTTTCCTTTTGACCACTGCCTCCCTCAGTATTCCCTCCCTGTGTACCCCTCTTTACCTACCCTTTCTCCTTGCTACTTTTTCCTTATCTACTGACCACCCTCCCCCTTCTTAAACCCCTCCCCCTTATCTCTCCTACTGCCTGTAGGGCACAATAGATTTTTTTATTCTTAACAGAACATGTTATTCCCTCCTTGAACCCAAACCAATGCTAGTCAGTTTCATACAGTGAACCTCTCCTTCCCTCTTTTCCCTCTATTGTTATGATTTTTTGTGTCTTTTCATGTTAGAATCTAAACTTAGCCATTTATATTGATCCCTCTTTAAATCAGAACCAGTCAGAGTAACAATCATATGATGTTCATCTCCTTCCTTCCCACCCCTCCACTTTAGTATGCTTTTATTTCTCTTCTTGTGGCATAATTTACCATCATCTGACTCTACCTTTCCTTTTCTCCCATTACAATCCCTTTCTTCCCCTTACTAGGGATTTTTTAAATCTTCAGATTAGTTCACTTATACTCACACTCTCTTTCTATGTACATCCCTTTTAAGTGTCACAATACTTACACAAATTTCATTATTGATAGGTATCTGCTTCTCATAAAGGGATGTAAACAGTTTGCTCTTATTGAGTCCCAAGTTATGTGCATGTGTGAGCATCTGTGTGTATGTGTATGTGTATGTGTGAGTGTATGTTTTCCTTGATTACCTTTTTATGTCTTTCTTGGGTCTTCTAAGTGGAAATAGAATTTTCCATTGAGCTCAGGCTTTTTCAAAAGGAAAGCCTGGAAGTACTTTATTTCATTAAATGACTATCTCCTTTCCTGAAAGAATATGCTCAGTCTTGCCATTTAGTTCATCCTTGGTTGCAGTCCTAGCTCTTTTGCTTTATGAAATATCACATTCCAATCCCTCCAGTCTTTTAATGTAGCAGCTGCTAAGTCCTGTGTGATCCTGTCTTTAGTGCCATGATATTTGAATTGTTTCTTTTTTGGCTGCATTCAGTATTTTCTCCTTGACCTTGTAGCTCTGGAATTTGGCTACTATATTTATTGGAGTTTTCAATATGGCATCTCTTTCAGGATCAAATTGGTGAATTCTTTCAATAACTTTACCCTTCTGATTATAGGACCTCAAGACAGTTTTCTGTGACAATCTCTTGGACGATGCTGTCCAGGCTACTTTTTCATCATGGAATTCTGGTAGGGCAATCATTCTTAGGTTATCTCTCCTTGATCTGTTTTTCAGGTCAGCTGTTTTTCCAGTGAGATATTTTGCACTTTCTCCTAATTTTTCAAATTTTAAAATCTTTATGTTTTGTTTGACTCTTGCTGCATCATAGAGTCCTTAGCTTCAATTTGACTGATTCTAATTTTTAGTGAATTATTTTCCTCAATTAGTTTTTGAAGCTCCTTTTCCATATGTTCAGTTTTCATTTTTAGGGAGGCATATTCTCCAGTTAGATTTTGGACCTTCCGTCTTAGTTCTCCAATTTTACTTTTTAAAGATTTGTTTTCTTCATTGAGATTTTTTTTTTCCAATTTGGTCACTGTGGATTTACATTTATCTCCTACTTCTCTAATTTCATTTTTTAAATCCCTCTTGAGATCCTCCAAGAATGCTTTTTTAGCTTGAGACCAATTCACATTTTCTTCTGTTGTCTCCAGTGTGAGTATAGAGTCTGTATTGCCTTCTGAATTTGGTTGTTCTTGCTCACTATTAAAACATTTAATGGTCCTAGCCTTCACAGTTTCCTTCTTCCTTATTGTGGTTGCCCATGTCCTGGATTTTTAGAGTGGATATCTGCTTCTGGGATGCGGCAGTATTGAACTTCTCAGGCTGGGAAGTAGAGGTTTGGTTGTTTACTTCCTGAGCTGTAGCCTCTGAGTGTCTAGACTGAGGCCAAGACCAGGACTCTCAATATTTCCCCTGAGTTACCGTGAGGCTTACAGAGTAACCCATGGGGGTGGGGTGGTCTGGCTCCTTCAGGTTTCTACCTCTGTGTGTCTCATGCAGGTTCAGTAGCAGAAGGCCAGCAGAAAGGCAGGGCAGGGCTGCAGTCTGCTCATTGACCAGGTGGTGCTAAAGCACATATGGGCTTTTGTTGTTGGGGCTTGCTGGCTCCACCCTCCTGGGCTTAGACTCCACTGTCTCCCTTCCCCTTTCCTCAGTGACACCCAAGCCTGAAGTTATTTCCACTAATTCAAAATTTTACTCTGGGTGGGGCATTTAACACCAGACTTCTCTGGGTCAGGGAGGGGGGATCAGAGCAACTAAATTTTATTTCTCCATCTTGACTTCTGGAAGTTTGGGTATGTAATTTTTTTAAACATCCAGGCTGCAGGCTATTAGCCTCAGGAAAAACTGCTGACCCTGCTGTTGGTGCTGAGTTTTCTCCTACCCAGCTTTGACCATCCTCTGTCATGTGGTGAAATGGCTACAAACCCCTCCAGCTGGGTCAGTCTCCTAGCTGGCTGGGGCTTCTTCTGCTCTCAGATCCACATTGGTATATGCAGCTCTGCATTCTCTCTGCCCAGACTTGCATAGGCAGTTTTCTGGGCTGGGATCTGCCATGCTCTGTCTCCCAATGGGTTCTGTCACTCTTAATCCATTCAAAATCACTTTTTAGCTTTTAGTAACAGAATTTTTGGAGGAGCTTGGAAAAGCTCCTGCTTCCTTTCCACCATTTTAGCTCTGCCCTTGAAGTCTATTTTTTTTTTTACAAAAGTTCAATATTTTACTCTTATCTTTGTTAAATTTCAACTGAATCAATTTTACTTGATGTTCTATCCAATAAATGTATTTTGGCAAACTAAAAAAAAATGAAACAAAATACAACACAAAAGTCATGCATGACCTGGTAGAATTTACACTAGGAATGATAACAAAAACAATGAAAATTATATGATTGTTTCAACAGATGCAGAAAAATTATTTTGACAAATTACAACTTTCATTCCTATTACAAATACTAGAATGCATGAGGAATAAAGGCAGCTTTCCTCAAAATCATAACTAGTATCTCCCCAAAACATCAGGTAGAACTGTCTATCATGGGGACAACTTAAGGCCTTCTCATAAGATCAAGAGTGAAACACAAATGCCCGTTATCATCACTATTATCCAGTAATGTGATAGAAATGCTAGGTATAGCAATAAGAGAAGAAAAATAAATTGAATGAATTAGAATAAGAAATGAAGAAATAAAAACATTACTCCGTTCATATGGCATACTTGGAGAATCCTAGAAAATCAACTGAAAAAATAGTAGAAACAATAACTTCAGTAAAGTTTCAGTATATGAAATAAACCCACATGAATTTTCAGCATTTTTATATCTTACCAACCAACAAAACATAGAAGGAGAAATATAACATTTAAAGTAATTGCAGACAAAATAAAATACTTGAGAGTCTGCCTTTAAAGATGAACCCAGGAATTATATGAATATAATTACTAAACATTTTTCACACAAAGTAAAATATAAACAGTTGGAGATATATTAATTCCTCATGTGTAGGCCAAGTCAATATATTAGAAATGACAATTCTACATAAATTAATTTACTTATTCAGTGTCTACCAATCAAATTACCAAAAATCACTTTAAAGATGGAAATAAAACTAAATTCATCCAGAAGATCCAAAGGTCAAAAATATCAAGGGAATGAATGAAAAAATATGTGAAGGAAGGTGGTCTAGCAGTACCAGATCTCAAACTATACTTCCAAACAGTAATCTTGAGTACAATCTGGTAATAAGCTAAGAAATAGGGTGGTAGATGAACCAATTAGGCTCACAATACATGGTAATCTAGTGTTTGATAAACCCAAAGATTTAAGCTTTTGGGACAAGACCCACATATTTGGCAAAAGATATAGGAGAATATTGCACACATTATACCAAGATAAGGTCAAAATGGTTACATGATTTAAACATAAAGGTGATATCATAAGCAAGTCAGGGAGCATGGGGAAGAAATCTGTCTGTTCTATAGATAAGAGAAGAATTTATGACTAAACAAAGATAGAAAGCATTATAGGACAAAAACTTGATCATTTTGCATTATATTGAATTAAAGCAGATTTGCACAATAAAACCAATGTAGCCAAGATTAGAAGGAAAGCAGGAAACTGAGGGAAAATTTTTATAGCAAGCTTCTCTGATAAAATTTCTCTCTCATTTCTCAAATATACAGAGACTTGGGTAAATTATATAAGAATATGAGTCATTCTTCAAATGAAAAATAGTCAAAGGATATGAATAAGGCAGTTTTAGAAGAAAAATCAAATTGTATAAAGATGCTCTAAATCAATATTGATTAGAAAAAGGTAAATTTAAACAATTCTGAACTACTACCTCACACCTATGAGATTGGCTAATATGACAGGAAAAGTAAATGACAAATGTTAGAGAGTGTATGGGAAAATTGAGACACTAATACATTGCTGATGGAGTTGTGAATGGATCCAACCATTCTCGTTGGATCATAACACAAAGGGTTATAAGATTCTGCATAATCAGCAAAACCAATACTAGGTCTGTATCCCAAGAGATCAAAGAAAGTGGAAAAGGACCCTTGTGTACATATATATATATATATAATATTTAATATATTTATAAATATAAATATATTATATAAATAATTATAGATATTAATATATAAACATATATGAGCTCTTTTATATATGTGATGGCAAAGAATTAGAAATTTAGGAGATGCCCATCAATTAGGAAAAGACTGAACACACTATGTATGGCATATAATTATGAAAGAATAGAGTGGTTTAAGAAATGATGAACTAGATACTTTCAGAAAAACCTGGAAAGACTTACATGAACTGATACAAAGTGAAGTGAACAGAACCAGGAGAACAATGGACACAGTAACAGCCATATTGTATGATGATCAACTCTGAATGTCTTAGCTGTTCTCAGCAAAACAATGATCCAAGATAATCTCAAAGGACTTATGATGAAAAATGGCATCCACCCCCAGAGAAAGAACTGATGGGATTCTGAATGCCCATGAAAGCATACATTTTTAAACATTTTTTTTGTTTTGTAGTCTGTTTTCTTTTGCAACATGGTTAATATGTAAATATGTTTTACAAGACTGCACATTTATAAATCTCTAGTCATTAGCTTGCCTTCTCAAGGAAGGATAAGGGTAGTGAGGGAGGGAGAGAATTTGGAACTCAATCTAAAAAAATGAATATTAAAATATGTTTTTACATGTAATTGATAAAAATAAAATAAAATAAAAATAAAATGTAACTGTGATTTCATTGATTAATTGAATTCTTGTGAGGAAAGTTCTTTGCTCAATTCACACTGAGACATTTTTTCTGGAATTTGTCAATGTCTTGTCTTCAGGTACTGAGAATTTGTGACTGTCCTAGGGTCACATAAAATAGGAGTTTTAAAGAGGTATTCCTGATTTTAACCAGAACTCAATTCATTATGACATGTTCCATCTCTACATGAGCACATCTTAACATACAATGCCACTTCCTCCCTTTTTTTCACCCAAACATTTTTTTTCCTTTTGAAGGGGATATACCCTCTTACAGCCAAATTCCAGTCAAATATTCTCATTCTGCCAAGTTTTAGTAATTCCTATGAAGTTGAATTTGTGTCCTATTAAGATTTATTATTTGTGCTTATTTTATGAATTTGTGTATAGATACCTGAGGTCATTTTTTCAAAACTTAAATTACTGGATCTTTTTCCATATTTTGTCTACTGAAATTTCTGAAATGTTTACTGCTGTTATTCTTCTTCTCCTGTAGATACACTCAATGATATATGATTCATTGGGTATCCATAGATAGTTTTATCCAAAACTATCATTTTTTTTAAATTTAGAGGCATTTTAATTATATATGTGAGGCTTCTTACAAATACATTTCCACCATCCCCTATTATGGGAAAACCCCATCCCGAGTTAGGATCTCATCATTCCTGTTGCTGTTTGTCTTTCTGTCTTGAAGAGGTCTGTAACATTGGGGAGGTGATGTCATGACATGCAAGTAAATTGGATTTAAGTGAGGGAGGCCTGTGCAAAGTCACCAGCCTCTGGAGCCATCTGAGTCCTGTGGCCAGATATGGATCAGGAAGACAGTTGATGACCCTGGATGTGGTGGGAAACTTTGACCTTTTTAAACTAGGTCTCAGTTTAACTGAGGCAACGTCCATTCAATGACTAAGGTTAGGTAAGAAATGAGGCAAAGAATGGCCTCTTTAGCTTGTCATTCCTATAATTTAAGTCATTATCCAGAAATTAAATTTAATTATTGGCACATAGTTTAATTAAATTAAACAAACACTTATTTAAGTACCTTCTATGGAATAGTCACTGAGTTAGCTTATAGGAATGCAATGATGAAAGGAAAAACAAAAACAAACCTTTGCCTTCAAGTAAGTTGCCTTACATCCCCCCTCATAAGTAAACAAAATCTGGTCTAGTGTAAGTGTAGTTAGCCTGAAGCTTCCCCTCCATAAAAGGGGGTGGGGGAGCAGGACAGCCAACAGCCCTAATGGAATAAGCACTTGGAAAGTAACAATCCATCACAACTGCCTACATTTGAAACATAAGATATTTATTTCTATTTTGATCCTTTTTCATGCTTAATGTTCCTGTTGTTCTGTTCAATGGATCACAGCAGTCACTATTTTGAATTGGGAAAATGGGCTTCATATACTTTGTGTTTGAGAACAGGAGTCTGCCTGAACAGGAAGGATTTTGTGATACCGTTAAAAGAGAAAATGCCATTCCAATATATCAGCTTGATGTCTTAGGAAGAGGGGAGTCATGGGCTCAGGTCTTTTGGGTCTAGGTCTCATATTTACCATGTGCCCATGGAGAAATAAACGAAGAGGACGTCAGTTTCCTGTACTGTGAAATCTGGATGGCAGTTAAAACAATGAGCTATTTTTGAAGTGCCTTAGAGTCTGCAAAACTATTCGAATATTTTCCTTTCCTTTCCTTTTCTTTTTTTAAAGTTATATTCCAGTCTTTATTGTATTTGTTAGCAGCAAACCCTCGTGACTTGGTGCTGTATTTTGACTAGTGATTTTGTGGCAGGGTTGTCTCCCTATCTGGAAATTCTGGTTGAAAAACTGGGCTACCAATATCCTTTGCAGGAGCGAGCAGGAGATGATCAAAATAATGGGTTGTAGGAGTCAGTCAAAGCAAGGTCCAGTTTGTATTAGAAGTTAAAGCTCTGTGCTATCAGAGTACTGGACTTGTAGGCAGAGGCTCTGGCTTCAAACCTTGTTCAGGTGTGTCACCTGTGTGTTAGGAGACATTTTACCTGTCCGAGTTTCTCATCTATAAAATGAGAGGCCCTTTCCAGGGCATCTAGGTGGCTAAGTGGGTGGGGTGCTGGACCTGGAGTCAGGTGGTGGTTGTTGTTGAGTCATTTTTCAGTCATGTCCAACTCTCCATGACCCAAAGGGTTTTCTTGGCAGAGATACTGGAGTGGTCTGCCATTTCCTTCTCCAGCTCATTTTACAGATGAGGAGCTGAGGGAAACAGGGCTAAGTGACTTGCCCAGGGTCACACAGATAGTTAGTGTCTGAGGTTGAATTTGTACTCAGGTCTTCCTGACTTTGGGCCAGATGATCTATCTACTGAGGCACCTAGCTGCACAGAGTCAGGAAGACTTGAGTTCACATCTGACCTTGGTGAATTTGGTGACTTGTCTAAGGCCACATGGTAAGTGACAGGTTTGTGATTCAAACCCAAGTCCTCTGATCCTTGTCTCTATTCCATACAACTTCCCTCTGATCAAATAGTTCTGTATCCTTTATTGGGGTTCCTTATTCTCAACTTATTTCCCAGTAGATAGAACAAATGAAGGAACAATCAACAAGTCAATATCTGCTTTTGAAGGGACCTCTCAGAACCTTTTCCTGAGACTAGGAAAGAAGATAACTGTGCTTATGGATTGCTGTCAGAATTAATTCTGAATATATGTTCTTGGTTTAGTCACTATTTCTGTAACCTTGGTCTCCTGAGGGGCCTGAATGGGGGAGAAGGATAGGCTGTCCTCAGTGGCAGTTGACAGTCCTGGTTTGTGCCTAAGGTTTGTTGGGTGCCATCTCTACCCACTTTGGAGCCAGATGTTTCAGTTTCTTGAGCTGATATACTTCTTAGCCTCATGTCTCCAATCAGTATCACCAGGAATGCATGGTGTTGCTTGGAGGACCAGACACACATGCCCTACTGGGATGCAATTTTTCTTTTTTAATTAATTAATATTAATACAATTAATTAATATTAATTATTATATATGACATATAATAATATTCTTGTTCACATCACTCATTTCCATGAGATTTTGAGTTTAAATTTTCTCCCCATATTTCCCTTACCCACCACCCCAAAAGAGCAATCCCACTGTATATCCCCTCCCCCAATCTGCTCTCTCTTATGTCCTCCCCTATTGCTCTTCTGACTGTACTGTAGAGCAAGATGGATCTCCCTACCCCAGTGCCTGTATATCTTAATTCCCAGTTGCATGTAGTTAATAATAATAACTGTATGTGTATACATTGTATACATATATATTTTTAACATTCAATGATAGAACTTTAAATTCTAGATTCTTTCCCTTCCTCCCTCATCACCCACACCCACTGAAGGACAAGCAACCCAGTACAGGATGTACATGTGTAATTATGCAGAACATCTCCATAGTGGACATATTGTGAGAGACTGATTATATGTCCCTCCTTCCTATCCCACCCCTACCTTGTTCTATTCTCTACCCTGTCCCTGTTCCTTTACAGAAGTGTGTACTTCCAGCAATCCTCCCTCCCACCCTCTCCTACTCTCTGTCATCGAACCTCTCATCCCCATCTCTACTACTCTCCTGTGTGGCAAGATACCCAGTTTAGAGTTTATGTCATTCCTTCCCTAAGCCAAATTCAATGAGAGTGAGCTTGACCCTTTCCCTTTTACCTTCCTGTTCTTCCCCTCCATTGTAACAATTATCCCTAGCCTCTTCTATATGAGATGATTAATTCCATTCTGTCTCTCCCTGTCTCCTCTCATTCTAATGCTCTCCCACCTCAGAGTTTCACCTTTCAAAGTATCGTCCCTTCCTATTCAATTGATCCTGTGCCCTCTATGTACATTTATATATACACACTCAAATATGTACTCATATGTGGATATAAACCCTCCTACATAGACATTATATATATATGCATTTGTGTTCCCTTCACCTATCCTCATACTAAGGAAAGTTTCATAAGTTACAATTATCATTTTTCCATTTTGGCATATAAATAGTTCTCCAATCAGTAGTGAGTTGGACTATTTTTTTAAACATAGCTATAGAGAGCTTTGATTACTTCATCTGAAAACTGATCATATCTTTTGATCATTTATCAATTGTGGAATGGCTTTTATTTTTATAACTTTGACTCAGTTCTCTCCATGTTTGAGAAATAATGCCTTTATTAGAAAAAATTTGCTTCAATTTTTTTTGCAGTTACTATTGCTAACTGCATTTACCTCCATCCCATCCCCCCATTTATTCTATTCTCTCTTTCCTCTCACCCTGTCCTTCTTCAAAAGTGTTTTGCTAGTAACTATCCCTTCCCACAATCTGCCGTCTCTTCTATTGCCTTCCCCCCATTTTCTCTTACTCCCTTCCCCTTCTACTAGTCTAACTTACTACTGATTGGAGAAATTCAAATTAAAATAATTTTGAGGTTCTACCTCATACCTATTAGAATGGTTATTAGGACAGAAAATGAGACATTAATGCAGTGTTGGTAGAGTTGTAAACTGATTCAACAGTTCTGTGGACCAATGTGGGACTGTGCCCAAAGGACTACTTAGCAATACCACTGTTAAGTCTGTATCCCAAAAGAGATAAAACAAACAAATGACAGAAAAAGAAAGACTTCTATATACAAAAATATTTCTAGCAGTATGTGATTATGATGAAATACTACTGTACTCTAAGAAATGATGAGCAGGATGCTCTCAGAAAAACCTGGGAAGATGTGCATGGGCTGAAGCAAAGTGAAATGTACTGTGTACAAAGTAACAGTAATATTGTGTCATGATCAGCTATGAATGAGTTAGCTATTCTCAGCAATACAACGATCCAATACACCTCTGAAGGCACTGGTGATTAAAATGCATGATGAATGCATTTGATGCATTTTGATGCAATTGAATGCAATCTGATGAATGAAAATGATGAAAAATGCAATCCATTCCCAGAGAAAGAACTGATAATGTCTGACTACAGATTGAATCACACTTTTAAAAACTTTATTCTTATTTTTTTCTTTCTTTATTTTTCTGGAGGGTTTTTTTTGTGTTTTCTTTCATAATATGATTGTTAAGGAGGTTTTGAATGACTGCACATGTGTAGCCTATATGGAATTGCTTGCATTCTCAATGAGGGGTTGGGGAAGGAGAAAGAGAGAATTTGGAACTCAAAATAAAAAAAAACAAATGTTAAAATTTGTTTTTAACATGAAACTGGGGAAACAAAATATCACAGAGAAAGCAAAAAGACTGATGATGGGAAGCTGCAAATAGACAAAATTATTCTCGATGCTGGGGGACAACAAACAAACCAAGTTCCTAAAATGATTGCTGTCCAAGAGTGGAATGGCATGCTACAGGAGCTGGTGACATGCTCCTCCTTGGAGGCAGAGGCTGGACAAGCCCTTGTCTCTTGGGTGTATCATCTCTTTTGGGTAGTCAGCTCCTTCTGTGTAGGGATCAGAGCAGATGACTTTGGAAGTAGCTTTAGTGTGTAGAATCTAACCCCCCCCCCCAATTTTATAAGGGTGGAAACTGAGGCCAAGAGACATTAATAGGATCATAGCTTCACAACTGGAAGGAAAATGCTGGAATTAAAAGGATCGTAGACATTGAGCCCAAAAGGGACAGGTAAGCTCATTTAGTCTAGTGACCCATTGTGTGCACACTGGCCAAGATGCCACTGAGGTCCTTGACTGCTCACAAACTTGGTTTCTGTCATTCTGTGATAACTTATCCAAGACATAAGTAACAAACAGAAATATTTAAGAACAAAATCCATTACTCACCAGTTAACAGGTCAAAGGAAAAGAACATAGAGTTCTCAAAAGAATTTCAAACTATTAATAAACCTTATGAAAGGCTGTTCCAAATGACTATTAATAGGAGAAATGCATCAAAACAACTCTGAAGCTTTACTTCCCATCCAGCAAATGGGCAAAGGTGAGAAAAGATGCGATTAGCTCATTTTGTGGGGGTGGGAAAAACAAGGAGGCTAAACACAGTGTAGATGGGGATGGGAATTTGCCCTGAGCCTGTAAAGCAATTTGGAATTCTGCTGAGAAATTGGACTTTACTGTCATAATAGGGATGGCAACATTTGTATCATGCTTCCTATGTGCCAGGAGCTGTGCTAAGTACTGTACTGATATCTGTCTTATTCAATTCCATGACGTAACTGTTGTTGTTATCTCCATTTTACATGTGAGGAAACTGATGCAGGCAGAGGTTAAATGACTTACCCAGAGTCACACAGGTAGTAAGTGTCTGAAGCGGACTGGAATTCAGGTTTTCTTTACCCAGGTCCAGCACTTGATCCACTGTGTCACTCAGATGCTTTTATCATGTGACCCCAAGATTCCGTTGCTAGATTTTCAATCCTAACAAGGATATTGGAAGAATAAAGATGCCCCAGGAACCATTTAAAAGAAAAAATAGCCCCTTTTATAGTAGGAAAAACACACCTGGAAACAAAGTAGTACTCAGCAAATGGACATATCATGGCAAACAAATATAATAGAATATTACTTTTCCATAAAGAAAAAAATGAATATGATTAATTTGGAGAGGCATGGAAAGATTTATGTAAACGTAGTTTTAGTAATTAATTTTTTTTAATTTTTTTTTTTTGCTTTTTAGAGGGCAGTTGGGGTTAAGTGACTTGCCCAAGGTCACATGGCTAGTTTTTGTGTTAAGTGTCTGAGGCCGGATTTGAACTCAGGTACTCCTGACTCCAGGGCCGGTGCTCTATTCACTGCACCACCTAGCCACCTCTAGTAATTAATTTTCATGAGATTTTTGAATGACAAATTTTCTCCCTGTCTTTCCCCTACCACAACCCCGAAACAGTGATCCCACTGTAAAGTCCCTCCCCTGATCTGCTCTCTTACTTTCTGGTAGGGCAGGGAGAGTCTCCCTACCCCAGCCCCCGTATATCTTAATTCCTAGTTGCAGGTATTGCAGAGCTTTAAATTCTAGATTCTTTCGATTCCTCTCTTGTCACCCACCCCCACTGGAAGGACAACCAATTCAATACAGGCTGTAGATGTGTGATTATACAGGACATCTTCATAGTGGATATATTATGACAGTGATCGTATGTCCCTCCTTCCTATCCCTCCCCCCCTTGTTCTATTCTCTACCCTGTCCCTGTCCCTTTCCTGAAGTGTGTGCTTCCAGCAC
>CM053597.1:225537472-225557037 GCA_028646575.1 Pseudocheirus occidentalis
AAGAATCTAGAATTTAAAGCTCTGCAATACCTGTAACTAGGAATTAAGATATACAGGGGATGGGATAGGGAGACCCTCCCTGCCCTACCAGAAAGTAAGAGAGCAGAGCAGGGAAGGGGCTTTACAGTGGGATCACTGTTTGGGGGTTTGGGTAGGGGAAAAACAGTGAGAAAATCTGTAATTCAAAAGTGTCATGAAAATGAATGATGTAACCAAGAAAACAAATATAAAATTTATTATAAATAATAAATAAATAAATGTCCAAGCTATTAGAAAATCTGAATGGGGCCCAGTCCTGTCACTTGCTGATGTGATAATACTTTGGACCAGTCATTATTCACGTTCCACTTGAAAACCTCCAAAGACAAGAAATGTGTGAACTCCTGAATCATTTCATGACACTTTGGGATAGCTCTAATTATTGATTAAATTTTTATTGTTTTCAACCAATAAAAATCTGCCTTCTTTCCCTCTTCCCTCCTCCTTCCAACCAGTCCCATTGAGAAATAAAGAAAAAAATGCCAACCTTCCCATTTGAAACATATTAAACAAAACAAATTCTCCTCTTGTCCATGTCCAAAAAAATAGTATGTCTCAATCTATATTTTGAGTCTTTCACCTCTCCATCAGGAGGTGGGGCAACAGGTTTCATCATGAGTCCTCTGGAATTCTGGTTGGTCATTGAATTGAACACAATTCTAACACATTTCACAGTCTTTGCAATGTGTAGTTATTATACAGTGTCCCAAAAGTCTTAGTGCAGATTTAATCTTTAATAACTTCAGAAGTACAAGTGCTGTGAACTTTAGAGAAACAATCTTTGCAAGTAGAAGTGCTTCAGTTTCCTTAAACTCAAATCGTTTTGTGGTGTTTTAATAATAAATTTTAATTTAACCAGACAAGACATCCTGTCATTGTGCATTGCATGTGGGACGATTCCTGAATGACACTTTCTCAGACTGGTGGATCAGCAGAGGAGGTCCTCCAGCTTGATCACCTCAATTATCTGGTCTATCACCCGTCAATCTTTTCAGTCCCTGAACAGCAGCTCATAAAAGTTTTTACAAAGTTTGAAAATCAACTGGGACTATATATAGGACAAGATGGTGGTTTATATTAAATTTAAGTAAGAAACATATCAAATTCTAAGGAATCAAACCTAGATCTTATCTCTCTACAAAGTCTACTCATGTAGGTCTATGAGGTCTATCAGAGCAAGTCAAATCCTTCCATGTGAGAGCCCACCCTTCAAATCCTCAGAGGCAATTATCTCATTTCCCCTTACCCCAAGTGTTTTCTTCTTCCAGTTATTTCACCTCCTGCTCATGGAGCTTAAAATCAAAGCCTTTCAACATTTCAGTCACTTTCCTCTGGATGTTCTCCAGCTCATTCATATCCTTCCTAAATGGTGCTTCCAGGAACAGAGCATGATGCTCTAGGCTATCCTGACCAGGGCAGAGGAAAGTGAAACCATAACCAACCTGGTTGTGGAAGCCACTTTGCTTTTAAATTAGCCAAAATGGGCAGAAGTTCTTTGGATGTTCATAATACATCACAGACACATACTGAACTTGCAGTATAGAAAGATTCTCAGATCTTTTTCAGACAAACTATTGCTTTACTGAACCACCCCCCACCTTGTACTTGCAACACTGATTTTTTGAACCTTGCTATGAAATTTTATACTATCACATTGCTTGGTTAGCATTTATTGTTGACTCAATGTGTCTGCATTGCATTTTATCTTGTGAAGTTTGTTCCTGTGTTCTAGCAGGGGATGTACTTTGTTTTGGTGGATGTGGTTTTCAGATCTTGACTCCAGATTACAATGGTCCTTTTCTATGTCCCTCCAGTTTTGTGTCTTCTGCATATTTGAGGAGCAAATATGTTTTATCTAAGTGATGAATAATGTGATTAGGAAATCTCTGGACTGTTTCTCTGGAGCGACCGGTCATTTGAGTTTACTCCATCAATGTTTGTGATTTTCTGCTCACAGGGGTACATAAAGTAAAAATAATACAATAATCGTCATTCCAATTACTATAATATAAGATAGAGCACTCTTATGAATAGGATCAGGTATTATGGAGAAATGTGGAAAGGCAGGTAGACTTGGAGACAGAGGACCTGGGTTCAGATTCTGATTCTGCTATTTTCCTCCTGGGTCATCTCAGATAAGTGACTGACCCTTTCTGGGCTTCCCCTTCTTCTTGAAAACAATGTCATTGGGCCAGATTATTGCTTAGCCGCCCTCAATCTCATAAACTCCATGTTGTTGGGTGAGAAAACTGGGTATCAAAGATAATTTTTTTTCTTCCCTTGTTTCACATAGCTACTAAGGATTGGAGCCAGAATACAGTGAGGTTAGTGATTTCTCCAGTGCCTCATAAAGGAATTGTTAAATAATCGTGCGTTGTTAATTGTTTAACTTAGATCCAAATGGAAGTCTTCTGTGTTCTGTCATGATAAGAGCCCTTATTCTTCCCATCCATATTACTAAGGATCCTATTGATTTGGATCAAGGACTGGGAGAATGGCTTCACAAAGCTCTCTAGCCCACAAGGAACTGTGCCAAAGAGTTCACTTCACCACTCAGCTAGTGATTACTCATTTTTAAAAGTATGCATTTAAAAATATAAACCAGAGTTTATTTTTTATTCTCTAGATGTAAGAAAATTATAATAATACAGAATGAACTTAAATGCATATGGCACAGATATCATCACTACCACTCACCAACACCCTCAACTGGTTTCATTTCGAGCATAAATGACGAATATAGAAGGTAAGAAGATAAACATTGCTCATATATTTTCAGTCACTAGAACAATTTACTTTATATTCAGATCTTTTTTTTAAAAAATCAAAATATCATGGGGCGGCTAGGTGGCTCAGTGAATAGAATACCGGCCCTGGAGTCAGGAGGACCTGAGTTCAAATTTGGCCTCAGACACTTAACACTTACTAGCCGTGTGACCTTGGGCAAGTCACTTAACCCCAATTGCCCTGTGTTCCCCCCCCAAAAAAGCAAAAAAGACTATAATATCAAGATAAAAGGCAACAATAAAAAAATCAAAATAGCTAAGTCATTCAAAGTTGATCATCATACAATATTGCTGTTACTAGGCACAATGTTATTTCACTTTGAATCAGTTCAAATAAATCTTTCCAAGGTTTTCTTAAACCATCCTACTCATTATTTCTTATGACACAATAGTATTACATCACAATCATATACCACAACTTCCCCCCCTCCCCAGTCTCTGGTTTTCCTTCTAATTTTGGCTGCATTGGTATTGTTTGTGCAAAATTTTCATTTTCTTTTTATTTAATGTAATAAAAATTATCCATTTTACATCCTGTAATGCTCTCTATCTCTTGTTTGGTCATAAAGTCTTCCTTTATTCATAGATCTGAAACGTAAAATTTGCCATGGTCTCCCAATTGGCTTATGACTATCATCTTTTATTTCTAAATCATGTGCCCATTTTAACCTTTTCTTGATACATGGTGTGAGCTGCTGGTCTATATCTAATTTCTGCCAAACTGCTTTCCAGTCTTTCCAACATTTTTTTTTGTAAAATAGTGATTTCTTGTCTCCAAAGCTTGGCTCTTTGGATTTTATGAAATTCTAGATTACTATGGTAATTTGGCACTGTTTTTCCAATCTGCTCCAGTGATCCACTACTCTATTTCTTAACCAGTGCTAGATTGTTTTTGTAATTACTACTTTGTAATGCACTAAGAGATCCACCATGGCTAGGCCATATTCCTCCACATTTTAAAAAAATGGATTCTGTTGATATTTTTTACCTTTTGCTTGTCCAAATGAATTTTATTATTTTTTCTAGCTCTGCAATACTTTTTCTTGTTTTTGATTGGTATGGCACAAAATAAGTAAATTAATTTAGATAAAATTGTTGTTTTCAATATATTGACTCAGTATATCCATGGACAATTAATATTTCTCCATTTCTTCCAGTTCTAACTAAAAAAGTTGTTTTGTAATTGTGTTCATATAGATCCTGGTTTTGTCATGGCATATAGATACTCAAGTATTTCATATCATCTACAATTATCTTAAATGAAATTTCTCTTTCTATGTCTTGCTGTTGCACTTTGCTTGGTAAAATATAGAAATGCTGATAATTTCTTGAAGTTGTTTATTATTTCAACTAGTGTTTTGATTGTTTTTAGGATTCTCTAAGTATATCACCAAATCATTTGCAAAGAGTGATTATTTTGTTTCTCATTGCCTATTCTAATTCATTTTATTTCTGTTTATTCTCTAATGCTTTAGCCAGTATTCTTAGTACCATATTGAATAATAATGATAATGACAGGCATCCATGCTTCATCCCTGATCTTCAAGCTTATCCTGAGTACTGATTATTCCAGCTGATGGTTTTGGATAGATACTGCTTACCATTTTAAGGAAAGTTCCATTCATTCCTTTACTATTTTTAATAGAATGAGTGTTGCAGTCTGTCAAAAGCTTTTTCTATATCTATTGAGTTAATCTTATGATTTTTGTCGTTTTAATTATTGATATGGTTAATTATGCTTACAGTTTTCCTAATTTTGAACCAGTCCTACATTTCTGGCATAAATCTCACCTGGCCATCTTTTATGATCCTTGTGATATGTTGTTTTAATCTCTTGCCAATATTTTATTTAAAATGTTTGCATCATCTCATTAGGGAACTTGGTCTATAGTTTTCTTTCTCTGGTTTTGCTCTTTCTGATTAAGGCATCAGCACCATATTCATGTCATAAAAGGAATTTGGGAGGATTCCTTCTTCATCTATTCTTTTTTCTAAATTGCTTATGTCATATTGGAATTAATTTTTCTTTAAATGTTTGGTAGAATTCATTTGGGAATCTATCTGGTTCTGGGGATTCTTTCTTTAGAAAGCTTATTTATGGCTTGTTACATTTATTTTTTTTAAGATGGGGCTATTTATATATTCTATTTCTTTTGTTAATCTGGGCTATACACAAACACACACGTATAACCCAAACACACACATATGTACATATTGACCCATTTCACTTAGATTGTTAGATTTATTGGCATATAGTTGGACATATTAGCTCCTAATAACTGCCTTAATTTCATCTTTATTGGTGTTACATTCACCCTTTTCATTTTTAATACTGGTCATTTGGTTTTATTCTTTCTTTGAAAAAAAACCATCAACTTAACCGATGGTTTATAGATATATGTTTTTTATAAAAATAGGTTCTACTTTCATTTATTAGCTCAATGGTTTGCTCAATTTAATTATTAATCTCTCCCTTGATTTATAGGATTTCCAATTTGGGGTTTAATTGGGGATTTTAAATTTATTATTTTTCAACTTTATTTGTTTGTTTTAAATTTCATATCCAATTTCTTGCTCTGTTCTTTCTCCATTTTATTGATGTAGGCTTTTAGAGATATAAATTTTCCTCTAAGTACTGCTTTGGCTGCATCCCATAAATTTTGGTATGTTGTCTCATTGTTGTCATTCTCTTTAATAAAGTTATTGATTGTTTGTAGGATGTGTTCTTTTATCCACCCATTCTTTAGGATTTTATTATCTACTTTCCAATGAATTTTGCATATCTTTCCATGCTTCTTTACTGAATATAATTTCATTGCCTTATGGTCTGAAAAGGATGCATTTAGTACTTCCATTTATCTCCATTTGGTTGTGAGATTTTTATGCCTCAATACAGGGTTGTTGTTTTTGTTTGTTTGTTTGTTTTCTTTTTGTGAAGGTGTCATATACAGCTGAGAAAAAAGATACACTCCTTCCCATTGCTATTCAATTTTCTACAAAAGTCTATCACATCTAACCTTTTAAAGATTCCATTCATCTCCTTAACTTCTTTCTTGTTTATTTTGTGGTTCAATTTATCTAGTTCTGAGAAGGGAAAGTTGAGGTTCCCACTATTAATTTCCTTCTGTAACTAATTTAACTTTTCCTTTAAGAGTTTGGATGCTATACCATCTGGTGCATGTACGTTTAGTGTTTTTAAGTTATTTATTTTAACATTTTTTTCTCTTTACATTTTGAGTCCTAGATTTTCTCCATCCCTCCCACTGAAAAGGCAAAGAATATATCAACTATGCATGTGAAATCATAGAAAATATAACTTCATATTAGACATTACAAAGCAAAGCAAAAAAAGCAAGAAAATTATACTACAATTTTCGCTCAACATCAGTTCTCTCTCTGGAGGTGAATAGCACTTTATTTTTCATTACAAGACCTTTGATATTGTCTTGGATCATCAATATTGATAATAATCCCAAGTCTTTCACAGTTGGTCATCATTACAATATTACTGTTACTGTGCACAACGATCTCCTGGTTCTTCTCACTTCACTCTCCATCAGATCATAGAGCTTTTGCCATGTTTTTATAAAACCACCCACCTTATCATTTCTTATATCACAATAATATGTCTTCCTAATCAAATGCCATTGTTCAGCCATTCCCTAATTCATAAACATCCCCTCGATTTCTAATGTTTTGCCACTGTAAAAAGAATTGCTATAAATATTATCATCCATATACGTAGGTTTCCTTTTTTATTTGACTATTTTAGGGTATAGACCTGGTAGTGTTATTAGTGGATTAAAGGGTATACACAGTTTTAAAGCCCTTACAGAATAGTTCCAGATTGATTTCTGGAATAGTTGGACCAGTTCACTACTTTACTAACAATTCATTAATATAACTATTTTTCCCTTGCCTCCACCAGCATTTGTCATTTCTTATAGGTTTGAAGTTGCTTCAAAGTTGCTTTAATTTACCTTTCTCTAATAAATAATGACTTAGAATGTGTTGGGTTTTTGGATACAATTGTGGATGGCTTTGACTTCTTTTTCTGAAAACTTCCTGTTTATGTCATTTGACCATTTATGAATTGTGAATTGGATATTATTTTTATACATTAGACTCAATTCTATACTCAATATATGTTTGGGAAGTGTTTCACTCTGACCTTCTTTTGGCTCTCTCACTCCAGAATTTCATTTGAAGCACAATTTTAAAGTTGTTTGGACAGGATCATTAGGAGAGTTCAGGTGAGTTCCTGGTTCTCTTCTGCCATCTTGGTTCTATCAATGAAGCCTCCTTAATGATTACTCATAAATAAATATGTGAAATTTTGAACACATTAAAGAATTAAACATCAAGATACCACCTTTATTCCTACGGAGGGCCAAAAAGAACCTTAAAAGTCATCTAGACCAAATGTCTTCCCCATGCAGGAATACACTCCAGCATCTTAGCCTCTAAAGTCCCTTAGATAGTTGTTCTGAGTATTATGATTCACTTTTTGAAGATTGTGAAATTGAACTCAGAACAGATCATTGACTTTTCCAAGTTTCCATAGTTCATCCTTGGCCAAGTCAATGTTTTAACACTTCTATCCAGCCTCTAAGCTCCTTATTCTTCCCACAACACCAAAGACTGGTATCTGGTGACCTTATACCCACCCCTATCTACCATGTATTTTCTTCTCCATGCAAAACGTTTTCCATTTCCTCTAACCATTCCTAGTATGGTATGGTCATACTATCCTCATTGCCCATTCTCAGTGCACTGAGAATAGCACACTTATAATAAAGAGCTGTATTATTCACCACAGTCACTGACACATAGACCTTTCCTTCCAGAGAAAATAATAGAATATGATGAAATGTATTTGCAAAGTGGATGGTTTTGAAGGATAATATTCCAGCCCAGTAATTCCACAGAGTTGTGCTTTAAATCAGATCTCAGCAGTAAGGTTTTGTTCATATTTTCAATCAAGCAAGAAGGCTCTGATAATGGGTATTCCATTATTGTGTGCTCCACACCTATAACCCACATCAGGGATCCTGAGGATTCATTGTCTACACTACTGAGTTGGACAAAGGTGACTGTGTTTCCTGAGAACCTAAGTTTCCAGCCCCCACAATTTGTTGGCTCATTCTCACTGCTCACAATTACCAAAGCTGTTCATTTTGATTCTGGGCACTGTTGCCATGATAGAAGAAGCCAATTACTAATCGAAGGACCCCTGCTTCTCAAAATAGCCTGGGGAACATACACCATACAACCTTACCTCTTTGCTCCAAATGAGGGGAAGAATTACAGAGAGGGAGAACCTCCCACCGACAAGCAGATGGCAGGGGCAGGGAGTGGAATTGTTCCAGAGACGCATGGTGCATCACAGTGCAGGGCTGGAGAAAAGGAAGGTAAGGGAGAGAGAAACATTGTGAAGAAGCAAGGGGCTTTCCTGGGCCTCAATGCCGTAAATGTCCATGTGACAAAATCAGCCATCCAATAGGCCTGGTGGCTGACCAGACAGAATGCTGAAGTGTTCAAGTGTGACCTCTTGCTCATCCTGACTGTACAAGCCACTTGTTCTCTCAGTGTCACCAGACACTTCCTGAATACTAACATTGAAGAGTAGGTGCTAGCCTTCATTGGAGGAGGGAGCTTCTTTAACAGAAGCTCCATATGCCAATGAAATATCAGGTCTGCTCCACTCTCCTCCACCCTCACTCAAAGGTGATAGAGACCCAGGTCTCTACGAATTAGCTTTCTACTGGTCCAGAATGAACCTTCCTTGTTAAATCAGTCCTCTAGTGTATGTTTTCAACATGGCTACTTTCCCAGGAGTGATTGGTCATGTGAAACTAACCACTGATTTGTGAGATCTCTGAATGTCCTTCCTCCTTGGTTAGAGCCAGCCAGCGTCCAACTTTGATGAAATAAGGAGCTTCCCATGGACAGAGAGATTAAGTAATGCTCCAGAAACTGATAGAGTAAAACAAATAAATTGGATCATTAATTTAGTCCTGGAGAGGATTTTAGAGAGCCCCTAGTATAGCCCCATCATTTTAAAGGAGAAAATGGAGAACCCTAGAGGGAAAGAGACTCTTCCAGACTCACAAAAGTAACCAATGCTAGTGCTGGCTTTGGAACCAAGTCCTTAGACCCAAACCCTACACTTTTCTGTCAAATCACCTGTGCATCTCATAAGGATGTTGTGATGCTTCATATTCCTTAAAATATTATTACAACAGACAAAAATTCAATGAAAATTTACCTTCAAACCTCTCTTTTAGAGACATTCCTACCACCTCTCACAGTTTCGCTACAAGATCTTTGTCTAAAGAACAAAGATTATGTACTTGAGTTTATTTTCATTCCCCAACATATTTCTTTGCATATATTTCTTTCACATTTTAAAATTATTTCTCTTAACTACTTTCTAAGAGAGGCCAGCAATCTGCTTCCCATCTTCAGTATGGAGAACACATCAAGAGACAAGTAGGGGGTCAGGAAGTCTCTGGGTCTTGCCTTTTTTCCTCTTCCCAGGGGTCTAGACAAATTAGGTTGTCAGGAGTAATTCTAATAGTTGCTAATCTGCTTTGGCAGAGGGAGTTTCCTTACTGGGAATTCACTAGAAATGATTCCATTGATTTAGTTAAAAATAAAACTAAACATCCTGTCACAGTAAGTTTTGCAAAGTTCTTTCCCCACCCACTAAAAAAATCCTTTGAGATAGGTAGTACATGGGTATCATTTTCCCAATTTTACAAATAAGGAAACTAAAACCTAGAAAAGAGCAATGACTTTTCTATAGACAGAAGGATGCTTAAGGACTTTTATTTAAATGCCACTAATTCATGGAGCCATCCATGATGCTGTATTCATGCTGAGACTCGAAGGACTTATCTTGTTCTCATCAGCATTGAAGGCATATGTGTATATGTCACAGTTCTTGAATAAATGAATGAATGGCCATTGGGCTGGACTGCTAGCTCATATACAATTTGTGGTTATTAAGACTCTCAGATCTTTATCAAATGGACAATTCTCCCACCCTGTATTTGTGCAATTGGCTTCTTGACTCCTAGGATGGGAGTTTACATTTAATGTTATTTGAGTTTTAAATGACTACCTGTAAGTTGCCTCTCCTCTTTGATGGAGCATCCCCTTTGCTACATGCCTACTAGGCTCATTTCCATCACAAAGAAGAAAGAATGAGGCCCTGCCTCAACCATCCCCAGAGCCAGCCTTGTTGAAAGAGAGCAGGTGCAACACTTGGCTTCTTGGAATTAAACCTAACATTAGCAAGATGTTCCTTCGACGTTAATGACAAAGGCAGGCAGCTGAACCCAGTGATCATTAGCGCTGACTTCTCCGCAGCTCAGTAAAAATATCTTAGACTCACAAAAATAACCGTGCTAGGGGAGTTATACCTAGGAATTAAAAATACGTTGGCTAGTGAAGAGTCTTCCCTGGAAGGGGTTGAGGAACACATCTCTGTGCTCGGTGGCCCATGTGGAAATAGGAAACATACAGCACTCTAGGATCAGGATGAAATATTTACTCATGGTGGTATTAACAGTCATATCAAGTGGATTAACTGGCAGGGACTTCACCATGGCAGATGGTCTATTGCTTGAATTGCACAGGAGCCCAGTTGATTCATCCTAATCAGGCATTTTGAGTTTTCATGAATGTAATTTACTGCTTTTACCAGTTCAGTTTGAAGCTCTTATTTTCCCTATTGATGTCTTCTCCCAAGAATAATCCAATTATTGAGATGTTCATGTTCATTGAAATGATAGTTGATCATCAGGAAGCATGCAAAATTGTGAGTATATTCCATCCCAGCTCAAATGGCCTAGGGAAAGGATGGAGTTTATGAAAGGCCAAGAATTTTGATGAATATATAGATTTTAGGTAGTGCCACAGACTAACCCACAACACAATGGTGGACCTGCTCACAGAAGTAGATTCCTTTATGTAGATTTGAGAAAATGTTATGGGTGACTTGGAAATATAGATTGTGCACTAACTGTTAACTGACCAGCAATGTGGTATAGGTGCCCATGTCTACTGATACCCAAATAAACCAGAAAGAGTTTTAGTTATCAGCAGTTCCCATATAGGCTGTGGTCATGACAAATGTGCCCTACCATATTGTGTAATCTAGAGAAATGGCAGCAAGTGCAATGGAAGCCAAAGTGCAAACTTAAGCAAGGTCCTAACCCTACAAAAAAAGCTTCCAAATCCTCTCTGTTCCTCCCCTATGATGCATGAGGGCATCATCTCATCTGTCTTCTCCCTAGCCAATGTCCTGGGTGCACCCCTATAAAACTGCCTGTATGCAAACCCAACCCCAATGGCCAGGGACAATGTGGTATGATGAATATTGTACTGGACTTGGAGTGTGGAAAGTTTGAATCCTCTCTTAGGTACATACTATCTCTGACATTAACAAGTCACTTAAACTATCTAGATGGCAATTTCATCAGCTATAGAATGAGAGGGATAGATTTGATACTCCTAGGACCATTGAGCCAATCACAAGCATATGATTTGTCTCTTTTGGTCATTCTCATCTCCAGACAAGTCACAAAAATATCAGACCTCGAAAAGAGAAGAAACCTCTGAGAGCATCTACTCCAATATATATCTGAACAAGAATCGCCCCTCCCCACCACCACATACAAATTACAGCATTCCCCCCCCCCAATATAGCATGGTGTATTGGCAAGTGGAATGGATTTGGAGAGCAAACATCTGGGTTCAAATTCTTCCTCAAATTATTGCCTAGAAATGACACTCAGCTTTGGTTTGGATTGGATGTTGTTTCAGGAATCTTCCCAATGTGATGCTGTGATCTTTCTTGAATTTGAAAAATTCCAGTCATGGTGACCTCATTACCTCTTCAGGAAGTCCATTACACTTTTGGACCATTCAAAGTTGTTGAATTTTTTTTCATTATCATTATGTAACTCAAATTAGCCTCTTTAATACTTCCTCGAATCATTTTAGCTCCCTCCTCTAGAGGCAATCAAAACAATATTATAATATGAATATTCACATCATGTATGTAAAAAACATACCCATGAAACATCTGGTGAGTACAGATATTTCCATCTCTAGTCTGCAGATGAGAAAACTGAAAGTGAGGGATGAAGGATCTTTTCAGGGGTTATGTGCCTAGTTGATTCATACAGATGTGACTCTGCAGGGGAACACAAGCTCTGATGTCCTCCAAGCTAGCAAAGCTTTGCCTTTGGGTCTAGAGCTTATTGTGGGGCTGCTGTTTGGAGAGAAGATGAACAACTGTGGAGCAGCTTATCACTAGAAAATGGGTCAGAGGATAATGAGCATTTGAGCCATGACAATCCATGAAGACTGTCTATGGAGGGAGATGGAGGGGGTGGACATAGCAATGAAATTACAGGTGTTTGAAACATCAGCATGCAGAGATTAAAATGGGATGCCACAGACCACTCAAAGCACCTTCATAACTTATACATAGTACCGGATCCACATGGAGCTTTCTTCATGGCTCTGCACAGAAGCTGCCTCTTCAGTGAAGCCTTCTCTTACATCTCAGATTGGAATCTGTGATCCCTTCCTCCTCTAAGCATCTGGCATTTACTTTTCTTTGCATGTTTTATACCTGCCAAACTCCAGAAAAGTGCTTTGTCTTCTGGGCTTGGTCAGCAACATCTTATTCAGAACAACTTCCCTCTAGTGCAGGGGTTCTTAACCTTTCAAGGTCGTGTGTTTGTGTTTGTGTGTGTGTGTGTGTGTGTGTGTGTGTGTGTGTGTGCCAGAGAGACAGAGACAGACACACAGAGACAGAGAGACAGATACCATTGGTAAGCTGCTAAAGCTTAGGGACCCCTTCTCCAAATGATGACTTTTAAAAAAATTAGTATTTTAAGGACATGCTAAATTTAAATTAGAAACTAGTGCAAATTAGGATTTATTTTTTTTCTTCTGTCCAAGTTCACAGACACACCATGAATCCAGGGTTAAGAATCCCTGTCCTCGATAGACCCTTGCTCCTTCCTCCAATCCCTCCTATTTGTGAGTCTCTTTTATGCTGTATGCCATATGGAGGCAGGGAGTGGGGCTCAATAGTCCATACTAGGAATCTTTCTACATGCCATGGGCTCATCCCCATGGCTAAACTGTTCTGGTAGTTTGGACAACATGGCCACATGACAATCCACCAAGTAAGAAGGAAAGAAGCTGTCCAAACAGGAGTGTGGGCGATGGCAGGTGTTATTCTGAGGATCACTTTTTCCCTTTCTGTTTCCTGACCTGGCCAGATGATCATCTCTCCCATAGAGGGCAAAAAAGGCTCTTCACTGGATGACATGAGGCTGTATCTTGTTCTTCCCTGTCTCCTAAAAGTCCAGCTCTGTCTTTATTTTTTCAGTGACTCTGATCCAGATGTGTCCTTGCCTCTATTCCCTTTCCCTTTTCATGTCCCTGGGAATTTTAGGTTAAGGATTGAGCTTTCCCTTGTGGGAGTGAAACCTTGCCAAAGAATGGCCTCTGGCTTTCAGCGTTCACTTGCCTCTGTTACAGAAACTCCAGGTCTGCCAAGACAATTTCAATGCATAGAGAAAAGTCCCCAGCAGAACTTCATCTAAGGGGCTCATTTATTTATTTGTGTCTTCATACACTGCACCTTGCACATAGTAGGCACCTAGTGAATGTTGACTAGAGGTTATTTGATATCAGATTATAATTTGAATTGATCCTAATGGGCTTTGACTGACTCTCCATAAATGGAATACTGACTAATAGAGACAAGAGACATCTTACAAGAATCCTAAGAGATGCACAGCAATTTCGCAGAATTTCATGGAAGTACATTTTTCTCAGTTCAGATAATGCCCACCCACCTTCTCGCCAAGCCTTGTGAAAAAATGCACTAAAGCCAAGTGGCTACTTAGCCAGTCAAGCTGCTGGTGCCTATTTCTTCTTCCATCTAACAAAGATTTCCTAGGGTCTGAGGGCCCAGAACATTGAAATGACTCACAGAGGACATGGGACTGAAAGGACAGAACTTCATATTTTTAAAATAAAATATTTTTCTCCTTGAATATTTCTTAGCAAAAGCTTTTCCTACATTCAAGCAAAATTTGAGACTATGTGTCATTCAAAGACTATAGCACTGGCCATAATGGGCTTCAAATTCCATTTCTCATTTTCGTAGACCTTTTGAAGATTATTAATTCCTTTCCCCATAACTTCAAATGCAATTCCCATATTCATTTATCTTCTCCCCCCTCCTCTCTCTCCCCACTCTCTGTCTCTGTCTCTCTGTCTCTGTCTCTATCTCTGTCTCTGTCTCTGTCTCTGTCTGTCTCTGTCTGTCTGTCTGTCTGTCTGTCTCTCTCTCTCTCTCTCACACACACACACACACACACACACACACACACACTAGTAGTGTGGGGGTGAGAAATGTTCCCATAGAAACCCCACATGACATTCCCAGAGATGAAGCAGCTTTTGAGAGGCAAACCTCTCAGTGGGACATGTGATATGTGGGTGAGTTAATGATTCTAAAAGCTGAAGCCTTGCCCAGCACCCAATTGGGGGGAGGGGTTTGATGGGCAGATGTGGATTCACTGCCATCCCTCACCCAACATTTCCATTTTCTTCTTTAGGTGTAAGGGAGAAATTCTCATCATGGCCCATGTCCTCAGGGACCCTCAGGCTGAGGCTGAGCAGAGCACAAAGTATCTCCTCAGGGTTTAGGAAAGAGGCCTGGGCTGGGTTGGAATTTGGGGAAACCACTTTGGCTGAGCCTCTTGTCCCAGACTCCTGCTGCACAGAGAGATGGCTTAATGATGGAGAAGAGGCTGGAAGAGATTCAACAGATGCTCAGCTCCCTAAGCTGTGGGAGGAGGCCTTGCAATTAGACAATGTTGGAAAGCATGTTTCCAAACTCCCTGAGAATCTGTAACTGGGATTCAGAAAGGGCAGGCAGTCAACAGCAGATGTCCTGACAGTCCCTGGAAGCAAGGAAAGCCCACCTCTGCTTGTGAAGGCATTCCAAGCAGAAACAAAGCTCCAGCCCAAATGAGAGTAAGAATGGCCTTTATTGCCTTAGGTCCTTATAATCGGACCATTTCAGCATGCCACCACAGATCGGGTGATATTATCCTAATAATGTAAACCCCAAATCCAATAATGCAAACGTACATCTCTCATTTCACAGAGGGCCTTTCTCAGAAAGGCCAGGGACTAATTATTCTTTTCTACTGAGAAGGTGTGATTGTGGGTCCCAAAGTGGACTAGAAGCCTAAGGATTCTTAGTTCAAGGCAGAGATGCTCAGCCTTTCAGGGGCTCTCTGACTGGAATGCCAGCTCCTTGAGGATAACAATAATCTTTTCTCCTTTATTTATATCCCTAGGACTTAGCAGAGGTACTGGCACAATGTTTACTAACTGACTGACTAAGCAGTCCCAGTCATCTTATGACATGAACTCCAGGGACTTCATCATCCTGTCTCTCCTCTCCATACACTTTCCTCCTGTAGCACCTGAAGGTAACCATATTCTCACATAGCTCCCCAGACATCTGACTTCAGGTCGGGTTAGAAGCCCTCCCCAGTATGTTTGCTACTCATCACCCAGAGGACAGATTTAATTCAATCTCTCCCCCCCAAAATAAGCTTGTAATAAAAAAGCATTTTTCCATATCCTGGTGGCTTACCCTCCTACACCTGTTTATACCATTATTAGGAAGCATGCAGACTCCTAGGGAGCATATGTAGAAAGGGAAATATTTGACCTGAGCAAACCCAGGCATGGTCAGCTTATGCCTTTGATGCTGCAAGACCACTGGAGTCTCTCAGTGACATCACTGGGCTACTTCTATTCCTCACTAGTTTCTGCTGGATCCACTGTTACTGCTTTTCTCAGGAACACTTCTGTCTAGTGCTCTATTGATCTCATGGTCGTTTTCTTAAAGAGCAACATTAACCTCAAATCACTCTGGTTCTTGCTAATTGGTCAATAATAGGTTCCAGGCTAAGCCCTATTTGGTCATTCTTTGGGCCCAGATTGGCTTAGAATGAATGTAAATAGCAATCATTTCTGTTTTGTCCAGAAACTCTGAGGGTCTTCCCCTCCCAGATCAATTTTTTTTTAAAGAGGCCATTCTTTGCCTCATTTCTTATTGATCCTCAATCACTGCAAAGACCTTGCCTCAGTCAAACTGAGAACTGTTAAAGACCTTAGCTTAAAAGTCCTCTACTCCACCCACCTCCTGTGGTCCTGATCTATGTCTGCCCACTGCTTGGCTCTGGAGGGGAAGGTGAAGCTGGTGACTTTGCACAGCCCTCCCTCACTTAAATCCCATTCATTTGCAAGTCACAGCATCACCTCCCTGATGTCATGGTCCTCTTCAAAAAAAAAAAGAGACAAATAGCAAAGCCAGGATGGCCCTAGGATGACCCAGAATGGACATGTGCTTGTAGAACTTCTCAAATCCTCAAAGGAAGACAGAGTGTGATGCTAGGTCAGTCAAGTAATATTGATTAAGGACCTACTATCTACCAGGCTCTCTGTTAAGTACTGTGGATACAAAGAAAGGCAAAAATACAAAGTCTTTACTCCAAAGGAGGCCATAGTCTAATGAGGAAGAAACTTGCAAAAAAATATGTCTAGTCAAGATACACACAGGATAATTGTGGGTAGTCTTAGGGGGGAAAGCACTAAGGTTAAGGAAGAGGGGAGAAAGCTTCCTGTAGAAGGTGAGACCCTAGATGAGACTTTAAGGAAGTCAGGGAAGTTGGTAAGATGAAATGAGGAGAGAGAGAATTCCAGGCATTTGGGAATAACCAATGAAAATACTTCAGCTTGAGATATGGAGTGTCATTTGTAAGGAACAACAAGGAGGCAAGTGTCAGCCAATCTCAACAAATGTCTGACAGCTGAAGCCTTGCCCAACACCACATGGAGTGGGGAGATGGGCAGATTTTGAATCACTGCCTTCCCTCATCTACCATTTCCATATGTACCATGCAGAAGTATCAACTGCTATTTTAATTCTTGGTTCTAGGTCTGGTTTATTATACTTTGAGCAATATTACATTTGAATAGAGTCCTAATATCTGAACAAAATATTCCAAATATCATATAGCCAGGGAAGAGCATGATATGACTGTAACTTCTGTATTCATGATACTAGGCATCTGTTAATGCACCCAATGATTGAACCAGTTTTTAAAAGAAAATTATCATACTCTTGAGTAAAGGCAAATTTGCAGTCCACTTAAATCACCACATCTTTTTGAGATAATCTATATAACTGTCCCTCTCCAATGTTATACTTATGAAGTTGATTTATTGAAAACAAGTGTAAGAATTTATGTGTAATAAATTGATAAATTTCATCTAATTAGATTTGGCTTAAATCCTAGACTGTCTGAATCCAATTAACCCAATAATTGCCCACTTTTTTGTTCATTTCTACCAAGTAGGCTGAACAACAATGGTGAAAGTTACCCATTTCTGATAAAAACGAGCTGTGTCCCCTTGAGGAAAGAGTAGAGCTGAGTGAAAGCTTTCCATAGTTGGGGTTCTAGTGGATTAAGGGAGGTAGGACTGGCTTTGGATACATTTGAAAATATTCAGAGATAAACAGCTCATAGCCGATATTAGAAGAATATCTGTTTCCTTGACCTTTCTGGTTTCTCAATTTTATGGATCTTTGATTAATCTCAAAGAGATTCTCCATGCTATGAAAGTCTACATTTTATGTTCTATTGTCCATCTCTGCTTTGACCTGCCTTTACCTACCGTCAAAGAACACCTTTCTTGTTAGCTTTAATGCTCTATTTCTAGATTCTAAGTCTTCTGCTAGTTTGGCTCATCTCAGACTTCTGAGATCTACAATATCTCTTGTGTCTGAAATTCTCTGTCCCAAGTTCTTTATGAAATGTTCTATGATTTAAGTGTTCAAAAACTGAATTAAGTTCCAGTGACTTTTATATATAGAACTGGAGAGGGACAGAAATATCAAGCAAGTAATTCTCATTGGGGCCTTCATCATGGCTGTTCTCCTCCCTATGCTTATAAACCGATACCCATTCATATTCTTTTTTTTAAATTACTTTTTTTTGTTTTTGCTTTTTGGAGGGGGGAGAGCAGGGAAATTGGAGTTAAGTGACTTGCCCAGGCTCACACTACTAGTAAGTGTTAAGTATCTGAGGCTGGATTTGGACTCAGGTCCTCCTGACACCATGGCTGCTGCTCTATTCACTGCACCACCTAGCTGCCCCACCCGTTCATATTCAAATGTTGTCTAATTCTAGGGTATGAGTTTCAAGAAAAGGTCTCTATCTGGACTATAGTTTGTCACTGGTTAATCTAGTCACCAAAGTTTTCTTGACTTCTTTAATTAATATATTAATTCTAGGAATCCAGAATCACAGAATTTGAGTTGGAAGTGACCTTAGCAGCTTTCTAATGAAAACCATGGCTAAAAGCACTCCACCACACACACACTTGAAAACACCTGAGAAATCCTTTTCCAGCTTCTGCTTAAAGACCTCTAAGGAGGGCAAACCCCCTATCTCCCAAGACAGTCCATTCCACTCTGGGCAGTTTAACTTGTCTTCTGATATCTAACCTGGATATTTCTTTGTGACTTCTACCCATTGCTCCTGGTTCTGCTGTCTGGAATCAAATCCCACTCCTTCACAGAGTAACCCTTCAAATACCCAAACCCATCTAGCTCTCATGTCTCCTTGTCTCTAGGGTCAACGTGTCCAGGTCCTTTACCAAATCCTTATAGGTACTGACTGGAGGCCTTCATCATCCTGATTACCCTCCATATTAGGCACCTAATAAGTGTTTATTGAATTAATGAACAAGAGAGTATCATAGATTTTGTGGTCAGAATTCCTCTGTCTGGAGGCAAATCTTTTCTTTGTCTTTCTTCAGTAGAAGGCACCTTCTTCATTATCATTAATTTTCAAGGATCTTTTATCCTCCATTTCCTTCCTCTCTCCAGCAGGTTATTTTGCCTTCAACTAAGAAATGTTCCAATATGATGATAACAATAATAATAATTGACATTTATATTGGAATTTAAAATTTAAAATTACTTTACATGCTTTATACTGTTTAATCCTTAATACAACTCTATGAAATAAGGAGTACAGGCATTTTATGAAAGAGAAAACAGGCTTAGTGAGATTTGCCAATGTCCCCCCATCATTGATTATCAGAGCTAGAATCTGAACTCTGCTCTTTTCACCCTTTCACTACAACTACTCCTTTCTGCTCAATTCCTCAGCCTTTTTATCTTGGCCTCTTCTCTCAGACATGCTTTTTCTGGTTTCCTTCTCAGTTTAAAATTTGCTCTCTGCTTGGTTTTCAATCAACATCTTTAACGAGGGATTATTTTAATTAATTATTCAATGTGACTAGAGGACAGGGTCCCTCGTCTCTTTCTAAACTTTGGCTAAGTTCTGACAATATATGAGCCACAATGTGGGCTCACCTCTCCTCCTATTAACAATGACACCAATGGACACCTACAAGTACCTTTGTAAAGTCTCTACCTACCTGGAGCTGCGACTACCTGAGTAGTCTGAGAGAATGCTACTGTGAGGAGCTTTTAAGATTCGGATTACACAGTATTAGTGAACACTCTGTTTATTCCATTACAAATCTTCATTCAGTACAATGTTCACCGTTTCAACAGTTCACAATATTATATACAATCTTCAGAAC
>CM053597.1:225557537-225599065 GCA_028646575.1 Pseudocheirus occidentalis
AAAAAAGGATTCTAGAGTTTTATTGCTGTTCTTATTTTGCTTCCTTTTCCTCATGTTGGCCAGTCAATTAATTGGTTGGGTTTTTTAGCTCTGTGAAACTCTGCTTCCAGGGGGGAAAGCTCTGTTCCAAATCGCTGGGGTTTTCCCAGCTGCCGGAGCTATTAGGGGGGTGTTTCAAGTTCCCCCAGCTTTGGCTTGCTGAAAGAACACCCCAGGACCACCACCCAGGACCACGATCCAGATCCAGGCCACTCAATGCAAGAGCACTTGGCCCTGATCAATTGATTCAGCCCCCCTGTGGAGTCTGCAGACCAGGGGCTCTGAAGTAGTCTGGTGGGAGCCGCTGCTGGTTCCAGCAGTTCCCTTTCCCCACTGCTTCCTTGCTCTGGGGGTAGATTGGCCAAACTGCTGCACCTCCTTCAAATTAATTTTCAAAGTTTCACTTTCACTGACCATCTCTGATCCTGGTTTGTGGGATTTAAAGATCCCCTCAGGCAGGTGCTTTAGATCTTCTCTGAAGTAGACTCAAGCTGTGGCTTGGGAGGTTCGGCTCCTCCTGGCCGCCCTGGGGCCTGGCCTGGCTGTGGCTGTGGTTTTGGGCTGGGCTGGTCTTTGGGCTGGGCCGGTCTCTGCTCTGGTGTGAGCTGCCCCTCTCCATCCCCGTTCCTCACGTCTTGGCAGATGTGGAGGTGCTGGAGGCTGTAGATCCTCTTCTCTGAAGACTGGCTGCGGCGCTGCCCAGCTCAGCTCAGACAGGCTCCTTCCCACCGCCCCGGGCCTGGCTGCGGTCTTGGCTTCAGTTTGGGCCAGCCTTCGCTCCCAGCCACGCTGAGCCCTTGCTGCCGAGCTGCCTTCAGCGAGAGATGTGTTTTCTGTAATTTTGTGAGTCTCAGAGTCCTAGACTTTGTCTGGGATCATAATTTTATGGGTGTTTAGGGTGGCGGTGTGGGAGCTGTGGGACCTTGCTGCTTCTACGCCACCATCTTGGCTCTGCCCTGCCAGGATTCTTTATTTCAGATTCCCCTATTGAATAAAATCCATACTCCATAGTCTAGGAATTTCATGGTCCGACAGCATAGCTTCGACCTTTATCTCCAACTTGGTTTCCCATGAGCTTCTGCCACATGCTCTACCTTCCAGACATAACAGATTCCTTACTACTCCCTGAATTTGATGATACAGTTCTCATCTCAATGGCTACACTTAGGGTCCCTCGCATGTTTGGATAGCACAAGCTTCTCATCTCTGCCTCTTAGAAGTCAGACTACTTCCAAGAAGTACAATTTTCTCCACAGAAACTCTCCTAATCCCTCCAGTCACTAAACTTGTATCCCTCCTCAAATCATCTTGTACATCCTTGCTTGTGGTCACTCTGTCTTCCCAGGAGAATGTTATATTCTCAAAAAGCATTGAATGGGCTGTTTTTCTTTTTCATTTTCCTATCTTGTGCCTAGTAAGCATTTAATGCATTTGCCGATTTGGGATTTGAATATCTATTATCCAATCTTTCAAATAGGTGAAGCTTCTATTATCTCCATAATATATTATAACACTGCTTTTTCATTGAGTTCTTTATGGGAGTTTATGGGCAACAGTCACACAGAATGACCAGTCATGGATGTATGGTTATCTACATTCAGGAAATCAAAATTCCATTGGAATATTCCTTTGTCTTTCAATCTAAAGTAAACTTGAATCTTGAATGATTATCTGGCTAGCCTGATTCAAGCAGAATGGAATAATGGTGATCCACTGAATACAATATAATACAATAAATGTGTGTTTAGTGTTTACTATGTGTCAGAGCACTGTGCTAAGTGTTCAGGATACAAATCAGAAAAGAAAAATCCTTGCCCCTAAATTGCCTACAATCCAATGGGGAAGATGACACATAAAGAAGCTAGAAAGGTGAGTAGGGGGGAAAGTCATAGAAGCAGGAAGAGCAGGGTTATATTCCAAGCATCCAATGACTTTGTGGCCAGTCAATTCAATTCTCTGGATCTCAGTTTCCTCATTTGTGAAAGGAGAGCTTTGTCCTAGTTGATCTTTTGTAACACCTTCCTGATGGAAAGTTCTGTTTAATTGTTGGTGAATGGAAAATGAGACTGTTAGGTAGAAAGGCCTTTGTTTGATATGCTGGCTGATACAGTTTATAGATTGTGTCTTTTAAAAAGTGCAAAGGATAAATTCTGGTCTTGAATTCCCATTTCTCATTTGTTCCTTATTTATAGCATAACTGTGCGGTGTTTATGTATTTGGCAATATTCTTACTTCTTCCACTGAAGGGGTGCTGTAATCTGCCTGCTTACCCATTGATGTTATGCTGCATGAATATTTGATCAGGCTCTATGTGCTGGTAAGTAGGATGAAGGCATGAGGAAACCTGACCATGTGGTTTGGATCATGCATGGAGGTAACAAAAGCTAAATAACAGATATTGTGGGTAGAGCACTTTGTGGGGAAATGGGGTGATAGAGCACAAAGAAGAGATGCACTTAATCTTAGAGAGGCTGTCCTCTCTGCTCTTTGTTGGGAGCATAGCTTCGACTTCTCATCCTTAGCAAGACTTGAAAGCAAGCATGAGAGAAATTTTTAAAATCCTGATGAAATTGAAGAGTGCTGGAGCTTCTAGGAAGCTTCTCCAACTGAGCAGAATCTCAGATAGTGTAACTTGGGACCCTATTTCTTGTTGTTTGTTTGATGAAAAGGGTATCATGAGTCACAGGTGGGAGATGAGACCAAGTCTCCCTGACTCCTAGGCTGTCCCGCGTGCCAGGCCATTCCACTTCCTCCATTGCCATTTGTGTTCATGGAAGAAGTCGAGGCTTTCCAAAGGTCAAATTACACAGCCCAGGGTGACAAGGCTCCCTGAATAGGCTTTTACAGCCAGGCCTCCTGCATCCCATACCTGCTGCTTCCTTCCAGTGCATCATGGTTGATGAAAGTGGTACACACAAGTCTCTTCTCCCCTCTGAGACTCTGAGACTGAGCCCCAAGCAGACAGTGACTGTATCTCACATGGAATCTTTCTCAGTACTTTGCCCAAAACATTGCATGCTAAATAAGGTTTCATAATTGCTTGCTGAATTGAATTGAGTTGAATTGAATTAGAGCTAATGGTAGACTTTCTGGCATCAGGGAACATGCTAGAGAGCTTTGCAAACTGTGTCAGATGCACAATTGTCTAGTAAAGCATCTCAATATAAGGTTGATGGTAAACTTTACAATTTGAATTTTCTAAATTTCCCATTCATTCATTCATTCATTCATTCATTCAGTCAGTCAGTCATTGGCAAGGAAATCAGGGTTAAGTGACTTTCCCAGGGTCACACAGCTCTTTGACTTTTTTTTAAAGGAGGAATTATATGTAATCAGGAAGTGATAACATGATTATCTTTAACATAGTTGTATATTTGTAATGTGCTTTATGTTTATTGTTTTATTTTTATCTTCAAAAAGATAAAATAAAACCAACTCTGGGAAATGATGCTCTTTTATCATTCTTATTTTATTGCTGAAGAAATTAAGACTCAGAGAGATCAGAGGACTTGCCCTGAATCACACAGCTAGTAAATGTGCAAAGCAGGATTTGATCCTTGGTCCTCCTGATTTCAAGTCCAACATTCTATCACCTTCACCAGAGCAGAAAGAAATTTATTTTCTCTCCCTAAATCACTGACCGAGCTATTCAACCCTCAGATATCTTTATATTTGAACCTTAGGGAGATGGTGTGCATGAATCTAGCCCCACTTCTGAAAACATAACTCCAAGTTCAGGCCATAAGAATGGAGAATCAGGAGGACTATCTTCCTATTGAAAGTAGGGCATATTTTAAGTTCAATTTTGAGGCAGCCAAGGCAGTGAAGAGTTGGCAAGGAAGAGGAGGCACTCCAGTAAAATGGAACTTGGTAGCATAGCTATTTTGGGGTCTGGGAGGCATCTCAGCATTCTGGAACTGATGATGGCCCTTCTGAGGATGATGGGGGAAGCCATTCATTCCTCAAACCTGCCCCACGAGTCAGACAAACTTTATTTCAAACATCAGCTACAAATTCAAGGTTAAAAACAAACAAACACATTTCCTTATGTACTATCCTGTAGTGCTGAATAACATTTGATCTCAGTGAATTGTCAGTGGTCAGGCCTGGCACTTTGCCCCTGAGATTTATGTTCATTGTCTCAATAAAAAACATGAAAATCTCTGAGCAGAAAATCCAGTTTCCTGCTACCCCTCTGAGGTTGGACAAGTGATCTGCATGGAATAAAGCGTGGGTCCAACTCAGCCCAATGAGAAGCTGCCTGCTATTGAGATGAAGGCACTCAGACCTATCTCCCTCCCTAAAAGGGCAGAGTCCAGAGAGAGGGACCCTACAAACCTTTGCCTTCTGCTCCAGTCAGATGTTATCTAGCCTGTAGCATTCATTAGGAATATCGTATTTTAGGAAGAGCACTGAAAGAAAACTGGAGAGTCCTGAGAAGGGTGACTAAGTTAGGCAGGTGATCAAAGACCAGGGCTAGGAGAAAAAAAGAGAGGGAATAAGATTTTTATCCTGGAGGAGACAAACAGAGGGCAACCATGGGAAGTGTCTTTAAGAAGTTTTCCTGTTGGGGTGGAGTCAAAAGGGTAGCATAGAAGCAGGAGAATTCCCTGAGCTCCCCCCATAACCACCTCAAATACCTATAAAATATGAGTCTAAACAAATTTTTAAAGCTCCAGAACCCACAAAAGTACAGAGAAATCAAGCTCCCACTGAAGGCAGCCTGGCAGGTGGGACAGGAAGGGCTTATCACTATGGCACTGGGAGCTGAGATGAGTTGCAGCTTCAGCCCCAGGGCTGCCAGGACAAGCCACTGCTGGAGCACACAGGAGAGTGGATCACCAGCAGCTGTGGCAGTTTACAGAATTATCAACCCATAAAAACGAAAGACAAAGTGAAAAGTCAGTGGAACTCAGCTAAATATGGGGGAGAAAAAAGCAGGTCCAGCCATCTGCCCCAAGGGCAAGAAAGCAGAAGAAGCAGTGACCCTGCAGCTGTCTCCACATGGCTGCTTCAGAGTTCCTTGCCTGCAGATTGCAGTGGGGCCAAGCAACTGTTCAAAGGCTAAGTGCTCTTGACTTAAGCTACCTGGATTGGGATCATGGTCTTGAGTGGTGGGACTGAGGTGCATGACCAGTGAGCCAAACCTGGTGGGTACTGCAGAAATGGTGGACTCCTAATAGCTCTGGCACCTGCGAAAACCCCAGCAATCTGGGACAAAGCTCTTCCCTCTGGAAGCAGAGGTCCACAGAGCTAAAAAGTCAAGTAATTGACAACATGGTCAGGCAAAGGAAGCAAAGTAAACACAGCAACCCAACTTTAGATTCCATTTTGGGGACAGAAAGGATCAAAGCCTGAATCAGGAGGAAGACAACAGTCAGAACAACTGCACCAAAAGCTTACAAGAAAAATGTAAACTGATTTCAGGCCATAGAGGAGCTCAAGAATGATTTTGAAAACAATGTAAGAGAAGTGGAGGAAAAATCGGGAAGAAAAATGAGAATGATATAAGAAAATCATGAAAAGAGAGTCAACAACCACCTGACTGAAGAAAATAATACCTTAAAAATAGACTAACTCAAATGGCAAAAGAGGCCCAAAAAGCCAATGAGGAGAAGAATGTCTTAAAAAGTAGAATTTGCCAGTTAGAAAAAAAGAATCTCAAAAGCTCACTGACGAGAAAAATTCCTAGAGAATTAGAGTGGAGCAAATGGAAACAAATGACTTTATGAGAAATTACTGTACTACCTGAAAGTCATGATCGGAAAAAAAACCTAGAAATCATCCTTCAAGAAATTCTCAAGGAAAATTACCATGATAGTTTAGAACCACAAGGCAAAATAGAACTTGAAAGAATTCACCAATCACCTCTTGAAAAAGATCCCCAAAAGAAAACTCCTAGGAATGTTATAGCCAGGTTCCAGAGTCCCCAGATCAAGGAGAAAATATTATAAGCTGCCAAGAAGAAACAATTTGAATACTGTGGAGGGAAACACAATCAGTATAACCCAGGATCTAGCAGCTTCTACATTAAGGGATCAAAGGGCCTGGAATATGATATTCAATATGATCAGAGGAGCTGGGATTAAAACCAAGAATAACCTACCCAGCAAAACTGAGTATAATGTTTGAGGGAAAAATATGGTCATTCAACAAAATAGAGGATTTTCAAGCATTCTTGATGGGAAAAAAAACACAGAGCTGAATGTGTCCTCAAAAATTCTAGCTCAGATCTTGGAGAACATTGTGACCAATTTCTACATTTAACAAGTAAGGCAACCAAGACCCAGAGAGATTATGACCTACCTGGTGTCTCCTCAGTGTCTGTTGTGTGGTTGGAAGGCAGGTCTTCCTGACTCCAAGTTTAATAACCTAGCTGCTCCACAGTATAAATGGGTCTAACTGTCTACATGGAGAAACCCAAAGGGATGAAGAATTCTCATAACCTAAATGATATCATATATTAGAATGACATTCCATTCAATAGGTCCATATATCTTAGATAGAGAGTATAGATGGACAAGGGGAAGAGAGCAGACGTGATTTCCCCTTAGGAATTTTATAAAACTTTCTATGATCACCAATTATTTAAAGGAAGGAAATAAAGAGGGAGGGAGGCAGGGAAGAAGGAAGTAAGAAAAAAAGAATTGAAAGAAGGAAGGAAGGGAATGATGAAGAAAGGAAGGAAAGAAGAAAGTAAAGAAGGAAGGAAGGAAGGAAGAAAGGAAGGAAAGAAGGAAGGAAGGAAGGAAGAAAGGAGGGGTGTGGCAAGGTGAAATCAGAGTCTGGCAGATTGATTTTTCTGAATAAAATTTGAATGTTGATCCTGGTGAACCAGGAAATTAGACATTACATTGAAGAAGTCAGGCATCTCATCTCTTTTCAATTAACTTGGAATAATAATAATAGATCATATTTCCAGAGCTAATCCATTTTCTCCTGCATGAAGTAGATAGTCTGTGTATTAATACATCCATTTTATCTTGAGGAATTGAGCTTGGAATGGTCACTGAATGAAAGAATTGTGGAACTGAAAAGTCTCTGAGGCCTCTCTTGGGCATACAAGTTGTCTGTGTCATGAAACTGCATTTGATCCCTTTGTTCATGGCACAGTGGCCTGGCACATGTACAGAAAGTCTATGGCTCTGTCTCCCCGTTTGGAGAGGCTAATGTTTGTGGGAGAGTCCTGAAACATGCAAGGGGAGAGCTTGGAAGTATTTTTTGTTTTGCTTTATCTTTCCAATTGCCATTGTCGCTGGAATTCAGAACATCTTCTGCTCTGCCCTTACTTTCATTCTTTGCTCACAGTGTCCAGGGAAAGACAAGGCTGTAAGCAGAGAGCTTGAACCCCACAATGTGTGTCCCCTCATACATGTTTAGGTGCTGGTGTCTGCAGCTACAATTTTGTTTAAACACTTAACATCAATTATGTCTTAGAAAGAGATATGTACTTCAAAGATGTACCAATAATGAAAGTATAAACACTGCCAGCCTCCAAAAAACATCCTTTAAAAATAAACTTGTGCTTGTGCCACCTTCATCCTTGGAGAGGGTGCTCCAGCTCAATTCAGTTCTTATGTAACACTGATTATACCAAGCATATCCACATGGAATTTGTCAACCCCGTGAGTCCTTCTCTGAGCTACCATAATATGGTATCAATGGTTCCTCCCAAAGACTGCTTCTTACTGGTCAAGTAATTAACAATGAGGTGACTGCAGAGCCTGAACGCTGAGGTGTTAAAATTCCACTCTCCCTTCACTAAAAATACAAATAAACAAGTAACTGATGAGGTAAGTCATGACCTTGAGGCTGTACTTACAGGGCCATAGGGCCTTCTAAGGGACAAAACTCAAGGTCTCTCCCCTCATACATTGCCTTTCATCAAATGCTCTAAGTGGAGTCAAACCAAAGATGGAGCATTGAAAGATATGAAGAAAAAGCTTAAGGTCTACCAATGCCTATTTAATGGTACTTTCACTTCCTGCTATGCAGCTAATTGAAAAAAAATTAATGTTTCTCCCAGTTATGTGGTTAGTTGACTGGAACCAGTTACAGAAATATCTTCATATGATCCCACATTCTGTCCTAGGCTCTCCTATTGCATACCACAGTTCCCCTGGAAATAGACTCCCTAACCTCTCCATATGAGCAGATGTCAAACCCCTCTTACATCTGGCACTTTCTTTTCTCCACTCCCCCCATGTGAAAAATTTATTTCTGTTCTTGGCATATTGGCAGGGGGGAGGGAAGATTTGGACATATTACCTATGACACCAGTTGAAAGCAGTCACCTGACAGTCTGGGCAGGCATGACCATCTCATTTCCCTTTCACTTTCTTCCCTATTAGCACCCAGGAAGGTCTCAAAGCAGTTCATGTGACCCCACCTTGTACACTACCACACACACTTGATATACAGGTGAAAAACACGTGTTCCCAAACATGAAGTTATGCAGATTCAATAAAGACCACTTCAGAGTTTACCAAAGACATCATTCTCCTCAAAGCCCTGTATTAGCACTCCAAACAGCCTTCCCCAGACAAAGGCAATACAGAAGTTGGCTTCTAATCTTGGAAGAGAATAAATCCCTCCAGAGTGTCCTGGACCACAAGGAGCTCCCCTCAATGGGATTTAGGGCCTTGGATTCAGACTCACGAAACTAACCAGATTGGCCTGAGGTCTGCAAACTAGCTCTGTGTCCCAGTTGGCTGAGGCAGTTCAGTGTTCCTCCTTTTCGATAGCCTCTCCTTCTCTGTCTCTGAACTCACACTCACAGAGTGGGTTTAATCACTGAGCAACTTCAAAGGAAAAAAAAAGAAAAAAATCTTCCTATATCTTGAAAACTGAGTCCCAACTGCAGTCCCAGAGCACATGGGACTCCTCCCATGAGGAATAGATTTAAAGAGCTGAGGAGACCTTGGGAGGTCATTACTTAACCTTCAGGTGAGAAATCACTGTTCTTGGTGAAAAAAAAATCTCATGATTCTCTCAGAGCATAAGGTCATCTAACTAGGGACTGGATCAAATTTTCTAAATGTCTCTTTCTACACAGGGTGCAGCATTTTCTCTAGGGGTCCTTGTATAGGCAAGAAGATCAAGACATTATTTTTCTAGGTGCTTATTTGAAAGGGTATTTGAAATAACCCCAAATGGATATTTGTCACCACAAGGGTAATGCTACTAGAATTCTAAACTCACACCCAAAATAGGACACATAGGATTAGAAATAAGAGAAAACCAAATTAAGTGAGGTTCAATAATCCCCCCAAAGCAACTAAACACTAATGGTTGATTGTTTAGATTTCCAGGAAAAAAAAGGCAAATCTTGCTCTATTGACTTGGAAGGGTCTGCCAATGAGGCAAGGAACCTAAGTCTGTGTGTATGGAAAATGTAAATCTAGACATTTCTGTGATGCAAACAACATGCTTCTCAAAACTCGTAATAGCGAATATTACATAAGATTCAATAACACACCAAGTAACAATACTTAAGCATGAAATAAAATAACAAAAGAATGTTTACCAAGATCAGTGAGAATGAAATGCAGTATAAGATAATGCATTCTAGAAAGTGTTGGTACAATTATAGTAAAAGAGGGGAAAATGTGGCTTTCTCTGGGATTTCCAAATTAGGTAGAGAATTTCTCCAGGGGTCTCACAAATGTGAAGAGCCAAATTCGATCTCAGATGACGATCCACATGTATGGAGTACCCCTCACTCTGGAGGGAAGCAGAGCATATTATAACAACAACCAACAACAACAGGAGCAGCAGCAAGAATTTATAGAATGAAGTTTACAGAGAACTTTCCAAATATTAGCTCGGTTCATCCTTATGGTGATTTCATTATTATTCCCATTTTATGGATGGAAATGACTTACTAAGACATACAACTAATAAGTGTCTGAGGCTGGGTTTGAACTGGGATCTTCTAGCTCCAGGCCCACAGCTTTGGCTTTGTATTGGCTCCTTCATCTAGCACATAAGGCATATAGCTCTGAGCTTCCAGAAAGTTCATCATTTCCAAAGGCCCGGGCAAAGAAACTCCTTGTCCTTGGAGTCCCCAGAAGTTTTGCAGGGACATACTCTCCACAAAGCCATGTTGTATCTGTGCATGTGGTTTGAGATAAAACTTGCATAAGAATCAGAATGACCCGAGTTCTGGCCTGGCCTCTGACACCTATTGGCTGTGAACTCCTGACAACTCATTTGACCTTGTAGCAGCCCCGGCAGCTCTCTAAGATTCTAGGCTGCAGAGCTCATCCATGATGCTGACCGTTTACCCCAGGAGGCAGAAGAGCTGAGGCCACCGTTTTTTCTTCTTAGGGACTCTGGGTCATCCAGGATTTTACTCTCTTGTGAATTTTTTTCTCCCTTTCTTTTGAATATTTTCCTTACCAATATTTCAGGTACATGGCCAATTCTAGGCCAATGTGACTTCAGTTCCCAACTGAAATGAATGTTCTGGAATAATGTTTCTTGTAAGGCCTCTTACAAATTCATTCCAATTCCATTTATCAGACATTTGCTCAATTTCTTAAGTGACCCCTCCCTGCAAGGGGTGCCTCTGGACTCTCAAAGTCTATGCCAGCAGAATGCTGGAAGAGCTTCAAGCTGGAGTCCAGGAATGGAGGTTGTGAATAACATTCAATGGCCATCTGGGCTCCAAGTGCAAAAGCTAAGGAACTCATTGGGTCAGAGCAGGTAGTAAAGATGGTCCCCAAAGGCTTGGAGGGCTGGGGGAAAGGGAGCACATCCACTTTGGCTCTATCAGAGACCTATCCAAGTAATCCAGATAACAGGAAAAGAGAAACAAAGTTCAAAAGAAATGAAACATGATAACTTCAACATCATGGGCACAGAAAAGGAAGAAAAAAAGCAGAGGTCTTTAATTAGAGCTAGTAACTTGGGGTTCACAAACTTAAAAAAAATTACTGTTTCAACTATAATGGGTTCTCTTTCCAATTCAATGTGTTTAATGTTATGCATTTAAACCACGTTTCTGAGAAGTCCATAAGTTTCCCCAGATTGTCAAGTGAGTCCAAGACAGAAGGCAGCTAGGTGGTATCATTACAAAGGGTTGGACGTAGAGTCAGGAAAATCTGAGTTCAAACCCCACTTTAGACACTTACAAGCTGTGTGAGCTTGGCTAAATCACTGTGATTCTCCAAGCCTTAGTTTCTTCATCTATATAATGGAATGATAACACCTGTCTCTCAAAGCTCCAATGAGATAATATTAGGACAGAGACAACCACATGATAGAATGTCTATGAAACACTTCGCAAACCTTCAAATACTTTATAAATATTGATTTAAAGAGTTTAACATTGGTAAAGTACATATTTTGAAACAGTGTTGGTCTTTACATGTATTTCTGCCAAATGTCATTTTATTAATAAAAGCTGACATTTATATAGATAGCTTTTTAAAATATCTTTGCACTTGACATAACATTTGTCACAAATATAATAATAAAGTATTTTTCAAACATTTAAACACTTTAATTGCTAGCTATTTATTATTATCTGGTTAGATATTAAATCTTAAAGGAATAGATAGTTTTTTTTCCTGCATTCTAATGTCCCTCCCAGTTCTTCCATCCTCTGTTGTAAGGTCCTTCCAAGCCTGGCCATTCCCTGTTCTAAGACCTCTCCCAGCTCTGACATTCCATTCTCAGTCCCCCTCCAAGCTCTTATTTTCTCTCTTTTTAAGGCCCCTCCCAGAACTGGCAGTCTATTCTCCTTAGTCTTTCCCAGTTCTGACAAATGAAACTTTAAGGCCTCTACCAACCCTGGCATCCTATGTTCCCTATGCTAAAGTTCCTCTCTGTTCTATGTTCCAAGGTCCCTTCCCCTTTCCATGCCCAAACTCTGACATTCTAAGATTCTTTTGAAATGTTAACAATCTGAGAGGAAGGAATGGGGGCTGACAGGAATCTGCAGCCTGAGCATAGCCCACATATTCAAGGGAGGCTCAGCAGCCCCCTGCCAAGGGTGATCTATGATTTGGCCTTGTAGCCATGATGTATGAAACAGGGCAGACTCACCTGAATACCACTGTCTAAATTATTACCTGGGTGATTAACTGCTCCCAAGTGGGCAGTCAGAGGAGAGGTGACCTGTGACATTTCAGAGCTGGAAACATAAGTGGGAAGAAGGAGAAAGGGAGACACAGTGAGGCCTTCAATTTGTTATCTTTTTATAGTAGCCCTGTTCCTAATAGAAATTCCAAGAAAGCCACCTGACACAATAAGTTTCATTACAAGGGAAAAGGGAAAAAAGATAATAGAAAAGAGAAAAGAACAGAGGGTAATTTTTCCCCTTTGGTGAAAATGTCTTCATTAATTCTGGTTCAGAACCTAGCACTTTGATCTCATAGAATCAAAGACCTGGAGAGGACACAAGTCAGACAGTCTCATCCAACCCCCTCATTTGGTAGAGGAGGAAACTGAGGCCTTGGGAGGTTTCAGGCCTCACCCAAGGTCCTGTAGGTGTTCAGGCAGCAGTGATGGGACAAAGCCCAGGGCTGCCAAGCACACTCCTCTGCCTCTAACATGCATCTCTGGAAGCTTTCATTCTGTGTCTTGGAGCTTTGTTCCAGGAGACTATTGAACAATGTGTTACTAGGACAACCTGCCTTGGGGTCAGGACGGCCAGGAGGCAGGAGGGTTGGGGGAGAGGGACAGAAAATCACTCCATTAGCCTATCATGCTCTAGACATCAGGCACAAAAGGCCTCCTCCCTCCCAGTCCCTTAAAAATGTCTCACCTGAATGCTTACTCCTTGGAAAAGAAGAGTGTGTTCAACAAGTGTGTATACCCTGCTGCTGTTCAGTCAGTCTCATTTCTGTCCTATTCAACTCCTCCTGACCACAGTTGGTCTTTCCCTAGCAAAGAGACTGGAGTGATTTGTTGTTTCCTTCTCCAGCTCATTTTACAGATGAGGAAATTGAGGCAAACAGGGTTAAGTGACTTGCCCAGGGTCACACAGCTAGGAAGTGGCTGAGGCCAGATGAAGATGAGTCTTCCTGATGTCAATCCCAGTGTTCTAGCCACTGTGGTGCCACCAGTACAGAGATTTATAGCTACCTAAAGAGCTTCTCTGGCTAGGGAGTCAACTTCCTAAGAAAGTTCATGAAAATACAGTCCTAAATTTGAAGGTATCCTCCAAACACAGGATCAGGGAAAAGTCCACAAGTCAGTTTCTCAGCCCAAGCTACACTACTGACAAGTCAACCGTTAAAACTCAGGCCTGGAAGGCAGCTCTTGTGAATCAGGAAAAGAAACCTCCCTTACCAGCTACCATTTCCTCTCCATTTGGAAACCTTCAATCATGGTGAACTGACTGCATCCCCAGGTAACTCATTTTACTTTGGGCCTCTGCTAATATTTTCCTCTTACAGTTAGTCTAATCTGTCTCTCTGAAATGGCTAAATACAAATAATGTTAATAGCTATTATGTCTATTATTTCAAATTTAAGATTTACAAAAATATTTGATAGAAATTTACTCTTCACGACCAAGTGAAAAATCAAGTCATTCTCTCCACACACCATCCTTTCCAAATACTTGTATGGATGATGATTGTCTCTCTCCTAACTCCTTTCTTCTCAGGTTTAATTATCTATTAATTCATTCAAGAGGACTATATATAGGGTAGGGTCCAATCCCTTCACCATCCTAGAAACTTCCCTCTGGACCTGCTTCTAAAGTACAGGGCAGGGAATGACCCATCTTGCTCCCAATGTTGTCTGGCTGAGGACAATTGTCACAGCATCATTAACCCCCTCCTTTCAAGCAGGGGGTTAAGTTGGAACTGCCTTTGGTGTCTCCTCTGTCACACTCAGGAGCATCACTGACTTCTTTGAAGGAAACAAGATCTTTTTCATGACTAAATATCTAACCTGCCTTGACGTTGACATTGGTAAAGTTCATATTTTGAAACAGTGTTGGTCGTTACGTGTATCTCTGCCAAACGCCATTTTATTAATAAAAGCCAGTGTTTATAGAGACAGCTTTATAAGTTTTCTTTGAACTTGACAATTATTGTTTGATTTGGTCTTCACAACAACCTTGGGAAACTGTTACTGGTACTGTTACTATTATTTCCATTTTACAATTGAAGAAACTGGGGCCGACCAAGGGGCAATGACTCTTCCAGGGTCACATAGCTAGGAAATAAAGGAGACTGAATTTTAATTTGAGTCTTTCTGACTTCCACATCTAACACTCTATCAATTGTGCTACCCAGCTGCCTAATTATGTCCTCCTGACTGGTCCACATACGAGACCCTCCTCTATCTCTCAACTCTGGACATTTTCTCTGACTGTACGCCATGACTGGGATTCTTTCCCTTCCCTCCTTTCACTACTGACCTCCCTGGCTTCCTTTAAGTCTCAGCTAAAACCTCACGGGGAGGTTTCTACAGGGAGCTTTCCCCAATATCTCTTAATATCTCCTTTTTATTCTGGATATAACTTGCTTTGTATATATTTGTTTGCATGCTGCCTCCTTCATTAGACTGTGAGCTCCTTGAGGGCATGGAGCGCGCGCGTGTGTGTGTGTGTGTGTGTGTGTGTGTGTATGTGTGTGTGAGTGTGTGTGTGTGTGTGTGTGTGTGTGTCCTCAATGCTCAGAACAGTGTCTGGTACATGATAGGTGCTTAATCAAAATTTGTTGGTTTATTAATTTTGGCTTAGGTCTATAGTTTTCACTGATCAAGAAAATGCTAGCCAGCATTTATAGGCTATTTTAAGGTTTGTGAAGTGCTGCACAGACATTCTGTCCTTTGATCTGGGGTGTATAGAGCGTTCAGGGAAGACCAGCACCTCTGGTGTGAGGGCTTGCAGAGCCTTTTTTCAGGGCTTCTCGTCCACCTTTGGCATTCACCTGTTCCCTAACTCTCACCTGGGGCTCCAAGAAGCTGTTTCATGAGCCCACCCCCACCCAGTAAAATAGGTTTGGAAGATGAGCTAAATCAAATTGAAGGTAACTGACAGGCCTCAAACACATTAGGTGAGGTAGAGGGATGTCTGTCCCAAGCATATGAAGACTTTCCCTGGGCAGACTGGGTGGCTGACAACAAGTTATTCCAACAGGCAAGACAGTGGCTGAAGCAGGCATTGTGGAGCGCCTAGACTTTGGTCACACATCTAAAATGCCAAAGTCATCCCTAGTATCCTGGGCTGTCAGCAGTCATCCTGACTTTTGTCTCATCACTAGATTTCAATGACACTGACAGAGACAGTGAGGCTGATGACTTTGTGCAACTCTGCCTCACTTAAATCCAATGCAAGCACAAGTCAAGCCATCATTCTATGATGTCATTGGTCATCTTCAAAAATGAAGGCTTAACAACAACCATCACAGCAAACTTAGGAAGTATTTAGCACAAGGGTTAGTATTGATCCATGTTCTACTGATGAGCAAAATGGGAGTCAGTCATTAAATGATTTTCTCATTTGGTCAGAATACTACTCAATTTGAATTGAAGACTTGGATTCATATGTAACACTACACAAATCCTAAGCCAGACTAAATTCCTACTTCTCAGTGCTGCCTTCTTGGATCCTGACTCTATCCCCCACCCCAACATAACAGCTCTCTTTCCTTTCTTTGGGTTATCTACATAGATGGCAAGCCTTACACTGACGCTCTCATCTAAGTCATTGAGAGCAGACAGGGCTAGTCACAAAGTCTTGTCCACTCCACTAGCAACATAGCACCGGGTAGACATTGTCTGATTAGAAAGAATCTGGGGGTCCAGTCATTGTGCCAGAGTCACTTAAAATAATTAACTAATATTTTGTAATTCATATTGTATATATACATACATATATAAAACACACAAACATATATATATATATATATATATACAGTTACTGTTATAATTTACAATTATGTTACTTTAAGGTTTGCTAAATGTTTTCATCACAGGAACCCTATGAGGTAAGTAGTATAAATATTAATAGCCTTAATTAACAGATAAAGAAACTATGTCCCTAAGAAATTAAATGACTAGCCCAAGATTACGGAATTAGTGACCAATTTTTTTGACATGTAGCTTGGTGTGGTGGATAGAGAACTGAATTTGTAGTCTGAAGACTTGGGTTCAAATTCTAATCTAGACTCTTTTTTTTCACTGTCTGACTCTATGCAAATGTTTAATCTCCAAAGGCTTGTTTTCTCAACTGTCTACTAAGCTTGCATTAGAAAATCTGTCAGATCTCTTCCAACTCTAAATCTATTATCTACTAATTAAGATCAAGCACTTTTACCACACTCACAGATGGCCTCTCTGCCACTTGGGAATCTCCCTCATTGTATCACAACCTGACTGGTATTTTTCCATCCTGTCCACAGGAACAACCCAAGAGACTTTATCAAATGCCAAGGCGGATTCTTCCACTGTGCCATTCCACTCATCAATCTGTTGAGTTTCTGCCCAAACCAGAAATAAAACTTATCTGGCATCACCTGTTCCTATAGAAGCCATATTCATTCTTACAGATCACTATTTCCTTTTCTAAGTGATATCAAACCACCCTATATATAACAAATCCTTAAATCTTGTCAAAAATTGCAATCAAATTGCTTGGCCTATATAGTCTCAAGACTCTCCACTCTTTCCTTTTTGGATAATTTGTTCCACCCACCTTTTTGCTGATCTCAAACCCTCAGGCACTTCCTCCACTCTTGGAGATGATTGTAAGATCACAGCCGGTGGCTCAGCAATCATATCTGTCCATTCTTTCTGGAATTGTAGCTCCTCAGAACTTTGTGATTTCATTTTGTTGAGGACATCTAGGCCTTCTATTATTATCCCCCTGCTTTTTTAGAGGATTTAACTCTTGGTACTCATTTTCATTCTTCCCTTTGCAATCTTTAAATAATACTCCTTCACCTAGAAAATAGGAGCAATAATTGAAGAATTGTCTTCTGTCTGTCAGGAGTTATCATTATCCTTCTACTTCAAACCACAATCCTATACTTCATTTTGTTTTCCATTGCCCCCTTGTTTCTTTGTTTGCCATTCAGAAATGCATCTCATTTTATTAAGGGTTTTACAGTTCTGGGTCTTATTCTTCTAAGGTTCAGTCCTTCTTGTACTCACACTCAGTTGTCTATCCTTTCTGCCACCTTCTATTCACATTTTTGTAAAGTTTGGATTGGCTGATGAGTTCCTGTACTTTCACATTGTGCCCTCTAGAACCCCTTCCCCATTTCATTCCTCATCAAAATAATTTTTTTATCATCAGACTTTTCTATGTGAGAGCTTTTCATCTTTGCACACTTTTTCTTCAGATTCTTTGTAATCTACTCTCCTAAACTCAAATGCACAGGTGACACTATGTTGGCATTTTCCCTTTGTATGAATCACACATTCTATTGTGGAGTGGTCATTTTCCCCATAAGATCCCATTATTTCTATTTCAGCAACCAATTTCTCCTTGTTTGTCAAAACAGAAGTTCCCCTCATTGTCACTTCCTCCGCATTTTAAAGAATAAAAATTTTATTTAAGGAAAGAATGAAATTTTATTTAAGGCAAATAAAAATAAAACTTCTCTGCTTTGAGGAGAGACAGAGAGAGAAAGAGAGAAAGAGAGAGAGAGAGAGAGAGACAGAGAGACAGAGAGACAGAGAGACAGAGAGACAGAGAGACGGAGAGAGAGAGAGACAGAGAGAGACAGAGAGAGAGAGAGAGAGAGAGAGAGAGAGAGAGAGAGAGAGAGAGAGAGACTCAATACATGACCAACAAGAGACCAAAGTCTCCATCACTACAATTCTCCAGTGTCAGACATGACTTACTTTCCAAACTCATCATTAATTTAATCCTTCTGGCCAGGTGGTCTGCAATATAGTTCTATCACACACACACACATATTAATTTCTGCCTGTCTTATGTTAGCAGCCTTTCTTAAATTGGTGTTATGTCTATATTTTTATCAACATGTAAACCCTTCATGCCACTTTTAATCAATAGAGCCTCTGTGGCTGTGAATTGGTCTGGTCCTTGAGCTCCCCCTCTCAAAGTACCAAAATCATGAACCCAAACTTTCTCTCTCTATGGGGAAGAAAAAGTTCTATTACCTGTGTTAACAAAAGCATGAGAGAACAGATTATTTTCCCAAGGTTTCTGACATATAACTTGCATGTTTTATGTTATATATGTATATATATATAATTTTTCTGTTCCAAGATAGTTCTGAGACATATATAAATATATGTAATTTATATATGTGATATATATATTTTATATATATGATATAAATTTATATATATAATATTTTTTCTGTTTAAAGCTAGTTCTGTTATGGTGTTGTTGTGGCTACAGCACCAAACCAGGAGTCAAGAAGACACAAGTTCAAATCTATCACTTTACTTCTGTCTGCCTTAATTTCCTCATCTGTAAAATGGGGATAATAATAGCACCTACCTCACAGGGTTGTGAAAATCAAATGAGACAGTAATTGTAAAGCACTTAGCTTAGTCCCTGGCACACAGCAAACATCATAGAAATGTTAGCTCTCATTATTATTTTAGGCAAATGATCAAGTTAGGTAACTCCAAGTTCAACAGTAATCATCCTTCTTTGAACCGGGAAACCTGAGCTTGAATCCTGGCTCTGAAAAGTGCTGGCTCTGTGATCCCTCCTGGGTCATTTAGGGTATTGTATCCTCATTTTCCTTAACTACAGTACAAGACACTAGCTGAATATTTCAGAGTTATTTTCAGGAAAAATAGTCTGTAAACCTTAAAGAACGATGTGAATATTAACTAATGCATCTTGATAGACAAACCAATGGTTACAGGGATTAGGGAATGGCTGAAAAGGATGGACTCAAAGGGGCTCTGCCAGTACTCCCTGTGATAAGAGGTTCAAGTGAGGACTCTCATGTGGTCTGGACCAGAGGTCCCACTTAATTTCTCCACTGGTTTGTTAATAGGGTTAATTCTGTTTAAAGATTAAAGTTTTCTCCACAGAAAAATCCCTCTCAGAGAATATTTCTAAGTACAATCTGGAAGAAAACTATCCTTTTTGCATCTGAGGTTGGCCCATTTACTGGATCACAGGTGAAGGTGTGTTTGAGCACATGGTTCTGTGTGTAGACCTGTTTGGGTATGCTTGCTACCCTGTGCGCTCCCCAGGTAGTGAATATGGTACATGGGCCTGTGTGCACATATATTTACACAGATCTACATGTGGATGTGGATGTTGTCCTAGTGATTAAGATCTAAGGAAGTGGCTGTAGGACCCAAGGAGGAACATAGCATGTGAGCTATCATCCCCTCTGTAGCTCTGCTAACATTTCTGTGAATCATGGAAGATATGTGTTTTGCATGATGTGCAGTGATTCTGAGGTTTGGCATTCAAATAATAATGGGACAAAGAAGGCAGGCACATCCTGCAGATGTACACAATAGGGTGGGCAAAGCTGTGGAGAGAAGGAAGAATCATTTGTATTTAGGAAATCATATAGGATCCAACTTGGCTAGAATATAAGATGTGGGGTGCAGAGTAATGTGAGAAAAAGCTACGTGGCAATGGGAAGCCACAGGTTGGGGAGTATTTTAACTCCAGAGTCCAGCCTAGGAATTTGAAATGTTCCAGCTACAGGTCGTGGGAAGCTCCTGAAGACTAGAGTTTGGGAGACTCTCACCTGGTCCTTAGGATGATTATTTTGCTAAATAGGTGAAGGACTGGATAGGGGAGGGGTAAAGGCAGCTATGGGGCAAAGTCCAATTGGGATAGGCTGATAGTCTGATTCAGGAAAATGACCATGTGATTAAATATGAGGCATAACCCATAAGAATCATTCAGCATCACTATATGGACTGTGACGTACAGAGACAAAGATTTTGGCCAAAACTTGTCTTTGTTCTTTTGTCTCAACAAAAGCAAAAACATGCTTTAGGGGTTACTAAAAAGGCCCATAGAGGGGAGGCGCCATTTGGAAAATGAAATGAGGCGTCAAATGGAGGGGCTGAGCCCTCTGGGATGTTTACCTCACTGCTGGTATAGGGTTAGATATGCATCTGTATTTCCGTATTTCCATTTTAATTGGAGCCGTCATTTCCCTACAGATTTGGGACCCACAACTAGAAGGGCTCTGTATCTGAGACCACAAATTCCTTCTGCTCCATCTCTGATTCACTGAGCCCCAAAGCACACCTCACATTTCTATTTCCATTATCACAACTCGGATACCTTGAACCTTGTGATAGTTGCCTAGAAAAAGGCACTCTCATGACCCTACTTTCTTAGTTTATAAAGAGCCAAGGTTGGGCTATATGGCCTACATCTTGGGTCTCCATCAGTGAGGTTACTATGTGGCATAGTGGATGGACTACTCCATTTGTAATCCAAAGACCTCAGTTGCTTCCTAACTATGCGACATTGAGCAAGGGTTACCCCCTCTAAGCCTCAGTTTCCTTAACTCTAAAACAGAGAAGGCAATGGCACCTCCTCTCAGGCTTATGGACATCTGATGAGATGGCTCTGTAGAGTATTTTGCAAACCTGAACGTATATAAATGTTAGCTAGGATTATTTTCATTAGGCTAATTCACTTATTTCTTTGTCTCAATTTTCTGATCTGTAAAATATGGGAGCTGTAAGTAGATGGACCCTAAAGTCCTGTATTGTTCTGAATCCTCTGACCTGTGGTTTTCTTGACCTAGAAGGTCAATGATCTGTGTCACTAAGGCTCTGAGTCTCATTTGGAATCCTTCAGTCCTTTTGGGATCGGCATCAGATGGTCTGTCTAACATTTATTCTCCTTGCCAAGTAGCCTTTTCAGCATTTTTAAGAGACATCCAATGCCTCTAGTTATGTCTGCCACTCTTGACCTTCTGTGGGAGATAATCACTGTATTTTAGAGCTAACTGACTACTCACCATTCCTTGAACACATGCTGAGCCTTCTGCCAGGTGAAAATGCTTTAAGAAGTTACAAAGAAATGAAGAAGGCACAGTAATCAGCCATCATCGTGTCCACTAATGTCACAATAAAGGTGAAGCAAGTGGGACTCTGCTACAGGGCCTTGACATCTAGGGGGCTAACACATATCTCTTGCTTCAGTCCTTCCTCTCCTAGCCCATTTGTCACCCTCATTTGCTGTCCTATTTGCAGGATTCAGGGTATCCCCTTGACTGCCCTGGACTATCTTCTGAAACTCTACTATCTCAAATGGATTTGTCACAGGCACCTGGATTCCAAATGTTGCCTCTGATAACAGCCATGTCGTATTACTAAGTGATCATTCAATTCAATTCAACAAGCCTATATTAAGTGTATAGGTTGTGCAAGGGAAGGAGGATGGTGACAATGGAATGAGCAGACCTGGATTGGAAGCTAGTCTCTGTAGCAGCCAGCTGTGTGGCCTTAGGCCAGGGACCCTATCTTTCTGGGACTCTATTTCCCACATCTGTCTATTATCACCTTGAAGACAATAAGTCTTCCACCTCCCCCTTCATGGGACCTTGGGAAGATGTTCTTCTTAAAACTTCAATGGCTATAGAGATGTGAGTGATTCCTAATTTATGCTTGAAGTAGGGTGGTGTCACCTCTGGCCTCACACAGATACAAGTAGAAGTACTTATGATATAGTGTGGTTTTGAGACCCTCCCTCCCAGGGAAAACACCCCAGGCTCCAGTGATGCTCCATACCATTTCTAGTCTTGGCATCTTAGGAAGGGTCAAAGGTCAGCTAGTCTAACTTTCTCATTTGACAGATGAGGAACCTGAGGTCCAAGAAGAGGTCATATGATTAGAAAGTGTAAGAGATGGAATTTAAGCCCAGTTTCAGAATTCTTTCTACTCTTCTATGCTGTGTACCTGAGCTTCTCCTTTGAGATAGTCTTCCATATGGTCTGAGGCACCTTTCTTTCTAGCTTTGGGCCCAATGAAGAGACTCTATAATGCCCTAGAATCCAGGATAATGGGTCTGTAGGCTAGTTCTTCTTGAGAAAGGTCAGGTTTGCTTCATTGTGGGTTATCATTTTGTCAATTACTGAAAAGAAAACTATTAACATCAAGTGCTAGGAAAACTCTCCGTAAAGTTTTATAGGCATCAAATGGCATTTTTATTTGTCTAACATTCCCCGCCCACATCCCCCCAATTCCTTGACATTTCCTTCCTATTCTTTACTCAAACGATCCTATAAAAGCCTAGCACAGGCTCAACTACCCAATTATCATTGCGTAATAGGAAAGGGAGAAACTCAAAGAAAGCCACAAGGAATCACTTCCAACCCTTGTCAGACGTTCTGTTTCAAGCCCAGCATCATTCCCCAGCCTGGACAACTTAGTTCTTATAGTTCTCACAACTGCTCCTCCCTCCCAACCAAAGATCAAAAAGGTTTATGGGTTCAGAGACCAATTCTCTTTGATAGTAAAACTAGTATAATAGTGTTTTTACAACTTCTTAGATTCCAATATCTGTTGGACTTGGATTTTCTATCATATCCCTTTCAGCTTTAAAGTCCTCATTTACAAGAGAGAAAAAAAAATATGAGTTGAATTCCTTACATAGACTCATCATGTCTAAAATTCCATAATTAGAGATCCATTCCTTTTATTCTAAAATCACAAAATTTAAGAAAAAAATGCACCTCAGTCTTTCTCATTTGCAGCCTCTTTATCCAACACCACAGCCCAGTCAGCCAAACACATCAAGTGATTGAGGAAGACCAATGGAAACTCCCCCTATCTCAAAGGCATCACATGATTTGGGTTTGCAGAGTAAGACTGGTGTTGATCCCAAAGAGGAAAAGAAAAATGGAGCAGAGATTTATGAACCTGCTCACCTGATGACTGGAGATGGTCTTCTGTGGGTGCTAGCCCCAGATAACTCTCTGTGGTGGTCAGTTTTTAGTGGTGCCTTGGCTAGAATCATTTAAATAATTGCTTTAACTTCCCATTTGCTTTATCCAATATTTTAATCATAACTGACACTGGGGGAGTTCTTTTCAGTTTGCTAATCTTTTACATCTAATAATTCTCTGCCAAAAAAAGGTCATTCTTATTCTGAGATTACTGAGGAAACTGAGTCACCAAGAAGTGAAGTTGCCGAAGTGAAAACAAATAGCTGTTAGACCCAGGTCCCACAGCTGGACTGACTCTGGGTCTTTGTGTTGCTCTAAGTCACCCTGTACCTCCAACATTAAACACATTCGGATTTTAAACAAATTGGTCTAGAGGTCACTGCCTAAGGCTTGGAATTTCCATCTCTTTCTCTGTCTCTCTGTTTCTTCTTTCTGTCTCTCTCTCTCTGTCTCTCCCTCTCTCTCTGTCTCTGTGTCTCTGTCTCTGTCTCCCTCTTCTCTTTCTCTGTCTCTGTCTCTCACTGTCTCTCTTCTCTCTCTCTGTCTCTGTCTCTACCTGTCTGCCTATCTGTCTGTCTCTGTATCTCTGTGTCTCTCTATCTCTCTGTCTCTGTCTCTGTCTCTTTCTCCCTCTCCCTCCCTCTCTCTTTCTTTTACAGGTTTCCTCACTTTTTACTTAATAACATTGATTTTTCTCCTCTTGTTAGTATAAAGCTGTGACCACCCAGAAGGTCTCTCCATCCTGATCCCACAAAGCCACTGCTGACCCTTTCAGTCTTCTCTGGCAGACCTAGCCTGCACCTCTGTGCAGGCCCACAGTCCTTTTGCTCAAAGTCAATGGAGATTTGCTCAAAAAGCAAAATTGAGAAAGGGCTATGGGAGTGATGGTAGAGAATGGCCAGGGTTAGAGAGAGGGGCGTGTTCCCTCTGGGCCTGCAGCTGGGTCCCACATCTACTCCTTCCTAATCAGGGCCTCCAGGTCTAATGCTTTGAAATCCCGTCTTTATCTTTTCCTTTCTTCGTAAAGACACTGCCAGCAAGTTTACCAGGCCAGCTCAACAGGCGGCTACTGCCTGCAGCCTGCCCTAGGATTTTGGGTGGTGGGGGAACCAATGGAGGCTCCCACTGTGACATGCTGTCTGTCACAGGCTCCAGAGCACCCACTCCCTAAGTCTGTCTCCACCCAAACCTCTCTGTGCTCCAAGCTCAGCCCATCTTAAATCTGGCCCCTGCCTACCTACTGCCAGGGTACAAGTCTGACTCTTACTAGCTTCCTCCCTCCCTGGGCTGTTATGAGAAATCTCACATCACTTAAAGGGCCAAGTGCAAAGGCATGCTGGGTGTATGGAAGGGAACATGGGAGAGTAATGGCCAAAGAGGGTGCAAATCAGGAAAGGGAACGAGCAGGTCATGCAGCAAAGCCTGCTTAACGGATGGCCTCTCAGTGTTTGCCCTGGCAGCCTCAGCCCATGAAGGCCCCGCCAGAGGCTAATGTGACATTGGGTTGCATCTGCCTGGGAGAGAATGATGAGAGGCCACACAGGAGGACAGACTGAATCAGCTGTGATCTTCCCTGGCAGAGGGGAGGACCCACATGAAAGAGATTGCAGAGCATCAGTGGTAAGCACTAGATTTGGATCTGCTTTGGTTCTGTTCCAGTCATGCCAGTGTCTGCTGGGAATATCATTGAGTATAAAATAAGAAACTTCACACACCTCCCCATTTGAGGTGTTTCCCAGGGAAGGCTAAAGAGTCATTCCTCCCAGTTCCACATAAAGTGACTTTGAAAAGTAAATAAAACCATATGTTTGATGCACTGGGGGAACCGCTGTCTAAATTTATCCTACCAACAAAGTCTTTTAAGCAAGAATCTTTCAGCAATGAATAGAGAAACATGGCAGCTTGGTGGTATGGTGGATAGAGAGTGGGACCTAGAGTCAGGAGGTCTCATCTTCCTGAGTTCAAATCTTGCCTTAGGAACTTACTAGCTGTGCATCCCAGGGAAAATCACTTGACCCTGTTTGCTTCAGTTTCTTCATCTGTAAAATGAGCTGGAGAAGGTAATGGCAAAACCACTCCAGTATCTTCACCAAGAAACCCCCAAATGGGGTCACAAAGAGTCAGATATAACAACAATAGTAGCACATTGCCTTTTATTCAACATTTCTGTGTGTCAACCTATAATTTATATAGTGCTCTATGGTTTGAAAAACGTGTACAAATGTCACCTCATTTTTGTCCTCACAACAACCTTGTAGGTGTGCGGTAGGTGTGAAGCAGGTGCTTTATTATTATCATTCCCATTTTACTGAAAAGAACTGAAGTCAAGAAAGAACAAATGACTTGTCCAGATTCACAAAACTAGTAGGTATCTGAGGCAAGATTTGAATCCAAGTCTTTCAGTCTTCAAGTCCAAACATCTCACCTAGTGCAACACCTAGTATCCTGTGTAATTATTATCTAATCATTCTAGACAGGGGTGAATTATTTCTCTGAGCAGAATATGAGCTTCTTACAGGTCCAGGCTCTGATTCTTCCTTTTTGGTATCTTTGTTTTTAGAATCTTGCTCTTTGACAAGACCTATTGAATTGTTGTTTTAAATTGAGCTGAGCACAATTGAGCTAAATTGAATTGGGTTTGGTGGGATGGGATGGGTAGAAATGAGTTAGACTTGGGCTAATTTGTTTTGATACTAAATTGGGTGCGAGTGATTTGAATTAAGGTGAATCAAGGTGAGTTAAGTTGAGTCAAGTTGGATTAGATTCTTGTTATTAGGTTTAATTGAGTCCAGTTGAGATGACTTAGATAGGTTTAGGTTGAATCTAGTTGAGTTGCATCGGAACTTTGATGAGTTGAGTCAAGCTGATCAGGTTTATGTAGAATGTTAGGGGTTATTTTGATTAGTTCATGTCAACTGGGTTGATTTGAACTGCACCACAATGAGTTGAATAGAGTTGATCTGTATTGAACTGACTTGAGTTGGGCTAAGTATTTTTAAATCAGATTATGTAGAGATAAGTGGAAGTAAGTTAAGGATAACTAGATTTAAATGAATAGATATGATCCAGCATGAATGAGTTATGATTAGGTTATGGGAAGTTTGTCTAAGTTGAACTGAGTAGAATTTGTGAAGAACAAGTTTGGAGGTCATATGCCATTCCTTGTTCATTTAGCCAAACTATAGTTTATATTATATAGCTTCTCCTTCCATGCTCTTAGACCTCACTCTGATCCCCATGGACATAAAGAATCAAGTTTGGAATATATGTTAAAATTCAGCAAGTCAATAAGAGTCTATAAGGGTGTCTAGGTCACCTAGGGATTATGTAGGAAAGGAGTAATCCTGCCTGGGTTTCTCTGTCATCTATTACTTGATGTATACACATTTAGGAAATGGAAGACAGAAAGGAAGAGAGCCACATTTTAAATCAAACCTTGGGGCATTAGTAATTTCAGGAGTTCCTTAGGGGAATTGTTAATAAGCCAAGTACCTGAAGGGATTTTAAAGTGTGACAGATGCTTATGAATTTCAAAGCTGAAGAAAAGGCAAGGAGTAAACATATTCAAACACGCAAATAGAATAATTTATCAATAAAAGATACTGAGGGTGAGATGACTCAAAGGCAGGCCAGCTTAGTCATGCATAAAATGGGGCATGACATGAGTATCAGAAGGAATGGGAGGTTCCAATGTTAGTGAAGAGGGTGCATACAAGGATAATCCCAGGTATCTGATACCCTCAGAATCACAGGATATCAGAACTGGAAGGGAAAGACTTTGAAGGACTCATAATAACATCATCTTGGGCTTCAGAGTAGGAAGGAATCACATAATGACTCAAAGCTAACCCATTGTCACCGACACCAACCTATAGCTGAGAAATTAATCTCTTCCATGACATCTTCTACCAGTGATCATCCAGCTATTTGCTGAACACCAGGAATGGAAAAGTCATTATCTTCTAGAGCAGTTCATTCCATCTGGGGAGATTTCTCACTGGGACTTTTTCCCTAAACCAATGTGAAATATGTCTCTCAGACTTCATACCATCAACATTCTACCTCATTCTGTCCCCTGAAAACAAGCAGAAGGCAAATTCCCCTTCTATGTGACCTCCCTTCAAGTACTGAATATGATAATATAGCCCCAAGTCTTGTCTTACAGAGGAAACATTTTTCGTTCCTTCAGCCATGCACTATGGTTGTCAAGTTTTCTCATGATTCTGGTGGCTCCTTTCTGCAGAAACTAAGATTTATCCATACTTAAAAAAAAAAAGACGGACTCTAAAACAGAATCCAATATCCAGCAGATATGTTTTTTCCAACTCTGGATCATTTTACATAATCAGTATTAAAGATTTGACCCAACACACACACACACACACACACACACACACACACGCACACACATATACTTCCTAGTTCTGCCATATAGGGCCTGGTAGAACATTTTTTTCTTTTTTTTTTTTTAACTTATTTATTTACTTTTAGTTTACAACATTCAGTTTCACATTCCCTTGAGTTTCAAATTTTCTCCCTGTCCCTCTCCTTCCCTCTCCCACCCCACATGGCGGCATGCAATCAAATATAGGCTGGTAGAAGAATTCTAATTGTTTTCCTTGACATTACAGTCCTGCACTGGGGGACAGCTATAATGTCCCTCTGAGTCTTCACAGGGAAGGGGAGGGGACGGGAAGGAAAGGAAGGGAGGGCAGGGGAGGGGAGGGGAAAGGAGATGAGAGGAGGGGAGGTGAAGGGAGAGGAAGGGAGGGGAGGGAAGAATTTGTACTATATTTCACAGTAATATTTTTAATTCATATTTTAATGATTGGTTCTAAGAAGCCATAAGATAATTATGGCAAAATGATTATGTGTTATTAATGGACATTTCCCTGTTCTGTGATTCCTCTAAGAGCCTTTCTTCTTCCCATTGACCAGATCTTTCATGTTGCTCCTAGATGTTATGGTAGCCTATGTAAAGATTTCCAGGCCAAAGCTGGCCTCTCCCCATCCTCCATTACCCCCAATTTGTATGAGGGAATAAATAATAGGCTTTCTTTTTATGAAGAATGGGATTGTCTATCATTCAGGTCAGTTCAACATAATTCAATAAACATTTATTAACAATCAACTGTATGCCAGATGCAAAGACAGAAAAGAAAAAAGGAAGGAAGGAAGGAAGGAAGGAAGGAAGGAAGGAAGGAAGGATGGAAGGAGGGAGGGAGGGAAGGACAGAGGAAGTAAGGAGGGAAGGAAAGGAGACCCGGTCTTAAAGAGGCTTCCATTCTACTGTTGCTGAGTTTATTCTTAGGTCAGGAAATGTGTCTCTAGATAGATCTTTGACTTCACTACATCCCCTAAAAGCAAAGAGAAAATAAATGTCTATCTGGAAAAACTTTCTGACAATCAGAACTACCCCAAAGTACAACTGGCTCCCTAGGGAGTTAATTAGCTCATTGTCAGTAGGACACTGTTTAAAAATTATCATTGTTGGCTGTTTCTGCTGATTTCTGAGTATTAGATCGTTATAATATCAGTTAATCCACAATATAACACGGGATATCTTTAATGAACATTTTTTCTATTCCAGTGTTGGGGGTATATGAAGAAGAATAAGATATATCCTCTAGTGGTTTAGATTTCAGGAGGAGAGAAAATGTCTCAAACTGGGACAAGTAAAATGCACAGGATATGAATCAATCAAAAAACATTTCTTAAGTGCCTACTATGAACCATGCACTGTGCTAAACAAAAGTGATATCATCAGGCAAGGAAAATAGATCTCCTTTCAGAGCTATGGCCAAAGGAAATATTCAGGAACAAAGATCATAAAAGATAAAATGGACTATTTTATTATATAAAAATATTTTTTATAAATAAGGAAAATAGGGGTGGCTAGGTGGCACAGTGAATAGAGCACCTGCCCTGGACTCAGGAGGACGTTAGTTCAAATCCAGCCTTAGACACAACACATTAGTCATGTGACCTTGGGCAAGTGACTTAATCCCAATTGCCCTGCCTTCTCCTCTCCAAAAAGAAAAAAAATTAGGAAAATATATGTAAAATTAGAAGGGAAACATGTAAATAGAGGAAATCTTCCCAGAAAATTTCTCTCATGAAGATATATAAGGATATGATACAAATTTATAAAACTTCAAGTTGTTAGATAGATAAGTGATCAAAGATTATGGACAGGCAACATTCAAAGAAATGCAAGCTATCACCATTCATGTTAAAAGATACTCCAAATAATTAACAATTTGAGAAATAGCAATTAGAGAAACTATGAAATTCTCTACTCAACACCTATCAGATTGGTAAAGATGACAAAAAAAGAAAAAGACAAATGTTGGTGAGGTTACAACAAAACAGAGACATTAATGTGCTGTTTATGCAGCTGCAAAATGGATCCCCATTATGGAAAAAAATTTGGAACTAAGTCCCCAAAGTAACTAAACTGTGCATACCCTTTGACCAGCTATGCAGTGATATAGGTCTATGTCCCCGAAGAAACTGAGGAAAGAGAAAAGAACCCATAGGTATGTAAATATGTATAGCAACTCTTTTCATAGTTTTCCAAAACTGGAAAGTAAGGATTACCCACTCATTGGTAAATATCAAAACTTGTGCTATGCAAATATAATGGAACATTATTGGTTCATAGGAAATGATGAGATGAACACTTTATGAGAAAGATAAAGTCTTCTGAGTTGATGCAGAAGAAGGTGAATAGAATTAGAACAATGACAACAACATTATAAAAAAAAAGAAAGAACTTTGGAAGATCTTAGAACTCTGATGAATGCAATGATGAAGAATGATGTCAAAGGTCCAAAGATGAAATATACCAGAGAGATGATGAACTGAAGTGGCATAATGACACATACTTTTGGGACATGGTCAATGTGGGACTTTGATTTGTTGGTATATGTTCATTTCTTATGAAGATTTTCTTTTTTTTTATTGTTCACTGTTTGTACAGTAGGAGAAAGTGATAATAAATACTTGAAAGAAAATAAATAATTATTTTAAATGAAACAGTTTTGTCCTCAGGGAGCTCACATTCTGTCAAGGATGAAAGTATATATGAATATAGGTAGGTACAAAATTAACTAGAAAAAAAAGGAATAAAGAAAAATTTAAGGAGAATAAACCGCTAGTAGCTGGAGGCATCTAATGAAGCTTTGCATGGTGGGTAACACTTGAATCAAAAAAAAAACCCTTTTGACTTTTATTTCTGGTCCCAAATTCTTTCCCTCTTTTTCCCCACTCCCACACTCATCAAGAAGGCAAGAAATACAATAACTATTATACATATGCAAAGTCCAGCAAAACATATTTCCACCTTAGCCACAATGTGGGAAGAAAAACAAAGAAAATAATCTACTTCAATGTGCATTCAGAGTACATCAGTTCACTCTCTAGGAGTGGATAGAATGTTTCATCATGAGTCCTTTGGAAATGTGGTGGATCATTATGCTTTGCTAACTCTTGGTCCAGAAGTCACTAAATCTTTCACAGTAGATTATTATTACAACATTGTTGTTATATGGATGATATGCTCCTTGTTCTGCTCCCTTCACTCTGCATCAGCCCGTATAGGTCTTCCCAGGTTTTTCTGAAAGCATAACCCTCATCATTTCATACAACACAATTGTATTCTGTCACAATCATATACCACACCTTGTTCAGCCATTCCCCATTTGATGGGCATTCCCTCAGCTTGCAGTTCTTTGCCACCACAAAAAGAGCTGCTATAAAAGGTTTCTACATATGGATATTTTTTCCTTTTTCTTTCATCTCTTGGGGTATGGATGTAGAAGTGGTGTTGCTAAGTCAAAAGGTAAGTGCAGTTTGATAGCCCTTTGGCCTATAATTCCAAATGGTTCTCCAGTTGAGTCATGAAAGAAACTGGATATTCTATGGGAAGAAGTCAAGTTGAGGAGCAAAGGCAATGGAGGCATGGGAGAGGATCCAGCACAAAGTCATTGACAGGGACGGGAGGTGGAGTGTCCTGGGTGAGGAACAGAGGGAAGAGTGGCTTGTCTGTGCCTTCAGGGTATGAAGGAAGGAGAGGAAGCTGAGGTCTGGAAGGTAGGACAGAGTTAGGTTGGAAGGCCTTGGAAGACCAAATTGAGGGACTTTGGCTTTGATCCTAGAAGCAATTGGCAGCCCTGGGTATTTCTTGAGTGGGGCATGGGAATGGTGAGCTGTAGGCTGGGCTTGATGTACCTGAGGCTGCTTCCCCTTGAGGTAGGTCAGACCAGAGCTTTTTATGGATTTTCTTTTCCTTTCATTTGGTTTGTTTGTTTTGGGTTGCTCTGAGGGTGTCAGCAGCTGTTTCTTGTTGTCTGCATGGGGACCATAAGCAGTCCCTCTATTCTTTGCTTTGGCCTCTAGGACTTTGGGACTTAGAATCTCTTCTGAGCAAGAAACACAAGATGGTGAGAAAATGTGACATGAGATTCCCAAAGGCCTCTAATCTTTCTTTGGCTCTAGGCTTCCTTCTCTTGCCTATACCAGAGGGTCTTAACCAGGACTCCATGAACTTGCATTTCAACGTCATTGGTTTCCTTTGTAACTCAATGTAGTATATTTTTTTGTATTTAAAGAGGAGGAATCTACAGGTTTCCCCAGACTACCTCAGTCAGGTTAAAGGTCTAGTTTCTATGGATTCCAAGATCCTTCCTAGTCCTAAGGCTCCACTCCTTTTAATGCTAAGTATACAGATAAGCCTTCTAGGCAGCAACACTGAGACTGTGAAAGAAAGTGGGGGAAGGCAAGGCTAGAAAAAGACAAGGGGTGGAGGAGAAGAAGACTCGATTCCTAGATTACACCCACAGTTGTACACACCAGAAACTTTTATCCCTACAATTCATCTAAGAGCCTTCTTGATTTCCTTGGTGCCATAGGTCAAATTCTGCCTTCCCCAAAAATTTTACCCAATTCTTCCCCAATGGAGCATAATTTCACTTAATAGACACATACTATAGCATCACAGTACTTCTGTCTGGGACTGACCCAAGAAATGATCCTATCCAAACCTCTCTTTTCAGAGGATTAAACTGAAGCCCAGAGAGGCACAGGGACCTATCTATACAAAGTCTCACAGCTAATGCAAGAAGAGAACAAAGATGTAAAGAGATCCTCCATAGAGCTTTCCACTGTATCCCTGGGGCCTGCAGTTAGTGAGTGACTACTCCTGGGCAGCCAGGTACTGTCCTCAGTCCTGGAAGGAACAAGACATAATCCCCAGCTTAAAGAAGTTTATTGGATTCTGGAAGACCTATGGCTAGAGATCTGAGGGGATTTGGGAAGGGAAAGAGGGCTCCCCAATCAAAGCCATGGGACTCTTTGGCAGAATCACATTTATTCACCAGTCCTTTGCTGAAGACAAATTCCCTACTGTCAGGCCTGATGCAGAGCAGTGGGTGATGCTGGTCCACAGCCTTCCTGCCTGCTATGGGAGAGGAGGGGGCTGCTCCCCCACACAGCAAGGGTCTGGGCTGAGTTCCACTGCCTGACAGCCTTTATTTGAAACCTGCGTCCATAACGAAACCGACATCCCACCTGGGTGTATGGGCCTGGAGCCATCTCAACAGATTGAGGCTTGGGCACTGCTGAGAGCTGTCTGGGCAGACAGCATTTGTGCGGGGGCCGCTAAGATCCCTTTCGAAGGCCTGTTGAACAGATGTTCGTCCCCAGTTTCACTCACAGGGGCCAGAGGTGGGATCTGTCTCTGGGCATCCATTACTGCCACAATGAGCGCTAGGAACCAATGGGTCTGCCTGATAGCAGCTTCACGTGAGCTTCACTGCATGTTGGCCCTTGAGGGGGACCCTAGAATAGGTGAGTGCTGAAGGTTAAAAGGAACTGTACCAATGAGGCCACCCTAGTGAACCTGGGGCCAAATGTCCCAGACTCTGCTGGAAAAAAAAAATGAATGAATCTGTTGGTGGTACCAAGTCCATCCAGAAGAGGCTGATTTTTAGCCCACTGCACCCACACCCAAGGTCCCTCCCATAGCAGCACCTGTAAAGGTCTGTGAGGCCTGTGAGTCTACTCCCAAAGTAAAAATCTGACATAGTTTTGAACTGCAGGAAAAAGGTAGTGTTCGACAGTGGTTAGTGTGCTGAACTCACAGCTTGGAGCCTGGCCCTGATCTTTATTACCTGTGTGTCCTGAGACAGGTCCCATCCCATCTCTGGGTCTCAAGCTCACCTATAAAAGGAGTGGTTAGATGAAGCCAGTGGCTTCTGAGGTATTCCAATGGCCAGACCATTGGATTGGCAGGCCTCACTGGCATTTATTGTAGAGCAGAGTAGCTCTAGAATGTGCCATTCAGTTCTGGGAACCTCATTGTAGAAAGGGTGTTTCTACACTGGGCTGCAGGCAGAGGAGGGGAGCGTGGGACAATTACAAGAGGAAAGATTCAGCTCTGAGCAAAGTCTTGGTGACCCTCTAGGACTGTGGATTTAGTTTTAAGTCTAGAGTTGGATGGATCCCCCTTCCCAGCTAATAATACCCAATGCCACACCTTACCTTTAAGGTTTCCTGAGGGCAGAGATTGTGCCTCTTTTGCTTTTGCATCCCCAGTGCCTGGAACAGTTCCTGGCATGTAGTAGGTGATCATAAATTTCTACTGATGGATTGACATCTGGCTAAACATCTTCATTTTACAGATGTGGTAACTGAGTTCAGAGAGCATGTGTGACTTGCCCAGAGAGGGGGGAAGGCTGGGATCTGACCCCAGGACCTGTGAATTTAAGTCCAAGATTCCTGTTCCTGGCCGAAGCTGGGAGCCTTGTTTGGGGGTGGGTATGATCAGAGAGACCCTGAGGGTCTTCCCAGCCTGCAGATTCTGATTCTATGATGCTGGCTCCATCAGCTTCAGTGGAAGTGCCCAGTGAGGCAGTCTGAGCCTCTAACGTCTTCAACTAAATCTACTTCAGGCCCTTCCCAAGCAAGGCTCTCCAAGCTGATTGTAGCCATAATTGTGCCAGGGAGCTAACCGGATCTCTCTAGCCCCTTTGTATCATGCTCACTCACCGGGCCGCCAGGAGAATGGCTCTGTAATGACAGCAGAGTGATGCGCTTTTTTGGCTTAAGACTAAAAAGATTGCCTTTCCACAGGTATTAGGATAATCACCGTATAAGATAGCCCTTATTAGGGCTGCCAAATGTCTAACATCTTTACTATCCCAATCCAAAATCTCTGCAGATTTACTGACGGAGCTGGGGAGCACAGAGCTGGAGGTGCTAGCCCTTCCAGGTAGGCAGAGCCAACCTGGAGGCGGGGCCTGGGACAGGACCAGCAAGGGCGGGGCCTGCATTTCTACCTAAGCCCACCAGAACCAGGGAGCCTGAATAACCCGCATATCTGCTAACAGCTGGGAACGGGAAGCTTCCCATCCTGCAGGAGAGGCGACATAGAAGACGTGGACTCGGACACGGGACATCTGAGGTCCAGACCAGTTTTGTGCCTTAGACGGAAAGCGACTCCCCCAGAGTTACACAGACTCTTGGAGAATTCTTGAGACTGGATTTGAACTCTGGTTCTGCTCAGACCCAGTTTTCTAACCACTGGGCTTCCTAGCTGCCTCCTAAACAGACAGAGGTTAAGTAACTCACCAACAAGTTTTCCTCGCTCTGGGCCCAGTACTCTACACACAGAGACATCTAGCTGCCCCCATATGTACCCCAGTAGGAGCTGGACTGGTGGTCTGAAAGTCCTTCCCAGATCTGGGTCTCTGCTTTCTTCAATTATAAATGGGCTGTTTTGGGCAAGTTCCTTCCTTTCCAAGTCATAGAAGAAGTCCTTGGAGATTAGGCTCCTTCAGAGGATTCCTGCTGCAAATCGCTTCCGCCTGCAGGAAAGAGGCACTGTTCGATAGTGCACCCGAGGCAGTGCACCCGAGGCGCATTGATCCAGGCAAAGTAAGAGTTGGGCAGAGTTCGGATAGCGGATGCCGTGGCTCCTGCCTTTAAGGAACCCGCAGTAACCCTGGCCCAGCCCTGAATTTCTGAAGTGCTGTTGGGCTTGTGCCACCTAAGGTCTCGCAGAGTGCTCAATGAGCAATCTCATTTGATCCTCCAAGACACTGGGGAGACAGCTGTGGCTAGCATTATATGCCCATGCTACAGATGAGGAGAGAGGCTCAGAGATGAAAAGGTTTATCCACAGCCACACAGCTAGGAAGGCTCAGAGGCATGATTTAAGGTCAGACTTGTGTGGTTTCAGGTCAGTCCATAACCATTTATTAAGCACCTATTATATGCTGGACACTATAATAATCACAATGATTTGATTTGATCCTCACCCCACAAACCCAATGCAACCCAAAGGACTGGAAATCAAAATATGGTTTTGTGTGACATTGGGGCCCTCTGGGTTCATCACGCTGAATTTTACCGCTATGGGTTTATTTCTATTATTTTCAGTCGTCTCATCGTTTTAATGGGTTTCATATAGGAACAGGCCTGGGAAAAGTCTCTATTCTGTAATAATCAATTGTTCAGTCAATCAGAAGTAGACACTAGAGGGTGCAGGCATTAAGATTGCTGGACTTAGGAAGACCTGAGTTCAAATTCTATTTCAAGCACTTCCATGCAGGACCCAGGGCAAGGTGTTTATTTTCCCTCAGCCTCAGCATCCCCAAGTGTAACATGGGAGGAATATTAGCACCGGTTTCCCAGAGGGACTGTGAGGACCAAATGAAATGGTATACAAAATGTATACAAAGTGCATTGCAATCTGGGAGTGCTACCTAATGTTGGCTATTATTGTCAGGGTGATTTCTTTGGCCAAAGCAATTCAAAAGCCACCAGTTAATTCAGGTGAGGAGAATTTGATGTTTGAGTCTGTGGAAGGAATATCAACCCCACTGAAGTGTGGAAGTGTTTCTTTTCTGGTATGTCTACTCACACATGATCAAGTTTTTAAAAAAATGAAATTGTGAGGTCATTCTTTAAAAAAATGTATTTTTTAAGTCCTTCGAGTCCTGAATTCTCTCCCTCCAGGATCTGCTCCTCTCATTGACAAGGCAAAAAATGTGATATCAATTTTACATGTGATATTGTATAAAACATTTTTTCCATATTAGCATGTTGCAAAAAAAGCAAGAAAAATAAAATGAAAAAAAATATGCTTCAATTTGCATTCAGATTCCATTAGTTCTCTCTCTGGAGGTGGAGAGCATTTTTCTTCATAAGTACTTTGGAATTATCTTAGATTATTGTATTGCTCAGAATAGCTAAGACATTCACATTTGATCATTATACAAAATTGTTGTTACTATGTACAACGTTCCATGTTCTATGTCCTCCTGGTTCTCCTTTCCTTTATTAGATTACAGAAGTCTTCCCAGGTTTTTCTGAAATCACCCTGCTTGTCATGTTTTATACCACAATAGTATTCCATTATAATCATATACTACAACTTGTTCAGCCGTTCTCCAAATGATGGGTATCCCCTCAGTTTCCAATTCTTTGCAACCACAAAAAGCTGCTACAAATGTTTGTACATATAGATCCGTTTAGGTGAGGTCATTCTTATAATGAAACACAACGAGATCATTCATTGGACCAATTTACTAAGCATGTTTTTCTTTGATGGATCTATAATATCTTGGATGTGGCAAACCCTTCCAATGATACAATCCATTGACATTTCCTTATCTTCAAGAAATCTTTTCCAGAAATCATCAACGGCTAAGGGGGAAGGGAAAGAAGAGAATGAATGAATACTAAAACATTCATTGAATACTTACTACATACTATACACTATGCTCCACTCTACAGATACAAACATATGTTGGGAGGTTCTATTACAATTGCACATAATGAGTCATCACTGACTCATACTTCTTGATTGGCTTACCTCCCTTTCTTGTCTTGATTTTCTCTGACAATCTCTTGTAAGCCTCTTTTCCTGTATAATTCACAGCCTCACTCCACCTCAATAAGTATCTCCCCATAAATCTTTGGCACACACACACACGCAAATGGTATTGTACCTTCTTGGAATTATTCACCTCAAGTGGTGACATTAAATGGAGGAAGTGTATGATCATTACCTAGATTTACCAAAGAAGAAACTGAAAACCAGAGGCATAAGATAATTTTTCAAAGGTCAGTGAATGGCATAGCCTCGTTTGAAATTCAGGTTTCCTAATTCCATACCCAGAACATTTTTTTTCATTACATTGGAATCCTTTCCAATGCCTCATTATTTTAAGCATGAAGTTTTGACTTCTCAGCCTAAAATTCAAGGGTGATCATAATTTCATCCCAACCTATGTTTCTAGACTCAACATCCCCATATACTCCCAGCCTCCATCCGGATTCACTGACCCGGATTGGGTTTCCTTCTACCTCTATATTTATGTTTATACCCACCTTAGAGTGGGAATTCTTTTTATGCACAGATTGGAGCTGACAGCTGCTGAGATCCCTTCCAACTCTCAAATTTGAGTCTACATTTGCTCAAATGTACAAATGCCCATATAGTACACCTAAAGGACCCTTGCCTATGTCATCACTATTCTAAATCCCATTTGTCCTTCTTGGCCTGGCTCATGGCCATCATCTTCATCCTATATTTTGCCATCCTGACCCTCTAAGTCCCCAACATGAGAGTCAGTTAACTCTAATCATGGAGACACTTAGTTAGAGAGACAATGAGTTTCCTGAGGATTGGCTTATGCCAATATGATGTATTCTCCACCTCCTTGGTACCAAACATAATGTTTTACATATTGGAGGTATCACATGAACAACTGTTGGTTGACTTCTTTATGATGAGCATGTGACAAAATAGAATGAAGGTATTGATTAATTTTTATTTTTCTAACCCTAGCATCTAGTATAGTGACTGGCAGAGAGCAGGCACTTAGTAAAAGCAGGCACTTAGTAAAAGCAGGCACTTAGTAAATGCTCACTGATTGAAGAATTCCCAATTATTTCATGTGTCCCCCTCAGTCAAAGGGGGGCTATGGGTATTTTGATGATGGCTAAGTTTCTTTCCAACTCTGACATCCCATGATCTCATGTTTATCTGATTCTATAAGGAGCAAAATTATCCTGGATTTATGCCTTTGAGAGCTACAAAGAAAATGACATGTCAGTCTAGGAAGCAAAAGGATTGGGAGCAAATATAGGGATTCATAGAGCCATTATAGGGAAGGGGCCTTTTTACTTAGACTTTCATGGATAGGAAATATTTCAGAAGTTAAAGAAAAGGAAAGAGACCATTCAAGATATGAAGTAGATCTAAGAAAATTCATGGGGGTGGAAAAGCCCAGTGAACGGATGATATCTGAAGCAGTACCTTCAATTCTGGGCAGCACCTTTGGGCAATGGTTGTGATAAACTGTAGACAACCTTGAGGAGGGCAATGAGGAACAGTGTAGGGGTGGGGAAATGACTTGATACCATTCTGTATGAGTATAGGTTGAAGCATTGGAACATTTTGTCTGGACATGATAATTACCTTCAAATATCTGAAGGGTTGCCGGTGTCTATTCCAGTACTATAGCTCCAGAAGATCACTTCCCCAGTAACCATCTCTTCATGATTATCAGTGATCGATTAATTGAACTTAATTATCATTTAAAATACGAGAATGTTTGTTAAGGTGATGTAGTAAACACAAATGAAAGAGTTAGTACAAATTATCTCCACAAAAGCTTGTGATGCTCCAGGAAAAAGTGGGCTCAAGCTTAGAGAGCACAAGTAGCAGAACAAGTAATTCACAGCTCCTCCAAATTCTTTTGCTAGAGCCTTCAAAAGATCTCCCTTAGGTATGATATAAATTTTCTCCTAGGTTCCTTGTAGAACCTTGAATTTGTGGTCATGTCTCCTTGATTCCTGCTTTAGACATTCTTGTCAGCTGTTCGAGAAGTGCTGCTAGGAGGTTGATGGAAAGACTCTTGACCTACAAAAATGTAAAGATTCTCCTCCAGCCAAGAAGAAGGAGGACAGAGGGAACTGAGAGCCAAGGTTAGTGTGCTTTCCTCTCCCCTCTTTCCCTATCCAAGGGATTCTTTGTCAGGGACATGCCTACAATGTTCTTTTCTGCTCAACACTCATCCAAACCTCATCAGGCCCAAGTTGATTCACCACTTTATAGATGACCCTCAGGCAATGACTGAGATACCTCAGGCAATCTGAACCCACTTCCTATGCAAAGTCACCACCATAGATCAAAGTCTTTTCCTCCACTTAGACAGAAGTGTATAGTTGATTTATTCAATAGAGAAAAGTTCTCTTCTGGTTAAAGTATATCATCTTCTGATTAAAGCTCAACATTTTGAGATTTTAAGCAGAGTAGAGCAATTCACCACCTGACTCAATTATAACCACCCTTATATTGGGTAGGCCATAGGAAGTTATTGATGGATTTTGAGCATGTTATCTAGTTGACTATTACCTTGTACTGGAGCTTCTGTGCAAAGGTTCCCCCTTGTTATCCAATCTTAACTTCTGTCCCCCACCCTTCATCAGAGACAGGTGATCCCCTCTGTGCAGGAGACTCACTGTGTTCCACAACTGATTTAAAGGTTAAAACATTTTTCCAACACAAATTAGTAGAAAAAGGGGAAGGGGACCTGTTAAAATATTTGAAATCCATTTTAATAGGGAGGAAAAAAACCTCCCCCTTCTCTGGCTGCCTGCCTTTTATAGACAGTCATTTGTGGAAATGTAGTCTTGGCAGTGAATTTTCACAACCACAACTCAGCCGGGCTTTGTGAATACATGGTTAAGGGTAATTTTCTTTAAATTAGCTGGAGAAAAGCCCCACTGTCGTCAGCAGGCTCCAAGAGTGGGCTATTCTTCCACAGAACAAACTGGAACTGGCTCAGCCCCACTTGAGCCAGAATTCTCTTTAACATAGGCTCCCAGCCCACATAGCATGGGAGGGGAACAGATCCTGAGTGGGGAGTGTGCATGGGGGCTAAAGGGAAAGCAGGCCTGTGCTGTCACTTACCATAATTTGTTCACTTGAAGAATGAAAGCATTGACTTGTGTCATTTCAGAGTTCTCTTCTGTCTGTACACTCCATGGTCCTCCCTAGGACCCTTTGGGGTTCAGTTCCAAGTACTGCTGAGTCCAAGAAACTTCCCCTCTCTGATTCAGCCCTCATGCATCTGTCTCCTCTAAATCCCTCACAGTAGCTACTGTTTGGAAGACACAGTTTAGTATTTCATGGTGTGTTCCCATATACTGTTCTTATTTTGTGGAGAATGCTTCAATAGTCAATTAGATGGTGTGTTCTAGGTATAGATTGGGTACTTAGTTTGTAACTAAGGATCAGTTTGCTTTTGGATAATCATTCCCAAGAAAGAGACAAGATCTAGACCAAGGGAGGGGCAGAGCCAAGATGGAAGCGTAGAAGCAGCAAAGTTTCACAGCTCCCACACAGCCACCTTAAATACCCATAAAATATGACTCTAAACAAATTTTAGGGCTCCAAAACTCACAAAAATACAGAAAACACATCTTTCACTGAAGGCAGCTCGGCAGGTGGGGATCATCCCAATAGGCTGGGAGCCCAGGCTGGCCCAGCCTGAAACCATGGCCTAGCCCCAGGGAAATCAGGAGGAGCCACACCTGGAGTCTATAGGAGCGCAGATATGCGGCACCTGGGGCAGTTTCCACATTTATCAAACCAGAAGAAATAAGGATAAGAAAGAGGTCAGTGGAATGCAAGCTAAATTTGGGGGAGAAAAGTGGGTCGGGCTGAACTGCCCCCAGGGCAAGGAAGCAGCAGGAAGTGACAGGAATGGCTGCAAGCGGCAACTGCCTCCACTGGGCTGCTTCAGAGCCCCTGGCCTGCAGACTCCGCGGGGGGTGGGGGGGGTGGGGGAAGCAATTGATCAGGGCCAAGGTCTCTTGTGTTGAGCGGCCTGGATCCAGATTGTGATCTCAGGTGGTGGTCCTGGGATGTGCTTTCAGCAAGCGAAAGCTGGTGGGGGCTGCAGCACCCCCCTAATAGCTCTGGCATCTGGGAAAAGCCCAGCGATTTGGGACAGAGCTTTCCCCCCTGGAAGCAGAGTTCCATAGAGCTAAAAAATCAAGCAATTAATTGACTGGTCAACATGAAGAAAAGGGAGCAAAGTAAGAACAGTAATAAAACTCTAGAATCCTTTTTTGGGGAACAAAAAGGATCAAAGCATGAAATGGGAGGAAGACAATACAGTCAGAACTCCCACACCAAATGCTTCCAAGAAACATGAAGATTGCCTACAAACCATAGATCAATTTAAAAAGGACTTTGAAAACCAAATAAGAAAAGTGGAGGAAAAATTGGGAAGAGAAATGAGAATGATGGGAGAAAATCATGAAAAAGAGGGAACAAACTGACTGAAGAAAACAACACTTTAAAAAATAGATTAACTCAAATGGCAAAAGAGGCACAAAAAGCCAATGAGGAGAAGAATGCCTTAAAAAGTCAAATTTGCCAGGTCAAAAAAGAATCTCAAAAGCATTCTGAAGAGAGTAATTCCTTCAGAATTAGAGTGGAGCAAATGGAAGCTAATGACTTTATGAGAAACCAAGATACTATTAAATAGTTACAAATAAATGAAAAAAATAGAAAGCAGTGTGAAATATCTCCTTGAAAAAAACCACTGACCTGGAAAATAGATCCAGGAGAGAC
>CM053597.1:225599565-225618685 GCA_028646575.1 Pseudocheirus occidentalis
AGCTGCTTCATTTTTAAAATAATGGAGTTATTATGACTTGAACTTGGAAAGGATCTCATAGGCCAATGAGACCATTATTTTACAGATGAAGAAACTGAGGTACACAGAGGTGGACTGACTTTCTCTGTGTTTCACAAGTAGTAAACAACTGCCAAATATTGAATTTGAACATAGTTCCTCTAACTCCTAACTCTATGCTCTTTTCAAGACTAAGGAAATTATCTGTGTTCATACTCATCAAAATGTAGGATGAAAGTCAGCAAGCTGATTGGGTGGGATGTATATATACAATAAAGACAGGAATACAGAATAAAAGAAGACCCTTGCTTACTCAGCTAGACTTTTATCCTTACTCCTAGCTTCCCTTGGATGTCAACCAGGGAACATGATGTAAGTGAAAGAATCTCATTTACCCTCTCATCCAAATGCATTTGCAGTTCCGTAGGTTTTTAAGGTGACAAGTTTCTTCAAAGAAAGGCTTGGTGGGGCACAGACTCATAACCAGAATTTAATTGAATTTAAAGTTTCATAGGACCTAAAAGATACTTTATAAGGATTATCTTGGACAAAGTAATGCCAAATCAGTATCAAAATGACCAATTCAGTCTTAATTATGGGCCTTTTATTGGTTGCCCCACTGGAGGTAATTGCTTATAGCCCCAGGTTATGCACAAAAGAAAATTGGCCTTTCCTTCCAAGGGAGAGGCTTTCTAGCCAGTACATCCCCATTGGATGGTAGTAGAGAGTAATAGATGGTTCAGAAGTAGACTAATATGTAAAGCCCAAAAGATGGTTCTGTAGAGCAGCTGAAAAGTCACCACATGAGTGGAAATGCCTAGACGCAGAACAGACATGATGCACAATTCTGTTCACCAGAAAATAACAGAAAGATATTGAATAATATTAATAACTTACCTCAGTATATTTTTATCATCATATGTAAGAGACATAATACCATTACTTACAATGTACTTGCACTGCTCTGTCACTTACAGCCTTCTTCCTGTGTCCTCCAAATAAGCCCTGTGGACACACAGGTTGCTTATGTGTACCCCTTCTTGGATGCCCAATGTCCATATGTGTTCCCTAGATATGTGACCCCATACAGTCTTTTGTGTGCTTTGCAAAGAAATCCTCCCCTACATGTAGCATGGTAATGAGTGAGAGAATAGGACATACTTATGAACTGGATGACATTTTCTTATCCTTTCCTTATGTTATTTGACTAAATGTTTTTACTTTGAATGACTGTGTTAAAAGTAAACATATTGGTGGGAATACATGGGATGTGAGTGGGCAATGATGGAAAGAGTGAGCTTGGGCTGGGAGCTCTGTGAGGGGACATCTGGGAACTACAAAAGATTGGAAGAGATATTTGCATTACATTAAATTTAAAAAGGTTTACACAAAGAAAATCAATGTATTGAAGATTAGAAGGAAAGCAGAAAATGGAGGGTGAAGGGGAGGATTTGCAACAAGTTTCTCTGATAAAGGTTTCTTTTCTCAAATACATAGAGAATTTAGTCCACTTAATAAGAACATAAGTAATTCCCCAATTGATAAATGATAGAAAGATATGAAAAGTTAAAAAAAAGAAATTAAAGTTGTCCATAGTCATATAAAAATGCTCTAAATCATTATTCATTAGAGAAATGCAAATTAAAATAGCGCTGAGGCACCACTTCATACCTATTAGATTTCCTAATATGACAGAAAAGGAAAGTGACAAATATTGAAGGGAATATGGAAAAATTGGGACACTGATTGGAGTTGTAAATTGATCCAAGCATATTGGAGAACAATTTGTTCTTCTCCAAAGGGCTATAAAACTTTGCATACCCATTGACCCAGCAATACTGCTACTAAGGCTGTATGCCAAAGAGATCAAAGGAAAAGGAAAAGGAAAAGGACCTATATGTAGAAAAATATTTATAGCAGTCCTTTTTGTGGTGGAAAAGAATTGGAAATTCAGGGGATGCTATCAGTTGGGGATGGTTGAACACGTTGTGATATATAATTGGGATGGAATACTATTATGCTACAAGAAATGACAAACAGGTCAGTTTCAGAAAATCTGGAGAAACTTATATGGACTGATTCAAAGTAAAATCAACACATTGCATTCAGTAACAGCAATAAAGTAGAATGATGGATTAGGAATGACTTAAGCTATTCTGAGTAATACAATGATCTAAGACAATTCTGAAGGACCTATGATGAAAAACGCTGTCCACCTCCAGCAAAAAAAGAACTGATGGAGTCTGCATGCAGATTGAAGCATATGTTTTTAACTTTATTTTCCTTGGGTTTTTTTTGGTCTTTATTTTCTTTCACAATATGACTAATATGAGAATGTTTTGCGTGACTGCAAAATCTATATCAAATTGTTTGCCTTAAGGAACGGGGGAGGGAAGTGAGGGAGGATGGGAATTTGAAACTCAAAATTAAAAAAAATATGAATGTTAAAAATGAGTTTTACATGTAATTGAGAAAAATAAAAAAGTTATCTGCAAATAATAATGTTATTATAATTGGAACTTATATAGCACCTGAAAGTAGCCAAAGGATTGAATGCTACTCATTGAATCCTCACAACAACCGTTGGAGGTAGGTGCTGCTATTATTAGTTAGAACTGAGGACACTTTAACTAAAAGAGGTTCATTGACTTGGTCAGTGAGAGCATCTGAGGCCAGAAACACACTTCTTGACTACAAGTCCAGTGCTATTATGCCACCTATGATCTCTTCTAATACAATCTGATGATCTTTCCCTGACTTGCTATCATGGCACTAGGCAATAGCTTCTATTTTTTTGGTACTTCAAAGTTTACAAATGCTGTCTTCACAAGTACATCACCAACTTATCTTATTTTTCACTCAAATATTTCTTGTAGAATATTTTTGTCAATAAAAAAATCAAGAATGAGAAGAAAAAAAGGGGGGATAGTCAGCTGCAGCCCTTTCCATAAAATGCTTACATATAGAAGATGGTTTAAGGGCTTGAATACTGGAGGCTTACCTCTACTGGGATGTGGAATTAATTATTTATACAAAAGTCTTTTGCTTCCTGATTCATAGACTTGAGATGAGTGGCAGGGCCTGGGAGCCTGCAGGTGTTTTTGATGGACAGGTGGTTTCAAGCAAGCCCCATGCTCTCCTCCTCTTGCCCAAACTGGGAGCGAAAAAGAGACAGGCTTCTCCTCGGTGAGATCCCCCAGGGGACCCAGAAGCGAGTTTGTGCTGGCTCCAGTGTGTGCTTTCTGATAGATTGTTTTTTCCACCCATCTGTTCATTGAGACAGAGCCTGCTGAAGCTCTATCTAGCACGCTTCAGTTAGCTGGGGAAGGTGGCAAGGAGGGCATGGAAAGACTGTCTCAATGAGCTTTTCCCACTTGGACTTTGCAGCATGCCACTTCCTCCCTAGTGCAACAGAACAGATTGCCTGGTCCAGACACCCAAGTGTGAAAGGCATTTTTCAAGTGGGCAGGTCCAGAAATGAGGCACTTATGGACACTGGGGTGAATTTGACAGGCTGCTGGCATTGGTTTGATATGAGCCAAATTCTTGTCGGGATAGACTATGTTGCCTAGGGGGAAGAGCCTGGAGCTGCAAGATGAGACACCTGGGTTCTGCCATTCCCTTCTTGTGTGACCTTGGGCAAACTCCTTTCTTTCCCTGGGCTTCACATTCTCTTGTAAAAGGGGGGAGAGAGTTGGACTAGATTATGTCTCAAGTCTTACTCCACTTGAAATTCTCTATTAACATCCAAAAATAACAAAAAAAGCAATAGCTCCTATTTTTCTGGTACTTTAAAGTTTACAAATGCTGTCTTCACAAGTACATTACCAACTTATCTTCTTTTTCACTCAAATATTTCTTGTAGAATATGTTTTGTCAATAAAAAGAGCAAGAATGAGAAGGAAACAATGAATACTACAAATCCTCCATGATTGCATTCTCACAATTTTAAGAGAAACCAGTGAAGAGTACCAGTATGTTGGGGAGAACTGCATTGGGAAATCATGGGAAAATAAAGACAAGAGTCATCGAGGACAGGAAGCTTTGGCTGGGTTGCGATCTGTGCTGCTGGAGGGGATACCCACATTAGTGATGTCAGAGATCACGTAGAAATCTTGAGAATCTTTATTATTGCCTTTTGAGGTACGGGCCATATTTATCTCCATCATACAGAGGGAATCTAAGCCTCAAAAATGGAAAATCACATCCTTAGCCTCCACCAACTCTGCCCTGGAGCTGATCACTGCCCTTTGTAAATCATCGGCCAGTCTTTGTGATCTGGTCTGATTGCCTTCTCTAGCTTTCCTAAAAGGTTCTTAGTAGACATGATTCCCCCAGTCACTGATGTTGGCTCCTGTACAGTGGGCCTCAGCAGCCAACCTAAGCCCTGCTGAACCTTGGAGAAGAAGTAGAGAGATGTAAAGGAATAGGATGGTGCATCCTCAAAAAGAAGATCTTTCCTTTCCCAGCTCCTCCTGCTGTTTTCATTCTGTGAAACTCTACCTCAGATTCAGGACTTAGGGTTCTGTATCTCCAATGAGTTAAGATGTGGAGTCAGTATAGGCCATAATGCTGTGGCCACAGCCAGTTTTGCTGCCTCAAAGGAGTAGTTGAGGTGGAGAAAATGGAATGCCATTCAAAGACCTCTATGATCTTGTTCCTTCCTATCATGATACTTCCCTCCCACCTACAATCTCCCCAACAGTAAGTCATTCCTGCTGAACCACATGAACATAATTCAACACATATCTCTTGAGCACCTAATTGTGAGTTTGGGCCAGAAATAAATAGGAGAAGGTTGAGTTGGAGAGTTGGAAAATTTATTTAAAGAATTCTCTCAGAAATAAAATACTATCTTCATATTATCGAATACATTAACGAACATTGTGTAGCTTTGTGTCATTGATTTCTGGGACATTTTAAAAAAGAATCCAAAAGCAAATAGAGTAACTGTATGTAAGAGATATGTCACACACAGAGAGTAAGGAATGTCATTTAAGGAATCGATGAGTGAAAAACTGAGAGTGGGCTCATTAGCTGGAAAGAGCAAAGGAGAATGAATGGATAGGTCATGTTCAGTATAGTTCTATCTTCACAGCGTCAGGAATAGCTAATGAGGACCTCCAGGACACTGAATGGAAGCCTTTATGGTGCTCTTAAAGGTCAAGAATCACCCAGCATAAGCATTCAAGAGTGGATTGTCACATCATTAGAGGGAAAATGTACATTGATGATGGTGAAAGTCTACTGACATATATAGATGCCACCCAAGATTCTCCCAGCATCGTGGCCCACCTGTTTCTTGCTAGTGTTCTTTAGGGGATGCTTATGCTTATGGATCTTGTAGCACCACCATCTCTGAGGACCCAAAGCCATACATGACTCAAAGGACAATAGAGTGACGTTGTAGATGCCAGTTGACTCCAGAGTATTCTTAAGGAGGATGTAAATATAAGGTGTGGTGGAGGACTAGTCATTGATAAAACATATGACTTGGGACAGGGTTATGCAGGCTATGTGGTAAGAATGGGGAATAACATATGAGCCACCTGAGGGTTATGATGCTACCTCCTTGATAGAAAGAGAGCAAGAGGAAAGCCTCCAAGATGGTGGGGGGATCTACTATGAAGGAATATCAAAGAGTTTCACAGCATGAGAAAGAATGCCACAATCTTTATGGAGAGAATAGCCCATTCCCATGATGTCATCACACATCCAGAGGATAGTTAAAGTATGAATGGGCCTCAAGAGCTCTGGTCGGTGATGATAAACTGAATCACTCCCCCATCCCCTTCTCTCAAGGAACTTGTAACCAAACAACATGAGAGGGTTACAGAGGAAACAGGAAGGAGAAGGCAGTAGGGAGAGGAGTGTTCCCATCTTTTTCTCTGAAGCCTTAGAACCTAGCAAAACACCTAGTATATGGTAGGCCCTTAATGAATGATGCTGATTAATTCATTGATGGAGACAGAGGAGAAATCCAGAATGCTTTAGAACCATTTAATGGAGGGAGAGAAGGGACAACCATATTGTGTGTATGTGTGCATGTCTGTATGTGTATGTGTGACAGTGTGTGCGTATGGTGCATGTGTGTGCATGTGTGTGTGTAGGCTGTGTGTGAATGTGTGCATGTGTGTGCACATTTGTGTGTGTGTGTGCACGTGTGTGAGCTGGAGAGTGCACGTGCATGTGGAGGGTGGGGGATTATTATGTTTGTGAATACGCTTCTTTCTCTGGCCTGGAATCCCTCTTCATTTCTCAGCTTATTGAAATCCTCTATCTTACAATGTACAATGCCATCTCCTCCAAGAAGTCAAGTTCTCTTCCCCCACTCCCTACCACCTGTACCATTTTCCTTCCTAGAAGTGTCTCCTGTCTTTTTCTGCTTCTGCAGCACTGGGATTGTTTCTCTATTATCCCTCAACACACTTTAATGGCTCTTGTTCTGCCTAGTGTTGCAGAACTGGGAAAGCCAGGATTCCAGGCAGAACAAAGTCCTCTTCTTGAATTAAACCTCTTCTTAAAGCAAGAAATGACCTCTCCACCTTCCTTAACTAGAGGTAACTCAACTGTTTGAATCAACCTAGTGACAAAGATCTTACTCCATCCTGAGTTATTTTGGGGCTTTTCTGTTGTTTTTCAGATTCTTAAGGTCTACTATGTGTGTTCCAGTACTAAAAATTTGGAAACAGAGGGCACTTAATGAATGTTCAATGGATGGAGAAAGGCCCCCAAAATGATTAGGAAAAACCAGTGGTCACCAAATTGACTCTTCGTTAGCTCTTCTCTGATAAGAACAAGAGAAAATGGATTTTCCTACAGAAAGATGGCTCATGGTTTGATGTAATGGAGAACTGTGTTACTAACAGTTGATGAAATCTGGAAGCTCATGGAGGACAGAGACTGTTTTGGCCTGTTTGGTCTTTCTTTGTCCTCCCAGGGCTTAGCACAGTGTCTGGCACATAATGGGTGCATGCTGATTGACTGGTTAGTTGGTTGAACTCTGGTGTAGTTTCTAGGGGATGATCTCCATAAAGGTACAGACCACTACAGTCCCAGATAGTAATAGGGGGAGTGGTCCTGGACCTAATGGAAAGGCTGCCCCCTCACCTGGCACTTGTGTGCCTGCCATTTCCAACTGGCCAACAGAGATGCACTTCGGGATGCCCACTTATTGTTTTCCCCAAAAAACATGCTACTTCTAATGTCTTTGCCATTTCTGACTGATGGAAGTATCATTCACACAGATTATGTTAGCTCGCCATGTTAGAGTTCTCTTGGGCTCTATGTTCTCCACTTCTCATCCAAGGCATTAATCAAGCTTGGCCAGGTGTGCTTACAACCCCTGGGCAGGATTTCCATGCCTTTGTTCCAAAGGAAGCTTACCATACCTTTCCCCCAAGAGAGTGCTAGCTCATCTGACCCACAATCTAGGCTCACAATAATCTATGTATCTAATAGTCAATCAATTATCAGGTCTTATCAATCCCATCAAGTAATAGTGTAAGGTAGTGGAAGGTTGATTTAAAAAGAGGAGACCTAGGTTGAAATCCTGGCTCTGTTATTCATCTTTCTTACCTTGGTCAAAAAAGAGATGGCATGCCATAGTGGTTAGGGCACTAAACTTGGAGCTAGGAAGGAGATTTAATGCAAGTCTAGCCTGTGACTTTACTAATTTTGTGATCCTGGTCAAGTCACTCAACCCCTCCATCCCTCAGCTTCCTCATCCATACAATGATGGTTGTGGTAAATAGACTTGATTGACTTTGAGGTCTCTTCCAGCATTAAATCTATAATCCTATAAAGCACTTAAATTATCTATGCCTCAATTTCCTCCACTGTAAAATTGCAGGGTTGGATTAGAATAACTCTATTGGCCCTCACCCTTAAATCCTGTGATACTAAGAGGCGCACCTTTCTCTAAAGTAAAATGAGTCACTGGCTTTGCCTGAGACAGTTGCAATCCACCCAAGCCAGTTACATGAAAGAGCAGCTGACAAGATAAGGGTCTGACACAGCCCATGAATCAGGCTAAGCGAGTCAGCGTGTTGCTAATAATGAAATCTGGAGGAAATCCCACCATCTTGGAATCTAGTCTCAATGGATGGAGGCAGATGGCACCATGAAATCCTCCTGGATCCTGATGGCCATCTGGCTGTAATAGATGATCCATCCAGCAGTGGGTTGTTCAGACTTTTCTAGTATCATTAAAGACTTGTTATTTATCTTGTTAAACCATTGCTGCCTTTAATGGGCCGACCTTGACAGGGCCCACTGCTGTTCGCGCCAACGACCTACAATTGATGGACGTCCTTCCAAATCCTCAGTTCTGTTAACCGGGCAAAGGCTGGTGCTTAATTAAATTCATCGTTCCTAGCCTGAGCCTTCAGCCTTGGGCCCTTCAGGGAAGCTGATCATTCATTGGCAGACACCATTGGTCAAGTGGAAGGCTGCAGTCATTGAAGAAACTCCTTTTTCTAAGCTACACTGAACATTTTCCATCAAAGTCATCCTTGTTTCTCAGAAGGCACCATGAAATAGTTCAAAGTACATGGGTCATGGAGTCATGAGAGCTGGATTCAAATCCAAGCATTGCATTTTGCTAGCTTCTTCATTGACTTGATTCTCTTTCCTGGGCCTCCGTTCTTTACATGCAAAACAGGCATTAACAACATACTGCCTAACTCAGAGGGCTGTGGAGGGGAATATGCTTTGTAAACTGTAGAAGGAGGAGCTAGAGCTGTCCTTCTTGCTTTATTTGTACCATGTGAAGAAGGGAAAATGCATTTTATTTAAAGAGATTCTCTTAACTTGTGGGCAAACTGAGTAGTCTAGGGGATGGAGCACTAGACAGGTAGTAAGCAAGATCTCAGTTAAATCTGATCTTAGACATTTTACTGACTGTATATCCCTGAGGAAGTCATTTCTGTCTCAGCTTTCTCATCTGAGAAATGGAAATAACATTTACACTACCTTCCAGGATTGCTGAGGACCAATTATGTAAAGGGCTTTACAAACCTTCAAGACCTTCCTTCCTTATGAATCATAATAATGCCAACCTTCCAGTAGTGTTTGGAGGATAAAATACCAAACACATGTAAAGATCTTTGCAAACCTTAAAGTGCTATATGAATGCTTGTTGTTAACCTTGGTTAGACTGAACCAATAATAATAGCAGGAATCACTAGGCCTTCTTGTTTTAATGTTCCCCATGCATTTACACATCTGCTTTCCCAGCTGATACATGAATCACCATGTAAAGTAAATAATGCAAGGATTATTATCATCCAATATAGAGAGAAGGAAATTGGGGGTTCCAAAGGGCAGTGACTTGACCAAAGTCACACAGGGAATAAATGAGGGAGGTATGACTAGAACCCAGATGCCCTCATGGTCCTGTTTAAGAACCTGCCATATGCCTAATTGGGTTCTTCTTTCCAGACCTGTCTTCTAGCAGGTTCCAAGAATAGATGCCTCCTGTCATAACAGGTAAGGAGGAATGTGTGTAAGGGCTTGAAATAATCAAAACTGGTTTTTATTGTGATGTAAATACAGACTGAAATTTTAAAAAGGCTATGATGTGTTATTTTAAAAGATGATACTTTAAGTTTTTAGAATATATCTTTTATTTAATGAGATGAAAAGAAAATTTCAGGCTCTGAAATTGTGAGCATTAACATAGGCATACGTGTGGATACAAAGGGTGCTTTGATTTGTCCTTTGGCTTGGGATTTCACTGCTGTGGGGCTTCCACTAGCCAGGGATGCTGGGAGTGGGAGATAGTGCGCACTAGCTACTGGTGATTCCAGGGCAATGCAGGTCCTTGAATGGATCCATGTTGGCCATGTTTGCCTAAGCTTCATTGGGAAAAGCACAAAGGTAGATTGCACAATTGCACAATCGAGCAATAAACCAACATTTATTAGGTACCTACTATGATCATTATGCTAGGCGCTGGAATTAGCAAAACAAATGATGAACCAAATCCTATCAGAAGAGCCAGCATAGACCTATTAGAAGCCCCTAAATTATAAATGAGCTGTCCCTGATACCCAGAGTTACCTTGGTCACTGTCAGGGATGTAACCCAAATTGGAAGTTTGGCCCTTGCAGAACTTTGTGAAAACTGAGGAAACCACCCCCTCAGGTATGATAGGAGTCATCTCAAACACATCTGTCATCTCCAGGCAACAAGTCAAGTATGGAGGAGAGTTGGCTGGGGCTTAGCTTGAGCCCAGTGTGGCTCATGCCTTCGAAGATATCTTCCAGCCTGGGGTCCATTTAGTGCCATATCTACTGTCCAGTAATGGCTGACACCCATACAAATGTCATGAAATCATGACTCTCATTATGGGCCTGCTGTCACGAAGTCCAAACATTCTTTATACCTGGAGATTCCAATGGGCATGAGCATCACACACTCAAGACCTCCCTTGGGTTCTTTTGGAAATTAACATTTCCAAATTATTGGAAATTAAATTTCAGAAAATCACAAAGAATTGGGACTGCCTTTCTGCTGTAAATCATTCTTGGTACCTGCTCCCTTTTGGGCCTCAAATCCTTGCTGCTAACTTCCTCTTACACCAGAACATCCATTATTTGAGAAATACTCTGACCTTCTTGTGCCTAGAATGTGCCTCTTCTTTTCCCAGCACCCTCAAAGTTACTCAAAAGTATGAGTATTTGAAGATGTTGAGATGCATCCCTATAGGGTCAATGAGGTTGGTTGACTTTATGGAGATGTCTCAGAGTGAGGACAGCTAAGTTTCATCAAAAATACTGTAGTCTCCCAAATTTGATCCAGACTGCTTCTTTGTTGTTCAGCTCAGTAAAATAGAACTACACACACACACACACACACACACACACACACACACACACACACGTGCATCTTTTCTCTGCAACTTAATACCATTATAACTTTGGACAATATATATTTTCCCACTCTGGGCCTTAGCTTTCCCTTCTGTAAAATGAGGAGGATGGATTTAATGATCTCTTATGTTCCTTCCCACATTCATCCTAGGATACTACATTCCTGTATTTTAAAATTTGAGTATATTTTTAATCATATGATGGTCACGATGTCTGCAATATCTTAAGAAAAATTCGGCATCTCCAACTCACTCTCTCTGTTTTACTTTGAAGAAAGTGAATCCCATATTAGGGCTGGCAACTTGCTCAATAATGGATGGCTAAATAAGTCATCAATCATCAATGTACATATAGAATAGGCATATTTAAACATTGTTGGCATTATCAACTTTGGTTTCTTCACCAGCTTTCTCAAACTTTCATCTGCTATGGAATGAGAAGATTCCACTCTTTGGTCCTTTCCAGCTCTAGGGTATAATGATTCCCATCTGCCCTCCTCATTTGATACCTTTTGATTTCATTCATGCCTTGGAATTTCAAAGAATTCTCATGTAGAAGGTGTCACTGGATTACACCAGTCTTCATGAAGGGACATTCTATGCATTGTTTTACTTCACAAACTGCACCCCTTAAATACACAGTTATTGAACACTCTGTAAGAACTCTAAATTTTCTGTTGCATCCTAATCCCCGGCCTGAAGAACTCAGCATTACTCTTCCCCAGGTTTTCTCTCACCTTGTTCATGAAGACCTGGGTTCCTTTCTGACCCTGCACCCCCCCCAAAAAAAGGACCCACACAGTGTGCTAAGCTATTGAAGGGAAGGGCTACACATTCAAATGAAGCCAACAGCAACCACTCTTTATACCTGGCCTTCCTTTCTTTCCTGGTTTTTAAGGTATTCCTTCTTCCTGCTTCTCTCTATTCTTTGCACACTGATCTCCATTATGGAATCACTCACTGTTTGTTTGGAAGGGAAATTCACAATCAATTAGGTCATCTGCCCTCACCCACACCTTCAAGCAGCTATCCCCAATAATTCCAACCAAATGGTAATCTAGTCTGCATCTGAGTCCAGGGACCTTCTGTGATGCTCAGTTTGCCTTAACATTAGGGGGGGGTGCTTTATAACATTTGGAGCTAACATATTGGAGATGGAAGGAACCTTAGGGCTCACCTAGTTAAATATTTTCATTTTTACAGGGCACAGAAGTGAGTCCAAAAATGGAATGGATTGCAATGGGAGGTAGCATGAGGGATCCAAACAGGGTGCAAGCCACTTGCCATCGGTATTGTGTAAGGTATGGTTGCCCAGTGACATGCTGCACTAAGCAGTAGTATTCTGAGGTCCCTCCCAGCCTCCAATTATGGGAAACTCACTTCCTCCTGAGGCTATTTGGTCCACTTTGGGACTGCTCCATGTATTAGAGTTTGCTTCATTGTTAATACACACTCTCTCTACATGTAAGCACAACTTGCTGGTCATAATTCTGCTCTCTAGAGTGATGCTTAACAAAGATAATGGCACTAGTGAATTCTGCTCCCTCTACTACATCTTCTATGACCTTTTCCTAAGCTCATGTCCTAGTCTTTGATCTGCCCTAGACCCCCTGCCAATACCACTCAGTCAGACATAGGGTTTCCATGTTAGCATATGGAGAGCAGACGGAGGCATGACCAAAGCCATGGAGAACCTGACTTGTTAACATGCATGAACTTCTGGTGAGTCAGTTTTGAACACAGGAGGCTTCTGCATTTAGAAAACTCAATCTGCTATGACAAATGCAAAACACCAAATGTCTGGCCATGTGTACAGTGAAGCACTTGGTACCTCAAATGTGGTGCTTTGGATATGAAACAGGCTCATATATTTTTTAAATGTTTTGCTGACTTGGAATGGACTTGATGAATGAGAAGAGAATTTTTAATGAGCTGGGTTTTTTTACAGACACATCTATCTCCTTGGCAAGTTACCAGCAGTTGTAAGTGCTCTACAGGTTGAAGATCTCCAAATACAGGCAAAAAAATACTTTGTAATGGCCTCACTGATGGCCAAAGCCATGCCCTGCATGCATCACTGGCTCTGCTTCCTTTCCTGCCTTCAACCACCATAGGGCCGGGTGTTCTCATGGATTCCATATTGTTTGTGCTCTGAACGACAAATGGCAAAGCAGACGGCCTCCCGTCCTTAGCAAATATTTGAACAAATGGTGGAGTATACTGCATTCTGGAATGAGTATCAAGACAGGTGGAAGGGGCAGCAGGAGGCCATATTGTGTGAGAAATACAGGATTTGGAGTGAACATGAGCATTCGGGCAAAAATGTCCCCTTGGAGTCCTGGGTCCTTCCTCCTCAGATCGTGGGGGACCTACATATTCTCTGCATCCTCCCAGACTTGGGAGGAGGGATGACTTCAGAGACCACACTTCCCATTCAATTTGAGTTATGTGCTGCCTTTAGCAACTAAAAACTCCATGGGAAAACTCCATGGGAAGTTGCCAGTTCCTGAAGCCAGCTCCATACGCTAAGGTTTGCTTATGGATATGGACTCTGTGGGCACCACCAGTCAGGTTGGCAACTTGTTTGTAGTTTATTCCCAACCTCCTCGATGTCTGTACTTGTCAAGAGAATCTTGTTCTCTGTGAACCCCATGCCTAAGGGAAATGGGGAGGGAGAGATTCTGCCTCTGGGGTTGGCCTTGGAAAAGGTGGCCTGGATATAGAATTGCATAATAGACCAGATTGCCTCTCTGGGGAAAGGGAGAAGGATTAGCCTGCCGGATGCCAGGAACTTGGATTAGGCTCTAACTATGGATTATTTATATTCCATGGCTACTTTTTGTCCATAGTCAATTAGGCAGGAAGAAATAGATTAGTAGCTTGGAACTGGTGCCAACTGATTGGCAGGAACTGAACTACCAAATCAGCAGCTGCAGCCTGACAGTGGTCTCACTCACCTGAGGGGAAGTGTTGGCAGACAATTAACTGATTCTTGGCATCCCTTCTACACACCAAGACTTCTGATTCTCACAATTCCAGAATCTCAGGACTGGAAGAGATCTCAGAGACCTCCCAGGTGATCCTGTAACTGAGCAGGGATGCCCTCTCAACCCTGAGAAAGTACTTCCTCTTTAGTCCAATGCTCTCCAATAAGATGAAACTCACAACTTCAGAATGAAGTCATTTCCATTTTCATACAGATCTATTTATTAGCAAGTTGTAGGCATTTGTTTGACTGATTTTTTTCCCCTTAACATAAGCTAAAATATGTCCCCCTGTATCTTTACCCATTGTTCCTAGATCTACCCACTGGGGCATAGTCATACATACAATTGTGGATAGAATGGAATAATTCTAACACAGACACATAACAAGAGACCTTACCACTCTGTGTCTCAGCAAAATTAGGGTTCAGGTTAACACTTTAATGGCTTCTAAATCTGCCCTCCTATAATTTTCCATGAGATTAATACAACTTGCATGTGGGTCACAAACTCATAGCTTCTCAGAATTGATGAGAGCATCAGAAACCATTTAGATTACTCAAAGTACAAATACCATGATTCCATCCTCTATTCCACTCTGTCTCTGTGACTTCATAAGAGTTGAAATGGCTCTACATGGATTCCATTGTCCTCTGGCATTGTCCTCTGGTCCCCAGTAATAAATGAAGAGGCTATTTCACGGGCATTATTAACCAGAGTGAAATCTCTTAGAGATATTAAAGGGAACTTAAAATAGAGGGTCATGGGAGTAGGCAAGAACCTGGCCAACCTCAGAGATCCACACCAAATTCAACTTGCTCTATGAAGCCTTCTGAAATTGTCCAACTCAAAGTGGCCTCACCTTCTTCTAAAATCCATTGGAGCCTGTGTTTGCACAGTATTTCCCATGGCACAAAGGATACTATATTTAGCATTATAGATATTTATGGCCTTGTGCTGTTCTACCACTTGAATTGTGAGCTCTTTGAAGGCATGACTGTGCCCTATATGCCTGTGTAACTCCCCTTGTAACTCCCCTTAGTCCAGAGCACATGATCTCAGACACAATGGCTATTAAATAAATGGGTTATTCCAAGATTGAAATAGTTCCATGTCACCAATGGTTCCATCCTCAGAACAAAGCCCATCCCAGCCTACTAATCTCATGTAGATCCTTGGGGAACAGCATCAATGCTTTAAGGACCCAGGATTTCATGGTGGGGGGGGAGAGGCACAGAGACACCCACCTGGGGATCAACAAAGTTGATTTTCATCCATTAAGCGCATTTTAGAAACTGGCCTGAGGCTTCCTTAGAAAGGTAATTTATGTACCCAGGTCACTTAGCAGTGGCAGAATCCTCCCAAGTATTAACCCCTTGGAGAACTAGTGTAACTCCATCTCATCTTCTACTGATAATTTCTTCATTCTAATGTTGTTAACCTATTGCCAAACTCCAATGATGTATCACTCTTTCTATTTACTAACTCAAAAGGAAACTGAATGGAACTGGTGGAAATCAGGAAGCTGCTGGCCGGACCCATGACAAGCTCATGCTAGCTTAGCTGACCTGAGCCCTTGCTGATGGCACCACAGCAAGACTATCATATTGTTGTTCTCTATTTGATTCCCTATGTTACCTACTACGGCAGCCAAAACAAAATCTTTCTTCTCTTCCCAACTGCCACTCCCAGTGAAGAATCTGTCCTGTTCTTTGCCAAAACAATAGAGCCATTGCTTCTTCTTCTTCTTCCACCCTCCTCCTCTCATATCCCTTTGTCTTGATCTCCCACTATAACTATTATCACTCTCCCCCTGGCCAAGGTCAAACCTTCCGCATACACCCTCTGTCCAATCTTTTCCCATTCTCTCTAGCAGATTCACCCCATTCTTATCCACATTCTCTCCACTCTTCAAGCTATTCCTGTCAGCTGACTCTCTCCCTGTTCCCAATAAAGACATCAACATTTAGATCTTACAACACCTAGAACACTCATCCTACATCTCTTATCTCCTTCTCAGCTAAACTCTTCAAAAAAAACTGTCTGCACCCAAAGCCCCCACTTCCTCTCCTCTTACTATCTGATTTGTCGCATCAGCATTCCACTAAAACTACTCTTTCCAACATGATTGATGACATCCTGATGGCCAGATCTAATTGTCCCTTATGGATATTCACTCTTTTTATCCTTTCTGCAGCATTCAACCTTGTTGACCTCCTCTTCCTAAATACTGCCTCCTCTCTAGGTTTTCATGACTGCCTTTTCATTATTCTCCTCCTACTTGTCTGATTGTTCCTTCTCACTCTTTTTTTTCTTTTTGGATGGGGGAGAGGTAAGGCAGTTGGGGTTAGGTGACTTGCCCAAGGTCACGGGGCTAGTTTTTTTGGTTTTGGGGATTTTTTGGTGTGTGTTAACTGTCTGAGGCTGGATTTGAACTCAGGTACTCCTGCCTTCAGGGCCGTTGCTCTATTCACTGTACCACCTAGCCACCCCACTCCTTCTCACTTGTAATGGTTGAATCTTCTCCTATGCCACTGTCACTATCTAAGGATATCCTTCAAGGACCTGTCCTAGACCTTTTCTTCTTTCTCCAAATTATCTCATTCTGCAACTTCATCAGTTCCCATGGGTTCAGTCATCTCTATACCCATAATTGCCAGATCACTCTCTCTGCTCTAGTCTCTCCCCTGAGTTACAGTCACACATCTCCAAAAATGTTTTGGACATCTTCAACTGGCTACACCGGAAGCATGTTAAACTCAATTGGTATGAATCTGAATTTATATACTTTCTCTCAAATATCTACATTTATCTCAATTTCCCTCTTACCACCAAGGTCACCACCACTTCTTATCCTAGAACACAGATCAATCTGAAAGTTCAGTCTTACATTTTTATTCTCACAGTCTGACTCTAGTGTATCAAATAGTTCTGGAAACTTTGCTAGGGCCTGTCAACCTTGAGAAAAGGTGATGGGGACTATTGGACTCAATCAGGTTGTACCTAAGGCTGATCTCAGTGTGGCTACTGACTCTTAAGTGGGATAGGCAAGGGCCATTGAAGCAATCTCTGCTATGGTTTTCCTACAAGAAGATATTTAGGTTTTCTTGATCATTTTCAACTAAGTCAGTATATTTTGTGTAGAGACAGCATGGTGTAGTGCTAAGGGCCCTGGACTTTATGAATTAGGAGACCTGAATCATGTTTCTGGCCCTTGCTAACTGTGGGACCACAAGCAAGTTGCCTGACTTCTCTGAGCCTCAGTTTTCTCCTCTCTGAAACAATATACTATACTATCAACTTCACAGGGTTTTTGTGAGAAAAGTGCTTTTTGTACACCTTAAATGGGTTTACAAATGGGTAGGACTGATGGATTGTTACAACGGGACAATAGAAAGTTATTTCTTCTTCAAAATGAAATTAGTCTCCCTATGATGACCCCTGTGCATATGCAGAAAACATTGAATCTATCTGCCACATGATAGCCTTTTAGATAATTGAAAGAAGCTGTCATATTCACCCTTAGTCTTTTCCCATATGATAAAAAATCACAGTTCCTTCAAACTACTTTCAGATGACATGGAACCCAATCCCTTCTACCTACCCTGTCAGTTTCTTTGGGGGACTGTCCAACTTGTCAATGTTCTTCTAAAAAAGTTACAAATAGCTCTCAATATAATACTCTGCACAAAGCATGACTGCAGGAGTGCTCATGTACCTTGTGTGCCTCTGGCTCTGTGTGCATGCACACACACTATGCCCCTTCTTCTTCAAGTCCATCTTGAAAATCACCTTCTCCAGGAAGCTTGTCCTAATGGCTTCTGTCCAAGCAGAAAAATAGAACCCAAAATGGGGCAGATAGAGAGAGCACAGGATTTAGCATTGGGTTCATTCCTGGCTCTAACACTAATTGCACATATAGATTATGCTAAGAAATAAGTCAGCTCCAATCCTCAGTTTGTTGCCTGTTAGTATCTCTATGATGATAATTACTGGCAAGCCATCAAGTTTACTAAAACTAGAGTGCGTTAGTATTTCCTTCAATATGAGGATTTGTGTTGTACACTTAATTTATTGCTTAAAAACAATAAACTCCATTTGGGAACAGACTGGGTTTTTACTCATCTTTATATCCCCTAGTGCCTAGAACAGAGGATTCAATTTAGCTGATATTTAGTAAACCTCTCTTGGTTGATTGATTAGGGACTTATCAATGACTTAAGAAACATTCACTCATCCATCCATCCATCCATCCATCCATCAACCCATCCATCCATCCATCCACCCATCCATCCATCCACCCATCCATCCATCCATCCATCCATCCATCCATCCATCCAGTAAGCATTTCCTGGACACATTCTGGTCAGTGTCATCTCCCAATTGGAAGATACATCTCTTCTTTCTCTAATGTTACCAGTTCAATCCACCTGCATTCAAACTTGTACTCCAGAAGCATGTACTTCCTGGGGCTTCCCATCCCAACTCCACTTATGTAGCCAGGATGGGGGCTTAGATGTGTTCTCATCAGCAGATCCATGATGCCAGCTGCCTGAGTATGTTCCCAAAAATCTAGACTTTTTCATCCCTGGCCCAGGAAGGCAGATTGCAAGTGGAACCTTTGCCAAATCTCATTAACATCCCAAGGATTTTTATGGCACAAAAACTTTACATGGATTCTTGTTCCAGATGCTTGGTTATAGTTAGGGCATGTAACAAAAAAAACTCAACTTCAATTTCAAGCTGCATTCATTGGATTGGGGGATAGAAGGGCCAGAGAAGGATGTAGCTGTGACTCTCCAGAAAGATGCTAGAGAGACAGGAAATCTGGGTTTGACTTTTTACCTTTCACCATAGCCACAAGCATTGTCTCCTTGGACACATCAGTTAACTTTGTTAAATTTCCTCATTCATAAGATCATCTGAGACTTGGGAAGGGACTTTGATGACCACTTAGGTCAGTCTTTAGTTGGACAAGATACTCTTAACAAAATAGCTGATGAGACCTTGCAGTCTTTGCCTGATGACCACAACTTTGATTGGTGACTGGTTTGCATTAATCGAGCCTCTTTAGGAAATTGGAAGAAGATGAAGAAGGTGAAGATGAAGGAAGAGGAAGAGGAGGAGGAGGAGGAGGAGGAGGAGAAGAAGAAGAAGAAGAAGAAGAAGAAGAAGAAGAAAAGGAGGAGGAGGGAGAGGGAGAGGGAGTAGAAAGAGGAGAAGGAGAGATAAAGATAAAGAGAAA
>CM053597.1:225619185-225654702 GCA_028646575.1 Pseudocheirus occidentalis
TGCTAGCACATGTTCTTAGATCTGCTTTTCTAAAGGAAAGCAACTAAAAATGGATTAATAGTCTCACTTTAATCAGTCAAACACATATCATTTACCTAGTTCAGGGGGAAAAGTCAGCACCCTGAAATCCAGAGAATACAAACACAAGTTACAAGCACAAGTTACAAACACAAGTCACAAGCAGACCAAGAAACAGATCAGCAGATGGGATTTTAACCATCTGACCATCACATCCATTATCTATTCAAGTTACCAGAGAGGGAAGCATCAACATCTGGGTTTTTCAAAGCCGGAGGGCTTAACGGCTTCCCAGAGTCTCATCTGGTCAAATCACACAACTCTTCTCAAAATGAGCCCCAAAGGAAACCTCATATCAGGACATATATATAGGCTTCTCCTGGGTCAGAGAATGTCACAGCCCTCTTGACCTACTGTCCAATTACAAAGTAACAAGGTGTGGTCATTCCCATAAAACAAGCCTCCCTCCACAGGCTCCACATGACCACATTCAGCCTATTAGGGGCCAGAGTACATTTTCAAATCAGGGAAGATTCTCAGAGCCACTTAAACCTATCAAAGGGTCTAGGGACAGGAAAGATCTTCAGATTCTCATTACAGGAAGTGAAACTGAAGGTCTTATAGGGGAATGTGGAGGCCAGATGACATGTGAAAGGGTGCTAGTTTTATCACTTGAACATCTGGGCCTAAATCAGGAGTCTTCCACTGAAGGCCTATATAATTTTGTCCAAGTCACTTAACTCATCTATGCCTCAATTTACTCAGTACAATCTCTGCTCTGGGGCCCAGAGTGCAAAGTGACTTGCCCAAAGGTATACCTCTATGGGTGGCACATAGTAATCAAAGACGGCTACCTTAGATCTCATTGCTAATTCAGGGCACTCTCCAGAGCACCACACTGTCTCTCTTCCTACCCCCTGGGAGACCAATATCACTTCCGTTTTAGTGTCCCCTACATCCCCCCTTTGTTCCCAACACTCTTCCCTTGTGGGAAGTAAATTCCTTCAAACCTAGGACATGAGAACAGCTCAGTGGGAACCGGAGAAGCCACCGAAGTGGTGGTGCAATTAAGCTGACAGAGGGGAATCCAGCTGGAACAAGCCTGTCTATATGGGAACCCAATGCCTCCCAGCTGCTAATTTCCATCCTCGCCTGTGTTCTTAGAAGCCTGATGCTCCAAGATAAAAGTTATTTGCCTGTCACACAGCCCCTTTTCTGTGTGGCCAGGCCAATGTTGATTTGTTTTTGATGGGATTGTAATGGGGCTTGAAATTAACACAAGTTGTGTTATTTATTTGTTCTTTCCTGGTGCCGGGGCAACATCCATAGTGTTAGGACAGCCTAGGCATGGAGTAATGCTGCACTACTGGACAATGGAAGCCCTTTGCTACAGCTGTTTCACCTGGCATTTGTCTAATTTATGTACTCTTTCCCTGTTGAGAAGCCAAAGCTAATTTCTTTGTAATAATCAATTAACCCATATTGGTGGGGCACAATGCACAGAATGATAGAATACTTGGAAAGTGAAAGATTTGGGGTCAAATCCCATCTCAGATACCTCAGACTGTTATGAATCTGTGGGAAAGTGATCCAATGGGAAGAAAGCTAGATTTGGGAATCATTGGATCCATGTTCAAATTTTGACTCTAGTACAGTTGCCCATGTGATTTGCTATGATGGGCCTCAGTTTTCTCACCTACAGAGAGTAGGAGGAGGACTAGAGCAATTCAGATGTCCCCTCCATCTCTAAATCTACCATCTTGTCTCTCTGAGCCTCAACTTTCCCCTCTGAAAAATGGGGGAAATAACACCCATAGAACCTACTTCCCGAGGTTGATATGAGGTTTAAATTAAATAGTGCATATGACTTTGCAAACTATGATACTTTACCAATATTGTAATAATTAATATCTAGGCAAATTAATATTGATATTTACTTATATCTGAGTAAACTCTTATGAGGAGATGGAGCAGAGCTGAACTTGACCCATGGCCTGAGAAATTTATGGCAAGTTAGCAGTGGAGATGAGGCAACTCCATGTGAAGAGGCTTTAAGAAACTCAAGGCAGTCCTCCAAAGATCTCTCTGAGTGGCACAAACAGGGAGAGATGTCAGGGTCCAGAGGATGGACCATTCCTCTGGCCTGGGAATTCAGGAGGGATCCACCCTGAGCATAAAGGCCATGATTTAACAAGTTCAGTTTCTCCCTCCACCATTTCCTCCAGTAGCCAGTGTTTCTCTGGCCACAGAAGAGTTGAATAAATGTTTGCTGAGTGGCTACTCCTAATGCTGTACAGGCTGGTGTGGTGGCATCTTCAGCTCAAGCGTCGCTCATCACCTTTGCACCTTAATTAAGCTCACCATCTGCCACCTGCCTAATCTTTCTGGCTCCTCTCCCCCAGGGTCTAGAATTGTCCTGATGATTCTCATGAGAGCAGGAAGGGGTGGTCTTGCTGACAATGGGTAGGGAAGGGATGTATTCAGGGAGACTAAGCTCAATCTCATCTCTCTACTCTTTTGCTAAGTAACTGTTGAGAATAATTTGTAGGACATTCTTGTTCAGATTTGGCTTTTCTCAATGCCTCTGAGGACCCTTCAAGGAGTCAAAAAGCCAGAGAGGCTGGCATTGGATAGTTGTATGCATCCTGAGTAAGAATCTTTAGCAGCCAGCTAAGTGTACTGTATCCACCCTTCCTAGAGGAACTCCACTGACAGAAATTTACAACTTAGCTCACTTCCTACAGTAGTAGGACATTCCACTTTGAGATAGTTCTGATGTGTCCTTAAAGTGAGCCAAACTAGGCCTGTGTAACTGCTGCCTCGTTCCATATTAATTCTGGGTTTACAACCTACCTGGGACTTTCCTAAAATGTGGTGCCTAGAATTGAGGACAGAACTCCAGATGCGCTTTCATCAGGTAAAAAGAAACTGAGATTCCTTCCTTCAGTAGACCTGGAGCCTAGATATCTTATTGTAGCTTCAGCTGGTGGTCATCTTTCAAGTCACTGTGTCAATGAAGTTTTCAGGCCACTGAAGTTTCTGAGATCTTTCATTCAAATTGCTGTTAGCCTTGACGTAGATGTGTAGAGTCCATCTTATGACTTCATTTGATTCCAGGGCCTTGTTCCTCTACCTCCACAGTCAGAAAAAGGGCTTGGAGGACATAGGCCAACCTTCTACCAGATCCTTGAGTTTCTTCTCATCTTTGTTTGGAATCCATCCAACCTCTTCCCAGACCATTTCAGTTACCAGGAGCTTCCTGCCCCTTGAATAAACTTGTTAAATTGCAGGTGTGTGTGTGTGTGTGTGTGTGTGTGTGTGTGTGAGAGAGAGAGAGAGAGAGAGAGAGAGAGAGAGAGAAAGAGAGAGAGAGAGAGAGAGAGAGAGACAGAGAGACAGAGAGACAGAGACAGAGAGACAGAGAGACAGAGACAGAGACAAAGACAGAGAGCCAGAGAAATCACCAGGGTAAGAATATGTGAATTTGAACCTCACATGATACTGACTAGCAGAGGACAGTGGTCTCTCTGGAACTTTGTTTCATTATTTGTGAAAAAAAGATCTGAATATCAAGCTAACAGAATAATTGAGAGGATAAATTAAGATAATATTTATAAAGATCTTTAGAAAACTTAAAGAACTATAGGTTTTTCAACTATAAATATTATTATAAGAAAGTGTAGTCCATAGTAAGACAACTCAGATATTTAGGAAGCCTGAAAAGTCTTGAGTAAAGTCTGTTTCTGTCATTTTGCATTGTTATTCAGTCATTCTTCAGTCATGTCTGACTCTTTGTGTCCCTATTTGGAGTTTTCTTGATTAACATACTGGAGTGGTTTCCCATTTCCTTCTCCAGTTGATTTTACAGTTGGGGAAACTAAGGCAAATAGGCTGAAGTGACTTGCCCAGGGTCACCCAGCTAGTAAGTGTCGGAGGCTAGATTTGAACTCAGGAAGATGAGTCTCCTGACTCCAGACCCAGCACTCCATCCACGGTGTCACCTGGGTGCCCCAGTAATTTGTAATGCCATTATAATAATTAGCCATTTAAAGCTATGAGAGATATAATAGCTATAATGTTTCACATGGTTCTCTTCCTTTTAGCTTTAGGGAGTTTATTTTAAAGGGAAAGTTATAAGTTCAGTTACAATTGCTCAGAGACCCCATTTAGGGAAATTTCTTAACATTTAGATAGTGGTTGGACACTCAACTTAATATTAAATTTATATCTCTTGCTAGTTAACCCCTACCCTTTTGGTAATTGATTCCAGATTAATGGAAATATTTGTTGGACAAAACAGCAAATTATATTATGAAACTTTCAGGTAGATAGGGACCAGGGAATCGGCAGCATGTTGTAGTGCAGTGAATAAAGGCTCATCTTCAAGTCAGGAAAATTTGAATTTGAATCTCACCTTGATCTCTCACTGTTTATGTGGTCCTGAACAAGTCACTTAACATCTCTCAGTAAAAGATTCCTCATCTGTAATATGGGGACAGTAATAGCACCTACGTCACAGATTTCCTCTTGGAACTGGATGAGAAATATATGTAAAAGGTTTTTCAAATCTTAAAGTGCTAAATAAAAATGAACCATTATTATGTCTAAAGTCAACCCACTGGTCCCAATTCTGCTCCCTGAGGCCAAGCAGAAAAAAAAGCTAATCCTTTTTTTCACCTAACAGCTTAGAAGTATATAGAGTCACTGATGATGCTTACTTTTAGCTTATTTAGGCTTAACTACATGTTTACAGTTCCTTCAGCTGAACCTCCTCCTGTCAGAGGCCTAGGTCATTTCCCACTCTAGCTATGAATCTCCCCTACAGCATAAGGTGATGGTGACAATGAGGGATTTGGAGACAGGAGCCCTGGCTTTGGATCTTGGTTTTTTCACTTGCTATAGAAGTGAACTTGGGAAGGTCAGTGAAGCTCCTCAGGACCCAGTATCTTCATCTGCAAAACTGTTGAATTAGCTGGTAGCAAAGGCCCCTTGCAGTTTTCCTTTTAGGACAAGGACTGCAGCCTGGACTCAGTATCTTCCCCATATCCTAGACTGGGGAGAAGAACCTGCAGCCTCGAGGCCCCATGTGACCCTCTAGGGCCTCAAGGTAACCCTTTGACTGAATCCAAACTTCACAGATCAAATGCCCTTTAAAACAATTTGTTTTGTAAAACTTGGACCCAGTCAAAGGGCTACCCTTGAGAATCTAGAGGGCCACATGTGACCTCAAGGCTGCAAGTTCCCCACCCCTGTTCTACACTATCTTTGAGGACACATTTTCTGCTTGTTTTTTTGCTCCCTGTTGCCCCAACTTAGCCCTCACCCTTACAAAGAGGTCCCATCCTAGACTTCTTAGAACCTAAAGAATTCCATTGTTTCTCAAATACAAGAGAAAAGGAGGCATTGGGTAAGAAACAGAGATGAGCCAGCAACAAAACAGATTCAAATGGGATATTATTCAATTTATCCCTCTCTCAAAGTTGTGTGTGTGCATGATAATGATGACTATCATGCACTACTTATCTAAGGGGAAGGAAAATGAACTGCTGAGTGTATTAAAGTCCTATTTTTAATTCATAGTGTATTGGGAAAGTAAAACCTTCCTTCAAAAAATGAGAGTGTGTGTCTAGCAGGAGTTTTTTGGAAGCCTACCAGTTTAATAAACACAGCTCTGAGTAAATAGCATAAAGAATTTATGAAAATCAGTTTTGCATTTATGTATAGCTTGTTTTTTTGGGTTCTGAGGATGAGCCAATCCTTGTTTGACATTCTTCCCTGGCCATGCAGACTTTGCTCTCCTCCTGTGCAGCTTAGCATGGCCCAGCTGTGAAGAGTTGGGGTAAGAAATCATGTTTATTTAACATGGAGTACACTGGCAGAAGACCATCTCACACCTACCACCCATGGGCATGATGAGGCGGGGCATCCTTCCTGCAGGCCCTCACTTTTCTGAGTTTGAATGGAGGAGAGCATATTCCAGAGGCCTCCTGCTGGGTCTGCAGCATGTGAAAACAGCAGGATCCCGTGCTAGAGACTCTGAAATTCTGTGATTACCTGACTCCTTTATTGGAGATCTTACAGCCAGGCACAGCTTCACTTAGCTCTCTAATCCAGTCAACCTGAAAGTGACTCATTCACTCTTACATTCTCTGGGAAGAAAAACAAACTCCTCCCATGCCTGCTGAGTCTGGAAGCCTTTAGGACTCTTAGTCCCACATTAAGAGGGATAGGAAGATGCTATGCAGTGTATCTTGGAGCAGGATTGAAGACAGTTGAGCTCCAGCCCCAGACTCATGAGAAAATCACTTGTGTAAGTCTGGAATGAGGCCTCTAGTGGTGAGCCTCCCAGTATTTCTCCTCCACTCAGATCATCAACATATATTTACTAAATACCTCCCCTTACTCCTCTTGTACATTTGCTGTTGAATTTTGGAATCAATGGAATGGGCTTTAACATTGATCCCTGGTGGATTTCACTGGCATAGGGCACCTGGGTTTGAGAGTGCTTCCTATTAGCACCCATGACATCAGGCCCTGCCCCTGACACTGCCCAGGACACTCAGAAAATCTGTCAGCCTCTGGGACCAAGGATGGGGGCCACATCACCAGCCTTATACTTCTGCCTGTTTATTTGTCTATGATGATTCACCCTGGTGATGCAGATGATTGGTTCTGAGACTTTGTAGAGCAGCCACAATGAAGGGAGGCAATTCTCTTAACTCTCATAGTATTCAAGTAGATCAGTCCCATTTAAAACATACTCAGTCTACACATCTCTGACCTCACTGATTTGACACAGTAGCTATCTTTAAAAAAAATGATCTCTTCGTTTGTCCAGAGAATCCACTGAAGAGCACCATTTAAGTAGAAAGCCTCCTATTACATTTTAAAAATGATTCAGTTTCTGAAAGCTCTCCTCCTATCATGCTGCGGCATGACATGAACATTGTGTGTAGGGTCACCTGGATTTAAATCATATCTCAGAGGTTGCCAAACTGTAATGACAGTTGTCAAGTGACCTCTCCTCTCTGAGCCTCAGAATGCCCACCTGAAGAGTGGGAATGAAAATATGGTCCCCCAGATTGAGAGCCAGAAGTGAATTTAGAAGTCACCTAATCTAACCCCATTATTATGCAGAGAGAAAACAAGACCAAGCAGAGGGAGTTAACTGGCCAAAGTCACACAGCAATGCCAAGAGTCCAACCCAGGGACTCTGACTCCAAATCCAAAGCTCTACCAGAAAACCTGCCTTGCGTACCTAGCTCATGGGGTTAGTATGAGGAAAGTGCTTGGTCAAACTTGGCCATGGAAATGGTAACAAAGAGTCTATTTTAAGATTATATTTGAGAGAAAGAGTTACCTTGAAGAGGTTATATAACAAGTGAGTTGTGCAGTGATTCTGGTCTATGACTGCCGTGTATGACTACTTCTAAGGGATTGAGTACACGGAAAATATCAGGTTATCTCTTCTGTGGATAAGTAGACTGAATGGCTTTGAAATATGTGTTTCTGAATGAGACAGGAAGGCTTCCGGCATGCTTGGCTGACAGTGGCCACACAACTTAACAAAATGACTCAAATCCATTACTTGTACCCTTTACATCCCAGAAATAGTGACTGCCTGATACTAATAGGGTCCAACAGGGACAAAGGAAGGGGAGACAGAGCTGAAAATGTGTTTAATTAACCATCAAGATAAAGGCCTCAGTCTTTAGGTTCTGAGGCTAGCTTTGAGCTGTGAACCAAAGCTTGGCAAAATCCTCATAACCTTGTATGTTACCCAATAGAACAACAAATCTTCATTTTTGACCCAACAGTTCTGACCTTAGGTACCATCTCAGACACTAGTTGTGTGACTGCAGTCATTAGACTGCTGAGCCTGAGTTCCCTTATCTGAAACTCAAAACACTACATCATAGGATTATTGTAAGGAAAGCACTCAGTCATGAATTCTGTCTTCTCACCTTGGTGCCTTTGGACAGACTGGTCCCTGTGAATGGAATGGCCTTGTTCCTCATCTCTAATGCTTAGAATCTGCAACTCCATTAAGGCTAAGGCCACCTCCTACATGGATCCTCTTGCATGATCTGATAAATTATCAATATTCCACCTCTAAAATTGCCACTTTGTTTTTTACCCATCTTGTATATTCTTATATACTGATACCTTCTTATACACAGTACCTGTTGTTCCTCTCAATAGAACAGAAACTCCTTAAGGGCAAAGGTTGTTTCTTCCTGTATCCCCTGAACCTAGCACAGTGATTGAAATGTAGGAGGTGACTAGTGAATGTTTTTGGAATTGGCATTGCATCTTAAAAAAAAAAAGTAGATTTTGGGGTGGCTAGGTGGCACAGTGAATAGAACACTGGCCCTGGAATCAGGAGAACCTGAGTTCAAATACAGCCTCAGACACTTAACACAAAACCTAGTCATGTGACCTTGGGCAAGTCACTTAACCCCAATTGCCCTACAAAAAAACAAAAAAAAAATAGATTTTGATTGTTATATTTTTTAGCCATGATAACTTCCTCCACATCTTTCCCCCTCTGCTTAATGAATAGAATCATAAATAAAAAGTAGTATAAAAATAATAACCCCAAAAGAAAATAGTTGTGATGGACCTCCCACCTTTACTAAGGGGTGGGGTGGGGACATCTCCATACTTTGGAACTATGGCTGGGTTTGGTTTTCTTCTTTTTTTTGGTTGGATTTTTGTTGTTGTCACTATTTTGTTTGTTTTATTTTGTTTTTGGAAATCTGTAACATTCTGCTTGGATTCTTTCCCAATAGCTGTTCTCTTCATTTGCATCATTTTCACCACATGCCTTTGCTGACTTCACTTTACATAAGTTCATGTAGATCTTCCCAGGCTTCTCTGCATTCCTCACATTTTTAACTTCTTTTTAGCAAAGGAATATTCTATTACATTCTTGGAACAAAATTTAGTCAGTCATTCCCTAATCAATGGGTGGGATTTTTATATTCCCAATACTTTGCTCTCACAAGAAGTTCTGCAACAGACATTTTGGTGATAACAACAATGATTAACATTTCTATAATGCCTACTGTATGCCAGACACTGTGCTGAGTAAGCACTATACTAATATTATGTCATTGGAGCCTCATGACACCTCTAGGAAATTGGTGTTATTATCATCTTCACTTTACAGATGAGGAAACTGAGCCCAGAAGATGTTAAATTTCTTGACATATCTCACAAGTGTCTGTGGCTGAATTGGAACTTATGTCTTTTCCTTGAAATATAAGCCTAGTAATGGAATCTCTGAGTCAAGAGATGTGGGCATATAAGTCTCTTTTTTTGTATAATTTCAAATTTATTCCCAAAATGATTGTACTGATTCATAATTCCACCTATTTATCTGTCTTCCCCCTCTGACATCGACTATTTCCACTTTTTGTCACCTTGGTCAGTTGTTAGGGTCTGAGGTAACACCTCATGACTTTGATCTTAAATTTTAAAAAATTTAAGCTGATTTAAGTGCTTTTACACATGTGTTCCAGTGACACAAGCATACCCTGTGTAGCTCAGAGCAAAGCAGGATCCTCTGAGGACTCTCAGTGGCCAGGCTTTGGGCTCCTCTAGAGACACTGCTTCCATTCTGACTATTCATGACTATTCATGACCAGATAATGGTTCGTGACTCAGCAACAAAAAGCAGTCAGAAAGATCAGAACTTACTGCTCCCTGAATCTTTATGAGGTGATAGAGGGATCAAAAAGCTGGCCCTGAGTTTGTAAACTGATCTGAAACTTTGTCTGTTGCTGATACTAATTGACTCTAGCAAGGTCATGTTCAACCTGAACCTTTCAGTACATTGGACAAGGCTTTGTTGCCTGTTGGAGCACAGCAAGGCATGAGAGACCTTCAGTGTTATCCATAAGCTCATATCTAATATGCTCTGATGTCTTTGGAGAAGATGTAGGGCCCTGAGAGCAAATTGGCTAACACAGCATGCACACACACACACACACACACACACACACACACACACACACGAGGCCAGCCAGGTCTGGGCATGGACAGGAGAATGGAGGAGTGGGGTAGAGGATGGAATTCACTTGTCTCGGTATGCCTGTCTGACTGCATCCCCAAGCCATTTCCTTAGGGCATCTGGCCTTACCAGCAGTGGATGTATCAGCTGTCTCTTTCTCATTATTTAGGATAACTGAAGTTGAGCTGACTGGCAGTGCCCAAACTTGACCAATATGCACAGATTTGTCCCTAGTCTAATATTACCCCAGAAAGTTGGCAGAGAATAAAAGAAACAAACTTGGCATTTTCTCCACACACCTGGCAGAAATCATCCCTCACCCTGGGTGAGGGAATGAGTGGATGTTAGCAAAACTGGCTTCATCCTGCATTTGCATTTTGAGTGTTCTTGTTTTTATTTTTCTCTATCTTTTTAAGTTAGTGTATATAAAAAAAGCCTGTGCTGGTCTTTGTGTATGAGGGATACAAAAGGCTGCTAATTGCACGGGTGCATAGGGACCAACTGAAATAGGTGATCTCTGGTCATTGGCAAAGAGATCCCTGAACTCTGGAGCCCTGAGGGCAGATCTCAAAGCACAGGAAGAAGCTGGCCCAGCCTGAGAACACAGACAATGCCTCTTTTCCAGTGAAACTGGGTACAGGATGTCAAACAGTGCTTCTGAAAGGAGCAAAAAACGTTTTCTTGATCAGAAGGAAACCGAAGTGTGCCATTTAGCATGGCAGACTGGTAAGATGCTTGGCATAGGGCTCAGGCATGTGGCTTGCATAGCCACACACTATCAGACTCATGCTTGGAAAGACTCTTCCTGCCAGCTCTGACATCCCCTGTTCTAAGGCCACTTGCAGCTCTGACATTCCTTGTTCTAAGGCCCCTCTCTCAGATCTGACATTCACTGTTTTAAGGGCCTTCTCAATTCTGATGTTTTTGTTCCTAAAACTTCTCCTAGCACTACTTTATAGGGTAACATGATCTTGTATTTGATTGATATGAAGATCCTAATGAAGTATTCCAAAGGGGCCACATAGTTTCCCCCATGCCCATGCCTTAGACATGGCTAGGGACAGTTTAATTTTCCCTTTCAGGACCTCCTTGCAAAAGACATATTAGTAGGCAGTACATTCCCCAAGGGCCTGGGTTGGTTCTGTTTTGTTCTTAAGTCATCTTACTTAGGTGATGACTTGATTTGGTTTTGTTTTTAAGGGGGAGGCTCAAGGTCCAATGGAAAGTGTGCTTGGAATGGCATCAAGGGGCCTGGATCCAAATATGGCCTCAGTCATTTCCTGTCTGTACGATGTGTGGCCAGTCACTGAATCTTTTAGGAGACTCAGTTTCTTCCTTTGAAAAACTGGCTTCTGAGTTTCCTTCCAGCTAAAGTCTATGAGCTCACATGTGTGCTGGTTTCAATATTAGGTCAAAAGGCAAAAAAGAGACTAGTCTTGAACGTCTTCTACATGTGCAGTCTTGTGGCTCCCTGAGCAACATTGGCAATGCCTGGGTGAAGGCCTCCCCCTCATCCAGCACTTCTAACACCTTTCTATTAACAGTTTGACTAGAGGTAGGGGTGATGAGACATATAATCAGAGAAATGGGGGGGGGAGAAAGGAGAGACAGAGAGAGACAGTGAGAGAGAGGCAGAAAATCAAAGACAGAGAGAGAGAGAGACAGAGTGAGAGAGACAGAGAGACGGAGACAGAGAGACAGACATTTATTAAGGATTTACTATGTGCCAGAGACTAAGTGTTAGAGATGCATATATAAGCAAGCAAATAATCTCTGTCTTTGAGGATTAGAGATTTTGAATACTGAAGAAAAGAGTATCATGGACCTATAGCTATCTGCCTTTCCCAGTGGTTACTCAAATTAATTCTATCTAGAGGGAGACATCATCATCATAGATGATCCAATGGACAGTTTAGAGTCTGATACTCATCCAAAGACCAGCATTCTTTACATGATGGGGGCCAGGACATCAATCCTCCTCTTAGAATCAATTGCTATAACTTACAGAAGGGAGGGACTCAGATATCACCTAGACCAACCCCCTTCATTTAACAGATAAAGAAAATAAAGCCTAGAGATGATGATGAAATTGAACAAAGTCATCCAAGCAGAACTTGGATTCAAACTGAGGTCCTTTGATTGCAGGTCCCAAGTTTTCCCTTCAAGATCTTGCTGCATTTCTCTGATCAGCTCAGTTCATTCTATGACTCAGATGATCTTCTGATTTTTTTTCCTGTCTAGGTTGCCTATTTTTCCCTTTCTCCAATGTATCTTTTTCTCTGTATACATGAAATATCATGGATCTTTTATCTGAGTCTTGGATTAGCTACTGTTATGTAATTTTCTGAAACCTTTTGTCATACCATCCATAGGGTGATAAAGGTTGGTTTTAATTTATGAGAGCTGAGTCTTTGAAGAGAGCTTTGGTATCAAGGAATCTCTGTATCTGCCAGAGATTTGAAAAACAGCTTTTCCCCAAGGGAGGAGACCACAGGGATAGGGAATTATGCCTATTAGTCAGGTATCAGTGACAAACATCACAGGCATCTAATTTCCCGGAGTCCTTGGAAAGGAAATTACATGTGACTGGCTGACCTGCTGGGGCAGTGGCAGCATGGTCTGGGCTCTAACTGAGATTCCTGTTGGCCAAGGGAAGGGTCATGGGGGATGGGTAATCCTTCTGTGTGGGCTTGGCATGTCACCACCTAGTTGTAAGGCAATTCAAATTCTCTAAACATTTAAGTTCTATTTTTAAAAAGGGGGTGCTAATACTTGGCAGAGTCAGAGGCTTTGGGGCATTATGGAAAAGGGCTAGACTTAAGCAACATGCAGAAAGTGAGCATCAAGGACACTGAAGTGAGTGATGGATGACTTGAATTCCAGTGCCAGATGTCAGACTGCTGGCCTGCTGTGTGACCTTGACCAAGTCACAAACTCTCTGGGCCTTCAATCTTCCCATATTCTGATGAATGCTGAAACAACATTCATTCTTCTATACCTTTAACATCATTTTCTTCATCTATGGCATAAAGAGGTTGGAAATTATATTTACAGAAGTGGAAAATACTTTTATGGAAATAAAGATAGACCTGAATGATTAGAAAAAAAATCACAGCTAAAATGGCAATACTACCAAAATGCAATTATTTGCTTATTCGGTATCTTACCAAGCAGCCTACGAAAGTGCATGTTAGATAATTAAAACAAAAATGATAACAAAATTAATCTGTTGAAAGAAGACACATATCTCAAAGGAAATTATGAAAAAAAATAATGGGAATGAAGGTGGCCTAGCAATATCAGATGTGAAGCTACAAAGCAGTCTTCACCAAAATCCTTTGGTACTGGTTAAAATCAAACTAGAAAGGTTAATAAATGGAACAGACTATACAACACACAGGAGGAAATTATAGTAGCTTCTGTCTGATAAGGCTGAGTATACCAGCTACTGAGATAAGGACTTACTGTTTCACAAAAATTCCAGGGAAAACTGGACAGCAGTCTGGAAGAAATTAGGTATAGACAAATATCTCACATCATTTGTCAAGATAAGGTCCAAATGGATACAAGGTTTAAATATGAAATAGAGAGGATCCTTGGTGATGGAAAAGACAATTTTGATTTGGTGTTCAGGCATTCAGTCATTTGTGACCCCATGGACCAAAACACACCAATACTGTCTGCCCGAGGGGTTTTCTTAACAAAGATGTTAGAGTAGTTCTCCATTTCCTTCTCCGATAGATTAAGGCAGAGTTTAGATGAATTTGAAGGGTCCCACAGTTAGTCCATATGTGAGGCTAGATTTGGCCTCAGGTCTTCCTGACTCCCGGCCCAACATTCTGTTCACTGAACCATGTAGCTGCCTCCAGCAATTTTCATTATATCACATTAATTCAAGTCAGCAAGCATTTATTAGGTACCCACTATGTGAAGACATTGGGATAAATGCTGGGGATACATAGAAGAGACTACTCTTAAGGAACTCAGAGTTAATTATGGCAAACACAGCTCTTTACAAACACTTTATATATAGGAGAAATGGGAAATTATATCAGAAGGAAGGCACTAGCATCAAGGAGATTAAGAAAGGTTTCTGCTGGAAAGTGAGATTTAAGCTGACACTTATAGCAAGGCAGAGAAAGCAGTAGGCAGAAAAGAGGAGGGAGAGCATTCTGGGCATGGAGAGTAGCCAGGTGAGTGGCTAGGTGGCCAGTGAATAGAGTTCCAGCCCTGGAGTCAGGAGGACCTGAGTTCAAATCTGACCTCATACACTTAACATTTACTAGTCATGTGACCTTGGGCAAGCCACTTAACCCCAATTGCCCTGCCTTACCCCCTTCAAAAAAGCAAAAACAAGAGAGAGAGACAGAGAGAATAGCCAGGCAAAGTAGTCAGAGTCTGGAGATGGAGTGTCCAGTGCAAGAAACAGCAAGGAGGCCAGAGCTACTAATCGCAGTGTGTGGTAGGGAAGTGGGGGGTAAGAAGAATAGTTAATTCTGCTCAACTTGGAGATCCCTTTTAATTTTTTGTGACTGTGTTACCCAACACACGGCCATTCAGTCAACCATACCCCAAAGAAACCCCTGTTACTTGTAGCTTTTGAACCTCTAATTGAAGACCCACTGAGGCGAAACACACACTTCTCAAAAGCCATTCTTTGAACTTTTCTATGATCAGTTGTTAGTAAGTTTGTTTTATTTTCTCTTTTTACCGTGACATCATCTAAATGCGTCTCTCTGTACCTACCTCCCATTGTTCCTAGTTCTGTCCTTGGGGTTGAATCAGAGCAATTCTAAGGTCTTTTCCAAATGACAGGCTTTCCAAAACTTTAATATGGTGATCAAGTCTTCCTCCAGCCTTTTCTTCTCAAGGCCAAACATCCCCAGTTCTTTCCAAGCACTCATCATTTGGCATGGCCTCAAGGCTTTTCACTATTATGGTTGTCCTCTTCTGCAGGTGCTCCAGGTTATCAGGGCCCTTCCAACTGTGGTGCCCAGAATAGGACACTTGATTCCAAATATGATCAATGATTAAATAACAAGAATATCAATGCCTTTTTTTGGAACTTGTACCTCTAGTAATTCATCCCAAGTCCCTTTATTCAGGTACCAGCTAGAACAGAAGATGACTCAAAAGTCACTTCCAACTTCAAGAGTAAATTCTCTCATTAGTTGCTAGATCCAAGTTTTTGGAACTCATTGACCATGTCTCTTCCTAACTTTCCACAGTCAGTGAAGGGAACTCATATGTCAAGTCTCTGACCTATGGTCTCCCTTCATCCAACTCCACACTTCCTATTGCCCCAAAACATGTCCCAGAAACTCTGGATAATTTCCATGGTTCTGATTGACTATCATGACAATTTAGATGAAGCACTTAGTTTCTTCTCATCTCTAAGTTCCTTTACAACACAGCAGCATAGCAAATACTTACCAGCTTTTTTTTCATGCATAAGTCACTAAAATCATGGGAACCACTAGGGCATGGTCACTTTCAGCCATATAAGTACAAGGTTTGAAAGAGCTGATGAGCTTATAAAAATGGCAAGAGCCTTAACTCAACTCTACTGATTCAATGAACTCAAAATGAACTTAGAGTCATAGGTGGGAATAGAACTTAAAATAGAAATAGGTGGGTTGAAGATGTTGTGGTGCATTTGAGGGAATGGGGAATTTCCCATTCCTAAAGTGCTATCATCCACAAAATATAAAGGGGTCACCACCCTCCACCATGGAGTACCACGATATTTTTTAAAATGGTTTTTCCCCCTAATTGTGACTTCTCTGTAATACAGTCACTCAACCTCTTTAGACTTTACTATTATTTTTTTCTAAAACTATGATTTCCCTGGCACAGAAAATTACCAGTGAGGAAACATTCTCTACCAGTGAATATCAGCACCTACTGTGCAACTTTGAAGGAGTTTTAGAGTGTTAGTCTGTGAAATTGATTTACCCAGGGACAAAGAGCATATGGACCCAAGGCTTCCTGATTCAAAGTCTAGCTCTGTATGTGCCATACCAATAATTTCCAAATACTCAGAATGAGCTGCTGAGATCTGATGGTCATCCCATTTGGTAATTAGACTTTCTATTCTTATCTGAACTGGACTTCAGGCAACAAAATTCCAAAAATGAAAGTGACCTCAGTATACATTTAGTGCAACTATTACCTGGCCAGGAATCCCCTCCAGAATATTCCTCATGAATGGTCATTGCCAGAAGAGGTGGGAGGGCTATTAATTCTAAAGGGATGCCACTCTACTTTTGATGGCTCTGATCATTAGTACATTTTTTCCTTACATCCAACTACATCTCCTCAACTTCCTTTTCCACTCTAAGAGACCAAGTAAAATAAGTCAATGCAAATTGTTCTTTATCATGAAAACCCTTCAAATACATGAAAACAGTCTTAATGCCTCCAATTCTTCTCTTCTCCAAACTAAAAATCTCCATTTGCTTGAACTTGTCCTTTTATGTTATCATCTAAATCCCTCTTACTATCATGTTCACACTCCCATGGATATCCTAGAGATAATCAATGTACTTTCTGAAAGGTGATGCCCAGAAATAGACATGGTGTTCCAGGTGATCCTCCTGCCAAATGGCTGTTTGTAATTGAGCTAGTCACTTCTCCTTGGGCCTTAGTATTTTGATTTGGAAAAAAAAATAAAAAGTAGGACTAGATCAGTGTTTGCCAATCTAATTTCTTTCTAGAACTTTGAAATACACTGATGGAGTCCATAAATTCTGGTAAATGGTTTATTAAACAGCCTCAGGATAAAGAGCAGATATAAAGGAAAGAAGAAAATAACATGTTTTATACTTTTTAAAACTGATGGAAAAGTGTATTTTCCTACATGAATAATTTCTTATTTAATATGTCAGAGAGAAAAAATATTGCTAGCATGTACATTTTCTCAAATAACTCATCAAATTGTGTGAAATGCCAAGGCTCCATAGAGCACAGTTTAGGAATTACTAGCCCAAGTGATCTCTACATTCTCTTCTAGCTTTGAGATTTAATACTCCAACTTCTACAAGCTCAGTCTGAGTCAATATGAGTTAATAGTGAAGGATGGATTTTGTCTAAAAGGATATGGTGACTTTAGAAACAGAAAACTCAATATTTCTTGACCTAGTGATACATCAGTCAAAAACAAAAACACCTCATGTCATCTTGGGTTGCATGAAATGAAGGGAGACGATAATCTTGAGGTCCTTCTCCTTAGTCTTTATATCTAGAGAGACTATTAAGTTAAGAGTTGAGCATTATATTTTAGGAGGGACACTGACTTCAATGGAGGAGAATAATTAGTTTGGTGAGAGAGATGAGATCATGACACATGGAAATAAATCGAAGACATGTTTAACCTGGCACAGAGAAGAGTTGGGGTTGGGTGCAACATGAAATCTGTCTTTGAATAAATATTTCTAGTGGCATCATGTGGAAAAGATGGTAGATTTGTTCTGCTGGGCCCAAGGAATGAGGCATAGGGAAAAGAAAATTAAAGGGAGAAGGAGAGAGAGAAGAAAAACTGCAGTGATGTTAGAGTTTCCTGGTAGTAGAAAGGGATGCATTAGAAAACCTTCAGGCAATGTGATAGCCACCTTCCAATTTGGCATTAATTTATTGCAGAATTTTGGATTCCATAAATTCAATCCAAATTAACCAATGTTTCTTCAGTGCACTTAGTACCCATTGAGCATAAGACCCTTTTCTTGGTGTTAGTAACAAAGATAAAAAATGCCAGATGGGGGCTGCTAGGTGGCACAGTGAATAGAGCACTGGCCCTAGAGTCAGGAGTATCTAAGTTCAAATCCGGCCTCAGACACTTAACACAAAAACTAGCCGTGTGACCTTGGGCAAGTCACTTAACCCCAACTGCCCTCCAAAAAGCAAAAAAAAAAAAAGCCAGATGCCCTTTTCTCAAGAAATATACAATCTAATAGGGCTGTTAGGATGTAAACAACAGCAAAAAGTATGATAAAGTTCAGAATGTAAGGAGTCAGAGCAGAGGACCAAAGAAGCACTCTAAGAAATGTTGAGGATGGAAGGGTAGTTTTTAGCTGGGGAGAGGGTGTTAGAGTGAAAAAAACTAAGGCTATGTGGAAGAGGTGAGCTCTCAGCTTGACCTTGAAGAAAGAAAAGGATGTTAGAAGGCAGTGATGGGTAGGTAAGGAGTGTATTCAAGGCATTGAGGGAAGCAGAGAAAGGAGATTACATGTCTGAATGAGTTCTGGAAAACTTAGCATACTTGAAATCACAGAAACCTAGATCCAAATCCTAACTCAGACATATACCATGCAACTCTTGGCAAGTTACTTCACCTCTAAGACTCAGTTTCCACAATGCTAAACTAGGGGCTATAATAGCACCTACTTCATTGGGTTGCAGATCAAAACAGATAATATACAAGGAATGTGTTGCCCACTTTAAAGTGCTATGTCAATACCAGCTACTGCTGGAATTAATCTGTAACAGTGATGACCTGTCCGTGGTTCTCAATCTGTGAAAGAAGGCCACTGAAACTCTGCCCAGATGCTTTGCCTTTGCTTTATTTGAGTCCAGGTGTGGATTCCATAAATAGATACTCTGCTCTGCAGCTGGAGCCAATTGAATGGATTCTATGCAGTTTCACCCATGCAGGAGAGGTCCTATGCAGTTTCATCTATAAACACAGCAAGGAGCCCAGATGCCTTGCTGGTTATTCATTCAATAACATTCAACAAACATTTATTAAACAGTTATCTCTCACACTGGCTGCTTCCCAAAGAGTTTTAGAGATTGTTAAAGGTATGATTCAATTACAGATGAGGAAACTGAGGGTAAGGGTAAAATGACATCTACAAAGTTGCCTAGCTCATAAGAAACAGGATGGAATGTGATCCTCCATCTTCTGACTGCTTGTAAGTGACTTCATGATATCAATCAGATTTTTAAGGATAGAAGATATGCTATAAATACTGTAGTCTTCCTATTCATTTTACAGATCAGACTTAATCTTGAAGCAAGCACTGATCTCTGTAAGAGCCTACTAGCAGTAAGTGTTGTAAACAGGATTCTAGCCCAATTCTTCTGCTGACTCAAAGTTCACACAGTCTGCCCTTTCTTGATAACAATGTACAATATGAGAGAAGTCTCTTCAGAACTGCCTGACCAAAGGAATCCTTCCCTGGCAGCATCTAGTGGCTTGTCTTCACTCCACAATGCATGTATGACTTCTATTACCATTCAGGAACTGTAGCACCAATTGTGGAGAGACATGTCTCCACTACTTTGCTTTGGGAAGAGTGGAGTGTTCCTAGCTAGGTATCTAACTGGGAGTGGAATGGTTCCACCCCTGGTCATAGTGAATCAAAGTGCTGGACACAAGAATCAATCTACTATTTTCTGTAATGAAGTTCACCATTTTGAGGCTTTACCATTATATACTAGCAGGAAAAGCAATCAGAGTGAAAAGCAACCAGTCATATGTGATTGACATAATTTGCTCTCCCTTAATTACAAGGATATTTGTCCATGATCAGTACTTTCCTCCTCACCTAAGATATCTACCTCTTTTCCTTCAAAGACATAAGCCCCACCTCCTTTGTCATTCATTTTGCTCAGTTTGTTCTTTCTCCATTTCAATTAAACAACTCAATTATAATTACCAAATACTTATTGAGAATAGAAAGTCATGGCTTCCTCACTACAGGCATACAGAAATGAAAACATCATTGCTTTCAGGGAGTTCTTGGTCTCCTACAAAGATATTTATATAAATAGCATTATATGATGGGATGAGATCCTAATGGATAAACACCACAAGAGGTCACACGAAAAAGAGAACATTTTCATGTAGGGATATCAGAAAAGTTTCTGTAAGAACTCCAGATGGGTCTTGAAGGATAGGTCTGATTTAATCATTCAGAGATTAATGTGGGAGAAGATAGGAACATTTCCAGAGTAATAAATATTATGAGCAAAGAATGCATAGCATAAATTCAAGGAATATTGAGTAGTATGGATTGGCTGGAACTTGGTGTGGGCAGAGGAAAACAGAAGCTATAAGATAAAACTTTATTAGTAGGGTGAAGCCATATTGGAAAATACATTGAAGGCCAGGGCAAAAAATCACTTTGGAATTGATCTTCCATTCTGCTTTCCCTTTTAGTCCCTTTTTGTTACTTTTCTCAATTCTCTAAAATATTTTTAAAAGCAGTAACTGATAATCATATGATACTTCATTGTTTATACTTTCTGAGACATCTAAAAGTGGCATAGTAGAGAATTAGATTGATAGAAATAAATTTGAATCCTACCTTAGAAACTCACAATCTATCTGACCCCAGACCAATTACTGTCTCAGTTTTAGTTTCTTTGTCTCTAAATTTAGATAGCAATAACAATTTCATCACAAGATGAGGAAACATAAGTAAAATATTATTCAAACATGAAAGAGCTATAGAAATGTTAACTATTATTACAAAGTGTTTGTCCTGGTCTTCCTTAACAGTGATGGCCCCAAAATTATGGTGGGTGATGACTATGTGATAGGACCCATTCTCTCAATGTGTCTATCTTGAGAGATAGATATCTCTCGATATCTATAGATAAGGTGATTGCCACCCTGATCTGTGCTAAAGTATAATCCTCTGAACCTCCTTTTAAAGTAAATAGTATTTTTTCCAATTACATGTAAAAATTATTTTCAACATTTATTTTTTAATATGATTTTACTTTTAAATTTTTCTCCCTCCTTTCCTCCTTTCCACCCTCCCCAAGATAGAAAACAATGTGATACAGGTTATACATACACATTCATGTTAAACATATTTCTACATTAATCATTTTGGGAAAGAACAGAACAAAAGTGAAAAAGACAGAAAAAAGTGAAAATAGTATGTTTCAATCAACATTCAGACTCTTTCTCTGGATGTGGATAGCATTTTCCAATACAACTCTTCTGGAATTGTTTTGGATCATTGTATTGCTAAGAAGAGCTAAGTCTGTCTTAGTTGATCATTACAAAATGTTGCTGTCACTATGTACAATTGTCTCCTGGTTCTGCTCACTTCACTCTGCATCAGTTCATGTGAGTCTTTCTAGGTTTATCTGAAATCTGTCTGCTCATCATTTCTTATACCATTACATTTATAAACCACAACTTATTCATCCATTCCCCAATTGATGGACATTCGAACAATTTCTGATTTTTTGCTACCACAAAAAGAACTGTATAAATATTTTTGTACATGTGGGTCCTTTTCCCCTTTTCTGACCTCTTTATGGTACAGACCTAGAAGTGGTATTGCTGGACCAAAGGGTATGCACAGTTTAGTTGTCCTTTGGGAGTGAACCTTCTTTGAACACACAAAGCAATGCATATCACTATAGCACAATGCATGGCCACAGTGTCTGAGGGGAGTAGATTAGTTCTTTCAGGTCCCTTCCAGCTCCAAAGCTCAATAAGTCTATGATTCTGAGATCTTGTCTCATCCCAAAGTATCTTAATTCTTATTATTGATATGATGGTCATCATCATCTTCATCTTTGGCATCATCATCCTCATCCCCAGTAGTAGCACTTGCATTGCTAGAAGTTTTTACAGTTGACTAACGCCTTTCCTTAAAAAACATCTATGGTTTTGACAGTGCAGTCATTCTTATTACTATTTAAGAGTTGCAAATTCCCTGAGGCATAGACCAGGGAAGTAACTTGCCCATGATTTTATAAATAATCAGCACAGGTGAGGTTTGAACCCAGGTCCTCCAAATGCCAGTTTGGTCCTCATTCCAGGCTGATCACACCAACTCTGAGGGCTCTGAAATCATTAATGAACAAAATTAGAAACATGGTTCAGATGTTGAATAATAAACTAAGTCATCATCAGATTTTAACATGAGCATATACCAGTGCCATGATAGATACGCCTGATAGATGGGCCATAGGATAACACTTGGGAATCATTGCAGAGCGAAATGATGATGTATCTGTGGTTTTGGGAATATCATCAACAAGCAAAGAACTGTGCTGAGCACTGAGAGAAATTGAGTTGAGGACATAGGAGCTTAGAATTGAATGAGACTTCAGAGGTCATCCTGGATGACAAGTTGCAATAGCCTTGACTCTAATCACAAGGGTAACCTCATGATATTCCATGACTGTATATTCCATTAGGGGATTCCCCTCCTCTTTTTTTCTTTCCAAGTTTCACATTCAAATAAGAGTTTTAAATATTGATAGGACAGTCTCCATTCTAATGGAGTTCACAGTCTAGTAGGAGGAAGGAATGAAATAGAAAAAGTTATAGTACATGTATACACATACACACATACCTATATGCACATGCGTGTGTGTATTTATACAAACACATACATTATATGTGTCTATATGTGTGTGTGTGTATGTAGGAGGATGTACACACACATATAGCATACTGTGATAAGTGCTTTAGAGGGGCCAAATAAAATGCTCACTGAAGTCCAAGGGGGAAGCTTCTTATGTAGCAGAATCAGGATTTGGTCGTTTATACACACCACTCAAGTTGAGCCTTCCTTGTAAAAATACAGTTCAATCCCTCTCTCCAGATTCACCTGTTCTTTCCAACCTCCATCATTTCTGAGTCTCCTTCCTTCAATGTATCTGATCTTAAGGCCTCACCAGAGTTCATAGGAGCACGGATTTAAATCTGGAAGTAAACTCAGAGCCTGTTTAGGCCAACTCCTTCATTTTATTGAGGAGAAAACTGAGACCTGGAAAAAGGAAGGTATTTGCCTTAAGTAATAAAAACAGAAAACGGCAGAGGAAAGGTTTGAGTCCAGGTCCTCTGACACCACCCCCAGGGTTCTTTCCACTGTATCACACTGTCTAGACTGAATTCTTGGTCATCAATGTTCCTTCCTGCCTCTCTTCAGCCCTACATGTTACCCACTTTCTCATTTTGTCCTCATGACAAATTATGTTTCTTTCTCTCTGTCTCTGTCTCCCTGCCTGTCTCTATCTCTGTGCTTCTGTCTTCTCTTCCTCTCTCTCCCCATTCCCTGCCCCTTCCTCTTTCTATTCTACATTTTTTCCTTTTTTTCTTTCTTTTCCTCCTTCCTTCCTCTCCCTTCTCCAATATATTCCTACTTGTCTCCTCTGAATCTTAGTGGATAGCCTTTTCAAATACTCATACGTGTCCATCTGGATCTCTCCTCTGTCCTTTCTATGAGTGTCACATAGTGCTAGCACACACACCACTGACAGCCTCCTCTAAGCTGAGGGGAGAGGATGTAATAGATCCAATATTCTTCTGGTTAATTTTTTCGTGGTATTAAGGATATAGCAAGAGAATCAGAAAATGCTACCCAGCAACCAGAAGACATGATCATAGAAAACAGATATCCATCATCTCATCCCAGAAGGATGGAGTGTCATAAATGTTTGAAGTGAAATCAGAAAAAACTCAACCTGAGATTCACCTCTGGTGCTTGCTACTTATATGAACATGGAAAAGTCTCAAAACCTGTGATATGTCAGTGTGTAAAATATTACAAATTGTGAATTTAAAAATACCTGGAAATATCTACAATAAGAAAAAAAGTGACCAACTAGGGGAAATACATTGAATCAAATATAAAAAAAAGATTTGAATATATATGCATGTATATATTCACACAATATATATACACATACATAGACATACATATATAAACATAGATATAACTATACATGTCTGCATATATGCATATGAATATATAGATATAGTAACATATATACAGTTGTATGTATATAAAACAAATATAGATACATCCACAAATATCAACGTATAAACAATAGAAATATATAAGACAAAGAGTCATCCCCCAAAAGATATATTGTCAAAGTGATGAACAAACAATTCACAAAAGCAAAAACTTTTAGGAGGGGGAAAGGTAGGACAATTGGGGTTAAGTAACTTGCCCAAGGTCACACAGCTAGTGAATGTTAAGTATCTGAGGCCGGATTTGAACTCAGGTCCTTCTGATTCCAGGACCAGTGCTCTATTCACTGTGCCACCTAGTTGCCCCAAAAGCAAAAATTTGAACTCTTAACAACCACATGGTAGAATAACCAAAATCATAAATAAGGGAAATAGAAAACAAAATAACCCTTAAGTTTCACAACAATTCACCACATTGGCAAACTAGAGAAAAGATGGGAATGACCAGAACTGAAGGAGCTATGAAAGAACAGGAACCTCTTTTTTTTTCTTTTTGGAGCTGAATTCTTACAACCATTCTGGAAAGAAATTTGAAATTATGTAAATAAGATAATTAAAGTATAATTGGTCATTGATGCAGAAATTCCATACTGGCGCTTTCCCCCAAGACAGCTATTGACAAAAAGATAGGCTCCATGTACTCTAATGTCTTTGTAGCACCATTGTGTGTGTGTGTGTGTGTCTGTGTGTGTCTATGTGTGTGTCTGTGTGTCTGTGTGTCTGTGTGCATGTGTGTGTGATAGTAAAAGATAGGAAACAAAGCTGATGCCTTTGAGTAGGGGATGAGTGAATAAATCATAGTACATGAACATAGTAGATTACTGCTGGGCCATAAGAAACAATAAGCATGATGAATATAGAAAAGCATGAAAAGAATTGCATGAATTGATCTAAATCAAAGTAAAAACTAAGAAAATAATATATACAGTGGCTATAGCAATGGAAATGGAAATTTAAAAAATACTAAACAATTGAAGCTTAGCCACCAATAAGGAACCTGAGGAAACAAGTCCTCCATCTCTTTAGCAAAGGAGAACATTGCATTTAATTTCAGATTTTTAAAAATTATATTGATTGACTTTTGTCATTTTCCCCCTTCTGCTTTTTTAATGTCATTTGCTACATGAGATGGTTCTCTGGGATGGGGAAGGAGGGAGGATGCAAGAGGAATTCTAGGTAATACTGAAACAAAGGATAGTGATGCAATTTTAAAATAAAATGTTTCATGCAATGTTTTTAAAGAGTCAGACCTAGTAAGTGAAGGTCCTGATGTTTAGGAATCAGGTTCTACTTGTGGTAGTGGTTGTGGATGTGGAGGAAGTCCTTAGATATTTGCATAGAAATGCCATTCCATTGCTGTGCAGAGGGCTGTGCTCATTTTGAGTAAGGTTGGGCCATGCTATATGGGGTAATTTCTCAAGCAAACTGATATCAAATCAGTTTATGTAGACTAATTTAACCTTGAACAAATTGAAACAAATAAAGTACATTCTAATGTAAAAAAAAAAAGGTTCATAGAATTTAATCCACACTTACTGAGTTGGATTTTTTTTAAATAGCTACCAATGTCACAAAACAATCATTTTGTGTATGGGGGATTGGGGAGGAAGGAAGCTAGTTCTATTACGTGGATGCAAAAGAGTATTACAAGCTTCACAGGTACCCAGGAGTTTCACATACTCCAAGAAATGCTGAGCTGGCCATCATAATGACCTCATCATGGGTCTCTGTGGCTTGTTTCAATCAGAAATCCAGAGCAACCTACATGTTTATCCTGTAATTCAATCACCTTCACCTAATTGAATAAAAAATTACATTTATCAGCCTAATGCTATCACATGTATTGATTGCATTTTGCCCTAGTGCTGTTAGTTTGGGGAATGAAGAATGGAGCTGTTTGCTGTCTGGCTCAGTTGGCAGGAGGGCCCAATGGAGAAGCAGGAAGTGGTGAGGTGAGCAGAAGCTTCCCATCCATCCTGGGCAGTGGCAGCTCATTGGGCTTGGAGTCAGTGGATAGGAGATAGGATCGGAGCTCTGCTTCTTACAAATGACCTTGTAACTTCAACAAGCCTTTTTCCTACACTGTCCCTCAGCTTCCTCATAAGAAAATGTAATATGTTGGGCTGAAAAAATTTTAAAAGGTCTTTTCATCTTGAAACTTCCTGATTAGAGCACAAGGATTTGGAACACAAGAAGAGAAGTGGAAGGGAGCTTAGAGACTCCTTCTTTCATGATCAATCCTTGTTAATTACCACTGTACCCATTTGTGGTGATGCTACAGGTACATTTAAGCTATGAGGAAAGTTTCTGGGATTATGGAGACATTCCTTGAACTTGGAATTTGAAGATTCACATTAGAATGCTAACTCAGCTACTAATTATTTGTGACCTTAGGCAAGTCATTTCTCAGTAGGTCTTAGTTTTCTCTTTTGTGAAGTGAGGGCATTGAATTCAAGATCCTTTGAGTTGTAAAGATTTCATGACTCAAATTTGAACTGAAGATGTAATGGTTCTCAAATTTCCTTTAAAATATTTATTGATTGATTGATTTAAAAATAATAATAATAGCTTCCCTCTCCCCTCATCCCTCTCTCGACTGCTCACCCTCTTTTCTCCCCTTCCTTGACCCATTTCCCTTCCCTCTCCCTCTCTCCTTTCCCCTCCCTCCCCCTTTCCCTCCCTCCTCCCCCTTCTCCATCCTTCTTTCCATCCTTTCTCCTTCCTTTCTTCCCCGGCCTAGACGATGCCATGGTGGAGACGGCCAAGGAGGCCAGGGAGCCTGCCGAGGCAGACATCACGGGCCTGTGCTAGGACATGTTCTCCAAAATGGCCACGTACCTGACGGGAGAACTGACAGCCACCAGTGAAGATTATAAACTTCTGGAAAATATGAACCTAGCTTGAAGTATCTAGAAATGAAAGATATTGCAGTAAACATAAGGAGAAACCTAAAGGACTTAAACCAGAAATATGCAGCACTTCAGCCTTCTCTGGATCACATCACTTTAATTGAGGAACAAGTAGCAGCTCTTGAGCAGGCAGCTTACAAGTTGGACGCATATTCAAAGAAACTAGAAGCAAAGTACAAGAAGTTAGAGAGGTGATGAAAGAATTCTTTAGCACAAAGACTTTATTAACAAGAATGTTTTATAAAAAACACGTGCGATGGAACTTATCATTAGGCTTCAGTTCCTAAAAGGAAGCTTTGCTGCTGATCCAAGGAGATTCCCGACCCCACTTCTGGCTGAATGTGTAACTGGCCACCCCGGTGTTTTCCTCAACCTGTACCCCTGGAACCCCATCTCATCGTGTGCTTCCTTGTGTGCCCTGGACCAAGGCTCAGAAATCAGGATCAACCCGGTCTGGAGCTGGCGCAGATGAGCGACTCGGCTCCTGTCTCCTCACCTGCCCCCCCCTTCTTACCTGTTCTTCAACATAAATAATAAATGCCAACGTATGAAAATAATAATAATAATAATAAACCAACTACTTGTTAATACAACCTATTTATGAAATAATCATATTTTCAGAAAATACTAGTAGTGACATAGTTTTACATATTTTTTGTAAATCTAATATCCAGCTTAAGAGAAGACAGCAGGTTTGCCTGTCTGCTTCTGCATTTAAATTGTTATAATAGGTTTTTTCAGGAGTATCTTAAAAGGTAAATAATGCCATCATATTATTATGAAAAATAGTTTTGACCTCTCAGATGCCCTGAATGGATCTTGGGAGCCCCAGAGTTCTATTGACCATGTTTTGAGAACTACTGGATTAGAGTATCCCTTTGTACTAGCTCTGGAGATGGGATTTACTCAGAACCCAAATAAATGGTATAGGTGAGGGCAGGGTTTGATGTCTCAGACAGAAGGACAAAATCATGGCAAAGCTGTTTAGCAGCACCTTGTGAACCACACGGAGCAGGGGCCATAGTGGTGTCAGTGAGCGGAATCTCATTTGCTTGACCTATAGAGAGTCACCAGAGCTACTAAATAGACTGTCTTGTTTGAAGTCATGGCATCACCATGAGGCTTAGCTGGTATTGTGTCCCTAAAATTGCTTGCCTAGTCCAGTGGTCATAGGGCTCTGTTTCTTGCTATAGCTGGACAGCTTCTCTTGATGTTTGCTTGAGTCAATCTAATCCCCAAAGCCCTAGCTCAGTATTTATACCTGTCCAAGATGCTAGAGATACAACGGTATAATGGACACTGTCCCTGGCCTCCAGGACCTCACATTCAAGAGGGGAGATACCACATGCAGACAATCAGGAACCGATATAACTCTGTAGGGAACAAATAGACCAATGGCCAAGGGAGGCAGGAAAGACTTTCTGTAGGAGCCCCCTCTGCCCTACTACCTGGTGTTAAGTACTGACTTCTGGTAAATTATTAAATATGTCAGTCAGTCAACAATCATTATTTTTAAATTAAGCACTTGATATGCAAGTGTTTGGGATTCAAAGAGAAGCAAAAGGCTCATTGACAGAACTAAAGTCACTCCCGCAGTGATCAAGCCACTGCAGAGCCCTGAATTGTTGCTGAGCAGTTCCTGATTGGCTAAGACTGACACAACAGTTCTGTGGATGTGTGTCCCAGAGTCCCTAAGGAGTGACTGTAAGCAGAGATATTGTGTCTCAATAAATCCTCTGATTCATAAGCAACTAATTTGACAGCTTTGCCCAATGCTTCCTGGCTCAGCCTCAGATCAGAGGCAGTCCATTGGCTGGATCGATATAGCTGACCCAGTGTTGATCCAGTGTTATCAGACTTTGCATCTTTTCTAGAACCCAGGACAGAATTCTGTACACAGAAGGTATTTAATACATGTTTATAGAAAAGGTAGTTGCTGCTCCTGTTTCACTGATTCCCAGTGGGGCTGGGCTCTTACTGTCTACAATCAGGACATAGATGCACAGCCCTGTTTCCATCCAGACAAGACAGAGAATTTGGAGTCTGGCTTTTTTTCTGATTTGCATCCAAAAGGTTGGTTGCTTAGGGCTGTTATCTATGAATTACTCACTTTAAAAAATCAATTCTCACTGGCTTTGTGGATTGTCTGAAGGGAGAGCATTTTAATTCTCCTACTAGAATGCCTTTAAGGTGAGCAAGGCATTGAGGGTTGATGAGCTATCATTTACCTACCCACTCCCAGACCCAGGGTTGTAGGCTCTCTTCTCCCCTCATTTCTACCATGAGTAGACCACCTAGAATTCAGTAATAAAGGTGTTGAATATGGCAGTCAAATTCTATTGGAGATGCAGGAAAACTGACATTCTTTTTTTATACCAATGCAGAACGTTTACCTCAGCAGTTAATGAGTTCCACATAATGAAAAGTCTTCAAGCAAAGCTTGGATGACCATCTTGTCAAGGTTGATCTAGAGAAGATTTGTTCTGTGAAATAGGTTGGGACTATATGTCCTCTGAGGTTCCTTCCGCCTCAGAGAGCCTGTTGTTCCATGGTTACTTCTTTAAGACATCTATGTTTTTATTTGTTTGGGTAGTCACTTCACATTCCCAGATTCCTTCCAACTAGTGGCTTCAGGAGTTGCTGGTGACCAAAAATCAGGTGATGAGTCTAAACAGAGTCAAGCTGGTCCTCAAACTCAGAACCTTTCCATTGTGTTAAGACCTCTGGCAGTCCACAACCAAGTAGCATAGGCGTTGAAAGTTCAGGGTCACCACAGCAGTGAAGGGAGCCATTGTTTGTCTCTTAAATGTGTGCCTTCTGTCTCAGAAGGCAAGGATCTGACAAACTCTGCTTTTGCCCATTTGGAAAAGGGTGCAAAATAATCCTTCCTCAAGTTCAGAAGTGAAATGTCCTCCCCAGCAAGTCTCATATCTTTTCTCAGAGTCTAATCATTCTCATTCTGTACCTAAATCAGACGCTTTAAAAGGATAGCTGCAGAGCTGGAAGAGGCATTCATTAGACATCATCTATTTGAAGACTCCCATGTTACAGATTCATGAAATGAGGCCCAAAGAGTACAAAGAACTTGCCTTGGAAGTTCATGAAGGTAATAAGTCAGAGTCAACCTATGAGTGTAAGTCTTTGGCCTCCCAACCCAATGCTCCCTTATGCAATGCTCCCTCCCTCTCCAGACTTCTTTATCTTTTCCCTAGCAGCCTTGTCTCCTCTTCCCTCAACCTCTAGCTCCCACTTTCCAGTTCCTCTTTGTCTTCTTCTATTATATCTTAAGCTCTTTGAGGGCAGGCATTGTCTCATTTCCTAATCTGCATTCTGAGTACTTAGCATAGTTCATGGCACAAAAAAAAATTTATCTATCTCACCACATGTCTATCTTTTGGCTATCTATATCTCTTTATCTACCTATCAGCACTCTCTCTCTCTCTCTCTCTCTCTCTCTCTCTCTCTCTCTCCCTCTCTCTCTCTCTCTCTCTCTCTCTCTCTCTCTCTGTTCTTCCCTCCCTTCCTCTCCCCTCCCCTCCCCCTCTCTCGCTCTTTGTGTATGTATGTTCTCTATCTCTGTCTCTGTCTCTGTCTCTCTCCCTTTCTTTCTCTCTTTGTCACTCCTTCTCTCTCTCTTTCTCTCTCTCTCCTTCCCTCCCTCTCCCTCTTTCCCTCTCTCCTGATTACCTGTCTTGCCTATATGCCTATCTGCAAATATAACTATCTATGAAAAAGTGAAGGAGTGGACTTGGAATTACAGTAACTGAATAGAGTTCTGGAATTTATAGAATTTAACCACGGGCAAATTATTTGCCCTCTTCATGGTTCATTTTTTTCTTCTGTAAAACGAGGCTTATTAAACTCTCATTCCCTGCCTCCTGGTGTTGTTGGGAGGAAAGGTCCTAGTAATTCTTCAAGTATTTAGGCAATGGCAGACAATATGATATGAGAGGCTATTCCAAGGGGGTGAAACTATCATCCACACCAAGAGAAATGCTACCCCTTCCCCCAAGATAAGAAGCTTTGGAGTGCACCAGAGAGTGACTCCCATTGTTTACCAAAAAGGCTAAAAACTAAACTCTGCTTGCTTAATCAAAGGCAAGCATCAGCTCTTTGGGAAATACATATCTATAGAACAATCCAAGGTAGAGAAAAGAAAGGAGTCTTGCTGTTTGGTGGGTCCAGAATTGGCACTATCCAGCTCAGAGACCTTGGGCAATTCCCCTTCTTTCTCTGAGCCTCAGTCTTACCCTCTGGACAAAAAAAATGTATGGAATCATCCCCAACCTGCCTGTGTAGAGGATATAGTGAGAGGCAGGATGGGAAAGCGCTTTGAAATACACACAGTGCTCTGAAAACATTGGGTCTAAAATGCATTCACTAGATAAATATTCTGTATGCTTCCTCCCCTCCCAAGATGAGAGCCAGGGCTCCCAAAGTCCTGTTTTGCTGTTATAGAATCCAAGATAATAAAGCGTCCTGCCATGCTCCCTTAGAGGAAGGGCAGAAAGCAAGTTACTGTTACCAGCTAGACCTGCCTGGGAATATCTATTTTTTATGGCCGATCATATTTGCCTGAACAAATTTATCAGGGAAGCTGACTGCAGATGACAAGGTTTAAAATACTTTCCATTTCTTTTCCTGCCAGCCACTGGCACCTCATGGCCCCTGGGGGAGGGGGGGGTTGGCCAGAGACAAACATCAGCAGCTCACATCACTTCAGTACCCAGAGCCCAAGCAAATGCACTGAGATGCTTAGTAGCTTTTGTTTTTGTTTGGCTCACATATTTTTTTTCCTTACTAGACAGACCTAATCCCTGGGAAGCTAAGTAAATGCTGTCCCAACAGATATCACCCTCACAAATTCTGCATCAGCCAATTCCATCAGTCATGCCTTAGACAAAGAGGGTCCTGCCCAGAATTCAGATCATAGGCCATGGGTCAACCCACCTGTAAGACTCTTATCCAAAGCACATTTTCCATCCATTAATGATGTTTCCTCCAGGACTTTACTCACACCATTTCTTGGTCTAAATGCCCTCCATTCCCCCAAATGATCTGCTGATTTCCCATCCATTGTTGAAAGCCTAACTCCAAAATCACCTCCTCCAAGAAACCTTCCTTGATCTCTCCGGTACATATGACTCTGCTTCTCAGTCCCCATTGCCTCTATCCAGTGCCCCATCTTCATTGTGTATTAGAGGTAGCTATTGGTGGTTCTCTGAATCTCCTTCTAGTCTGTGAGCTCCATGAAGACAGAGGCTGTTGTTTTGTAATCCATGCCCCAAAGCTTTGCACCCAGTAAATACATGAAAAAGTCTGTTGAATTGCATGATATTGTTAAATGCACCACTGACTGAGCTTGAATTGATCTTTGGTCAAATGTGGAGCCTAATAATGCTGTCTTCAGCTTTCCTCCAAGACCTATCACCCCAACATCTTCTTGTATTGCCAGAATATTATTTTCCCCTGAATGAGGTCTTGTTTTTTGTTTGTTTTGTTCTGTTTTATTTTCATAGAATCATAGATAATGATCTGGAAGGGGGTTTGAAGGCCATATTGGCCACCCCTACATTTTCCAGCTGAGCGATTTTTCCAATGCACCATAAGTCATTAGGAAAACAGTAAGGATCCAAATACAAGTCCTTGATGGCAAATTCAGCATTTTCTGATCTCATTACTTAAGAGAAGTGCTGGGTTTTCATGGAACCCACTTGAATAATCTACATTGTCCCTGACTAGAGGGAAGCCACAGTAGAATAATCCCCCATTTCATCATCTCTCAGAGCTTCACAAACACTGTTCTCAGAATAGCTCTGAGCAAAGTCAGAGTTCATGACCTTCCCCTTCCCTTTCTGATGATAGACTGGTCTTGAATGAGATCTTTTGACACCATATGACCTTCATGTGTCGTCACAGAAAATACTGCAGTCTCAGTATGCCTTCCAATCTTCCACAATCCAATTCTTTGGAAATTGGGGTGTTCAATAATTCAGTGTTACAATAGAACTGAGAACTGACACCTCAGTGACATTGTGAGGATAAAGTGAAATAGTATTTGAAATGTTTTTAGGAAACCCCAAAGTGATATAAAACGTTAGGGACTTTCATCCTCCTCCTCATCATCATCCAACTCATCTTTTCCAATTGAGTTCAGATAAACCTGATCCTAGAACAAGTAACAATCCTGCATTTGTTTTTGACTTGACCTCCAATTTTCCCACTGTAGGGAACTCCTGGTGAGGAAATTTCATCTCTCAGTGCAGATTCATACCTTCTCTAAGGCTAATTCTCTTAGAGCATTGCCCAGGTTCTAGAGCAGCAACCTTAAGTGACTTGTCTAGGGTAACACAGATTAGAAGAGGCATGCCTCAAACCTAGAGAACTAGATTTCATTCTCCTAGGCTGTGGTGCCTCCCACACACTCAGAATAGAAAATCATTAACAATACAGAGGTTACCTTCAGGGAGGTTACATTCTAAAAGAGAAATAAAAAAATGCTCAGAGATGAGTACAAAATACACATCAGAAAAAATATGTGGTGACTGTGGAAGGGCATCATGAGTGAGGGTATACTAGAGCTAAATATTTAAAGGGGTGAGAGGTTATGAGAGGCTGAGCTGAAGGAAAAGAGCATTCCTGACATGTTACAGCCAGCCTGTGCAAAGGCAGCAAGTTGGGAAACTAAACCCAACTGTAAATATGAACAAGTAATGGGGTGGAGAATGTTGCCATCTTCCCAAAAGCTTACTGGTTGGAGAAAAGGGATGTACTCACTTTAAACTGAAGTTATGCATTTTCTTTTATCAAGGAGGCATCTTCAATGGCATCTACCTCAAGGAGGAAGGAGTTTAGAATCTTCTGGGGGCACCTACCCAGCACCTTTTGATCTCATTAAGAGTGAGAGATCCTAGACAGTTATTAGTTTCAGTGCCTCAGCATACAGGTGTTATCCCATCCAGAGGACACTCAGGAATGTCAGGAAGGGTCTGGAAGACCAGCCATCACCAGGAATGATTGGCGATGCTATCAAGAACTCTTGACTATCTTATCATGAATCATGCCTGGCAGAAACCAGTTGTTTTGTAAAACAAAGTGAAGACAATTGGAAACAAAGAACTTGGGAACTCCTAGTTTCCTATTCATGATGCTAAAAGAATGTGGCTAGCTATAGCTCATGAGGAAGTGTTGGGGAAAAAAAGAGGAGCTAAAAAAGCCAACCAGGACATTAGAACACAACAAGCAACAAAGGAAAGGAAAGGAAAGAAAGGCACATGAGAGAAGAGGAAAATCACAGAATGCCTCATAGTGAGCCTCATTAGAATATCTGTAGGGAAGTGAATCTCTGAAGACCATGCCACTTTCTTTGAGGCATCAAAAGAGCACTTCTGGGCCAGGGGGAACAAGCCAGGGAGTTGAACAGGGTGCAAGCACAATCTCTTAAAAAATATGCTTGAGAACAATCATACCAACTGAAAGTTCTTTTTTAAAATTGATTTAATTGACTACTTTTGGGTTTTCACATCACCTTGTTTTCCCCATACATATATCCCTTCCTGTCCCAGAGAGACATCTTTAAAAAAAATAATAATTTACTTGAAAGAAAAAATAAGAGAAAAATCAGCAAAATACATTAATACATAAAAACCCCGAATTATATTAAGTACAACCTAACTTACCAACAGGTACCTCTTACAATGTTACTACCTCTTACAATGGTAGTTGTTTTCCCATTGAGATTGTTGCAATCATTGTATCTATTGTTTCTTTGCTTCTGCTTCTTCCATTTCAAATCTGTTCCTAGAAGTTTTTCATGCTTCTCTGAATTCATCACATTTGTTTCTTAGAACACAGTAACATTTCATGACATTTACAACTCACAATTTCTTTAGCTATGTCCCAATTGAGGGACATCTCCATTGTTTCCAGTTCTTAACTTGCACAAAATGTAGCAGATTACACCTCTAGGTACTATAAAGATTTTTTCACAACAGTCTCCCTGTAATAGATAACAAAGTAGAGGATCGGAGAGGCTAAGGGACTAAGCTATAGGCACCCTGCTAGTAAATTACAAAGCTGGTACTTGAACTTTGGTCACCCAGATCCAGGTGGAGCCCTGTATCCACTCCAACAATGTTGCCTTTCACATCCTCTACTAACTCAATCAGTCACATAATGAAGCCCCAACCAGAACAAGCCATGCTAGCTGGCTTGATGCCAAATAGGAATTGTTTTACTGAACACTGAACAAATCAGATTACAACAAATCAGAGCCAGTCACCCAGGCCAAAGAAGAAGCTGGGAGAAATACTCATGTGATTATTCATCAGTGTCTTTCAATGCTTACAGGAGGCTTTGGGAGGGAGCTCCTTTCAATGACTGGGTTTGCAGCCTTTCTGTTGGTGAGGACTTGTGAGTTTTTATGGCTATAAAAATTGATCCTTTGTTGTCAATCAATCTGAACATAAGCCTTCTCACACTTGGCTGGGTTGGTCCTTAGATGAGAGGCGCACAGTCAGTCACTGACCATGGACCTTAAGCCTCTCTAACTGGGTAGGTTGCCCAGAGCTTGGGCCCCATGGGAAGAGCCTTCAGGAGATTAAGGATTCCTCCACATCATGGGGAAAACTCAAAGAATGAAGCCAGCAGAGGTGACAGAGCAATACCAAAGCAAATACCATAGAGATAACCTATGTTTTAACAAACTTTTGTCTGTGTGCACACGAATGTATACAATGTCATTTATTTACTTTATACCTTCTTGGGTACCCAAGAGGTGGAGCTGGGTACAAACATAAACAAGAGATTCTGCACAGATCAGAGTCAGGGAGCAGTGTGGTATGTTG
>CM053597.1:225655202-225673260 GCA_028646575.1 Pseudocheirus occidentalis
GGGGAGGGGCTTTACAGTGGGATTGCTGTTTTAGGGTTGAGGCAGGGGCAAGACAGGGAGAAAATGTGTAATTCAAAAATGTAATGAAAATGAATAATGTAAACAAGAAAACAAAAAATAAATTAAAAAAAAACCTATGAGTAACAGGGAAAAACCCTGTTTGAATGGAAAGAACAAATCTGATCCATCTTTTTCATGGCAACCCTTTAAATATAGTAATCACATTTTATCTTTTGTGTGTTAACCTAGGGACAGTTAGGTGGAGCTGGGCCTGGAGTCAGAAAGACTCATCTTCATGAGTTCGTATCTGGCCTCAGACATTTACTAACTATGTGACCATATGCAAGTCATTCCACTCTGTTTGCCTCAGTTCCTCATCTGTAAAATGAGCTGGAAAAGAAAATGGTGAACCATCCCAGTATCTCTGCTAAGAAAACCTTAATTAGGGTCATATGGAGTTGGGCAGCAGAGCTAAACTACTCCAGTTTCTTCAACAGATGTTTGAATAAGATGGGCTTCAACCACCTCCCCATCTCAATCATCTTTCTATAGATATTCTGGAACTTGTCAAAGTCCTCTCTGATTTATAGAACCAAAATTCAATTATCAGTTGAACATTTCCCCAATGCTGGCTGGGAAAATGAAACCTAAATGGAGGAAAAGGTTAACTATTTATGTAAGATATGATACCAGTTCAACATAACCCTTGTGGAGGTAGCAACAATCTGATTGATTGCCAAAGGAATTGTACAAACAATGACATGGCAACTCAAAGCAAGTTGAGGTGATTTTTGAAAAAACTTCTGATAAGGTTGGACGGGGTAGAGGAAGTGGGACAGTTAACTAGACCAAATATTGGACCACATATTATAATTCAGAAATTTCCTTGGAGGGTGGGAGAGAGAGAGAGGGAGAGGGAGAGAGAGAGGCAGGGAGGGAGGGAAGAGGGAGAAAGGGAGAGAGAGGGAGAGAGAGAGAAAGAAAGAGAGACAGAGAGAGAGACAGAGAGAGAGACAGAGAGAGAGAGAGAGAGAGAGAGAGAGAGAGAGAGAGAGAGACAGAGAAAGCTAATCTGCTATGTCTCTGACTGAACCTGGCCACAAATCTTGTAGAGAGTGAATCACATTTTTGGAGGAACATTTAAATTTGTCTAGGGGCATTAGATCTGGGTGAGGAGATAGCCTAAGACAATAGAATTAGAGAGCTGTTTGAAAAAAACTGAAAATATATAACCTGTAGAAGAGATGGCTTAGGAATGGCATGGTAGCTGACTTCAAATATCTGAAGGGTTAACACAAGGCAGATTGGAATTTTACTTTGCCTCTGACTTTTGAATTATTCTTTTTTTCCTCCCTAATGTTCTTCTCATGTGACATTATTATAATTACCATGTAGTTGTAACTTATTGCCGTCTTGGAAAACAAGATCTAGGATCAGACTGTTTTCTCTAAACTCTGTGTTCTTTCTTCTCAGTGACTAAGCCAGTGTTCTGTGGTAGGCAAGTTTTAATAGATGTATGAAAAGGTGACAAAAAAAGAATAATGGTAAGAAGTTAAAGAGAGGTGGATGTAGATTTTGGCTCTTTGGGAGGAAACATTTCATATCACAGTGGTTTAGAATTTCTGAAGAGTGGAAAGAGCTTCCTAGGGAAATTGTGAGCTCACACTCACTGTAAGTCTGCAAGAGGATTCTGGATGATCACTTGGAGATTCTGTAGAGCCAGGATTCTTGACCATGAGCAGGAGTCAAGATGTTGGTGTAGAAGCAGAAAAACCTCATGTCTCCCCCCATAACCACCTCAAATACCTATAAAATATGACTCTAAGGAAATTCTAGAGCTCCAGAATCCACAATGTGACAGAGAGAAACAAAGCCCCCGCTGAAGGCAGCCAAGCAGGTGGACAGGAAGGGTTCAACACAACCCCAAGATGGCCCAAACCAGGTGGCTGGAGCATTCTGGAGAGTGGATCACCAGCATCTGTAACTGTTTCCAGAACTATCAACCCAGAAATACAAAAAATAAAGTAAAAGGTCAATGGAATTCTACTGTGTCTGGGAGCGGGGGGGGGGGATGGAGTGCGGTCCGACCTCTAGCTCTGGAGTGAGAAGTGGTAGAAGCTGCAGCCCTGAAGCCACCTCCATGTGGTTGCTCCAGAGCTCCTGGCTTGCAAATCGTAGTGGGACCAAGTAACCATTCAGAGGATAAGAACTCTTGCCTTAACCTGCCTGGATTGGGATAGCGGTCTTGGGTGGTGGTCCTGAGGTGTGTGACCAGTGAGCCAAAGCTGTTGGGGGGCTGTAGAGACAGCACCCTCCTAATATCTCCTGCATCTGCAAAAACCCCAGTGGTTTGAGACAAAGGTCTCCCCTCTGGAAGACGGGAAGAAGGACTATGTCAAAGAGCTCCAAAGTCAAGTAATTGAGTGGCAACATGAGCAAACAAAGGAAACATAGCAAGAACAACAATCATACCTTAGATTTCTTTTTGGGTAACAAAAAGGATCAAAGCATGGAATGGGAGGAAGATAACACAGCCAGAACTCCTGCCCCAAAAGCTTCCAAAAAATATAAAGTGATTACAGGCCATGGAGGTGTTCAAGAACCATATTGAAAATCAAGGAAGAGAAGTGGAGGAACAATTGGGAAGAGAAATGAGAATGATGCAAGGAAATCATGAAAAGAGAGTCAACAACTTGACTGAAGAAAATAACACCTTAAAAATACACTAACTCAAATGGCAAAGGAGGTCCAAAAAGACAATGAGGAGAAGAATGCCTTAGAAAGCCGAATGTGCCAGATGGAAAAATAATTTCAAAAGCTTACTGAAGAGAATAAATTCTTCAGAATTAGATTGGAGCAAATGGAAGTTAATGACTTTATGAGCAATCAAGATACTATTAAACATTTCCAAACAAATGAAAAAATAGAAGGCAATGTAAAATATCTCATTGGAAAAACCACTGACTTGGAAAATAGATCCAGGAAAAATTATTGGACTACCTGAAATCCATGATCAAAAAAAAGAACCTAGAAATTATCCTTCCAGAAATTCTCAAGGAAAATTTCCCTGATATTTTAGAACCAGAGTACAAAATAGAAAATGAAAGAATTCGCCAATCAACCCTTGAAAAAGATCCCCAAAAGAAAACTCCTAGGAATGTTATAGCCAGGTTGCAGAGTTCCCACACCAAGGAGAAAATATTACAAGCAGCCAAGAAGAAAAACATTTGAATATTGTGGAAACACAATCAGGATAACACTGGATCTAGCAGCTTCTACACTGAGGGACTGAAGGGCCTGGAATATGATATTCCATAGTTCAAAGGAGCTACGATTAAAACCAAGAATCACCTACCCAGGAAAACTGAGTATAATGTTTCAGGGAAAAATATCATCATTTCATGAGGTGGAGGACTTTCAACCATTCTTGATGAAAAAAACCAGAACTGAATAGAAAAATTTGACACTCAAATTCAAGAAGCAAGGGAAACATGAGTAGGTAAACATGGGAAAAAATCATAAGGAAGTTATCAGAGTTGATCTATTTATATACCTACATGGAAAAACAATAATTGTAACTTATGAAACTTTTCTCAGTATGAGGATAGTTGAAGCCAATATAATTGTGTGTGCATATATGTAGACACACACAAACATATATATATGTGTGTATGTATGTATATATATGTGTGTATATGTATATATATGTGTATATACACATATATGTCTGTATAGGAGGGTATGTATACATATGAATACATATGTGAGTGTGTGTATATATGTTTATAGGTATACATAGGGAGAGGGCACAGGACCAATTGAATGGGATGATATTTAAAAGGTGAAATTGAGGGGTGAGAGAAGAATATAATGAGAGGAGATGGGAAAAGACAGAATGGGGTAAATTATGTCATATAGAAGAGGCAAGGAATAACTCTTACAATGGAGGGGAAAAATCAGGAAGGCAAAAGGGCATGGGTCAACCTTACTCTCATTGAATTTGGCTTAAGAAGAGAATGACATACACTCTCAATCGGGTACCTTGCCCTACAGGAGAGTAGGGGGAAGGGGATGAGAGGGGGTATGATGGAGAGGAGGGCAGATTGGGGGGGAAGGGTAGTTAGAAACACACAATTTTGTAAAGGGACAGGGACAAAGTAGAGAATAGAACAAGTGGGGGGGGAAGGATGGGTTGATATGGAGTCAGTCTTTCACAATATATCTGGTATGGATATGTTTTGCATAGCTACACATGTACAAGCTAGATTGAATTGCTTATCTTCCCATTAAGGGTGAGAGAAGAAGGAGGAAAGGAAAGAATCTGAAATTTAAAGTTTTAAAACCAAATATTTTTTTAAAAAATTTTTATTGTTATTATTATTTACATGCCACTGGGAAATAAGATATATAGGCACTGTGTTATGGAGATCCATCTTTCCCTTCTAGAAAGTCAGAGGGGGAATGGGGACAATATACGAGGAGAAAGAAGAATGGGGGAGGAGTTTTTCAGTGGGATCGCTGTTTTGGAGTGGTAGGTAGGGGAAAGATGGGAGAAAATTTGTAACTCAAAATCTTGTGGAAATGAACGACGTAAACTAAAAATATAAACAAAAGTTAACTTAAAAAAAAATTCTTAACCTTGAGTACCTGTATCCCCAATTGATTTACACACAGATTTTCAGGTGGGGGTGGGTGGATGGACAGGAGGAGTCTGAGGATTTAGTTGGGAGAAATACAGTTTTTGTTTTAATATAATTGTTTCTCTTTGGAATCTTATTAATTTTATCTGATACTCTTAAAAACATCATTCTGAGAAGACATCCACAGGCTTAATCAGCCTGTCTACTCAAGTGGTCCATGGCACAAAAACAGTGAAGTATCCCAGAACTAGAAGTAGCTGAGGGTCATCATATCATATAAAGCTTGGCAGAACTTTAGGGATCATTTCCTTTAATCCTTTCATTTTATATATACTAAGGAAGTGGGCCCCAGGGTCCCAGAGCAAGGGGAAAAACTTGGTCAGGGTCACACAGTGTAAGAAATTCTAGGTCAGGGAGTCTTTGAACTGGATAAACATTGATCTTGGGGTTTCTTTTTTTGTTGTTGTTGTTAATGCTTCTATGATTGAACTGAATTTACAGGGAATCATATTTTAACTCAATATTAGGAGAAAGTTTCTGAAAAACTGAGCTGCCTACATATAGAATGAGTCACTGTGGGAGGTAAAGGGCAAGTGTATCATGACTGCCTTAGACCACATACTGAAGGGGAAAGGTTCTAGGAGGTGCCAAAATAAGGAGGCAGCAGGGGCCAAGTAGTTGGACTGGGCTTTCTGAGGGATGTTTGCTCTGTGCCTACTACGGATGAGCAGGAATGTGTTTTAAATGGGGAAAATTCCAACAAGAACTCTGCTATCTGCTGTACTTTAAGATTTACAAAACATTTTCATTACAACAATTCTGTAATATCAATTGTACAGGTCTTATTCCTCCTGTTTGACAGAGGAAAAAAGAAACTGAGCCTCAGAATAAGTAACTTGCTTAAAGTCACATAACTGGAAACTTAGGGAAGGTCAAAGAGAAAATTTAGACAAAGATCATTGAGCCCAAACCTCCAATTTTTTAGATAAGGAAACTGAGACTCAGGGAGAGGAAAGCTCCTGGCCAAAGTTACACAGCTAGTAAGGAGTGGAGCAGAGATTCAAAACCCACTCTCTCACCATAAATGTCCATTGGGCATAGCCATCTCTCATAAGAAGAAAGCCAGTGTGGTAATAGATTCCAAAATCAAAGCAAATGCTTGAGTGGCAGAAATGCTCTCTCAAACCTGACTTCTGTAGGAAAAACTAGCTGCCAAAACCTGTGCAATTAGGTTGGCTCATAATGGCAGTGACAGAATACAAAATGATTAGAGAAAAGTTATCGAAAAGTGTAGCAGATGTTACCCAGTCTAAGCCACAGCACATCAAAGGGATAATAACAAGAGTAACAATGGTAATCATAGTTATCAGGCTGCTGGATCCCATTTCAAGGCTTTGGGGAGATTGTCCACTGTGATGATAGTATGGATTTAATTAATGTTGCATTATTGTCTAATCAGCACTCCCCCTAACACATCCATTAGACAAATGTTTCTGTGAGCATACACTCTGTTCTTTGCTGAGCCTTGGTGGGAAAGGGAGGACAAGGAAATATGGGAATCTCCCCCAAATCAGCTCCCAGGGCTTCATAGCATGGGAGAAGGCAAAGAAGGCCTTGGATTTGGAAGGAGAAGACCAGAGTTCCAGGCCAGATTTACCCCTGGATGACTTTGGGCAAGTTTGCTTCCACTCTCTGAATCTCTTCCCTCCTCTGTAGGAACTTGCATTGTCTACTTCATCAGATCCCTGAAAGGACTTGATTTCAAAAATGGAAACATCCCCAAACAATAGGAGGAGATTTGGGCTTCAATCCTGGCTCTGGGGATTCTGTACCGCTGTGACACTGGACAAATCCTGCCACCACTTTGAGCGTTAGGTTTGTCATCTGTAAAACAAAGGGGTTGGATTTGGTGATTCTGAAGGTTCTTTCCATCTCTAGTAACATATGGATTAAATAGATATTATGCATAAAATACTTTACAAAGTGTAATGTGAAATAGTCATGAGAATATTTCCTTCTCCAGATCAAGCTCCTTCAAGATCAGCCAAGTCTACATTTGCCAGAAAAATCCTGGCAAATCCAATGAATCTTGGGCTCTTTTTACCATCCAAGTCTCCAGATTGGACACCTAAGAGCTTCTCTTTTAGGTTTGTGGGGCAAAGCTTCCTGATCTCTCTAGCCAGGCCAGCAATGGCTAAACCCTTTGTTGGCTCCAATGCTATGAAAAATCTATGGAGTGAAGGCCATCCAGGAGGATCAATTCTTATCAGACAAGCACAGCTTGGTTTGGGGCACAGACAAAGGGGTTACTCTTTGGTCAATACTGGAATATGTCATGGGAAACAAAAACCAGAAAGAGTCAGGATTTGTCTTCAAAAGAGAAGGCATTAACAGATGTGATAGTCATCAACAAAGATATAAAGCACTCTTGTATGGAAGTCATGGCTATACCTGTTTTACTTGGGCCTGGAGGGCAGAACATAGAGGGATAATGGGTACATGTGGAAGAGAAAGATAAATTTAAGTGTGAAGTAATGTGGATGGGGGAACTTCCCCACAATGGGAGCATCCTGGTGTCGAATGAATTGGATTACTCCTCACTGGCTTAACAGGCAGTGAGCTAGAGTGGAAAGAATGTTGGATTTTGGAGTTTGAAGACTTGACCTGTTTCCCCTCAATTGCCCTGAGAAAAGAGGAGGAAGCAGGCATTAATTACACCAGGGAAATCAAGCACTTTCTACCTAACCCAGGAAAAGTACTTCTTGAAGGTAGCTGAAGAATAAACTGTGTGAAAGTAGGAATGTAGGGGCTGTCTTCCTTTTTTCCTGTATGCTCAGTCTCTAGCACAAGTACCTGGCAAAGAGGAAGCTCCTAATAAATTCTGATTTATTGATTTATCTGTTCAACAGACTGGAGCTCAGTTTGATACTCTGTGTGTTAAATAGAAATAGATTCCCTCAAGAGGTAAGGCCTTTGAATTGAGTGAGTTCCACCCCACCTCCATCCTCTTAAGAAAATAAGAACCAGAGGAGGTATTTGTTATTCTCAACCCAGTCTGGACTTGGCCTGGGCAATCCAGTCTAGAGGCAGCCATATCCTAAGTGATTTCTCAGGTCTGCTTTTGTGCTAATCCCAAAATCAGAGAAATGAATAAGAGTTGGGAGAGGATCTGAACTCTCCAATGGAAGTCACCTGAGGAGGACCTGGAGGGCAAAGCATGCTGTACATAGCCAAATTTATAAAATAAAGCCAAAAAAAATGGGAATATAGCTCAAGGAATGTGACAAATTGTGATTCTCCTGGCTTGATGCGGCAGCAGCATCCTTTCTGTGGTCTTGAACTTAACTTTTGATTTCTTAACTTCAACTCCACTTTTCTACCCATCCCGATTCCATTACACTCCAGTTATCTCTACTGTACCCAGACCATTCATTTCTTCAGCTGGAAAATCTGGTTATTAAGATACTATGGCACAGTGGAAATAACATTGCATCTGAAGTTAGAGTAGTTGGGTCCAAATTCCAGCTCTATCTCTTGCTAGCCATGCGTCTTTTGGCAAATCTTTTTATTCCCCCGGGCATTGGGGTCCATAACATGAAAGGATGATGCTTGATCTCTTTGGTGACTTATAGATCTAAAGTAAGTTATTTTATAGCCTTAAATTCTTTTTTTAAGGTATTGCCATGCCCTGCCCTTCCAGTGCTGTAATCATCATCCCTTTGCCCCACAGCCATTGCTGGAATGCTCCAGTTGAACACTCTCCACACTCTTCCTCTAGTGCAGATAGCCATCTGGTGGTCAATGAAATCTTTCCGGAGGAAACTTTTACTCTGCTCCAGTCTGGATCAGAGACTGGCAGATCAGGGCACCCAAGTATTGAAACTGGACCCAAGTGGATTGAAGAGTGTCAGCAGGGATTAAAGTAGCCCAGTGCCACTGGCTTTCAATTTCTTGATGCCTTCTCCAGGGAATGGAGAAGTTATGCAGGACACTTGAAAACAGGACAGAGAAAATTTTAGATGGGACAGGGAGAAGAAAAGTAGAATCTGATTTCTATCTTTAAATATATGAATGATCCTCATGTACAAGATGGATTAGCCCAGGGGTGGGGAACCTGCAGCCTCGAAGTCATATATGGCCCTCTAGGTTCCCTTTGTACCCTAGGTACCCTAGGTAGCCCTTTGACAGAATCCAAAGTGAACAAAACAAACAGAGCAAACCCTTATTTGTTGTGTTCAGTTTAGATTCAGACAAAGAGCTGCACTTGAGACCTTAGAGGGCCACATGTGGCCTCGAGGGTGCCGGTTCCCCACCCCAGGAATAGACTATTTCTTTGGCTTCATAAGGTGAAATCAGGGAGGTTAGAGAAACAGGGATTTCAGTTTAACTTAATGGATTTCCCAGCAATGAGAAAACTTTCCAATGATGGAATAAGTTGCCTTCAGAAGAAGTGCGCTTGTAGTCTCTGAGAAGTATCCAAGAAGATGCTGGTTGATTCCTTGTCTGTGAAGTTACAGAGAAAATCCTTCCCTTCATGAAAGATTGAGTTAGTTCAGAGAGGCCATACAGAAATCTTCAACTTCAGTTAATTTCAGAGTAGAACTCATGGCCACTGGCTCATTGGCTAATGTAATTCCCCATCCTTCCCATTACTGCAATACCTCACAGTTTATAAAAGTGCTTTCCTTCTAGCCACCTTGTGAGATAGGCAGGGTGAATATTATTCCCATATGACAGATGAAGAAACTGAGGTTCATCAAGAAATCACTTAGCCAAGGTCAAATAAATAATACAACTAATATTTCTTTGTGACCTGCCCTGTGAAAATGAGCAGTAAAAGAAGCCAGGTCTTCTGAGGTGACTGCCAGTGTCCATTTCCACTCTTTTGTCTCTCTAAGAAAACTTCTTTACCCTCCAGAGATGGCTGCCCCCCACGTGGTGCTTCCAAAGCCTCTCCCCTTCCTGGACCTAAAGGTCCAGGGCATCTGGGGATAATAATAACAAGTAATAATATCTCTTTTTTTCCCCTGGAGAACTTCCAGCTTCTTTTGCCTTCAGGAACGCCTATGGCTAGCAGGTCCCAAGGGGGCTTGAAACACCTGGGTCAAGAAAAACAGGCTTAAAATGCCAATCAAACTTCCTCTGATTTCATTCTCCTCCTTCAGAAACTGTGCTGGCTGAAGCTGAGGCTGGGGGAGGGCAGAGGAACACTACAAAACTGGCACCTGCCAGAATAATGAGTCTATTATTATGCATTTTTATCAGAGTGACTCTACCGAGTGATTTATGAGGCAGTTTTACCAAGCTGAAAACTTCTTTATGAATCTACAGAAAATAAAATCATGAAAATAATCCCTGGGCTGTGGTTATTACATTTTCCATCCTCAGGCATCACCAGGAGCTCCATCAGGAAGCAGTTGCCACATAGATTCTGATTGAACACTCCAACCTGCCTTGGTTGCATGGACAAAAAATACAATAATTAATAATAATAATAATAGCTAACCGGACAATGGTCTAGAGAATTTTAAATATCAAACACAAATAGAACAATTGTTTGGTTCAAGACCATTTTTTATCTGAATTTCACTGATAAAAATGAAAATATAACAACATTAACAATAATCATAGCAACAGAATATAACAACATCAGCTTCTATTTCTCCAATACAGCGAGACCTAGATCAGTGGTTCTCAACCTTCCTAATGCCATGACCCTTTAATACGGCCCCTCATGTTGTGGTGACCCCCAGCAATAACATTGTTTTCATTGCTACTTCATAACTGTAATTTTGCTACTCTTATGAATCACAATGTAAATATCTGATATGCAGGATGTTTTTAAATTGAACATAACCCCCAGGTTGAGAACTGCTGACCTAGATAATGCTTTTCTGGGATTTTCCTGGAGACCTCACTACCTGATGTAGTAGAAGCACCTTTCACTCTGGACAGCTCTTCCTCTCTGCATCAACTTCCACCCCCAGCTCCTGGCTCTATCCTCTGGTGGCAAATGAGAAAACATCTAATCACATATTCATGTGATAGCCTTTTAAAATCCTGAAGACAGTTCACCGGCCCCCTCCCCATTTTTACTTTACTCTTGGACAGATAACCCTGGGACTTTCAACTCAGCCCTGTTAGGTTTTGGTTTCCTGACTGTTCAGGTTGTTCTACTCTTGTGTGACAATGTTCTTATGGCCTTCCTAAAATGTCATTCCCAGAAGCAGACATAATATTCCAGGTATGGTCTAACTAAACTGTAGTGGTTCAATCAAACATATAGCCAGTCCTGGTTATCTGCCTCTTTTAATGGAGTTGAAGATTGCATTAACACCCATCAACTGAGGAACGTAGGAAAAAATTAAAGTATTTCAATGTCATGGAACGTCATTTTGACCTGAGAAAAGACAAAAGGAACGGTTTCAGGAAAACTTGGGGAGACTTGTATAAACTGATACAGAGTGAAGTGAGGAGAACTAAAATGATTTACACATTAAAAAACATTGTTCTAAGAATTCTGATTAATGCAATGATCAACAAAGATTCCTCCTGAAAGAGAAGTGGTGAACTGAAGGTATGGAATGGAATATATGTTTTCAGACATGACCATTATGTTCCACAGCCTATTTCCCAGGGATAAATTGGTAATAATATTTTAAAATTTTATTTAAATATGCATGTTAGCATTTTTAATGACAAGGAAACATTTTGGGAAAAGAGGAGGCTTAGTAATAAATATACAAAAATAGATCACAAAAAATCAAGACATTAAATATTTTAAGTGCACAAACATGAACAGAGTAAAGGCCAGCAGGAATCACAATATAGCTCTAGAATTACCATATGGAATTTATATACTATTTATCAAGCTGGATAGAATAGAATACCATAGTTTCACCTACAGTTCTATTTTTGTGTTCCTTTTCTGATGTTAAGTCCAGAAACACAACAATAACAACAACAGATTCTGTGTGCCTTTTCTGACTGCCATAAAACATTGAAGATTTATATAGACCATACAATCTATTAACTTCCTCCCACCTACATACCAACCAGCCAAATCTTTTTTTTTTTTTTTTTTTACTTCAGACGCCCAACTGGTGGCCATGCCTCTTCCATTCTGTGTAGTAGTGTAGTAGACTTTTTGAACTCCCAGTATTTCTTCCTGTTTTGGTGTATTCTTTCCTGGCATCATCCACAAATGGGGGATATCCCAACTACTCTCTGGTAAGATGAAGAGCCATAAATTGATAAGTTACTGCTTTTTCTCATGGCTACTTTCTAAATAGCAGCAGGGGAGTACATTCAGAGAAGGCTTAATCAATCTTGCCTTACACTACTTTTCATCAAAAATAAAGAATTTTACTATCCCCACTTTTCAGGAGAGGAAATAGAGGCTCAGGAGAGTGGAAGATTCCATGATCTCAAGTAAAAGAGTAATAGAGCTCCAACTGAAAATTCAGGTAAATAAATCTCTCTCTTGTTCTTTTCCTGGACTTCCTGATTTTATCCTGTGTTGTGAAATGGATGTGGATTTGGATGTGGTTGTGGATGTGGATGAATTTACATTCAGACCCATGGAGAACCTTCATTTCCCAAGGCACATATGAATAGGTCACATTTCTCTTGATACAGGAGTTGAGGTCCAGACCAAAGGGAGATATAGACATTCACAGAAAAGGGACTGTTGAAGAAGGAACCCTGGGCAGCAGGGGTGCCCCCTTCCCTTGGCTCCAGAGCCAGGTTCAAGCATCCTTTCAATAGGAGTGTTTAAAGACCTCATTCTGAAAATGGCCTTCACTAGCAAGCTGGGCAAAGGGAGCCCAATAGCATTAGCCACCAGCCTCAGGCCCTTCCCTAACATAACTGATACAGTCCTGGCCTAAATGTTTCTGGGATGGAAGCAGTAGCTAGTGGACAGCACTGTCATCCCTATCCCTTCTAAGTCCCAAGCTCTCTCAGTTTCTGAAATCTGCTGCCTGAGGGGTGGACTTCCAGGTGATCTTGGAAAAAACTGCTTACTTCCTGGATAATTCCTGAGCATTGGAGCCCCAGGGCATCTCTTCTGCTGGCCTCTTTGCAAATCCTGAAACACAGTTATACCAAGTAGTCTTTTGGACAAGCAGGTACTCTACCTTCGGGGGAAAATCCTACAAGAGAGGACTTGCAGTAGATGGATGTAGGGCAGAGATGATATCAGCATCACATTTCTGTTCCACAAGTTTGTGAGCTCCTGGGGGTCCCTGTCCTTTCCTTCTTCTTTGTCTCCCCATGCCTTCCTAACATTTTTCACAGGGCTGCACACACAGTAGGCATGGAGGATGTTGAGTAAGTATGGCTAGCATTAGCCATTTCGCAAAGGGAATTTTCCAAAGATTTTCATTATGTAACTTCTTATGATCATCTGAACTACACTGTAATGTAGGTTTCATGGACATCATTATTTCCCATCCCTAGTAGGTATTAAATATGTGATTGTTGGATTGAGGAGCTAAAATGAAATAGGGGAGACAACTCAACTATGCAGAGGTAAAGTTCACACAGCCAATGGTGAAGTTGGGACTAGAATTTGGCAAAGAGTTGAAAGGAGCCCCAGAGAATCTCCTAGACTGTTCCCTGAGGGTAGGGGCTATGCCAGGTCTCCATTTGATGTCAGCCTCATGCTAGGCACTGGCCTCTGTGTGCTATTGGAGTCTAATTAATATTAAGTGGTTGATTCATTTTGTTGATCAGTAAAGTGTTCATTTTTGGTCTTTCTATCCACAGTGTTTAAAACAGCATCTAGCATGTAATAATCACATTAAAAATGCTGGGGGACTTGCAACAAGTTAAATTGATTGAAGGTCATGTGGTCTGACTCCTATCAGCAACAGCCACAGATGGTCATCCCATTGGGTCTTAGAAGACCTGAGGGACAGAGAACTCACTATCTATAGAACACTTCATTGAGACAGATTGAATGTTTAGGAAGTTCTAGCTTAGAATGCAGGGCTGCCCGCTGTGTCACATGACCTGCTGCTCTAAGGGCCACATAGGCCTCTCCACTGCCTGGTTTGTCATTAAACATTTATTGAGAGTGTCCTTAGATCCTTAGAGTGGTAATGAGAGTTTATTAAGCTCCAAACATCACAAAATTAATATCTCAAGGCTACTACCACCAGTGCTTCTATATTGTAAAGGCAACAATTTAATTTTGAAAGGTACAAATTTAAATTTACAGAAACTTCTATTCCTTTGTTAGCCTCCGAACCCCAGAGTCCTTTTTTTTCCATTATTCAGAATGATTCTTTTACCCTTATTGGCAGGATAATAGAAAAAGCTTTTAAGCAGTGATTGTGCTGTGTCCATAAAAATACAGAAAGTCAGAGAGGTTCAGAAGCTTCCCCATCCCCATGTAATAGATTCTGGCCCTGTGAGTGCAAGGAGGCCACAGTGAGCTCAGGGATCTGTTTAGATTTCAAAACTCCCTTGACCCCAATTTCATGGATTGCTTTCCGGTAGGAATGTGTCAGTTTGGTTACTCCTGTTTCAAGTGACTAGAAACTCTGAACCAGTTGAAACAATTGAAAGTATGCAGCCTAAAGAAGAGACAAGTTTTCTGGAGGGAGTGGGGAAGAAAATGATAGTCATGGTCAAGAATTTGAAGCTCTGCCACATGAAAAAGTTAAGCCTTACCATTTGGTTTTAGGGGCAGAATTCAGAGCAAGAAGGCCTGGGGTTAATGGTGCTACTTATAACTTAATGTGATAAAAAAATAAATACTAAAGCCAGGTCCCTAACTATACGAATAGTGAATCCCCTGAAATTGGTGAACTCCAATGCAGTTATCACCTCCTCATCACTTAGCTAGGCTATTAGCTGCTAGGCTCCAACTCTCCCAAGGAGAAGTTATAGTAGTTGTTGTTCGCCCTTCATTTTCAGAGAACCAATGAAATCAGGAGGGTGATGTCTTGACTTGTGAACTGGATTCAAGTGAAGCAGATTGCAAAGTTGTCAGCCTCATGTTCTCCCCTAGAATTATCCCAGTCAAGTAGCAGAACAGAAGCATAGACAACTGTCAATGACCTAGAATGCCATGGGTGACCTGGGTCTTTCCAAATTAAGGTCTTTCTCAGGCCTTATTTTGACTGGCTGAATAGAAAGTAATAGGTACTTACACTCTTCTAAGCCATCAAAATCTAAACAAGCCATAGGGGCCTGCTTCATCCCCCACCCCTATTATTGTCACCAGGATCACCTGAAAGCTCACTGTGATGGAGACTGATTCCACACCTGCAGTTACCAAGTCTTCTCTGAGGAGAGAGGAAAAGGTTATAGCAAGAAATCCCTCCCAAAGCCTCCCTTTATAGAGGACTCTAAATGCTCCAGTTAGCTTTATTTTCCATTAGTTTTTCTGCTTGGTTTTGATTCCACAAACATCATCTGCCTAGACCAGGTAACCTGTGGTGACACCCTCCCTTTTCAGCCTCTTATTATGTATTGTAAGGTCCTTGTGGATGGGGACTTTCCAATTTATCCCTCCCCCTAATTTACCTCTGACTCAAATCAGAATTCTGACTTTTAAAAATTCTGTATCTCCAGTGCTTAGCACAGTGTGTGGCACATAGTAATCTAACCACTCCATGATGAAGAATTGAATTGAAACTATTCAAAACTTGTAATTATCTAATATATGATCTTTGGTTTCAGTGCAATGGAAATATGCAGTGCAAGTTCAAACAATTCAACCACTTCCTGAGACTGATTGTTTAATCAAGAGTTGCTATAACATACAACTTCTTAATAATCTACACTGTTTCAAACTAGAATGGATGCTTACAGGTGTGCCCTCTTACCCTCTGCCCCTCCTCCTCCCCCCCCCCATCTATCATGAGAGTTCTTTAAGCAGAACCTGAATGACCACTGATTAGGTAGGTTGAAAATCTATGATCAGGTAAGTGGAAGATCTATCATCTGGTAGCTTGAAGATCTATCATAAGGTAGGTTGAAGAAGGTGTCCTGACACAAGGTCAGGTTATAGACAATCTTGTCTTTTCTTTTACCTGTTTGTTTCACAGACTCAGCATCAGAATTGATACAAAGTGGAATTTAAGAACGAAAGTTAATAAAGGAAAGTATGAGACCATTTCCTGATCTCTTCCTTCTCTTGTACGCAAATCTTCAAATCCTCCTCATTGGTAACCACAGTCTGGTTTAGAGGAAACAGTTATGAAGCAGGAATCAGGAGAGTTCAAGGTCCACCTTTGCAATGGTTCTTTATGTTCTTCATTGGACAAATAGCCATCCCGTTCCTACTATATGCAGAATCTTGTACTAGGGCTGAAGAGATTTGATTTGATTTTTTAAGAAATAAAGGTTATCATCAGTGAATGTGTGAGGGGGTTTGCCTCCACCGAGTACAAAGAAGCTGTCTTTTTCCCTTCTGGGCAAATATCTATCATATCTTTGCTGCTTCTATCTCTTTAATAAACCACACCCCGAAAATCACAGGAGGAGCTCAATTTGGTCTAGTAGTGCTCCTTTATCCAAAATTATAAAAGTTGGAGAGCCACCTGATTTTACAGGATTTTCAGGATTGCAAATGGCTCTCCTTGGACCAAGCCTGGTAGATCAGCAGGGAGGCCTGAAGCATCATCCCCATAGAATCTCAGAGCAAATTTAAGAGAGATCTCAGAGAGAGAGCTGAAATTAAGAAAGAGAAGTTGGAGCTTTTTTCAGGAGCTGCTGATGGGAATGGGGGTGGGATGGCACAATAGACACCATTTCTCCCCTGAAATGAGTTGCCAACTATTCCCACCTGCAAACTGTACTTATTTATGCCTTGGGTTTTCCAAAAATTCCATGCTGAGCTGTGGGAGATGTGGCCTCAGGAAAGGATGAAGAAGTTGGGTCAAAATCAGAGGAGATTAGGGGAAGGGGAAGGTCACAAAGAGGTATCTTTGCTTCCTCACGGAGTTGGACCTGGGAAGGGAGGGTAGAAGCTCCAGGTCTAGGAAGGTTAGGGGATACCTTCCATACCTTTTCCATTTCCCTACCTGTAGCCATTGATGAGTTGTCTCTCCAGCTTTTCCCTACTTCTAGCTTTCACCGAATTGCTATCCCTGTCTAGTTCAACCTTTTCCATGTCCTCCTTTGCCTTCTCTTTCCATAATGCCCCTAGGAAAGCATCTCTGTTCGTCAAAAACTCCCCTTATCCTAGATTTGAATTTTTTTTTCATTTTCTGGTGCTCATGAAAACTTCATTTTTCTCTTCTTTTTTTTCTTTTTCTTTCAAGAACTCACCTGTCTAGGGATCCTCTAAAGTCGTATCTCTGATCACCCAGATCCAGAAGGAGTTGACTTGTTCCTTGCTCCCCAGGGGTACTTTTGGGTCCTTCCTCTGCCACCAACACTGGGAAATCACCTTCCCTCCTCTAAAATTCATTGAACTGTATCTCCATCCTTGCTGCTGTTATCTTTGGACCTCTCATGTCTTTTTTCCTCTTCACTAAGAACTTCAGCAACTGACTCATAGAATTCTTGTCTACCTTACAGCCTTATTGGTGATTAGTCCTTAGCCAAGCTCTTTCTCACCCCCAAATCAGTTGGCCTAGGGTCCAGATTCCTAGTTACTGCTGTTTATCCTACCTTTGCCTAAAGAAAAATTTCTCCCCTAAGAAGGCACACAGAATCGTTTTGAAGATTCCCAGTAAGGGGAGACTGGCTGCTTCCCAGAACAGCCCATTCAATTTTCAAAAAGCTGGGGGGGGGGTGAGTGTGACTCTCCCACCTCCCTCAAACCAATTTTTTCTTCTTTTAAATTTCCACTTATCAGTCTTGGTTTTGTCCTTCAGTACCAATCAGAACAAGACTTGGTTTATATGATCAGTCTTATATGTAGTGGAATGCTTGGAGACCATGCCCGCCTCTAACTTAAATCTAATTCCTTTTCCCATATGACAAACTTTTTAACATTAGAAAAATGCTAACAGACCCTTCTAGAGTGTTTTCTTCTTCAGTCCAAAGACCCATGACTCAAGGATCCTCTCTGGCCTCATCTATCTGAGCCTCAGTTATCTCATCAGTGAAATAGGGATAATAACGCCTACTATGGCTAATAACCAAAGATTATTGTAAGATAATGTGAATGTCTACAGTCTACAACCATCAAACACAAGATACATTGTTCTATGTATTTTTAGTATTAAAGCTGAGTAACTCTCAGAAGCTACAGAGTACACAGGGGCCACACTCTGGGAAGACATGTTAAACCAGGTTGAGGGTTCAACCCCATCTGTGAGTTAGCAGGGTGCCTACCCCAAGAATGTGAAGACCTCCCTCATGGAACTGGTAGATGAGAACAATTTCTTTCAATGGCCATAAAGGAGGCTGAAGCAGGTATCATGGAGAGCTTAGAGCCTGATCAGGTATCAAAG
>CM053597.1:225673760-225689267 GCA_028646575.1 Pseudocheirus occidentalis
AAACTGCAGGCTCCACCTCTTCCAGGAAGCCTCAGGTTACAAAACAACCCAAATGAGGACTATATCTCCTTCATAAATCACAATGGTACTAGGCTTTGTGCTTCACTTTTCCAGTTAGAGCAGGAGACCCTTGAGGCCTGGGGGCAAAGGTCCTTTTATTCTGTACACTCCACAGCACCAAGCACAGGCTCTGATCAGAGGCTTCAGAAGTACTTAGAGGCTGTGTTTTGAGGGGGACTGTAGTAGACTGGAAGTCAGAAAACAAGACTTGGGCCCCAGTTCTGCCAATAAATAGCTTTGTGAGTCCTTTCTGAGGCCCCTCCCTTCTCTGAATCTCAGTTTCCTTTGATTTATAATGAGGGATTTTTTAGATGATATGTCTAGTCCTGACATTCCATGTCTTTTGGTCCCTCCCAGCTTCAACATTGAGTTCTGTAATCTAAGGTTCCTCTCAATTCTGACATGATGACTTCTAAGGGCTCTTCCATAGCTAATTTCATATTCTATGTTCTTGGGTTCCTTTCAGCTTGAATACCCCTGATCTTATCTTCCACAGTCCACCCTCCCTCTGATGGTCTTTGTTCTCTGGTCTAAGGTCCATTGTATCACTGACATTTTATATTCTCAAAGTCTTTCCCACACTTACCATTCTACATCCTTGTGGCCCTTTCAGCTCTGCCCTTCTCTATTCTCAGTTCCCTCCCAACTCTGGTCTTGTGTTTTGAGGACCCGCCTAGCTCTGACATTCTGTGTTCTATATTCTAAGGCTTGATTTATTTTTGACATAGTAAACCTACAGCCAATTCCAGATGTCTCTGGTTCCTGAGGTTGCAGACAGAATCTAACGTTACTCAGATTATTATATTAAGCAATCTAAGGCTGACTTATTATAATTTCACTCGGCTTGGTTTTTTCCAGAATTCCAAATGTGTCTGATTTGTGCTCTCGGGCCACAAAAGTATTTTTCCTGGTTCTGCTTTTCAGGCTTACCCATTTGGGATGGCACAGCCCTCCATGGCATTATTTACAGGGAGGAAGGGAGTGCAGTGTTCATGCATATGGCCAAGCCCTTAATTTACCCGAGGCCATGCAGACAATGAGTGCCCAGGGACTGAGGGAAGCATGGGCTTCTAGGCTGGCCCAGCGCCCTGCAGGTCTCTTATTCAAAGTGCAGATCTTTATCATGGGGGCTGTGCAGGGAATGACTGCAGAATATACAATGGAGATCTGCACTGCAGATAGCAGGAGGGCTCTGCCTCTCCCAGCCTGCAGAGGAAGAGGCAGCCATACTGGTGGCTGAGACTGAATTAAGCTTCTCCTAAGGTTTCCTGCCCCTTCTTTCAAGCACCGTCTTAGACAGGTGTGTGCCTGTACGTACACATGTGTGCATCAATGAATTGCCTGAAGATTTGTTCATCATTGTCATTCTGAGAGTTCAGAGGAACCCAGAGAATGAGGTTCCAAATTCTTCAGAGATATTTGTGCAAATACTGTCCTCTCCAGTCCTTGCTGCTAACTAATTTCTAATGCTCGTAGCCCTGCCTTTGCTTTGGAAACCAGGCTCATCATGTCCATAGAACCAAGTGGCCCCTGGGAAGGCAGCAACTCCATTTCTCTCCTTGGCTTGCTGTGCTTACAGTAGATGCAGCCTGGAAGACACATCTTTCTGCTAGAAACTAGATTACTGTTGACCAGCGGAGGGAATAAAGGATGCTTTAGTTAGAAGACCTGGGTTTGAATTTTCCCTCTAGTACTAACCAATGGTGCAACCTGGGGCAATTCATTTAACCTTTCATTTTCCCCTTTGTGAAAATTGTGTGGTTGGAGTCTCTGTCAACTCTGAAATTCCATCATCCTATAACCTACAATAAAGCTCATTTCTCTTAACAATTGGCTCTACCCATTAGAAACGAGAACTTCACAGTTCTATGTCACAGTTTTTATGAGAAGCCTGCCTGTTTTTGTTGCTGGTGAACCAGTTAACATGATTTTATTGCTTGCCTCCCAGGAGAAAGGTCATATGTTAGGCATGGTGATTTCAACTGTGTGTTGTAGGATCACAGATTTAGAGACAGAAGAGATTTTAGAGGACACCTAACCATCCAAAGATTATACAGATTAGTGCACTGAGGGCTAAAAGGTAAAAATGACATAGCAAAAATCATATAGCAAATAAAAGACAGACTTGGAATTTGAATGCAAGTCCTAAGGCTCAAAATCTAGTACCCTTTTCATTAGATGATGGTGCCTTCCAGTGATTAAATAACAATGAGTTTATTTTAAGTTGTATTCCTCTACCTAAATTATAGTTATAACACCTAGAAGTGTTTACACTGATATGCCAACCTTGGAAACTGAAATCTTCCAAATGAAGGCAAGCCATGCAGATGGGGCAAAAAACAAGCAGTCCCTGAGCTTCAGGAAAGAATCTCAGAGAATTTTTTGCCCAATGAATGAAAGCTTCTGGCCCTTGCTGTAATATTTGGGATAGGTAGCCTTTGCTTGAAAACACCAGCAATGGTGAACCCACTGGCTCTTTCCCAAGGAGAACTGGCCATTCTCAGACATATCTTTTGGTTATAAAGTTCATCCTTCTAAGAAGTCCAAGTCTTTGTATTGATAATTTCCTGATATCTTACCCCACTTACCTCCTCCCCCCCCCACATAGGAAAACCTACAACATCTCTGTTCTTCTGTTGAAACCCTGCAAATTCCAGTCCAAAAAAAATCTTCTTCAGCTTCATCTGGATATCTGGAAGCCCTTCATCATCCTGATTTCCTACCTCTGGACACTGTCCAGCTTGTCAATGTTCTACTAACACATGAAGCCCAGAACAGAATACAAGATGCCAGATAATGTCTGACCAATACAGGGGATGGTAGAATCACCCCTTTATTCATTCCAGACATTGGGTTTCTTGTAATTCAGTCTGAAAATGAGGGTTAGATTACTAAGTAGTCTTATCACTTATGCTGTTGATTCTTGGGGGGCTTATGGCAAATACACATACATACAGAGACTTCTTCAGAGAAAAAAAAGAAAATGTCCTAAAAAAATAAAAAAGAAGAAGAAAGGAGAGGGAAGGGTTCTTTCCTGGTAGAATTCTCCTTAGCTGACAATACCATACTGATCGATTGGGGACAGCCATTAGATAGGAGAGATTCATAGAAGAGACGAGTCTAGTGAGGGGAAAATATGACTGTCTGTAATCAGTGACAAGTATTTACAATGTCTTCTTGCTGAGAGTTCAATCCTTAGCCCACTTGATGTTACAGAAAACAGCCTTTCAACCCTGGAGACAGAACACAGAGGTGCTCTGACTTCCCAAAAGCTAATTCCTTGGTGCAAAATGAGGGACACTTTGATGGCATGGGAAATGATGTAGGAAAAAGTTCAAAACAGAGCACAAAGAGCCATCCAGTTTTTCGGGCACCATAGGAGATGAGAAAGAACAAAATATGAGATGATATTGGTCAGATAGACTGAAGTCAGATTGTGGTGGGCCTTGAATGATGGAGTGTGTATTAACTTTGTAAAATATCAAGGAACCGCAGAAGGACTTTTGGGGATTGTGGCCTTCCTTGATACTGTTCTCCATACCTAGAATCTACTCCAGTTCTACTCATTTCTGTCTTTTGATTTCCTATTCAATCTTCAAGACCTTGCTCAAATGACACCCCCTCCAAGAAACCTTGTCTGATTGCTCTAGGCAAAAGTGAGCTTTGTTTTTTTCCAATCTCCCATAGCCCACTGAATCAATTTATAGCAATATGTCGCCAATTTATAGCAATACAATACCAATCCCTCTCTGACTCAGTTGATTGTCTTTGAGAGTTACTCTAATCACACAAGTGCATTGCCAGCCAATCTAATTCAGTCTAACTATCTGAATTTAGCCAGACTCATCTTCCTGTAACAGATATAGAGTCTGTCCTTAAGCTTATCCTCAAAGCCTTCCTTCTATTCTTGTCAAACCTCTCAAAGCTTGCATTCCATTGTTCATAATTTTGAAGGCCAGAAGTCATCTCCATAGTTGAGTGGATGGACAAGTGTTGTGCAGAAGAGGCATTGTCAGTAGGTAATCTTAAACTAGAAAAGAAGGTGGACTGGTCATTTGTCAAGAACACTGGGCAGTCCATGTGGACCATTGATATCTAAGCAATGGCAAGAGATGTACCTAGTAGAACACCCCCAGAATTCTGGAAATAGATATTTGGTGGGTCATCATGAGCAAGAATCACTTAAAATGTCAAGGCTTGGTTGGACTCCATGCTACAGCAGTCAAAGTATACGTCCAACAATGAGGTCATAGATTTGGTGAAGTATCACAGTGAGTACACTTCACAAAGCTTTTTGCATATAGTTGGTGCATAATGAAAAGCTGAATGAATGTGTTAAGACACCTAAAAGTACTAGATTGGGATGCTATGGGACTAGCAGCACACTACATGGAACTAGGTGTGGGCATATGTTCTAGCTGTATACCACTTTCTCTCTGTTCACTATTATTCACATGGAAGCTGTGATCAAAATAAGAACTCCTTAGAGAGAGCATTCTTATCACTGAGTGCAGAACTTTCATTTGATTAAAACCCAGAAGAACCCTAAGAGATTGTCTAATCTAACTTTACTCATTGAACAGATGAGGAAACTGAGTCTGAGAGAGAGCAAGGTACTTCCCCAAGGGAACACAACTAGTAAGTAACAGAAGCATGATTTAAACACAGGTCTGGTGCTTCGTCTCTTACTCCTTCCACTTAATTCTTCTCTTCTCCCAGATCTACTGGACCTGACCCTTCACAAACCTGATAAGTACTTGGCAACAACAGTGGGAGAGTGAATGGTCATTTGCTCCCTAGTTCAGGCCACTTGACTGCACTGCTGAAGTCCTATTGCCCTGTCCTGTACAAAAGAAGCATTGACCTGACTCTTACACCCAGAATTCCTCAGGAGATTAGTTTTCAAACAGTTTGTCTGATACCTAATGCCTAATTAATCTATAGATCAATTGCATTATAAGCCCAGGAAACAGTACATAAATGTCAGCTGCTACTACTATTATTATTCTTACCTATTTATTTTGCTTGTGACTTCCTCAGACAATTCAACTATTCCAAAAATTCACTGATTCCACCCAGAGGCTTGGAGAATTTTAAAACTGCCAGGACTGACAAACTCAGGGTTGGAAAGGATCTCAGTGAGCCCTGTGTCTAATATCTACCTGAAATCAGAGTCTACTGTAGAGTTTCCCTAACAAACAATCACCAAATCTATGCTCCCAAAGACAGGGAACTCATTATCTATTGAGATAACTCTTTCCATTATTAAATTCTTCCTACAAATCTGACCTGACTGCCTTCAAGTACCATGACTGATAAATGGTTCAGTCCTCAGGAGCTAAACAGAATAAGCCCAACTTCTTCACAAGACAGTCTTTCTGGGTTTGGAAGCAAGCTAGCAAGTTCCTCTCCCTTCACATTCTCTTCCACATGGAAATCATCCCCAGAACTGTCCAGAAATCATTTTCTGACATCTTCTCCACCCCTCTTGTTATTCTGGTTGTCTTCCTTGGAACTCCTCCAGTTTGCCAATGTCCTCTCTAAAATGAGTTACGAAGAAATGATCATAGCACTCATAGAAACATGGATTCTTAGAGATGGAAGGGACCCCACTGGATGTTGAGTCCTTATTATAAGGAAAAGATACCTCTCTACAGCTTTGATGGCAAATGATAATCTAGTCTCCACTTAATATCTCTAGTGACAGGGAAATCACCACCTCTCCAAGCAGCCCAATTTACTTGGGGACAGGTTTTTCGTTTTCTGTTACAGTGAGTTATGGTGAGGTAGTTTTGTAATGGGAAGTTACAGGGAGAAAATTTCCACCCAAAGAGAAAGGCAGAGCATTTGGCTGAGAGCCATGGAATTGGGTGAGATTGTCCCCAGAGAGACTATAGAAAGGGAAAAGAAGAAAACTAAGGGGAGATCCCCAGAGATGGCTTGCAAAAGGACTTCAAAAGCAGACCAAGAACCAGTGAAGGAGAAGGGAAAAGAATGGGTGTGTGTGGGGGAGAGTGTTAGGAGAGGAGAAACAGAAGAAAAAGAAGGAAGGGAGGAAAAGAGGGAGGAAGGAAGGAAGGAAGGAAGGACAGAAGGAAGGAAGGAAGGAAGGAAGGAAGGAAGGAAGGACGGAAGGACGGAAGGAAGGAAGGAAGGGAAAGGAAATATATTCGTATGTATATGTGTGTGTGTGTGTGTGTGTGTGTGTGTGTGTGTGTGTGTGTGTGTGGGTGTGTGTGTGGGTGTGTGTGTGAGTGGTGTGACATAAGCCTTGAAGGAAATACAAATCTAATTAGTTCAAAATAGAGACAATTAATTAGAATTTTGAATTCAGGAAAGGGGGCTAATAAAATATTATTCCCCTTTACTCAATGATTTTTAAGGGTAATATTGTATTTGAATTGTTGGAGAAAAAAGGATTTTAAATATTTTATGATTATTAACATCACTGTCTCTAAAAATCTAATGAATATAATTAAGACTAATAATGATGAGACATAAAATGAGTCAAAGTTGTAGGCCTGTTGTTTTCTTATGAAAAACACTGTTAACCAAAAACAGTTGATGGACACAGAGTTTGAGACCTATTATTTTCCAAAATACCTTCCAGGAATTTAGTCGAATTCATTGCAAATGTTTGTTTTTTTATCCTTATTCATGTATGTCTTACTATCCAAACAAAGTTCAAATCCTCCCTCTCCTCCTCTTTCTCCTCCTCCTCATCCTCCTCCTCTTTCTCCTCTTTCTCCTCTTCCTCCTCCTCCTCCTCCTCCTACTCCTCTTCCTACTCTTCCTCTTCCTCCTCCTCCTCCTCCATGGGTTGGAACAGAGCTCTCACAGAGGCATGTGGCACACATGCTGGTACAAATCACCTGCTCCAGGGGAGAAAGGCAATGAGATGGAGTCAGAAGTGAGCTTTTAGATGCTCAAATTCAATTCCATTTCATAGACAAGGAACCTAAGTACCAGAAAGGTCACTACTCACTGTAGCTGACCCTCCCAACAGGCCAGGGATCTGTCATGTCCCAGGGTGGGGATTCCTTTCATCCACATCAAATCCAAGTCCTTCTATACCTCAGTAGATGAGTCTTAGACAGTCAGAGGTCCCCAAGCTCCTGATTAAGTTCATCTGAGAGAGATTCAGGCCCAGGTGTTCCTGAGACCTGGCTCAGTTCTTCATACCTTGTTACCCCTCTCTGGGATAAAGTATGTCTCCACCCCTCATCCTCCTCCCCCTTAAAAATTGCCTCTGAAAATCAGACTCATGGACTTAATTAGGAGGGAATGAGATATTGGTCTTACATAATCTCTCTCCAGAGTTCTGCTGTTTAAGTAGCTAATGAAAGTATTTGCTGGTCTAAATACAACACAAAAAATGCCTTGAGTGAAATTATAGAAAAGACACTGGAAAATCAAGTTTGTCTCCCTCCCAGGAAGGTAATCAATATATCAATCTGATCCTTGTTAATGAGACCTCATCAATAAATTCCTTGATCACCTGAGAGCTCCCTATATTGAATTAATGATTCTTCAGAATCACTTTTCCCCCTAATCAACAGGAGATCCCAGCCTCTCCCCTTCACAGTCTAGCATTTATAGAGGTGAGGAAGCACTTACACACCCATTATGCCCTTTGAAACTCACAATAGTCTAGCCTGGGAGCTGTCCATCCAGGTGAAGAAAGCTCCAGTTCAGACAAGATGAATTTCCTAAGAAAAAGAAGGCAAGCTTAGAGAGAATCCTGAAATCATGGCATGTCAGTGATGATGTGATGGGAGGAATAACCAAGCTGGAACTCACCTCATGATATAAAATATAAAACTAAGATTCAAATGGGGCAGGACAGTGCTGGGAAGGGCCAATCTATGTGTATGTGTGAATATACATTATCACAAACATGCCCATATAGGCACATATATATTTGTGTGTATATGCATATAATGTGTGTGACTTAGCTTAACAACCACCTCCTTACCCAGAATCCATTCATCTGATAACTATTTATTCAGTGCTTACAAGGTGTCAGGCATTAAAGGTGGAAAGAACAATGAACAATTCCTGACTCCTGGGACTTACCTTCTACTTGGAGAAAGTAATTTTTTTTTTCAAATGGAAAGTCATCTTAGGTACTTGGAGGTGTGTCCAAAAGGTATAAGAGAGGAGAGAGGATGCTTCAAGCATAAGGCACAGCCTGTGCAAATATTCAGAGGCAGCATGCTGAACCCTGGTAACAATTTGGGTGGTTTGGCTGGCATATGGGATACACAATTTAGCAGGATCTTTTTGGTCGGGATGTGGAGGAGAAAATGAAGGAGGGAAGATGCCTCTGACCCTGGCCACCCCCTGGGATGGTGGTCTGGGAGCAGGACTGACATTTTCTCCATTAAACGGAGGACTCCAGCCAGGGTTTCTCTGTGCCAGCCCAATGGTTTCTCCATTCCATCCCTGCTTGCCAGGAATTGGCACATATACATATACAACCACACTACACACACATACACACACACATACACACACACGAACACACACACCCTCCAGGCCCCTCAAGAGTGTGAAAGACACATTCTTGACACCACTCCCACACTTTCAGGTTTATTTTTTCTAATGTAAACTGGTTGCACACTCTCTGTGAAAGTTTCCCTTTACGGCTGATAAGTGTAATTAATCACCCTTCAGTCCCTCTCCTGATAAGTGACTATCACATATCTCCAGGCAAATCATGTCAGACCTCCATTAAAAGCTGAACAATTGATGAACTTGCTGCCTCTTCTGAGGAGTCAGCAGATTACTTCCTTTCCATAGCCCCCAAATGTTTCCCTGACAGCAAAAATATTGTCCTATGAGGTCCCTTCTCCTAGTCCCAAAGAGCCATTTCTTATGGCAACAACCCAGTTACTTAGTTTTCAGGTTCACCTTATTCAAAGCTGAGCCTTTATCATGGGGCTCAGTAGGATGTGCCCACAGGGCAGAGGCAGGCCTCCCTGGAACTCATCTCTTTCCCCTGCCACCCAGCTAAGGTCTGACATCTAAGGGGCAAAAAAAGCTCTCCTCAGAGCATTTCCTCACATCCTCGGTCAGTGGCTCTCTCCAGATCTAGGGCCTCAGGATCTCAGTTTAAAAAGCAGAAACCTTGGTTTCCTGAAAATGGGCAAGTATAACATCATGTGGGCAGCTTCTACAGAGGAAACTGGGATTCAGAAGTCAAACCTTGATTGTGTCACAGTGACTGCCAATGAAGGGGAAGCCAAGGAGTCCCCTAGCTTGAGGACCCACCTTTCCTATTGTTCTAGGATCCATCTCTGGGGCTTCATCATCTCTGCCTTGATAGACTTGATAGGGTCCTCAAAGAATCATAGACAAGAGACCACATATGGAGTCAAAAATTGTCAAAATTCCTCAGCCCCAAAGGGGTCAAGAGCTAGAAGCAATAGTGAGTAGAGAGTAGGGTGAAGGGAGAGCTTCAGAAAAGAAGATTTAATAATAAAATCAACATCCCAACATTATTGCTTTAGTGTTCATCAAGAATGGTAATCATTAGCAATCCAATTTTAGTACCATCTCCCCCACAGGTAGGACTTCTGTGGTACTTAAAATACACTCATTTTGACTTGGAAATTTTCATTAAGTATATTATGTTTTTTTAAAAGGAATGTAACAGGTCTCTCTAACGTGCATATTGTTGAAGATGCCTTAATTAGCTCTTCACCTGAGAGATGATTCAGACTGGGGCTAAACTATGAAATAAACATCTAATTAGGAAGACTTATTCAACAATGTGTCTGACTATACAGGCAGGTTATGCAAACCAAAGCTCTTGCTCAGTGTTGGCCCTCCAGGGGAAAAGACCAAAGGATCCTATTCCTAGTGGAGGGTCACTGAATTCCCTGGCTTGGCTCTCATCTTGCTTTCACTAAAATGCATCTGGCATTCAAGGCTGCAGCTTACAATCTTGAAGCATGGTCTTCCTTTTGTTTCAGAGAGGAGTTCTCAATTCTGAATTGTACTGAGGACAAGCATTACCCTTTTGGGTGATCACATGAAAGTAAGTTTTAAGAAAGGTCTTCAGGGAGGACCCTCTGCTCTTAACAGCAGCCAGTTGATCTCTCTGATTTTCATCATTCCTTAAATGCAGATTTCCTGAGCAATATTAGATTCTCAGCCATGCTAGATTTCTAGCTGCTTCCTTGTCTTGTCCTGTAGACTCCTGCTTTGGTGATTTTGCTTTATGCCTAGTTCCCTCCCAAACTCTGTGTTTTGGAGGACTTGTCTTTATTCAAGGTCCAGCTCAGGTGCACTCGCTCCAAGAACTTTTTTTTTTATTGCAATTTAGTAGCATTGTGTAGTGGGAAAAAACATTGGTGTCAGAGGAGTTGGGTTCTAATTCTTACCTTGCCCATAAAGAACAGAAAATATTCAGAAAGTCAAAGAAAAATAGTTGCAGAGATGGCATCAAGCAGGAAAGCACCAGAGAACAAGATATGTTGGGTAGGTCCAGTAGAGGGGAGCAGCCAACAGAGAATGGAGGGAGGGGGAGCAAGTGGAGAGATAAATACAGAGAGACAGAAAAAGACAGAGAGAGACAAACAGACCTGACATCATCCCCAAACAATATTGGTGCCCTGGCACCATTTAAAAACAAAGCTGCCACTGTGAGTACAAATAATCTTTGGAAGGTCCCATGAGAGACTTTTATGTTTGTTCATTCTTCCTACTGAAAGTGTGTATATTTATGAGAAAATAGACCCCAGGTTTATGGTGGAAATAACCATGTCTACTTTTCTTAGAATATTACTTTATGAAATACCTTTGCTTTGAATTAATTTTGTACTTTGGCTGACTAGTAAAAGTAAACACACTGACAGGGGCTCATGAATTGCCTTTTTTCCTGTCAAAACAGAATCAGAGTATCTTGACCCAGAGAAGTTTTTGTGGCAATTCTCATTGTGAGAAGTGGGACACTCCAAATTCTGAATATAATTCTATTGGCTTATCTTATTCACATCCTAGAGTGCAAGTTCTTCAGAGGCTCTCAAAACTTTGTATCTACTCTATCACCTAGCATAGAAGTAGATAGAACAGACAAAGGTACTTCCAGATGCTTGTTGCATTGTTTAAACAGAGAGAAGGGGATCAACTCCTGAACCAGCAGACAGCACTCTACTTCATGTACTCTCTTAAATATCTCTTTGGCAGACATTTCCATAGTAGGTATATTGTGAAAGTCTAACTATATATTCCCTCCATCCAATCTTGCTCCTCATTTATTCTATTTTCTCCTTTGATCCTGTCCTTTTTCAAAAGTGTTTGCTTCTAACTACCCTCTCCCACAATCTATCCTCACTTCTATCATCCCCTCTCTTGGCCCCTTTCCCCCCTATTTTCCTGTAGCATAAGACACCCAATTGAGTGTGTATGTTGTTCCGTCCTTAAGCCAAATTCAATGAGAATAAGTTTGTCCCATTCCCTTTCACCTTCCTGCTCTTTCCCTCCATTGTAACAATTTTATTTTGCCTCTTTTATATTAGATAATTTACCCTAATCTATCTCTCCTTTTCTCCTTCTGTCAATAAATTCCTCTCTGATTTCTTAATTTTATTTTTTAAGATATCATTCCTTCTTTTATAACTGATCTTGTCCCCTCTATCTATGTATACATGTACACACACTCACATGTGTATTCATACACACATACACCCTTCTGTACATACATATGGGTGTGTATGTATACACACATATATTCCCTTCAATTATCCTCATATGAAGAAAATCTTATGAGTTACAATTATCATTTTTCCATGCAGGAATGTAAATAGTTCAACTTTACTAAGTTCCTTATGATTTCTTTTTCCTATTTACCTTCTCATGCTTCTCTTGCTTCTTGTATATGGCAGTCAAATTTTCTGTTCAGCTCTGGGTTTTTTTATTCAAAAATGCTTGAAAATCCTCTATTTCATTGAATGACCATATTTTGTCCTGAAGCATTATACTCAGTTTTGCTGGTTAGGTGATTCTTGGTTTTAATCCTAGCTTCTTTGACCTCCAGAATATCATATTCCAAACCCTTCAATTCTTTAATGTAGAAGCTGCTAGGTCTTGTCTTATCCTGATTGTGTTTCCATAGTACTCATATTGTTTCTTCCCGACTGCTTGCAGTATTTTTTCCTTGACCTGGGAACTCTGGAATTTTGCTATGATATTCCTAGGAGTTTTCTTTTGGGGATCTTTTTAAAGAGGTGATTGATGAATTCTTTCCATTTCTATTTTGCTCTCTGGTCCTAGAATGTCAGGGCAATTTTGCTTGATAATTTCTTGACAGATAGTGTGTGGCTCTTTTTTCAATCATGATTTTCAGGTAGTCCAATAAATTGTAAATTATTGCTCCTGGATTTATTTTCCAAGTCAGTTGTTTTTCCAATGAGCTATTCCACATTGACTTCTATTTTTTTATTTGCTTGCATCTGTTTTATAGTACCTTGAGTTCTCATGAAGTCATTAGCTTTGATTTAATTTTGAAGAAATTATTCTCGTCAGTGAGTTTTTCTATCTGGCAAAATTTTTTTAAGGCATTCTTCTCCTCATTGGCTTTTTGGGCCTCTTTTGCCATTTTGAGTTAGTCCATTTTTTAAAGTGTTACTTTCTTCGTTATTCTGGGGGCCTCTTTTATCAGGCTGTTGACTCTCTTTTCATGATTTTCTTCCAACATTCTCATTTCTCTTCCCATTTTTTCCTCCACTCCTCTTACTTGATTTTCAAAATCCTTCTTCAGCTCCTCCATGGCCTGTAGCCAATGCATATTTTTCCTGGAAGCTTTTGATGCAGGAGTTTTGACCTCATTGTCTTCCTCTCATTCAATGCTTTGATCCTTTTTGTCTCCAAAAAAGGAATCTATGGTAGGATTGTGTTTCCTCTGCTTGCTCATGTTGGCGGTCAATTACTTGACTTTTGCCACAGTACTACTCTGCTTCCAGAATGGAAAGAGCTTTCTCCCAAATTGCTGGGGGTTTTGCCGCTGTTGGACCTATTAGGAGGGCACCATCTCTACAGACACCACAAGTTCTGGCACACTGGCCACACACCCCAGGGCCACCACCCAAGACCACAATGCCAATACAAGCAGGTTAAAGCAAGAGTGATTACCCTCTGAATGGTCACTTGTTCTCCCCTATGATCTGAAGGCCAGGAGCTCCAGAAGCATCCACACAGCAGCTGCAGCCACTGTGCCCATGCCACTTCTTGCCACGGGGGTAGGGGCTGGATCATACCCTTCTGTTCCCCTGTTGCAACAGAGCTCTCCATTGACCATTTACTTTGTCTTTGGCATTTATGGGCTGAGAAATTTGGAAACTGCCACAGCTGCTTGTGATCACTCTCCTATAGTCTACCGTGGCCACTGGTTGGGGCTGCCCTAGAGCCAGAATTGGGGCTCACATGGAACTGAGCTCAGCTAGCTTCCAGCATACTACAATAGACCCTTCCTGTTGTCCTGACAGGCTGCCTTCAGCAGGAGATTTGTTTCTCTCTGTCACTTTGTGCATTCTTTAGTCCTAAAATTTGTTTAGAGTCATATTTTACAGGTATTGGAAGTGATTGGAGTGAAAGTTTATGCCAAGTTCCTACATCTACTCTGCCATCTTGGTTCTACCTCTGACACTTTTCTCTTAGACAGTACTGTCTTACATACTGATCTGCTGAACACCAGCTGAGAGGGGGGTTTCTCTTCCTTTCCCACTTTCCCACTAATCTTTGATTAATTCTTTCTCAGGGGAAGGGCAGGCAGTACCATGCTCTTTCTCTCAGAGGTTCCCCTTCCTCTTTTTGCATCTCTTTTAGAAAGGACAAGGACTCTTAACTTGGGCTTACATAAAGCCTTCCTTTGGATTCTCTTGTCCTCTTCCCTTCAAAGTCTTGGTTAAGCCTTAAAACCTCAACAATAGATTCTCAGTCCAGATGCTGAAGTAGCAAAAACAAAGCCCCACCCCTCCATCAAGTTCAGGACCTCAGACTAACTTTCTTTGAATTTTTTTTTGTGGCCATATGCCTAGTTATTGCTGGCAGTCACCTTATTCTAGCTTACAGTGAGCATTTCGGCATCTCCCAATTTTACTCTTGAGGGCAAGTTAAAATATATGTTCCACAACTACCAAACTGCTCCCTCTTTAGAAATGTTTTGTGAAGTGCAACTACAAAAAAACAAAACAAAGAGAGGTGGAGCCAAGAAGGCAGCGCAGAAGCAGCAAAGTTCCGCAGCTCCCACACAGCCACTCTAATTACCCCTAAAATACAACTCTAAGCAAATTCTAGGGCTCCCAAACTCACAAAAATACAGAAAACACATCTCTCGCTGAAGGCAGCTCAGCAGGAGGGGTTCATCGTGGCAGGCCAGGAGCAGAGGCCAGCCCACTCCAAAACCAAAACCATGGCCAGGCCCCAGGGCTGTCGGGAGGAGCCAAGCCTCCCAAGCCGCAGCATGAGTCTACCCCTGGGAGCAGATCTACAACACCTAGAACGATCTCCACTTCTATCAAGTCAGGAACAATAAGGATTAGAGAAAGGTCAGTGAAAGTGAAGCTTTCAAGCTAATTTTGGCAGAGGAAAAGCAGTTCAGCCAATCTGCCCCCAGGGAAAGGAAGCCGTGGGGGAAGGGCAGGATCTGCTGTAACCGGCAACTGCCCCCACTGGGCTGCTTCAGAGCTCCTGGCCTGTGGACCCCGCAGGGGGTCAGAAACAATTGATCAGGGACAAGGGCTTTTGCATTGAGCAGCCTGGATCCAGATTGTGGTCTTGGGTGGTGGTCCTGGGGACTGCTTTCAGCAGGCCAAAGCTGGTGGGGGCTGCAGCACCCCACTAATACCACTGGCAACTGTGAAAATCCCAGCAATTTGGAACAGAGCTTTCCCCTCTGGAAGCAGAGTTCCACAAAACTAAAAAAAACACAACCAATTAATTGACTGGCCAACATGAGGAAAAGGAAGCAAAATAAGAACAGCAATAAAACTCTAGAATACTTCTTTGCGGACAAAAAGGATCAAAGCATGGAACGGGAGGAACACAACACAGTCAGAACACCCACACCAAATGCTTCCAAGACACTTAAAGAATGCCTACAAGCTGTAGATGAACTGAAAAAGGACTTTGAAAACCAAATAAGAGAAGTGGAGGAAAAATTGGGAGGAAAAATGAGAATGATGGGAGAATATCATGAAAAGAGAGTCAACAACCTGACTGTAGAAAATAACACTTTAAAAAATAGATTAACTCAAATGGCAAAAGAGGCCCAGAAAGCCAATGAGGAGAAGAATGCCTTAAAAAGTCAATTTTGCCCGAATCTCAAAAGCATTCTGAAGAGAATAATTCCTTCACAATTAGAGTGGAGCAAGTGGAAGCTAATGACTTTATGAGAAACCAAGATACTATTAAACAGTTACAAACAAATGAAAAAATACAAAG
>CM053597.1:225689767-225716749 GCA_028646575.1 Pseudocheirus occidentalis
TCTTTTTCCATCTGGGAAATTCGACTTTTTAAAGCATTCTCCTCATTGGCTTTCTGGGCCTCTTTTGCCATTTGATTTAATTTATTTTTTGAAGTGTTGGTTTCTTCAGTCAGTTTGTTGACTCTCTTTTCATGATTTTCTTGCATCACTCTCATTTCTCTTCCCAATTTTTCCTCTACGTCTCTTATTTGGTTTTCAAAGACCTTTTTCAGTTGATGCATAGCTTCTAGGCATTCTTCAAGTGTCTTGGAAGCCTTTGGTGTGAGAGTTCGGAATGTGTTGTCTTCCTCCGGTTCCATACTTTGATCCTTTTTGTCCACAAAAAGGATTCTAAAGTTTTATTGCTGTTCTTATTTTGCTTCCTTTTCCTCATGTTGGCCAGTCAATTAATTGGTTGGGTTTTTTGTTTCATCTTTGTGGAACTCTTCTTCCAGGGGGGAAACCTCTGTTCCAAATCGCTGGGGTTTTCCCTGCTCCTGGAGCTACTGTGTGTTGCAACCCCCCCCCCAGTTTTGGCTTGCTGAGAGCGCACCCCAGGACCACCACCCAAGACCACGATCCGGATCCAGGCTGCTCAAAGCAAGAGCACTTGGCCCTGATCAATTGATTTAGCCTCGCTGTGGGTGTGCAGGCCAGGAGCTTTGAAGCAGCCCAGTGGGGGACAGCTGCTGGTTACAGGATTTCCTTCCCTTCCCCCACTGCTTCCTTGCCCTGGGGGCCAGATTGGCTGAACTGCTTTTCTTCCTCCAAATTAAGTTTCAAAGTTTCACTTTCACTGACCTTCTGTAATTCTGGCTTTCTAGATGTGAGGATTCCTCCAGGTGCAATAGATCTTCTCTGAAGTAGACCCACACTGTGGCTTGGGAGGCTCCTTCTCCCGCCTGCCCTGGGGCCCTGCCTGCATTTTTGGTTTTCAGGCTGGGCTGGTCTCAGCTCCTGGCCTGCTGCGGGATGAACCCCTGCTACCAAACTGACTTTAGCAAGAGATGTGTTTTCTCTATTTTTGTGAGTTTGAGCATCCTAGATTTCATTCAGGGTCATGTTTTGTAGGTATTTTGGGAGGCTGGGTGGGAGCTGCGGATCCTTGCTGCTTCTATGCTGCCATCTTGGCTCTGCCCCCGGACATGGAGTTTCAAAGAGAACTTAGGCCCTAGAGTAAGAAAAGATCTGGAATTCATGTAAGAACAATTGAGTCCATGGAAATTGACGGGATCAACAATAGAGAGTGTCTGACTAAAGAAGCAGAGAAAGCCTAGCACAGCCCTGTGAAATAGCCACAAAAAGTGTGGCAGGAAATAAATAGAGAGAATACTCCTCATAAAGGTGGAGAACCATGACAGACAAGTGTCAGAAAAGCACAGGGAGGAGAGAATGTATAATAAGGAATGATCAAGCAGGTCAAATACTGCCATGAGGTTAAGAAGAATGAGGGCTGGGAAAAACTCTTTGCATTAATCATTAAAGGGATCATTGGTAGCCTTGGAGACAGTCATTTCGATTGAGTGACAGGGTTGTAAGCCAAGATTGAGGACTGAATGGAATGAGACAGGAAAGGCAATGACTATAGATACCTTCTCCCCCACCCCATCTGCCACCCCCAGAATTTAAGTGGAAAATGGAGGTGAGAGGCAAGAGGATAGCTTGATGGCAGGTCAGGGTAATGGGGAAGACTTTGATGAGTGGGGATGATTTGGATCTCTCTGGAGCTAGGTGAGAAGAATCCAGGGCCTATCAAAGGCTAAATAAGGGGGTGGTTTTTGAAGTCAGGTTACTTAAAACTTCTCCAATTCACTTCCTTTCAACTCACGTCAGTTCCACTAGGGAGAAGGGATCAGTTCAGGTTTGGACTGACTGACTTCTGCAGCTCCTTCCAACTGGGAGAGTCTGAGACAATGTGGGCAATGGGAGCTATGACTTCCCTTCATGTATCAGGCACCCACAAATATTAGTGGTAAAGCCACTGTACCAGGGTTCAGGCTTAGGCCTATGCTTTATACCTTGCTACTCCTGATGTACTACAGGGTCAGCTCATGTTTAATTGCTTGGAAATCCTTGTTGTTGTTCCTCCTCCTCCTCCTCATACTCCTCCTCCTCCTCATCTTCCTCCTCCTCCTTTTTCTTCTTTTTCTTTCTTTGTAGAATTCATTATTTATTTTAATTTTCAATATTCATTTTCACAATATTTTGAGTTCCAAATTTTCTCCTCATCTTTTCCCTTACTCCCTACCACAAGATGGCAAGCATACTGATTACCCCTTCCCTGCATCTGCTCTCTTTTATATCTCCCCTATCGCTCCCCTTATCACCTTACCCTTACTTTCTGTTTGGTTGCTTTTTGTTTGTTTGTTTTTGCTTTTTTGAGGGGGGAATGCAAGGCAATTGAGGTTAAACAACTTGTCCAAGGTCACACAGCTGGTATATATTAAGTATCTGAGGCCAGATTTGAACTCAGGTCCTCCTGACTCCAGGACAAGTGCTCTATTAACTGCACTGCCTAGACACCCCAACCCCTTACTTTCTTATAGGGCAAGATGGATTTCTATACCTCATTGCTTGTATATTGTATTTTCTGGTTTCACGTAAAAACAATTTTTTAACATCTGTTTTTAAAACTTTGAGTTCCAGATACCCTCCCTTCTTACCTCCTCACCACCCCCACTGAGAAGACAAGTAATTCAATGTAAGTTATGCATGTGTAACTCAACATTTCCATAGCAAAACATTTCCATAGTAGTCAAGTGGTGAAAGAATAACTATATTTCCCTCCATCTTCTCCTGCCCCCCATTTATTCTACTTTCTCCTTTGACACTATCCCTTTTCAAAAGTGTTTGCTTCTGACTACCCCCTCCCCTAATTGGCCTCCCTTATATCATTCCCCCTGATAAGGTGCATGTTATTCCCTCCTTAAGCCAAATCCAGTGAGAGTAAGGTTGACTCATTCTCTTTCACCTTCCTGCTTTTCCCCTCCATTCTAAGAGTTTTCTCTTGCCTTTTTTATGTGAGATAATTTGCCTTTTCTCTTTCTATTTCTCCTTCTCCCAATATGTTCCTCTCTCAAGTCTTAATTTTATTTTTTAGATATCATTCCATATTATTCAACTCACCCTGTGCCCTCTGTGTATGCACATACACGTATACTTACATATATATAGAGATAGGTAGATAGATAGATAGATAATAGAAGTATATGTGTGTGTATCCTTCTATTATCCTAATACTGAAAACAGTCTCATGAGTTACAAATATCATCTTTCCATGTAGGAATGTAAACAGTTCAACTTTAAGAAGTTCCTTATGATTTCTCTTTCCTGTTTACCTTTTTGTGCTTCTCTCATTTCTTGTATTTGGAACTCAAATTTTCTGTTCAGATCTGGTCTTTTCATCAAGAATGCTTGAAAGTCCTATATTTCACTGAATGTCCATATTTTCCCATGAAGCATTACACTCAGTTTTGCTGGGTAGGTGGTTCTTGGTTTTAATCCTAGCTCCTTTGACCTCTGGAATATCATATTCCAAGCCTTTTGAAACCTAGATGTAGAAGTGAACAGCTCTGTTTTTGGACATTTCCACCTGCTTATTAGAAACCATTGAGAGATGATAGACAATCTTGAGAAGGAAGAAGTATTAGGCGAATGGAGAAGAGCTCACTGAACACATTCTGAAAACTCCATTCCAACATTTAACTGTGTTGGCTTCCTCTACCCTTTACTTCATTCTGCAAAAGTTTCAACCAAAACTCAGTCCCAATGTCACTTTCTTTGTGGTTGTCACTGTCAGAAATAAACCCCCCTACCTTAAACTGAAAATAGCTTGTTCCTTAGACTTTTAGATGCTTATCATTCCTTCTCTGATATTCTGTGGGTCTATATATTAGCCACTTAGGACCTCCTCTCTTATCTGGTCCTGGCCTGGAGGGAGTCCTGGACTCTGTCCACAGGTTTGGAATCTCTGAGCAAGTTCAAATTCCTTGAGAAACTCACCCTACATCTGGATTCCAAGGAGAGCAAAGGATTATCACCCAAGTGGTGGCCCATGGTGGATGAAAGCTTATAGCTTCACCAGCTCATGAAGATGTGAAAAGCTTGGCTATATGTCATTGATATGAGTAAGAAAATTGGTGATATCTCAGGGTCTTTAGAGACTGATGCTTTGTGTTCTATCACACATGATGAGGTGCCTCCAACACAGGATTTGTGAGTACTATGAGGGCAGAGGCTAAACTTTAAATTCCTTGTTGAAAACAATAAGAATTTGTAAGTACTGATTCTGTGCCTAATACTGTGCTGGGTACTGAGGGTACAGAGCCATTATGAACCAGTCCCTGCTCTTAAGGAGTTTCCATACATACCATCAATGTGTGGCATACTCACACATGCATGTGTATATATGTATACACATATGTGTGTATATAGAGTATACACAGAATTAGTACAAGGTACTATTTGGAGGGAGGCAAATATAAAGCCAAGCACAAGCAGCTTTTCAGAAGAATGTTGCTGTGAACAGCTTTTAAGGTTCTGACTACAAGGTATAGTAAACACTCTATTCCAAAGCAAATCAAAGCAAAACATTCACAGTAAATCAAAGCACAGAATTCACAATGTTACAGCTTATCACAGAAAATCAAAATATAGCATTCACAACAACTTATCACAGAAAATGGCCACATAGTTTCCACTACAGTGGTCACAAAGTTTTGAACAAAGAATAATCATTTAGTAACTCAATCATTCAATCATCTTAATCATTCAATTATCCTTAGGGAGGTTTGCCTCCTTAAGGGACACAAAGTACCATAGTCAAAGTTCTCCACTCATGGGGCATATCAAGTTACAAATCATCATTCAATCATCAGAAAATATACATACCCTCCACCCCTAGGTCACTAGAAAATTTACAATTTCTCAGTCAGTACACAGTATCCAAGTAAAGTCTTTTTTCAGCTTGACTTGGGGTGGTTTCTTGGATTCCTGGAATCCCCTTCCATCTTCCCAGATCCTACCTGGATTCACCAAACTGTCACCTGGATTCAAAGACATACAGCTGCCAGTTTCTTGTCCAGCTCTCTGTGTAGTTCCTGCTCCATATTGGAGCTCAGTGTCCATTACATCTCAAATCCTTTACAGTCTCTGTTCCTGGGAAGACAAGGCTTAACAAAGCCACAAACAGGTTCTTAAATTCTTAAATCCTTCACAGTCATGCTTCCTCAGTCTTTTGGCAGCTCAGCTGGCCCTTGCACTCAGCCAAAATCCCTCCATCCAGGTTTTCAAAATAAAAATCTTTCTCTCAAACCTGGGTGGCGAGCCACTTTCCTCTTCAGCCTCCTCAGCTCCTATAGAGGCAGCAGCTTCTGCCTCCACAGAGCTTGCTCCAGGAAGATTTGTCTCTCCCTCTCTGGGGTTTTTCCTTATATACAGTATTGCCCCTCCCTGTTCAGCCCCTTCCTGTAACATCAGCAACAGGGGGTCACAATTGTTTCTTTAACAGACATTTGATTAATAACTAAATGCTAAGTATCTGTTACACTTACCAATACAAAGGGATCTCCAAATTCAAATTACATTACCATTACAGCAAGATATTAGCAAGTTGGTAGAGGGAAGTTCAGTTCCAGCTTCATATTGTGTGATTTGAACTGAAAATTCTACCTGGAAACTGATAATAGCACATATTTTATATTGTTTTAAGGTTCGCAAATTACTTCAGAGGTATAATCCCATTTTTATCCTCATAAAATCCTAGAGAGGTGAGTCCTATTATTACCCCCATTTTACATTTGAGAAGACTCTCAAAGCAGAGGTTAAATGACTCTAGTGAGAAAGAACTCACTGCATTTTGGGACACGTCAACATTTGACAAAAGGGAGCCTATGAAAGTTTCAGAGAAAGGGAACAACATGACCAGACTTACACTGTGGCTAGACTTTGGTTGCTGTGTGGCAGCAAGTTTGGGGAGGTAGGAGGCTAGAAGTAGGAAGGTGAACTAGTAGGCTATCCTAATACTCCAAGGTTTTGAGATGACAGAGGTCAGCACTAGGATGGAGGTGATGTGAGGGGAGAGAAAGGGATGGATGTGAGAAATATTGTGAAATTAGAATTGATAGGATGCATTTCTTACCTAGCCTTAATCAGTGAGGGGCATTGCCTCAGTCAAACTGAGACCTATTAAAGACAATAGATTAGAAAGGTCAAGGTCTCCCACTGCAAAAAGGGTCCTCTCCAGTCATCCTGATCCATGTCTGTCCACTGGACCCAGCTGGGTCCAGAGGAGAAAGTGACTTTGCACAGACCTGCACTTAAATCTAACTCACTTGCATGTCACGCATCAACTTGCTGATTCCATGGTCCTCTTTGAGTATGAAGGAAAAACAACAGTGATGGGTAAGGGAGAGGGAAGAGCTGGAAAATGAGGTTTAGATGGAGCCAATGATAGTAGCTCTCAGCAGAAACAGGGACATTTAGAGAAGTGACAGGTTGAGGGAATAAAATGATCAATTTGCTTTCAGACATCCTAAATTCATCTGATTGGCTGGACAACCAGCCATCTAAAGCCTGGAGACATCTATTGACCCAGCAGACAGCACAAAATGTATGCCCACTGGGGTTCCAGTCTCTAATTTTTCCCTTCTATACTCTGTCCTCCACAAAGTCACCAAAGTAATCTTCCTAAAGTCCACATCTGATCTTGGCACCTTTGCCTCTCCCTAATCTCATTCAATAAATTCTAGTGGCTCATTGTTACCTATAGGATCAAATAGAAACATGTGTTTTGCATTGAAAGCTCTTCATACCATGGCCTTGTCCTACCTTTCTAGTCTTCTTATGCATCACTTGCCCTCATACACGATGATCCAGCCACATGCTTCATTATTTCCTGGTCCTCAAATTCAAAGCTCTGGTTCCCATTGCTTTGCCTTTTGTTGGCTATTTCCCACACCTGGGTGTTCTCCCTTTCTACCTCCAGATTTCAAGGCTTGCTTAGCTCATGTCAACTTTTATATGAAGTCTTTCCTACCACTCCCACTCCCAGCCCTATCTGCTAGTGCCTTCTCTCCTCATTCCTTCAATTTAGCTGGTATCTATTTTGTATTGATATGTGTATATATACACATGTATGTACAAGTATATAACTGTGCATATACACATATGTATATATATAGTGTAGTTGCGTGTACGTGTATATATAATGCATTTATCATATTTATATAATTGTATATTATTTATATATATATAAATATAATTTATACATGTATGTATGATATGCACATGCATTTAAATATGCATTTGCATACAGATGTGTAGATAAATACACATATATAATAATTTCTAGATAAATATCTATCTATCCATCTATCTATCCATCCATCTGTCCAACTGTCTATTTCTCTATTAATCATCTATATGGTAGATCATGTAAGCATGACTATATATTGATGTCAAGACCCAAAAGCATGATAGTGACTCACCAAGTCACTTCTACTGCTAGTACCAGCAGACTCCCCACCATCTCTTTTCCCACTCCACCTTGTCTTATTCAATATATAATTAGACGTATTTTTTTTCCTTCTGGGACTTGATTTCTTCAAATATAAAATGAAAAGGTTGACCTAAATTCTTGAACATTTCCTTTACCTCAAATGGATTATAGCTATCTGAATCTTTCCTGGGAGAAGAGACCCCATCCTTAGGTTCACATATTGGGGCATGCTTTCTGAGGCCCTCAGCTAAAACCCTGGGAGCTCAGAGAGGAGAAGACTTTGTTGCTTGCAAGAAAGTGGTTGTTGTGACTGTAGCACCCACTGGATATCCTTCTGAAGGGCAGGGAGCCAGTCTGCACATGGAGGTTGGGGGTGAAAACATCAGGAAGCCCTTGGAGGCCTAGATGTTGTTTCCTTGAGGGACCTGGTGCCTCTTATCAAGTGGAAATTGTGCAGAGGTCTTAGACAAGTATGGGGCCCTCTGGGCAACTGGTGAAAATGCCAGCTTGTCCTGGGCTGGGTGCTCCTTCCCCTTTACCCGGTAGCCCATTGATTTCCTCCCTTTCATCTGCTCTTTGAACCAATTTTTCATGTATGACATTACTCTTCACCTTAGACATTCATCTGTGATGTGGAACTTTATCAAACATTTTCAGAAAATCTCCTTCCTCCTGACTGCTCTTCCCAAGGCTGTTCTGCTCCCTCACCATTTGTTACCTGCATCCCATTATGGATGAGTGGGCAACTCAAAGGCTGCTTCAGGACCATTTAGATTCCCCTAAGTCTTTTTTCATGTCAAAGTGTGATATTTCCCCCCACACACACCCAGATTCAACTAATTACACATTTAAATGTTCGTATTAACATTTGACTCAGCCCCTGATTCCTGGGCTTCATCAGATTTGCATCCCAGTTCTTTGACATAAGCACAAGCACTTCATCTGGGTCCTTTGTATTTTTCCCCTGATAATCTTGGTGATAGTAGGATACACTTGTCCTCCCTTCCCCCTTCTCCATAAAGGCCATTCTGATGCTTTGTGATGGGCCCCTACCTTGATGAGGACCAAAAACTTCAAACAAACCTTTCATCGTGTCCATCTGCTGCTTCAAAACATCCCCAGCTGTGGGTTCAGACTCCTCAGTCTGGCATTCAAGGCCCTTCACAGCCTATCTTTGTTCCTAGAAAGTAGGGACTATTTTGGTCTGATCTTTGCATCCTCAGAGTTGAGAACATATAGAAGTTACTTAATAACTGTTTGTCAAATTGTGTTAAATTTAATCTTGGCAAGCCTCTTCCCTTAGAAGTTCCCCATTCTTATTCTCCTGTTCATTTGAGCATTATAATGTTAATGGGATATAAGATCTTCCCTGCCCATTAATAGGCCTCAGGTGGAGGCCATTAAGGGAAGCTGGCTTAGGGGAGGCTTGCTTATGGGAAGGCTTTCAATGCTTTTGTTAATTTCCAATGTTGTAATTTCACCAGATGAGATTCTGGGTAGCTGTTAAGTAGTACCCCAGCTCTGAAAAACCCAGATGTTGGTGCTTCTCTCTCTGGTAACTATATATTACCTTAGTCAGACAGTTGGATCTGTTTATCTATACTAATTTCTCAGACAGTTAGAAGTCCTGTCTGTTGGTTTTTATTTCTCTGCTTGTATTTTCTCTATTTTCTTTGTTTGGATTTTCTCTGAAGTCTAGGTTGGTGATTTTTCCCCTGAACTAATGGATACAATTTGAAAAACAAAAAGGATTTTTGACCCCTTAAACAGCTATCTTTCCTACTAAAGCAGATCTAAGAACCTGTGCTTGCAGCCATCCTGGGTCTGCCAGTGTGGTTGCCAGTACAAGCATCCAACTACATCCTCCACTGGGCAGCAAGGGATTATGTGTCACTGCATTAGTAGTATCCCTTGTTCCTTTCTGGAGCTCTTCTCTGAATCATCAGATCCTAGAGCAAGACTTTCAACTCCGAGATTGGAAGATGGTCTTACTCAGAGTTGGAAGGGGCCTTGAAGATCCCCCTCACTTACAAAAGAGAAAATAGAAGCTTAGCCAAGGGAGGTACTTGTCCTAGGTCATAGAGGTCCTCAGTTCATGAATCAGGGCCAGCACCACACCCCATCCTGATGAAGTGTAGCTACCTAGAACTGAACTGCCTTGTTTTCCCTAGTGGCATTGAACTTAGGAAAGAACATATGTCTTTTAGCTAGAGCTTCCAACACTGAATTGGAGCATTCTTTGTGGATTGTTCTTCATGGGGTAAGCACCCTGAAGGCAAGGATGATTTACTGTCTCTATATTCCCAGCATCAGTCACTGTATCTGGCACATAGCAAGTGCTTAATAAATGCTTATTCCTTTCCCGTACTCCCAGGTCCCTGATATGATCCAAACTAATCTATCTAAGACTTCTTGAAATATTGAAATAATTATATAGAAAGCTCTGTTCAAAGTCTGAAAGAGAATTGGAGGTTAGAGAAGATACAATCCCTATCCTTGTGGAGATCACAGGTATAGAGGATAATGGAGATGAAAGGGGGGGGAGAATCTTAACATATTAAAAGATAACTACCTTGTTAAGAGATGTTTATAACTGGGGGCAATTTGACTAAGGGCCTTAACCTCTGGACATTTGGCTCCTCATAAGCAAAATGGGTGTGATGGTAGTTGAGTAGATGACTTCTGATGTTCCTTCCAGTCTTAGTTCTAGAGTCTTACAAAATGCTATGTGAGGTCTGAGAAGGAAAGTTTTTACCAAATAAAAGGATCTTGGAAGGCTTTGAATACCACAGAATGATGTCTCCTGGCATTGACCTAATTACAATTTAATTGTTTAAGTGCCTGTTCTTTAAGGTAGAAGGAAATGTCTTTAAAAGGCTGTGTTGCGGTTTAATGTGCATTGTTATTGAAGGTAGGGGCCTTGCATCTTGGTCCTAGCTTTCCAACTGATTTGCTTTGTGATTGTGAGGAAGTCCTTTCCTCTCTTTGAATCTAGTTAAAATGAAGAGGTTTATTAAATATCCTCTAAAAACTTCCCTCCTGCTGATATTTTATGTTCCATATTCTAATAAAATCTTTCCTGACTTTCACATTCTCTGCTCCTGGGTATGATCTCCCTCCCAGCTCTGATATCCCCTGTTCTCAGCCACCACCACCCCCTTCCTGCAGCTCTGATGTCTTCTCTTCTAAGGCCTCTCCAAACTCTGACATTTTATGTTGTCAGGTCATAGGACTATGAGATCATGAGGTGGAAAGGACCTGAGAATCCAGCTAGATCAACATTATTATTTTGCAAGTCAGGGACATGAAGTAACACACTCAAAGTCTCACATCTAGTAAGTATCAGGGGTGGGATTTGAATCCCGATTCTCTGACTTCAGAGCTAAGAGTCTTTTCACTGTGCCTTCCCAACACTGACATTCTCACTTCTCTGCTCAAAGGTACCTTCCAGTTTGTATCTTGTGTTAGATCATCCGTAAGAAGATACATTGGAAATCATCTATTCAACTCATTTTATGTCTCACAGAGGTCCTCATAAAAGGTCACAAAGGAAGTAAGTGCCCCCATTGTTTCACTCTATTAGAATAATGCTAGCTCTACTCTTTGAGAACAAGGACATTTTGTTTTGTTTTGTTTTTGTCTACCCAGTGACTTCCACAAGGTCTGTCATGAATTAGGTGCTTAATAAATGTTCATTGAACTTAATTTCCAGTGTATGCAGGCTACACTTTCAGTTCTGAATTTGATAATTTTATAAAGCTTCTGCTTACCTATGCACAAAAGAGGAGCTCAGTAAACGTATATTGAATTGAATTGTTTTAAAATATATTAAAATACTATTTTTCAAAGGAAAAATATATGCACTACATACACACACTCAGATCATGTGACATGGGAGCAGCCATCATGTTTCATGTTTTGACATGTTCCTTTGAGCTCGGCTCTTGCACCTGGGTGATTTGTTTAAATACATCAAGCAATATTTTTGGGAACTAGCAAGTAAGTGACATTTCATGGTAACATTGAATCACAGCTTCTCTGAGCTGGAGGAGAGCTGAGGAGCCAGCATGAATTCCCTTCTGCGGGACAAATGACCATTCACCCTCTACTCAAATAGCTTCACTGGTGGAGAATGCATTCTCCCATGTTCAGCTGCTGGACAGCTCTTCTTGTGAGTAATCGGTCCTCATTTCCCTCTATTGTGCCTAGTACGGTCCCCTGAGGCCAGGGAGAATAAATGGAGATCCTTCTTGAACATGACAATCCTTCAGATATTGGGAGAAGCTTTCCACTCCCCAATCTCATTTTTTAGCCCCAGTTGTCTTTTGTTTTACATTGTTTGCCTTTGTGATGGCTTTGTTTGGATATATGTTCCCTTCCTTTCTTTCTTTGTCCTCTCTTTCATAGTTTGGCTACTCCTCAGAATGAACAATTAACATTCTAAATTGTTCTAGATTATTTGAAATGGATTTCCCAACCGGCTTGAGGGTCTACATCCATCCCAATGGGTCATTAGAAAGGGAAGGTGGTACAGGGAATTGGAAGCTATAAATCCAAAGGCTTCATTTAGCAATTTATGGTGAGGAATTTTCTTCCCATAAATTGCATTTCTAGTGGACAGAAACGATGTATTTTCTTTGTCTGCTGTGGAATAGGGGACCTACAGCCATACATCTCTATACCCAGGTAGGACCGACTGCTCGCTTTAGCACATAAATTTCATAAACAGCCGAGTTTCTGAAAATATATAACGTAGAAATAAGACTCCCCGTAGACAGTGGAGTATTCTTGTAACAAGGAAGCCTCCCTGCACTCGGGTCTTTTATGGGGACATACATTGCAAGCCTGCCGCAATCTATCCCAAATTAGGCAGAGGCTCCTAAATCATTTTCATTGGTGAGGCCAAGATGAGTGATATTATTTTGATGCACTTTTCCATGAAATGCAAAATATGTGATAATCATTATTTTAATGTCACTTGGGGACTCTTGGTCAAATAAAGATATTTCAAAGGCTGAGTTTCCCACTCAAACATACCTTCAAAATATTTAAGGAACCACAATAAAGAATGGCAAAGCTGTGAATCACTTGTTTACAGACTAAAGGATATTTTAATCCTAGATAGGAGGTAAAAAAAATAAGAGCAATCCAAATTTTCTTTCTCTTTGCAACCCCTTCTCTGTTATGCAATTGATTAGAAAAAAAATCCAAATTCATTGCCTATCTTCACCAAAATGTTTCTCCACTGAGAGTTACCCCCTTGAGCATACGTACCTACAAATGGCCCATAAGAGATAAAGCATACCAGTGGATAGGAAAGGGAGTCATGAAACCTGGGTTCAAATTCTGGATTTGCTATTTGGTACACTGTAGCAAATCATAAATACTCTGGTACTCAGTTTTTCTCATCTGCAAAATGGATTTGGATTATATAAATGGTCTTTTAAAATCCATTCTGACAACCCCCCTGTCCAAATACAATGATGCTCCCTGAGGTGTGTAGAAGACAAGAGACAAATTGGGATGTCAGTATTGGAAATGTAGCAAACTCTATTCATCAATATGATTTTTTTAAAAACTTATTCCCCTAACCCAGGCACCTACCCCTGAACTCTGAAAGCACATGACAGACACTTAGTAAATATTTGTTATGTTTTTTATCACAAGAATGCCTAACTGGTAATCAAGAAATTTAGTTGATGTTCAAACTTTGACATTGACAGTCTAAGTAACCCATACCAAGTTACCTTCCTCTCTCAGAAACACATTCTTCCTTTGCAAAATGAAGATAATAATCACTGCATTTCTCTCCCTGTCTCATGTGGGACTATGTTGAGGTGGAAGTGACCTGTAGTTGGTCGGGTCAGGTGGGTTTGGAAAGTGGGTCTTCTCTTGATTGAATGAGTTGCTTCTGCCCCCATTTTCTCTCCTCTTCTCTTCTGCATTCTCTTCTCTCCTGTTTTCTTTCTGCTAAGTAAAGGCATACAAACACACGTATACAAATATATATTGTTTGTGTGTATGTATAAAACATGTATGTGTATATATATGTATATATGTAATGTATATAGGTATACTTTAATTAAGCATATGTCTTCATTGGTAGAAAATCCCCCTACTGATGCAGATCAGCACTTGCTCTCAAATTGAGAATCTTTAAGTCCCCTGAGAAATTAAATGACTTGCCCAACATTCCTCAAATAACTGTTTTCCTCCGTGGGGCTTGGACCCCATTCTTCCTGTCCAGTGGGTTGGTGCCCTAAGCACTAAAGCATATGCCTGTCCTTTATAAATTATATAATTTATATAAATTTTTCACATGGTTCTTCTCTGGCATGGGGGAGGGGTACCCAAATGCCTTAGACTTCTTGATATTATATGGATCCCAATGGTCACATTTGCTCTCCTTAAATTATCTCCTTTCGTAACTGTGGCATGGGCCCATATTTTCCCCCCTTCACTCACACTCCTCTCTGATTTTATCCATGCTTCTATACAGTCCTTCAATTGGGATGTGTTGCTGTCTACACACTCAAGAGCCACAGGGGAGGGACAGTGATGGATGGATTTCTAAGGTATATCATTGGAGGGCACACTTGGATGGACTAGTGATGTCGTGGATCCTCAATCATATCAGGATCTAAGTATATGTCACCACCCATTCAAAGATTTCTTAATATCTTCCTATTTTCCCCTATCCTCTCCCTTCAGAACTTTCTCCTTTCCAGAAACTACTACTAGGTAAATTTGACTTTAAAAAAAGTTTCAAATATGTTCATTATGTTTAAACATTTTCTGCAATGTACCCAAGGTCCCATAGGAAGTTTTTTTAGGTGCTTTAAAGTATCAATGTCAAAGTCAAATAGCAATGAATCCCTACTGACCACAAAGTGACTTAGGAAGCAGCAAATCAACCTCATCAATGTTGGATTGTGCTTTTATTCATTCTGTTAACCTCCAATTATGTTTTTATTTGCTTCTGACCACACTTGTGAATGTGGCCTCTCTAAGTTTGCTAAAGTGCAGCAATACTGCAAACATTGCTCTAAGATAGTCAGGAACATTTTTAATTTATAATTTTAGAATGTGAGAAATGGACAGGTGGACTTTAGAAGCTGCCAAGTCTAATCTATGCTTGTAGGGGAAATCACGCTACAGTGCCCTTAGCAAATGGGCAACAGCCAGTCTTCTCCTGGAGAAGACCCCACCACCTCATCAGATGGCTCTTGCTACTTGGGGAAAGTTCTCCTTGTTAGGTAGTTTTTCCTCAGATACCATCTACCTTTGGCTCTTTTTATACTTCCTTTCACTGCTCCTGGTTCTGCCCAGTGGGGTCAAGCAGATCAAGGCTAATCCTGCTTGAAATGCTTGAAGCCAGTTTTCACATCCTGAGCCTTCTTTTCTCTAGACTCTGTTTCTCCATTCTGTTGGCTGGACCTCATATGTCCTAGATTTAAGCCTCTTCCCCATCCTGTTTGCGTCTTGTAAATACACTCCAGCTTATCAACGTCTTTTAAAAACTTTGGTGTCCATAACAGAACGTAGTGCTCCAGAGGCAGCCTGGCCAGGACAGAGAAAAATATGCTCTCAGTACCCTAGAATTAGATGTGATTATAGAAACTTACCTGCATTCCATTTTATTGTGAGATTTAATATTTTATAGTATCCCATACCTGTGAGGAAGGTCCAGGGTCTCTCCCAACAGTGGCGCTCCACTCAGCATCTCTCTGTACTTCCTGACTTTGGCATTAGAGCATTTAACCCTTCAGTGATCTGTTATTCCTCCAGTGGAGGACCTTTCTACCACCAACACAAATCTCAGCCCTTCCCTGTTATCCCCGACCAAATATGTGCGTTGTTGAGTTATTGTGGTTAACTTAATGCCTCCCCAGACAGGTACTCTGATATGGAGCACCCTTGTACTCAGATTAGTTCTGCCTTGGAAAACAACCAGAGTTTCTTCTTTCAGAGTGAGCTTCAGGGTCCAGGCTGAACTAAGGTTGGTGGTGAATAATAAAAATAGCCTATGCGGCTTTGTGGACAAGAGCAGAAGCAAAGACAGATGGGATTCCTCCTGGGGATGGATTGAATGTTGCTAATACAATTGAATGAACAAACATTTCATGAGTACTTACTCTTTATCAGGCATTGGACTAGGTGCTGGGGGGACAAATATAGTTCCTGTCATCATGGAGACTAAATTCTAATGGGGAGATATACTTGATGGAGGAGAGTGGTGACCAAGGCAAGATATTTGGTCAGAGGAGTCTCAAAGAGAGTGGTTGTGGTCTGCTGTCATTTGGACAACTGTAGCAAATGCCTGACCAAAGGCAAAACTCAGCTCTAAGTAAGCCCAAGGTCAAATCAACAACTGTATATTAAGGATCTGCTGTGTGCCAGGTACTGGAAGAAAAAAAATAAAACAAACCTCCAGCTTTTAGGGAGCTCCCAGTCTAATGAGGAGGACAACCAACAAAACAATTATGTACAAATTAGATCTATAAAGATACTGTAATTAATTAACTGAGGGAGGGCATTGGAATTAAGGGGGATTGGGAAAGACTCTTTTGCAGAAGGTGGGACTTCAGTTGGGACTTACACAAAGTCAAGGAATCCAGGAGCTAGAGAGGATGAGGTGTAGGGTTTCAGGCATGGAGGACTCCAACAAAAATGTTCAGCCAATAACTGGGAGAATCTTGTTTGAGAACCATTCACTGGATCTCAGAGTGTGCGAAAGGAAGTAAGGTGAAAGAAGACTGGAAAAGTAGGAAGAGAAGCCATCAAGGGCTAACGCACCCAAATAGAAGATTGCATATTTGATGCTAGAGGTAACAAGAAGATTCTGAAATTTGTTAAGTCAGAGAAGTGACATTATTAGACCTGGTGAGAGAATCTACTTGACATCAGTGAGTTTAGGGTGCCAGTCCTCAAGTCTAGGCACTAAAAAGCCTCATGACAGAGTCACTGAGTCACTGCCTCTGATATCTGAAATGTCAGAGACTAAGGAAAGAGTGGGGCCAGATTGAAGAAGGGCAGGTGCTGTTCTGATTTTCAAAATGGGAAATAGATGAACATTTTGAATAACTAGTTTTAGAAAGTCGATTCTATTCTTACTTAATTTCAAAAAACATTATGAAAGCAATAGCTAGTGAAAACTGAGAAAAGGTATTAGCAATTACTAAGTGTCAGGACAGTTTCACCAAGAATTGCTCATGTCAGTCTCATTTCCTTTTTGGACAATTTCTAGACTTGTAAATCAGAAGACAGCAATCGATGTCAAGTACCTAGATAGCCCAGCATGTGGCCAAGTTTTCCCTGTTATTTGTAGACTGATTGGAGATATGTGAACTAAATGTTCAACTAATTAGGTACTATCAGAACTGAATGAGTCACCAGCCTCAAAAAGCATTCATCAGTGGATCAAGGTCAGCTTAGAGGTAGGTGGTCTCTGGTGGAGTGTCACAGGTATCTGCCATTTACTTTGTTCTGCCTAGCATTTTTTAGCAATGATTCATGAAATCCTATTCTTTGGTACAACCTTTTACACTAGCTGTATACTTCCCATGTCATATTTTCTTTTTTACTGCTCCTAATTTCAATCAGCAGAAATAACTGAAATAAAAGAAAGCAACAACAAAAAACAATCTGTACCCCTAACTTCCCTGCTGAAGACTTCATAATCCCTAGAGAGACCTTGAAGATAACTCTTTGTGTCACCTTTTGCCTCTGCATGAACTACCAAAAAAGGGGCAGTGGTCATCAGACTTGACAAATCATGGAATGCTCTCCATCCCATGCCAGAATAAGAGTGGACCACAGTCATTTATTTCAAGTCAACATATGCTGGTGACCATACCTTTTCAACAAGGCTTCTGGACACCATGACTGAATTTCATTTGTCCTGAGATCAGTGATGGTTAGTTTCTGTCGTGGTATCATCTTTGAACTTCATTTTGTTATTATATTGAGCACAAGAGGCTTATTTCAGGGCAGGTTCTGATCCATCCTCTGTGGGAAGGACCTCTAACCTTTTATAGAATTACAACGGGTCTAAGGTGCTGGTGAACACTGAGTTCACACTATAGTGTGGTGGGCAGGAAAATGAATGGAGACTTTGGTTTAAAGCCCATTTCAGACATTTACTCCCTTCCTGTCCCTGGAGACAATGCCTAAGCTCCCTGGGGCAGAGTCTTCTTTTCTGCCACATGGGGACAAGCATGTACCTCACAGGGTTGCTGTGAAGATAGCATGAGCTAATGTTGCAAGCCTTGCAGAGCTAGGCAAGTGGGAACCATTATCCTTCCCCCTCAGGATCATATCCCAACCTCCTGTAAATAATAATTACATATGTAAGATGTACAATAACCTTTACATACATGACCTGATTTGTTCCTCACAGTAATCCAGTGAGGTGCATAGGGAAGGTATTATTAAATTCATTTGTACAGTTGAGGACACTGAGGCTCACAAGGCCTTTCCTGGCTCATGGTAACAGCTAGACAAGACAGAGCTCTCTCCAGACTTCAGGTCCAGCTGCGTTTCTCATGTCTCTTCTGCCTCTTGTACCTCATGCCCCTTGTTTGGATCCCCCCATCCCACCCCACCTCTTTTGTGGTTTTTCTTCTCTTCTTTTCTCCCTGAGATCAGACTTCTACTCTGCCTGAAGACAAGCTCTTCATCTTCTCTGATAAGCTGGAGAGCACAGACAAGCAGACTTGTCTTTGGCCCTTTCATATTCTTCTCTCATAGGGAGACTGGGCCCCCACATTCGTATCCTCATGCATATCAATCATGGAAAGAATCCAAATGCAGCAGTGCCTCTGCAGCATGTGGGGCCAGGGCCCTCACACTCTACCAGAAACATTTTGATTCATTATTTGTGTTTCAGTCTTATTACCCACAGTTCCTTCTCTTCCCCAAGATGCTCTGTTTGTCTGGCTGGTTGCTGGGGATGTGTAGCCTGGAATAGAGAACATGGTTGAGATCCTAATGAGATCATAGTTGCTGTCATCAGTGCTGTCCTAGAATGGCTATCATATTGGAAAGGGTTTGAGTTATTGTGGGATAGTAGGAAGAGCCCTGGCTGGAGAGTTAGCACCTAGGGCTAAATTACTCTTATGCAACTGAATTGATAAGACTCCATTCACTAAAGTTATGGACAGGGAAGTCCTTCTTGACCTTTAGTTTTCTCTTCAACCTACACAACCCAGTGAAGGCATTCTGACATTTTCCTGGGGGTTGAATTTGCCATTATACTGTGAACTCCTTAGGGACAAGGACTAGTTTTGTTTTGCCTTTCTTTACATTGTTGGCACTTAGCTCACTTGGTCCAGCACTTGTTCTTATTCAGTTGTTCCAGTCATATATGACTCTCTGTGACCCCATTTGGGGTTCTTTTGGCAGAGATACTGGAGTGGTTTCACCAGATCATTTTACAGATATGGAAATTGAGGCAAACAGAGTGACATGACTTACCCAGGGTCACACTTCTAGGAAGTGTCTGAGGCCAGCTTTGAATTCAGAAAGATGAATCTTCCTGACTGCAGACTTTGCACTCCATCTACTATATCATGTAGATGCCCTACCCAGCACATAGTAGGTACTTACAAATGCATGTTGACTTGGTCATGTGATAAATCCCATAACACCAAAGTGGGCCAGGTATGTATCTAGAGCATCTGAAGACAAGAAGACTGTGTCCATCGGTGACCTAGGAGTGAGGTTAAAAATGATTTCTTGCAAGATAGTGAGGAACATAAAAAAGGCTTGGAAAACTGCAACAATTAGGATGTTCTAGGGAAATATTGATGATTTTTATTGGTGACTAAGTCACAGGTAATGCTAATTCAACTGGCCTTTGATGACTATGTTGATCATTGAAGGAAATGTTAAATTTCAGGGAGCAGTGATTGAAAATAAAAATGTTCTTTTTTTCCTCTCCAAGTTTGCATGTTTTCTAATATCTCTTAAGGGGTTAAGAGATTCTGAACTAGATTATGTGTAAAGAATCTTTTAACATTAAATCCCTTGGTCCTGTGTCTGCTTTTCCTTAGGATGACTAAACTAGAAACAATGGACAGAACTTGCAGAGGGGCAGATTTCTGCAAGGGAAGCCCAGACTTGCTAGCACTTATAGTAGTCCCAAGGAAATCCATGGGTGGGAGGCAGAGAGAGGGGCATTTGATTCCTCAGGACTGGCAGAAACTAATACCACTTGGCAAGGACTTCCATAGGAAATTCCTGTTTCATGAAAGGAGTTGGACCAGATTCAAACAAATCAACAAATATCAAATTAGCACCTTCTGTGGTATTGCTGATTATTTCTGGGAAGATACAGAGTTTCTATGAAACAATATCTGCTCTCACTTATCTCATAGTCCAAGATGGGGTGGGAGGGAGGGAAGTGTAGACAGCAGCCCAGATAACTCTAATACATATTACAACAAAAGTGTGGTGCTATAGCCAAGGCAAATGGGACTGTGTGCTATCTGACAGGGCAGGTGATGGCCAACAACTGTCTCAGGGAAGGTTGTTTGGAAAGAAAGCCTTGGAGTTGAACTTCAAGGGGTGGATAATTCCAGAGGTGAATGAGGATAGGGGAAAATGGAAATTCAAGGTGTGCTGAGGGCTCACTTCTACCTCTGTGATTCTTAGACTTTTGGATGCTCTGATCCTGAGATTGATGGAAGGGTCACAATGGCCACCATGAGACAAAGCCAGTGTTTGAATCTTTTCTTTTCTTTTGGCTCTATAGCAAGCCCAAGAAACAGATGCTAGTGTTTCCCTTACATTCACAGGGGACCCACTAAAGACGCTGTTTGTAGGCACATTTTCATTACCCTAATTTAATAAAAAAGTTTATGACCCAGTATATGGTCAAATATGTAATCACCCCTTGTGCAGCAGGAGCTAACACAGCACTAGTAAAAGAAATTTGAAGAAAGCAGTCCTGTGCAAAATAGATCAGCAAAAATATCTGAAGATGAAAAGGAAAGAGAAAATAGTGAGAAATTCTAAGGAAAGGAGGCAGAACTTTCAGTCTACAGAATCCCCAAGGCTGGGTTGGGAAGGGCTTCAGAGGCTACCTAGAACAACCTGAACCTGACTCAGATTTCCCCCTATGATAAACCCCCAAATGTCAGCCCAGTCACTGTCAGTGGAAGAGGAGGTTTCTACCTACTGAGGCAGCCCATGGTAGAGTGGATTTGTTAGTCATTGATACATCAAGGTTCAACTAGGTTTCTCTGCAACTTGATCCAGATACAACTACTTTGTATGAGGATATAAGGGAAGGACAGGAGGTCATAAACACAAGTGTCTCTACATGATGACAATGGATAGAAAATAAGAATATTCTAAGCCAGCTCTACTCATTCCCCCTCATATAGTCTCTGGATAACCTTGTTTACTCTCTGGACTTTGCTTATGGTCTAGAAACGCAAATGAAATGTGTAGGCTCCATCTTATTAGCCGGATCATTTCCCAAATCTGACTCCCCTAACTTCTGTCATCAGCAGCAAAGAAAGCTCTACCTCTGCTCTAAGGTCAATGACTTACCAGTCCACTCTTCCACTTTCCCCCAGGGCTCTCCCAAACATTCTCATGTTTCTTCTAATCTCCCATCACTCCCCAACCCCTCACTCCATCAGCTGAGAATCATAACTTGTAGTTTACGAGAAAACAAAAGAAAACAAAGCCATTTGCTGTGAACTCCTTGTCTCCCCTCTTCCTCATCTTGTATCAATTGTATGACATCTGCCACTCTCTCCTCCATCACTGTCTCACATGATGAGGTGGCCTTACTCCTTACCAAGACTAAGCACTCTAGCTGCTTGAGGGATTCCATTACTTCTTGTCCTTTCCACCAGATTACCCCCTTTGTCATCTCCACTCAATCACTGATTTTCAATCTAGCCCTGTTCTCAAGCTTTGTCCCTACTGCCTACAAACACATCCATGGCTCGTCCATCCTCAGAAACAGCCTTCCAAGCCTATTGTCATCCTCTATCTCTTTTGCCCTGTGTAACTAACCTCAAAAAGGCCACCTACAACAGGTACCTCCAGTATTGATCTTCTCATCCTCTTTTTGAACCCTTTAAGAAAGGAGTATATATGATTCTTGACCTTATCATTTCACTGAAACATCTCTCCCCAAATTTACCAGGGGTTTCTTATTTGCCAAATCCAAAGGCATTTGCTTAATCCTTATTTATTTTAACCTCGCTGTAGCCTTTGACGTTGTTGATCAATCTCATTTCCTTGACACTCTCTTCTCTCTAGATTGTTTGGACTCCATTCTCTCCTGGTTTTATTTCTACCTCTGAATACTCCTGATTAGTCTGCTTTGCAGGATCTTCATCCAGTGTTGACCACAGGGAGCCCACAGAGTTCTCCCTTTGGCCCTCTTTTCTTCTCCCTCTATCATACTTCACTTGGTGATGTTTTCAACTCTCATGGATTTAATTACCATCTCTAAGTTGGTTACTCTCAAATCCCCTTAGCTTGCTGCAATCTCTCTGGTGACCTCCAGTCTCGCATCTCCAACTGCCTTTCAAACATCTCCAACTGGATGTCTAATAGATATCTTAAATTGATTGTATTCAAAACAAAATTCATTGTTGTCACTAAAGCCTCCCTCCCCTTCCTACCTTCCTTGATAGTGTAGAGGGCAACACTATCCTCCCGAACCCTCATGCTTGTCCAAGATACCATCCTAGACTCCTCTACTATCAATATCAATCTGTTGCCACAGAATGCCAATTTCATACCTTCAACATTTCTTAAATACTCCCCCTTTTCTTCTCTGATCCTGCATCTATTCTGGTACTAATCACCTCACACCTAGGCTTACCAAATCTGCTTGGGGCAGGGTGGGGTGGGTCTCTGCCTGCCTCAAGTCTCTCCTTACTCCAGAACATTCCTTTTAGCACCAACCTGATTTGTCCTTATGGAAAAATGATTTTTCCATAAGGACAAATCTGACCATGTCACTCCTTTGCTTAACAAACACAAGTGGCACCCTATATTTTTTAAGGATCAAATATAAAATGCTCTGTTTGACTTTTGAAGTCCTCAATAAGCTACTACTCTTCTACTTTTCCAGTCTTCTTAAATTTCCAGAAGGAAATTTTAATCTCCACAATGTCCTCTTTGACCCAGTGTGACTGGTCTCCTGGCTGTCCCTCCATGTCCCAGCTCTGGACATTCTCTGGTGTTGCCCCCAACACCCCCATGCCTGGAATGTTCTCCCTCTTCATGTCTACCTATTGGCTTCCCTGGTTGTCTTTAAGTCTTGATGAAAATCTCATCTTTTACAAGAAACCTTTCCTATTTCCTCTTAATCCTAATTCTTTCCCTCTGTTAATTGCTTCCTATTTGTACCATATATAGCTTGTTTCCATATATTTGTTTATTTCTTCCACCATTAGATTGCATGCTCTTTGAGGGCACAGTGCCTGGTACATAGAAGGTACTTAATAAATGTTCAGAGACTGATGATAGTTTTCTAAATTCTTCCTGGTGGAATCATGATTTCCCTTTGAATCCCTAGCAGTAGGGAGGCAGGCAGAAGAAGAGGACATTCGGTTTATCTCGGTTCAGAATGTTCTATGTCATGGTTTAGATTTGGATCCCAGAACAGTAGTGGATCTTTCTGTTGCTAATGGTGAGTCTATCCTAGATGGCTCTATCAGCCTTCTTTGGGGACTCACTAGCTCCCACATGGTCCTTATTTGTCTCTGAGGGGGGCCACTTCTTTCCTGGGGGCTTCTCTGAACCCACACCTTCATTTTCCAGAAAATGAGAAGGTATTTTCCTTTAATTTCCCCTATCTATGGGGAAAGCCTCATGCCTAATTCATGGCTCCAAAGGTCCTCAGCCTCAGTGTGCCCAAGATGGAACACACGATAAATCCCCTGAAACCTAACCTTCTCCCAAAGTTATATATGTTCATTAATAAAGCCATCATTCTTCCAGTCACAGGAGGTGACAATCTTGTAATGATTGATAAGTGGATAGTGTCTGGCATGGAGTCAGGAAGACTCATCTCCCTGAGTTTAAATCTAGCCTCAGACACTTCCTACCTAGTGTACTTCACCCTTTTTGCTTCAGTTTCTTCATCTGTAAAATGAGCTGGAGAAGGAAATGGCAAACTACTTCAATATCTTTGCCAAGAAAACCCGAGCTGGGGTCACAGAGTCAAACACGACTGGACAACGAAACCTGGGTTATTGCAATAGCTTCTTAATTGGACTCTGCTAAGAGTCTACTCCCTTTCTAACTGGTTTTCCATGTTATCTGTAAAATATTCCAACAGCACAGATCTGACCATGTCACATTCCATAACCTCTCCTACTAAAAACCAAGCCTAACAAAAAATATTAGTGATTTCAACCAAACACATACTAAATGTATACATACTCTTCTTCACATGTGGTGCTCCATTTCCCTTCTCAATACTTTTGTACTGGCTGGCCTTCATTCCCATAATTCTCTCCTTCCTGCCTCTTAGAAGTCTACACTTACTTCAAGTCTTAGCCCAAACATTACCTTCTACGTGAAGTCTTTCTTGATTTACCCAACTGCCAATCCTTCCCTAATAATCTGGGATTTATTTTTTGTATATTTGTAACATACCTATAGATACCCATGTTGCCACTTATCATTAGACTGTTAGCTCCTTGAAATGAGGACATATTTTATTTTCATTTTTATGTCCCCAGAATAGAGCACAAATGTTTGCATATGGTTGGTGTTTAATTCATATTTGATGCATTGAATGAAATGAAATGTGTTCTTTCTACTTGGAGGAGAAAAGCTGCCTTATTCCCTGCCTGTGAATGGACCATGGTTATAATGACTGCCTGGCTCCATAACACCTACTATCAGCTCCAACCCTGCAACCAGTGAGAAGAAATCAGTATATCAGAGTGATTCAGTCCTTGATCTGGTGCTGTATCCTAGTCATGTGTGTGTGCTTGCATGTTTATGTGCATGTGCATGTGTGTGGGAGAAGCCACCATTAGGAACTAGCCTGCTTCTGGGGCCCCCAAGCTAAGCTCCCTTTGGTAAAAATCTTCCCCCTCCTAGAGACAATTTCTGGACCACAGTATTATACCTTCTTTTGATCATTGATTCAAAGATCTCAGAAGGCATCTAATCCAACTTCTTCATTATACAGTGAAGGAAACTGAGTCCCAGAGAATTGAAATGACTTATTCCAGGTCAGATGTAAAAAGATACCAAGCCTGTAGTTTATCTCAGGTCTGATGTTATTCGAGATTAAGGGGTTGCAAGAAGAACTACTAAGGTCTCTCTTATCATTAAGATTCCAAACTCCACAATTTCATAATCTTAAATAAATTCAAAGCTTGAATCACAAATATTTGAACATGACTGTCCAATAACTGAAATTTACAAAAAAGAAAAAAGAACTGGTTAAGTGGAAACTAGAGCATTCATGCTAAGAACATGCTAAGCATAATCATGTTTAGAATTGTAATAGCTGTGAAGGGAAAGAGAGATATGACTTTCTGATCTCTCAAAAGCGCCGGACATGCATGGAGCAAAGGAAGGAAAGCTACAAAGAGGCAGATTTAAGTTTCATGTTAGGAAAAAAATTCCTAATAATTAGACCTATTCAGCAAAGCAATAACAATCAGTCATATTCATTCAGTGGGGATAGGGAGGTGAGTTGGGAAGGGTATTTTCTAGAAGCAGGTACAATGGTCATTCACTGGGGACATAGGGCCAGGGAAGATGATCTCCAATGGCAGGTGCAATGATCCCTTGTATCTGATAAAATAGAATGGATTCAGCAGATGTTCATTGTACTGAATTGCCTCTTAAGCCCCTTCTGGTTCTGAGTCTTCCTACAATCACACGACAACTGTGACCCATTCAAGTCTTTTTTGTGTTTTGCTATTTAGAAGGCTCTATTGGATCCTGCAAGAGTAACATGATTGAAGTTTGAATATAAGAGTTCAAATCATTCCTCTGCTACTTCCTGCCTGTGTGACCTTTAACAAAGCTCTTCCCTCTTTATTACCTCAATTTCCTTATCACTGGAGAAGGAAATGGCAAACCACTCCAGTATGTTTGTCAATAAAACTCCATGGACAACATTGGCCTGTTCTGGTCCAACGGGTCTCAAAGAGTTGGATATGACTAAACAACAATGTTGTTTTTAGCTATTTTGTTAAACATTTCCTTATTACATTTTGATCTAGTCAGGGTGGACTTCAGAGTTCTGCAGACAGGTGCATAGCCAGCTGGCCCAGACTTAGATATCTAGAGAGAATTCTTTGTCCTTTTTATACAGTTTGCTTGACCAATTTAATCTGAGTAGACTGTGTGGTCAGACCATAGAAGGCTAGAGTCAGACCCTTATCAAAAACTGGAGAAGTAACTAAAAGCACATCAGAAAGCCATGGGATGTGGAGGGGAATTGAAAAGAAGTCATAACCTTCTCCCTTTCTCAGAAATATTTCTAAGCAATTCTATCAACTAAGGATCCATTTGGATTAAAATTGTACATTCTGTGGAAGGAGTATCAATAATGAATTATTATGAATTCCTTTAAGCAATCTCCTATATTTTTGGTTGAGAACACTATGGGTGAAGGTTGGTTGTAAAAAAGAGATTTGGGGATTGTAGGGAAGAAGGTGAGGCTATGTGTGTGTCTGTGTGTGTGTGTGTGTGTGTGTGAGAGAGAGAGAGAGAGAGAAAGAGAGAGAGAGTGAGAGAGAGAGAGACAGAGACAGAGACAGAGACAGAGACAGAGAGGGAAAGAGAGAGGGAATCCCAGCTTTGCAAAGGTCAGGAATGACTTGAGAGGACTGAGAGGACACTTGACCATTCCACAACTCAATTCATTAACCCCCTCTCTGGTGATCTAAGAAGTAAGGGTCTTTCCAGCCTTTACTAAAAGAAGGTACCTGCTCCTTTCCAAGACATCCTTTCCTATATTTGAACAGTTTGACTTGGTGCAAAATTTCTTTTGAAATCAAGCCTGACATTCTGCCCTCTCCCCAAGTTAATGCTATTTTTCCCAGTGATGTGTAAAGCTAGTTTTCCACATTCACTTTTTTATTTGTTTTTTTATTGACTTGTTTGTTTAGTTTTAGTTTACAAGATTCAGTTCCAGAATCACTTGAGTTTCAGATTTTTCTCCCCTTCCTCCCCACCCCCCACCCCCACCATGGTGACATACAATCATGTATGGGATCTGCAAACTCTTTCACATTGTACAATAGTCTGGTTGTATAGGTGTTGTAGCCAATGGGATGAACAATGAGAAAAGAGAAACAAAAACCAAACGTAGAAAAGAATGACAGCATGCATTACTTCAGTCTAGATTAAAACTTTGATCTTTCTGGATCCTTCTCTAAATGTAGACATCTCCTTCCATCCTGAGACTTGTAGAGTTGTCTTTTAACTGTGCATTGCTGACAAAAGTCCAGTTATTCAAAGTTGGTCTTCACACATGTGATGTATCTGTGACTGTA
>CM053597.1:225717249-225730672 GCA_028646575.1 Pseudocheirus occidentalis
TCCCTGTCCCTTTACTGAAGTGTGTGCTTCCAGCAACCCTCCCCCAGACCCTGCCTTCCCATCCGTCATACCACCTCTCATCCCCATTCCCCCTACTCTCCTGTGTGGCATGATACCCCGTTTAGAGTTTATGTCACTCCTTCCCCAAGCCAAATTCAATGAGAGTAAATGAAAGTAAAGTTGTAACAGTTATCCCTTGCCTCTTCTATATGGGATGATTAACCTCATTTTGTCTCTCCCTGTCTCCTCTCATTCTAGTCTTCTCCCACCTCAGAATTTCACCTTTTAAGGTATCATCCCTTCGTATTCAATTGATCCTGTACCCTCTATGCATACATATACACACATGTTCAGGTAAGTATTCATATGCATATATACTCTCCTACATAGACATATGTTTAAGTATACATATATATATGTATATATGTATACACATTTGTATTCCCTTCACCTATCCTCATACTGAGAAAATTTTTATAAGTTAGTATTATCATTTTTCCTTATTGGCATGCAAATAGTTCAACTTTGATAAATTCCTTATGATTTCTCTCCCATGTTTACCTTCTCATGCTTCTCGTGTTTGAATGTCAAATTTTCTGTTCAGTTCTGGTTTTTTCCAGCAAGAATGCTTGAAAGTCTTCCACCTCACTGAATGACCATATTTTCCCCCGGAACATTATACTCAATTTTGCTAGGTAGGTGAGTCTTGGTTTTAATCCCAGCTCCCTTGATCTCAGGAATATCATATTCCAGTCCCTCCAATCCCTCAGTGTAGAAGCTGCCAGATCCTGGGTTATCCTTATTGTGTTCCCACAGTATACAAATTTTTTCCTCCTGGCAGCCTGTAACATTTTCTCCTTGATGAGGGGGTTCTGAAACCTAGCTATAACATTTCTAGGAGTCTTCTTTTGGGGATCTTTTTGAAGAGGTGATCGGTGAATTCTTTCAAGTTCTATTTTGCCCTCTGATTCTAAAGCATCAGGGCAATTTTCCTTGAGAATTTCTTGAAAGATGCTTTCCAAGTTCTTTTTTTGGTCATAGCTTTCAGGTAAACGAATAATTTCAAAATTGTCCCTCCTGGATCTATTTTACAGGTCAGTGTTTTTTTCATGGAGATATTTCACGTTGCTTTCTATTTTTTTCATTTTTTTGGTAACTGTTTAATAGTATCTTGGTTTCTCATAAAGTCATTTGCTTCCACCTGTTTTACTCTAATTCTGAACTACTTATTCTCTTCAAAATGGTTTTGAGTTTCTTTTTCAAGCTGGCAAATTTGACTTTTTAAGGCATTCTTCTCCTCATCGGGTTTTTGGGCCTTTTTTGCCATTTGAGTTAATCTGTTTTAAGGTGTTATTCTCTTCAGTCAGGTTGTTGACTCTTTCTTGCATAATTCTCATTTCTCTTCCAATTTTTCCTCCACTTCTCTTATTTGGTTTTGAGGCTAAGCACTCTTTCATAAACATGCCTGGATATGGATTGTGGTCTTAGGTGGTAGTCCTGAGCTGTGTGACCAGTGAGCCAAAGCTTGTGGGGGCCGTAAAGATGGCACCCTCCTAAAAGCTCTTTCAGCTGCAAAACCCCAGCTTTTTTGGGACAAATCCTCCTTTCCCCCAATGGCCCCACAAGCAAAGTTCTACTGCGGCAAAGAGCTCAAAAGTCAAGTAATTGACTGCCAAGATGAGCAAGCAAAGGAAGCAAAGCAAGCACAGCCATCCAACCTTAGATTCCTCTTTGGGAGACAAAAAGGATCAAAACATGGAACCAGAAGAAGACAACACAGTCAGCACTCTTGCACCAAAAGCTTCCAAGAAAAAATATGAACAGGTTACAGGCCATAGAGGAGTTCAAGAAGGCTTTTGAAAAACAAGTAAGAGAAGGAGGAAAAACTGGGAAGAGAAATGAGAATGATGCAAGAAAATCATGACAAGGGAGTCAACAACCTGACTGAAGAAACTAACACCTTAAAAATAGACTAACTCAAATGGCAAAAGAGACCCAAAAAGCCAATGAGGAGCAGAATGCCTTAAAGAGCCAAATTTGCCAGATGGGAAAAGAATTTCAAAAGCTCACTGAAGAGAATCATTGTTTCAGAATTAGATTGGAGCAAATGGAAGCTAATCACTTTATGAGAAATCAAGATCCTATTCAACAGATCCAAACAAATGAAAAAATAGAAGGCAAGGCTAAATATCTCACTGAAAAACCCACTGACGTGGAAAACAGATCAAGGAGAGACAATGTAAAAATTACTGGACTAACTGAAAGCTGTGATTTTAAAAAAAGAACCTAGAAATTATCCCTCAAGAAATTCTCAAGAAAGATTCCCCTGATATTTTAGAACTAGGGTGTGAAATAGAAATTGAAAGAATTCACAGATCAGTTCTTGAAAAAAATGCCCAAAAGAAAACTCCTATGACTGTTATAGCCAGGTTCTGGATTTCCCAGAGCAAGGAGAAAATATTACAAGCTGCCAAGAAGAAACAATTTGAATATTGTGGAAACCCAATCAGGATAACACAGGATCTAGCAACTTCTACATTAAGGGAACAAAGGGCCTGGAATATGATATTCTGGAGATCAAAGGACCTAGGATTAAAACCAAGTATCACCTACCGAGAAAAACTGAATATAATGTTTCAAGAGAAAATATGGTCATTCAATGAGGGGGAGGACTTGCAAGCATTCTTGATGAAAAACCTGAACTGAATAGAAAATCTGACATTCAAATACAAGAAGAATGAGATGGTAAACAGGGAAAAGAAATCATAAGAAACTTATAAAAGTTGAACTATTTGCATGCCTACATGGAAAAATGATAATCATAACTTATATAACTTTTCTCAGTATGAGAATTGTTGAAGGGAATATACACGTATACAGATGTATACATGCATATATGTCTATGTAGGAGGGTATATATGCATATGAATGCATACATAAGTGTGTGTATATATGTGTACAGGTATACATAGACAGAGGGCACAGAATCAATTGAATAGGAAGGATGATATTTAAAAGGTGAAATTGAGAGGTGAGAGAGAAATATAATGAGAGGAGACAGGGAGAGACAGAATGGGGTTAATTATCTCATAGAGAAGAGGAAAGGGAAAACTATTATGATGGAAGGGAAGAACAGAAAGGCAAAAGGGAACGGGTCAACCTTACTCTCATTTAATTTGGCTTATGTCATTAGGGAGTGAAATACACTCTAAATAGTTATCTTGCTCTATAGGAGAGTAGGGGGTAAGGGGATGAGAGAGGGGATGATGGAGGGGAGGGCAGGTTGAAGGTGAAAGTAGTTAGAAGCACATCTGTAAAGGAACAGGGAAAAACAGAGAATAGAAGAAGAGGGGGTGGAAAAGGATGGAGGGAAATATAGTCAGTCTTTCACAATATGCCCATTGTGGATATGTTTTGCATAACTACACATGTACAGCCTGCGTTGAACTGCTTATCTTCCCAGTGGGGGGTGGGTGATGAGGGAAGAAGGGAAAGAACCTGAAATTTAAAATTTTTTAAATCAAATGTTTAATATGCATTATTATTATTATTATTATTATTATTATTATTATCTACATGCCACTGGGAAATAAAATATATAGGCAATGGGCTAGGGAGATCCATCTTGCCCTACCAGAAAGTCAGAAGCGGTATGGAGGAGGATATAGGAGAGAGCAGATTGGGGGAAGGGCTATACAGTGTGATCGCTGTTTTGGGGTGGTAGGTAGGGGAAAGATGGGGAGAGAATTTGTAACTCAAAATCTTGTGGAAATGAATGATGTAAACTAAAAATAAATGAGTTATTTTTTTTAAAGGAAGCCTTTCACAGTTCTCAAGTTACAAATGTCTTCCCCTGTAAGGTTGTAGTCCAGTTGTTTTCAGTCATGCCTGATTCCTTGTGACCTGATTTGGTCACAATTTCCTGGCAAAGATACTGGAGTGGTTTGCTATTTCATTCTCCAGCTCATTTTGCAGCTGAGGAAACTGAGGCAAACAGAATTAATTGACTTGCCCAGGGCCACACAGCTAGTAGTTTCTGGGGCCATATTTGAACTCAAGAAGATGAAATTTCAAGATTCCATCTAAGAAGAAATTAAGAAAATCTAGACCTTTTAAAAAATGACTCTCTGAAATCTGTGGATTAATAGTGATGGACTATTAGTTAGGAGACCTTAGTTCTACTAATAAATCAAATCACTCTGTGGTTTTTGGGAAGTCATACCCTCTCTCCTAATCTAGGATCCTATGAAGCTCATCACTTCATTAAATGGGGGGAAATGGTCTAGAGAATTGTGGAGACACATACATATAAGGCCATATCACTTATTAAGACTGAGCCCAGGGTACATTTCACCCTAACTTGAAGATCAAAAATCATATACTATACAATCACAGTGTGTTATGACTGATTTTGATAGACTTAGCCCTTCTCAGAGATGCAAGGACCTAAAACAACTCCAAAGAACTCATGATGGTAAATCCACATTCAGAGAAAGAACCATGAAGTCAGAATGCAGAAAAAAGCAGAGTGTTTTCTGTTTTTTTTCTTTCTCATTGTCTCTCCCATTATAATTCTTCTATACAACATGAAAAATGTGGAAATGTGTTTAATAGGAATGAATGTGTAGAGCAATATCATATTGTATGTCATCTTGGGGAAGGAGGGGGACGGAAGGGGGAGAACATTAAAACTTATGGAAGAGAATGTTGAAAACAAAACTAAACAAATTAATATATTTTTAAAATTGGATACTGTTTTTATTAGCCCCTGTCCTTCTAAAAGAGATCTCCTTGGGTTGTGATCATCATCATACTCATTCTTCACCAATTCTCCTCAAAGCAGCATGTTTAAGAGAGGAAAGTGTGAGAATTCCCTGGTTTTAATTTGTGAGTGTTGCACTATTGAGAAGGCATTCTTCTAGTGAGAATGAGGGCTAGCTTTCTCTGCTCAGTAGATCTCCCTTTAAATGTGTCCCATGGCACTCAGAGTCTGGTGCCCGTTAGTTGTCTCCAAACAACTTACAAATAAAGAAGTGATAGAGTCACCAGAATTGTTTTCATCAATAGGCATCACCTCTGGACAAGGTTTTTAAGGTCTTTTATTCACTTTGTTTCTAATTCACATTCATTGAATGAGCATAATGTTGATTCCCTGGAAGAAAGAACTTGCCTCAGAGGGGTTTGGTAATTCAGTTAGAAAGACCTTCATCCCAGGAGACCATTGAGAAGATATCTACAACACATGTTAGTCTCAGGATCTCAGAAATGAAGGCAGCAAGGTCTAACCCAGGCAAACCTTAGAGAAGACAAAAGGGCTTTGATGATGTTGGCAAGGATGGAGTTGTCACTTACCTAGTGACCCAGAGCCCTTCCATTTCCTTGGTGGCTGAAACATTAGGCAGATGTCAGTGTTTCCCAGCACATGAGGCTTCCCCAGAAAGACCTCTAGAGACACCCCACTCTTCTGGGACTAGACCTCACCTTGCTTACTACCTCTTCTTTCTTCCAAGAGAATCAGCTTTGGAATATTGGTATTTCTTTTTTAAAGGACTATTCAAAGTCACTCCTGCAGATGGCATGCTTCTCTTCTCTGTTTCCTACAGGGAGAAATCCCCTTGATGACCTCTAAGGTCTAAGTAGGGGCTCTAAGTAGCAGCTACTGCCTTCCTTCCCTTGTGACTTTGCTTCTCTGTTCCTTTGGTGAGGTAACAGAACGTACCTCAAGTGGCATCTGATCAAGCCAACTTGAGCAACTGATACTTGAGCAATGAATCCAGTTTATAAAACTAGGGAACTGGTCATTTTAAGACAGCTAGCAGGCCTTCTCTCCAAGTTAATTGTGCCTAATTTGCTCCATGACAGGGTTCAGGTGGGAGACAAGTGCTGAGCAATGAAGAGGGCCATTGCTGAATGACTCCTTCCTAGCACATGGTCCTGTTGATAAATCAGCTGGCTAAGCACAGGACATGACAGCTAGACCATAGGTCAAGGAAGAAGAGCGACCACCCAGGGCAATCAGATGCCCTCTTAGCCTCTTTGTGACCTACCTTCAAGGCTAGTGGGTGTGGTCTGAGGAGCTGCCTGTGCCCCACTGGCCCTGCGTTTCAGTGCTTCAGACCTTGGCTCTTCATCTTACATTAAGCCTCCCCTTCTTCTGAACTCAATTTTTCTTATCTATGTCTTGATCTCTCATGATTTCTTGGCTCTGGGTTCCAGCCTCACCTCTTGATTTCTGATTGCTACCTTAGCGTGCATGGCCCTGAAGTGTCTCACAACACTGACAACCCTCCCAAATCATCTTAGCAGAAAGGTTCCCCAGCCATGTCTCCTGACAGATGGGACTGAGTCCCATCATAGCCTCCACACCACTCCCAAGTCTATAGGAGTCATGCAAGGGAAAGAACCCAAGACCTTTTGTCTGACCACTTTACTTTTCAATCACTAGTATCAGTTTTCTATAGAAGGCACAGCCTTGCTGTTGACAGCAACACATTTATTTGGAAAGAGAAAAGTTCTTGAGAGTAGTCTGAGAGGTTCTGAAAAATGGAATGTCAAATGGCTAAGGAGTAGAGATTTAGTAATGATGGAGGTTGAGGTAGCTCACTCTAAACTCTGGGACTCAGTTTCCTCATCTTCAACATGTGAGAATTGGATTAGATGACTCCCATGATTCCATTCAGCTCCAAATCTTCAAACCCTAAGAATAGTAATACAACATGAGTGACTTCCTGGAAAGAAGTTCCTTTCCCTCTGTGGGTCTCAGTACAAATAAGGGGACTATACTAGATGCCTCTTCAGTCCCTTCCAGCTATAACTCTTGATTCTATGAAAGCCAGGTGAATGAAAAGAACCAGCTTCAAATTGTAGAATCCCTGATGGGTTCATTGAGACCACTTTCCCTGCCAGGGCAAGTCCTCCTCAACAACCACCCTGAGAGGTGACTTTCCAGCCTCTTGGAGCAGGCTAAAAAACCTATTCTCCCTTGAGAAACTATTAATTGTTATTTAGGGGCTGAAATCAGACTCCCTGCAAAGTCCACCCATGGGTTCTGATATTTGGGGCCTTCACAGATGACGTGTTTCCTCTTCCACAAGCAGCCTTTCAGACACTTGAAGAGAGGATTGTTCACTTTCTCTACGATTTGTAGGGCACAAATATGGTACAGGAACAAAGGGGATAGGATTCAGGGTCAGAGGAACTCAGCTCAAACTTACCTCTGCCATTGATTCCCTCTCTCACCTTGAACAAGTCACTTCCTGTCTTGGGCTCACATTCCTCATCTGTAAAATGAGGGAGCTGGGCACGAGAGCCTCTAGGTCCCTGCCATCTCTGAACCTATGTTTGTTCAGAATCTTTTCTCAGGACTTGGGGAGATGGAATTTAGGTAAGATCCTTTGTGGAGAGAGACAAGAGATCTATCATAGAACTTAGAGTTGGGTGGGATCTTAAGGAATCTCTTAGATCAAAGCCCCCATTAGAGATGAGAAGTCCTAGTCCCAGGATGTTCAAGGCACTGACCCAAGCTCACATAGCCACTAAGTCTCTGAGCCAACAGTTGAACCAAGGTCTTCTGATTCCAAATCCAGGTCTCTTTCAGACCTACAAATAGCCTCTCATTGGTGCAAACAAAGGTGAAAGGAAGGGATTGTTAGAAAGTCTTGATTAAGTCCTTATTTTGAGCAGGCACCAGACTAAATATTGGGCATCTAATTATGAGCAAGGAAGACAAGTCCTAGTTTCAATCATTAGGATGGGAGAAGGCAATTTCCTTTGGCAGTCAGAAGTGGAGAGAGGGGAACATCACCTTGGCACAGGGCCAAAATGGCAGGCAGTGGCCAAAGCCAAACTGTCTGGTTATGAGTAAACTAAGCCAGCAGATCTCCCAGTCAGAACTCAAGGTTCTGAGAAGAGACCACGTTCTTTGGGAAGGGGGATGAAGAAGCCAGTCATAGGCTGGCAGGTGAAACATAGCATTACCTCCACAAGGTATCTGAGAAGGACAAGGTGTTTTTTGAGATCATGGAGGAGAAGTTGTCAGGGAGTGGGTCTAAAGGAATTGGTTAATCAACCATCATTTATTAAACCACTTGTAACCAGGTTCTCTGCTAGGATCTAGAGTTATAAATGCCAAAGCAATATAGTTCCAGCCCTCAAGCATAGTCCATCTTACTGGAAGGAAGGCTCATATTCACAGATAACTACATGATACATACTCAGTTGCATTTGGTGGGAGTGGAGAGTAGCACTAAGGGCTTGTGCAATCAGGAGAATCCTTCCATTCACAAGGTGTTACTTGAGCTAAGCCTACACTTCAGCCAGGCTGTTGGAAACAAGCGAGGAAGCAATCTCTCACAAAAAAGGAGATGGCCAATGAAAAGGTCCACAGAAGGGGAATGAACTGTGATGTGCAGGGAGCAGCAAGTAGCCCAAGATGTGTGGATCTCAGAGCAAAGTGATGTCAACATGGATCTGGGGCAGGGGTTCTGAACCAGATTGGGATAGGAAGGGAAGTGGACAGGCAATCACAGAGCCCCTACTATGAGCCAGGCACTGGGCTAAGTGCTAACCCAATTAGATCCTATTTTATCCTTGAGTGTCAATCCTGTGAACATCAAATGAGATAATTATCAAGGGCTTTGCCCATAGTAGGTGCTATATAAATGCTGTCATTATTATTATCTTCACAATAACCCTTTTTACACATGAGAAAACTGAGGAAGTTGGTAACTGATTTACCTAGAGTCACACAGATTTCAAGTGTCCTAGGCCAGATTTGAACTCAGGTCAGTCCACTCACTGCTCTATCTGCCTCACTGTTTCTAATGATGGCCATTAAATTCAAATAAAGAAGGGGAGGCTTCTGCAGAATTTGAGTCAGGAATGAGAGGGAAGATAGGGACTGCTAACCTCCAATTAGTATTCTCTCTCTTTTTTTTTTGCTTTTTGGAGGGGAAAGGGTTAAGTGACTTGCCCAAGGTCACACAGCTAGTAAGTATTAAGTGTCTGATATCACATTTGAACTCAGGTCCTCCTGACTCCAGGGTCACTGCTCTATTCACTGCACCCCCTAGCCAGTTTTTTGTTTTTCTAGTTTTCTCTCTTTCAGTGGACATCCCCAACTCTTAACCAGGGACTTCCCTGGATGCTCTCTAGTGTCCCCTTTTGAAGGCCAGCTGGGGGAGCCACAAGGTGGTCCTTACTACCCATCCATACAGGCAGAGAGGCCACTGAGAACTCTGGTTGCCTTTCTTCCCTGATTCCTTCATCCTTCTGGTTTTCTTTCATTTTTCCATTAGGCTGATAAATATGGGCATGATAAAAATGATCGATGGACTCCAGTTAATCCAAAGCCAGCTTGGGACAGACCCGGAACAATTTGGCAGCAGGGGCCTCAGCGAAACTTTTGCATGTAAATAACCAATAGTCATAAAAAAGGAAATTACATTTAGTTTGAGTGGGCAGAAGACACATTTAAGTCAGAATGAGGAATATTCTCAAAGCAAACCTTCAGCTCATGAATTACCACACTATATTATTTTTTTTAAAAGGTTGTTGGCCCCGCCAGTGGCCTCCATCCGTGCATACTAATGCAACAAATTATTTTGTTTAATGAAAAACGACCTCAATCCTCCTTCTGGGAGAAACCGGCAATGTATTAGTAACATTATCATTAATGCATCAAAACACATGAATCAATAGCCAGTCACTCGTTACATCCCAGATTAAACCTAACGACTCATGAATGTTACATGGCACAGACACAACACAGAGGCATACTGGTGTGCTGTCCTACTCTCAGCCCTATCATCCATAGTTAGAGGCTGGAGTTCCTGTTAACAAGAAGGCAAGAACCATTTTTATGCCTACTGTGGTCCTGTTTGCTGCCACCCTTATCCAGTAAAAATCAATAGCATTTTACATTTAGGGAATTGTCTTGTATTTATTTTGTTTGGATTTTGCCCATGATTATATCAATGGACTAAAAGCAGATCTAAAGTTCCTACTATGTACCAAGCATGGTGCCAAGTGCTGTAGTTGCAGATACAAAGGCAGGGAAGAGGTGATGGTGCATCCCCCACCTGTCAGTTCTTGCTGCCATCTTTGGCTTTGATCACTTCAATGCTTGGCACAGGGTAGACATTGAGCAAATGCTTGGTGATTGAATGACTGATTGGTAGCTAAGACTTAGTGTTTCTATAGTACTTCAAGCTTTGCTAAACTCTTTGAAAATATTATTTCATTTTTCCTCACTACAGTCCTGGAAGGGTCTATTGCTCTGCCCCTTTTGCAGATGAGAAAATTGAAGCAGACTGAGGCTGAATTTGAACTCAGGTCTCCATGATTCCAAAGCTGAAAGAAAGCTCAGAGGGCATCTAGTCCAATCCTTTTTGGAAGCAGCAATTCATTTTACAACACCTTACAATGGACCATCCCTGCTGACAGGGAGCTCCCTCCCAGGGCAAACTATTCCTTGTTTAGCCAGCTCTTATAGTTTGAAAGTTCTTCCTTTACTTTGGACTAAATATAGGCACATAGTCAGCTCTCTCTCATCTTTCCAAGTTCTTCCCTCAAGGCAGAGACTAGATAATCAATCAACAAGCATTCATTGTCTACTATGTCCTAGGTTCTGTGATAAGCACTGGGTTACAAATGCAATGATACCCTGTTTGAAGAAGGTTACATTCGAATGAGAGAAACAAGGAGATAGGTGGATGGATGGATGAACAGACAGATTGACAGACACAGAAAGACAAATGGATAGATGGATGGATGAACGGCTAGATAGATGAATATATATCTGAACAGACAGATAGACAGACAGACATATGGATATAAAATAGATGGATGGATAGATAGATAGATAGATGAATAGATGGATGGATAGGTAAACACATACATATGCGATTATATTATTAATATGAAGAGAATAATGCAAATGAGTTCCACATAAAAGACTTAGGAGGGAGAGAAGACATTAGTGTTGGGCTTCCTCTGGAAGGTGCCATTTACATTACATCTTTAAAGGAGAGTCTCCAAAGTGACAGTCCTTTGGCTACTTGATGGCAGACTTCATCACTCCCTGCCCCCATCCACAACCCTTCTCTTCACCGGGATGAATGTCCTAGCTCCTCAAAGTAACTAAACTGATATCTTGGAAGTCTCTTCCCCATTCTGGCCATCCTCCTTTAAATCTGTTTTGTTGTCCCATTTGGTAACGTGACAGATCAGACCAAACAGGTTATTTCCTTGTTCTGAGGAATCCTGGTCAGGTAGGGCATTTCTAGAAAGGGGCTTCATTCTGGAGTAGGGATTTTCAACTTGTGCCCAGTGACCTTTGGCAGGTGGCAAAAGTCTATGGACCTCTTCTCAGAATTATGGAGTTTTTTAAGTAATTGAAGAAAATACTAAGTTTCAGTTAAGAGCTTAGTGAAAATAAAGATATGGTTCTTTTCCCATTGAAGTTCACAGACTGCCTAAAATCTGTCCATAGACCTCACATTAAAAAGCCCTATTCTACGTGTTCTGCACTTTACCCAACTCAAGGTAACACACATTTATTGAGTTTTAAACATAGGTTTACATATATGTGATGCCATTTTGTGACTAAGCACTTTCATTGACTTTCTCATTTTGTGAGTGGACAAGTAGTAGTTCTCTATTTTTACAGCTGAAGAAGTTTCAATTGGAACTAACTCAACCAGGGTCACATTGTAAGCCTGGAGCCAGAATCCAAGACTGTTAGCGCTAGTTCCAGAGGTCTCACCATGACATCACTCTCCCTCTCTTCCAGGTACCCAACAGTGAGCCAGCAGAGTACTGTGAATGTGAAAGAAACAGATAGGTCAACATCATAGCTTCAATGAGTTCACAGTCTGGGAACGTGGGTTTGATAGGAAGGAAACAAATGAAGAAAACTACAGGGCAGGAGAACTGGAACTTATTTAATGTTTAGTAAATCAAAGATGTGCTCAGTTGGCTTCTGAAACTGGAGAAGCTGTAAGAGTTTTGAGAAGGGACGAATTCCTGAGAACCTGTGCAGTTGAGGTGGGCTGCTCTAAGGAGGCAGCATCTGAAGCTCTATATTTCAGGTTCTCATCACGGACTTTGGAAGGAAAGGGAAGCTTTTGTCTTCATTTCTTCTTGATACAGGCCAGGTCATCCTATTACCTTTTCCATCTGGTTCATTCTTCCTTGTGGTGCCAACCATGGTAAAACATGTTTCACAGAGCTCTTCAGATGTACAGATTCCATCTATCACTTATCTCTCACTTTTTTCAAATCATCTCCAAATTGGGGGACTCAGTTTCCTAATCCAAAAAGTGGGGATAATAATTCTTGGACTTTCTACTATGACATAAGAGTATAAAAGGATTTGTAAACTATAAAGTTTATTAGAAGTGTCAAGTAGTATTATTATATAGCCACCATTAGTGACTTCCTTCAATGTACCATGTTGGTATGCAGTCCATATATATCATCCGAATTTTGAGCTGAAAGTGACCTTGGAGGTCATCCAATACAATCTCCTCCCCTCCCCCACCAATTTCACAGATGAGGAAATTTAGGCCAAGAGAGGAAAAGTCGCCTGCTAAGATTACCAGGCATTAAGTGGAAAAGCTGGAGTCTGAACCACCAGAATGGTTGAATTTTGCTAACTGTAGCAACTAATTAATACCTTTTACTAAGATGTGAATGGATTGAGATCTGCTTTGGTGGATGTAGCCCTCAAAGTAAGGGAATCATGCATCCTAGATTGTATTAAAACATTCTTCTGGACTGGGGTGAATTAGGGAATATGGAATACATTTATCTGTTGAAGTCTCTACAATGTAACCAACAGCATAAACATCATACAACCTGTGGTCAAAGATCTATAGCTAGAAGAGATCTCAGAGGCCATAGAAACTAACCCCCTCATCATTTTATAAATGAAGAAACTGAGACCAAGTAAATTGAAATAACTTGCCCAAGGTCATAGAAGTAGTACATGTGGAGGGCAGGATTTGAACCCAGATGCTCTGAATTCAATCTGAACATTCTTTACACTGTCCCCATCTGTGATTAGTTAAGAAAAAATCAGATAAAACTACTACCTTAAACAAATCCTTTGGATTCTTCTATCATATTTCCAGGAACTTCATCCTCCTTCAAGGTCACATCAGCTTCAGTCCTCATACTTCATCAGTACCCTCCACCCCTCTGTTTGGAAGGTAGTGATATGAGCTTGTCCCCAAATGTCTATTTCAGGACTATATCCAGGTCTTCCCACCTGACTATTGCAGGCCCTCTCCTCCTCCCTCACCTTCTCCTCCTCCTCCTCCTCCTCACCTGCCTACTTCCATTTTCAACTTCCTTTTAAATATTCTCTCTCTCTCTCTCTCTCTCTCTCTCTCTCTCTCTCTCTCTCTCTCTCTCTCTCTCT
>CM053597.1:225736776-225747415 GCA_028646575.1 Pseudocheirus occidentalis
AGGACCACCACCCAAGACCATGATCCAGATCCAGGCTGCTCAACACAAGAGCACTTGGCCCTGATCAATTGATTCAGCCCCCCTACAGAGTCCACAGTCCAGGGGCTCTGAAGCAGCCTGGTGGGGGCCACTACCAGTTCCAGCAGTTCCCTTCCCACACTGCTTCCTTGCCCCGGGGGCAGAATGGGCGAACTGCTATACCACCCCCAAGTTAATTTTCAAGGTTTCACTTTCACTAACCTACTCAGCTGATTTTAAGCTCCCCTTGGGCAGGTGCTTTAGATTTTCTTTGAAGTAGACTCACAAAGGCCCCACGTGTCCATTCCTGTGGTTTTTGGCTGGCGTGGTCTCTGCTCCGCTGCGGTGCAAGTTGCTCCTCTCATGTCCTCATTCCTCACGCCTTGGCTGATGTGGAGGTGCTGGAGGCTGTAGAACCTGTGCAGACCACTCTGCTCAGCTTAGCCTGGCTCCTTCCCACCATCCCACGCCTGGCCCTGGTCTCGGCTTCAGGCTGTTTCAGTCTCCTCTCTCGGCTGCCGCAATGAGCCCCTGCTGCCAAGCTACCTTCAGCGAGAGATGGGTTCTCTGTATTTTTGTGAGTCTGAGACTCCTAGACTTTATCTGGGCTCATAATTTAATGGGTGTTTAGGGTGGCGGTGTGGGAGCTGCGGGACCTTGCTGCTTCTACGCCACCATCTTGGCCCCTCCACTTCTCTTATTTGTCTTTCAGAGTCCTTTTTCAATTGATCTATAAATTGTAGGCAACCTTTGAGTGTCTTGGAAGCATTTAGTGTGGGACTTCTGACTGTGTTGTCTTCCTCCCCTTCCATGCTTTGATCCTTTTTGTCTACAAAAAAAGTGATTCTAGAGATTTATTGCTGTTCTTATTTTGCTTTCTTTTCCTCATGTTGGCCAGTCAATTATTTGCTTGATTTTTTAGCTCTGTGGAACTCTGCTTCCAGGGGGGAAAACTCTGTCCCAAGTTGCTGGGGTTTTCCCAGCTGCTGGAGCTATTAGGGGGTGCTGCAGCCCTCACCAGCATTGGTTTGATGAAAGGACCACCCAGGACCACCACCCAAGACCACAATCTGGATCCAGGCTGCTCAATGCAAGAACCATTGGCCCTGATCAATTGTTTTGGCCCCACTGAGGGGTCAGCAGGCCAGGAGTTCTGAAGCAGCCCAGTGGGGGCAGTTGCTGGTTGTATCAGATCCTGCCCTCCCCCCCCCTTCCTTGCCCTGGGGGCAGATTGGCCAAACTGCTTTTCCTCCCCCAAAGTTAGCTTGAAAGCTTCACTTTCACTGACCTTTCTCTAATCTTTATTTTTCCTGACTTGATAAATGTGGAGATTGCTCCAAGTGCTGTAGATCTGTTCTCTGGGGTAGATTCATGTGGCTGCACCTCCCGCCCTGGGGCCTAGCCGCATTTTCACTTTTGGGCTGGGCTGGCCTTGGTTCCCAGACTGTTGCAATGAGCCCTTCCTGCCGAGCTGCCTTCAGCGAGAGATGTGTTTTCTGTATTTTTTTGTGAGTTTGGGAGCCCTAAAATTTGTTTAGAGTCATATTTTATGGGTATTTAGGGTGGCTCTGTGGGAGCTGCGAGGCTTTGCTGCTTCTACGCCACCATCTTGGCTCCTCCTAGACACTTATTTTCTGTGTCTCTGGGCAAGTCTCTTAATGGTGTTTTCCTCAGTTCCTCATATGTAAAATGGGCTGGAGAAAGAAATAACAAATCACTTTTTCCAGGAAACAGTATCTTTGCTGAGAAAACTTCAAATGAGATCATGAAGAATCAGATACAACTGAAAGAAGAAAAAAAAAAGCAGGCACTGCTAGTATTTTTATCCCCATTTGTCAGGTGAGGAAACTGAGACTTAGATGGGGTAAACTATCATATTTAGCTAGCAATCATGGAACATAGATTTGAAAATGAAATAAGGAAGAGGAGCCTTGGAGATTATGAAGTCTGCCCCTTCATTTTGGAGATGAGTAAACAGGTCCAGAGAGGCAGAGATGTCTTCAAGGACTCTCAGCAAGATCCTAGTTCTTTGCCTACTAAGTAGTAACTGAAATCAGATCTTCATGACTCCAGACCCAACAGTATCCCCAGTTGTTCCCCACCCTACCCAGCTCATTGAAAGAAAAATGCTTTGTAAACTTTAAACTGATTTGTCAGTCTAGGCTGCTGTGTTTCTACTGGAGCTCCTCGTGGTGGGGGGGGGGGAAGGAGGGGGCAGGGGCTGAAAAGCCAGCTGGGTCAAGGCTGCTCTTGCTCCAATCTCCTTCTCAGTCTCTCAATTTTAGGATGGCATAGCATAGATAATTTTCCAGGACTATTAATGGGAAGGAAAGATGCTGCTTCTAATGAGACCCCAAACCAGGAGAGTCTGCTTGTTTTAATTAAAGAGAAGTAAATTATTTATGCTGGTGGGAGACAGGGGGAGGGAATAGACACACTTATAACCATTCAGAGGCCAAGATACAAGATAGCATAATTATCTGGAGGCTCAAAGGAGCTCCACTTGGCAAGGGTGGCTGTGGACTGCCTAAACTGAGGAGTCTAGTACTTTGCCAGATCAAAGGCTGCTGTGTCTCTACATGTCCTTTTACCTCTCGGGGCCTCATCTCCCAAGAAAGGGAGGGTGTAGATAATGTCTGTGGTCATCTCAGCTCTGGCATTATCTGAACAATGATCAATGATTCTAGTCATGCTTGATATCCCAAATTCTAAGAGCCCTCCAATCTCTGATGTCATCTAGTCTATGGTCTAAAACTCCTTGAAAAGCCTAACATTCTGTCTTCTACAGTCTCATCCAGCTCAGATTTTGTGGGCTTTCTGTTGAATGAAAAAACATTTGCTAAGTGCTATGTTCCTACCACTAGGGATATGGATAGAAAAGAAAGATGGTTTCTGTCCTCAAGGAGCTTCCATTCTGATGGAGAAAGAACTACATAGAGGAGGTATCTGTTACAGAGCTCAGTGATCCCCAGAATGCTGTAGCAGGGAAGATGGTAAGGCCTGGTGGGTTAGAGATCCTAACAGCAAAGTAGAAAGCAATGACTGGGGGAGAGAGGGTCCCGGATGATGACAGTTGAGGTGAGATAGCAAAGCTTTGTAGTCCAACATTCTATTAGATGTATTATTCCAATGATTCTCTGTTAAGCGTAGTTTTAAAAGTGGCCACATCTGTCCCACAGATGCAGGACTGGAAAGATCCAGGCCCATGATATTTGTGATAAAGGAGAGTCATCTAAATATCACAAGGTACCAGGTGTTCTGTGTTCCCTCTTGCAAGTGTGAAGATGGGTGAGCATTTATCCCGGAAGGGAAAAGAGGAATTAAGCATTGTCAGGAAGTCCAGAGGGAAGGGGAGACCCCAGAAGGATCTGGGCAGGGTATGGGCTGAGATAGATGAAGGGTTTATACTATCTTGTTCACTTTGTCTTCAAATGCTTGGTGGGATCTGACCAAGGGAGAGTCAGCAAGGCTTCCTACACATTGTTCTGCTTGGTACTCAGTGATTTTCTAAGGTTGCTTTCAGCTGATATTCTATGTCCAATTTCTAATATCTCACTCGGCTCTGACATTCCATGTCCTAAGGTCCTTTTATGAACTGATATTGAGTGTTTTTTGCCATAATGCTTTTGTCAGCCTCAACAAGGGTGGGTGATGGAAGATCCTTGAATTAAGGATGTATAGTTTTCAAATGAACAAAATAGCATAACATACTGTTACTATGTACCAATTACTGTGCTAAGCACTAAGGGAGTGGTGGACAGGTAGGGGTCCAATTGCTATAGAGTTGCTAGTGAGTTGGACCAGTGGGAGTACTTTGACACATTCCATCCAGTGACAATGACAGAGTTGTCTGATTGCTATTCATAGTTCTAAGATTGGAGAAGGTAGAGAAAAACCAGTAGGAGTTTATCATCAAGGTAATTCATGAGGTGATGGAGAAGATGCCTAGAAAATAGAGAATGAAATATAGCATGGTGACTAGACTTCCCCAAAATGGTCACCTAGATGAGGCAGTCACCACTTAAGACAATTTCCCCAGGTGGCAAAGTTGTTGGTGAGGCCATCAAAGAAAAGAACAGTCAAGTAGAGAGTGAATTTGGAGTACTCTGATAGTACTTAAAACAGGAAGTAACTTTCCTGATGGAGGGCTGGTCCTGCTCACATTCAATACTCCTTCCCCTCCCTGCAGCCTTATTAGAAGTGGCTATGATACACTTCATGAAAGGCAAACTGGGAGGCAACTACAATTTCTCCTTTCTCTCCTCCTATCTTCTTCTCAGCCTCTTCCAAGAATTTCTTCCAAGATCCCTTCACCCCTTCCTAAACTCTTTCAGTGATAATTATAATAATGATAATTGTGGTTAAAGATTTATACTGTCTGGAGCAGCTAGGTGGTGAAATAGAGCACTGGCCCTGGAGGCAGGAGGACCCGAGTTCAAATCCAGTCTCAGATACTTAACACAAAAAACTAGCCTGTGATCTTGGGCAAGTCACTTAACCCCAACTGCCTTACATTCTCTTCTCTAAAAACAAACAAAAACATAAACAAAAGGAAAAAAAAGATGTATAATGTCATATATCACATGTAGAACTGGAAAGGATTTTGAAGGATCATCTAAACCAATTTCCTTATTTTCATATAAGGAAACTGGAGCTGAGAGAAGGTAAATGACTCCTCTAAGGCCGCAGAAGTTCATTTCCTTGGGAGAACTGTCATTGCTAGGAAGTGTGTCCTAAAATGGAATCAAAATTGGCTTCTTTGTAACTTTCATCCATTGCTCATGGGTTCTTCCACCGAACTCAAATAGGGCAAGTCTAAGCCTTCTTTAATGGGACATTCCTTCATATACTCCAAGATAGTTCTCATCTTCCCCACGAGTCTCCTCTCCAAGTGAAACATATCCAATTCCTCCAAGTGACCTTCAAAGTACTCAAAACTCTTCCCCATCTTGGTTTCCCTCTTATGGACATTCCAAATTAACATCTTTCTTAAATCATGGTACCCAGGACTGAGCATCATATTGCTGAAAATACGTGACCAGAGCAGAGGCTGATCACCTCTGCATTACTAGAAGCTCTGGCCCTCTAAAAGTAGCCCAAGGTCACATTAGATTTTATTTTATTTTTGAGTGAGCGTGGGGGGTACTGTCATTCTGGTAACTTTGATTGAACTCACAATGCACTAAATTATCAGATCTTTTTCAGAACAACTAGCCTGTATCCCTACCTTCCCCTGCCCATCTTACACTGGCATCAATATTTTTATACCCAAGTACAAAACTTTATATTTACCTCTGCTGAATTTCTTCTCATTAGATTCAACCCAAAGTTCTTGCCTGTCAGTATCCTTTCAAGTCCTGACTCTGGCATCCACTGTGTTATTTACCCCTATCAAATTGGTGTCATCTAAAAGTTTGATGAAAATAATATCAATGTGTTTATTAAAATCATTGATCAACATTATAAACACCATAAGGACAACAGCACAGCCTTGCTGTTTACTACACGTGTTATCTTAAATTAGGGGGCATGTATGGGAGGTTCAGGGAGAAATGCTATGTCTTGTATGAGGTCTTGCAAAGCCTTTTGCAGGGGTGCTCATTCAGCTTTAGCGTACACCTATTCTGCAATTCTCAACTGTGGCTTTAAGAAGCTGTAGCATTTGCAGTGGCCATACTCTCATAAAAACAACTTAACAGATGTCTAAATCAGGTTATGGGTAACTGACAGGTCTCAATCCCATCAGGTGAATTCGAGGGATATCTACTCCACTCATGGAAGGCTTCCATGGGTGGATGAGGTGAGTGAGAACACTTTGTTCCAATGGCCATGAAGACAACTGCATAAGGTAATTAGAACTTCGTCAGACACTGAAGACACCAAGGTCAAACACAGCACCCTGGGCCATTAGCAGTCACCTGACTTTGGTCCTGCACCTGGGCCCTGATGACTCTTGAGGAGACTGTGAAAGTGAGGACTTCATGCAATTCTGCCTTCCTTAAATCCAATTCAAGCCCAAGTCAAGACATCACTATGGTATCATTGGTCCTCTTTGAAAGTGAGGGATAAACAACAATGACCCTGCTCAAGGTTTGCTCTACTCTCTAGCCCTTGTTCTGTCTCTATAAAATTAGAGGTTTGCATTTAATAAACTCTAGGCTCCCTTCCAGCTCTAAATCTCTGTTCCTGTGACTTACATTCACACAGAAGGAAGGGAGCAAGGAAGGAAGGAAGGAAGGAAGGAAGGGAGGGAGGGAGGAAGGAAGGAAAGAAGGAAGGAAGGAAACAGGTATTTATTTAACACCTACTATGTGCCAGGTGCAGGGTTAAACATGTAACAAATATTTTATCCCACAACTCTGGGATTTAGTAAGTATTGTTTCCATCTTGACTAAAAAGTCTACTTCTAAGAAGTTAGCTATTTCATTTTAGGAATTTTCTTTGTATTCCTCCACTCCTATTCATGCTTTGACAGGGGTGCCCAGAAAATGACACATCCCACAATCAGCCGAAGAAATAAAATTACAATGGGGAGGAGCTGGATGAGAACAACAGGACCAGCCTCTGGTTGTTATCAGTGGGTTCATTCTCAAATATAATGAAATCATTGGCCAACCTTAACATTGGGTGGGGTGAGAAGGTGGACCTGGCATCAAACAGATTCAGTGATAGGTGCAGGTCACCTGGTAGACCAAGCTAAGTACTTTAATATCTCTTTCTCTGAGCCCCATTCAGAGACCATGTACTGCAGAGTAGGTGCCAATCCCAATGAGGCCGCTAGATGGCAGTGCACTGACTGGAACACTGGGTCTGTAGTCTAGAAGACCTGAGTTTCAATTCAACCTCAGACACCTGCTATTTATGTGACCCTGGGCCAATCACTTCACCTTTGTCTCTCTCAGTTTCCTCCACTGTAAAACCGGGATAATAATAGTAGCCACTTCCCAAGGTTGAACTGGTTTCCTTCCTTCCAACAAAATCAAATATTTAGTGTAAAAAAAAAATGTGCTAAGCCGTCTACAAAGGATTATGGTTGCAAAGCCGAGGATGAATGTCCTCTGCTGCCAAACGGATGGCAGCCTCCTAGCACCTTGTACAGAACAACTGTGCTCAGCTTTAAAATAGACATGGGAGACAGATCATTTAGAGACTAGAAGGACTGAACTTTGTCCCACCGAGTCCAAAGTTTCCTTCTTTTTACTAGCAGGATGTTGCACAGCTCTCAGTGTATCATGTGGTTGTGGGGGTATGATTGACTGTCATATAAATCATCCACAAAAGCCTGGCTATTTCCCATGCATTCATCAAGTAGTCTCTCTTGAAGTGTGTAGACTATCCTCACTAAGGTCTTACAGAGATGAGGAAGTAGACGCATGCATAGAATACTAATTAATACTTAATTTCTATTATACAAGCACAATTTCTATGTACAAAGTGCTCACAAAAGTCGTGAGGCATGGGGACCAAGAGGATTGGGGGAAAGGGAAGGAACAGGAGGAAGGTGGTAGATTTAGAAGCATCTAATATTCTAGGACACCGATTCAAAGGAAACCTCGAAGAAATATGAAATACTGATAAAACTTCACATTTATATAAAGCTTTAAGACTTGCAAAGCATTTTACAAGCCCTCGATCATTTGATCTTCACAGCACCTCCGGGAGGTAGGTGCTATTGTTATTCCCATTTTCAAGATGAGGAAATTGAAGCTTAGGGAGATGGAGGGACTTGGTTAAGTTTACACAGTAAATATCTGAAGTGGAATCCAGACAAAAGTCAAGAATTCATGGTTTTTCTAAAAATAAAAAATAAAAAATTCAGGTCTTTTCTTACAGAGAATGGTGTCTTTATTCTTTATTCTTCCTTCTCAGAGAGGGCTACAACATCAGGAAAGTGATGCCTTGACTTGCAAGTGAATTGGATTTAAGTGAGGGAGGACTGTGCAAAAAGAGAGTGGGGACATTGTGCAAGGATCTAGAGGGAAGAATTAGAACCAAGTTGCAAAGGAGTTGAATTTTGTCTACATGCAGGGAATAACTTTGTAACCATCAGGGCAATCCCCGAATGGGACAGGTTGCATCATGAAGTGACAAGAACTATCATTTCTTAAGTACCTTCTAGTAGTAGGCATTATACCAAACCCTTTAGAGATACCATTTCATTGGATACTGAAAATAATCCTAGGAGGCAGTATCATTATTGTCATAATTTTACAGATGAAGAAACTGAGAAGAAAGAAGCAAAGTGATTAGCCCAGTATCTGGTAGTTTTTGAGGCTGAATTTGAACTCATGTGTTCCTGACTTCTGGACCTAGCACTGCATCTATGGTTCCACCTAGTGGCCATTGTTCCAAGCTCCATGTCACTCATTGGAGGTGCTGATGCAAAGGTCCCATGGTTTGATAGCAGGGAGGCTACCGAGAAATTCCTGTTTCAGACAGAAGTTGAATGAGATGCCCTTTGAGGTTCCTTCCAATTCTGAAGTTTATGATCACTCTCTATAAGGGTATGTGCCCCTCCCTCTCTATCACAATACCTATGTGCCCACTATCATATTGAAATAGTATCTGTTGGCCATGTTCTTCTTGCCTTTTTTTCATCCCATTCAATGCCTCTAGCTTCTCTAAAATCGTAGAGATCATTCAGACTGGTCCCTTCCTTTGACAGATGACCATCTGAGGCCCTGAATGGGGAAATGATTGGTCTAAAGTCCCCCAGAGAGTCTCCAAGTCAGCTTTTCCAACTCCATAGCCATTCCCCTTTTCACCACATCATGCTCTTCCCTTCCCCTCCTTACTAATGAATTTCTGACCCAGGGTCAAATGTCAGCTCCTGATCCTGAAAGTCAGGAATAACATCTCCCCGCCCCCACCCCGTCCCCCAGCCCCAAGTCACACAGCTTTGTGTGCGGGTCTCCATTAGAGCAGAGCTTCTATGCCTGCTTTTATCTTTGTATCTCAAAGCCCAATGTTGGGGTTTGCCACATTGATCATTCTTTTGTCTGTCCTCACCACACTAAGGGCTTAGGCTAGGCCCTGGGTTTCATCTCGCCTCATAGGTCATCCTAGGTGGCACTGTGGTTAGAGCCCCAGGCCTGAAGTTAGAAAGACTTGAGTTTAAGCCCAAATCCGACAGTTATGTGATCCTGGGAAAGTCACTTAATTTCTGTTTGCCTCAAGTTCTTCATCTGTAAAACAGGGATAATACCAGCACCTACCTTCAAAGAATATTGTGAAGCTCAAATGAGATAATAGTTGTAAAGTGCTTAACACAGGGCCTGGCAGATACAAACATTAGCTCTTGTTTATTAGTGTTATTATCCAGCACTTGGCTTTGCATGCAGTAGGCATTTAACCCCTTGTGGCTGAACTGCATTAAGCTGGAAACTTCCATGGCACTTCTCCCTCCTCCTACTGGAGCTTAAGGGACAGGGAAGTGTTTGTGTGTGTGTGTGTGTGTGTGTGTGTGTGTGTGTGTGTGTGAGAGAGAGAGAGAGAGAGAGAGAGAGAGAGAGAGAGAGAGAGAGAGAGAGAGAGAGAAAGATTATGAGGTGAATCTGATGCCCAGGAGGTTGAAAAAAGCAAATATGCTTAGAACAAAATCTGGGAGAGCCAGGAAAGCTAGCTGACTTTGGGGCTGGTGTAGAGAGGGTAAGAACCATGGATTCGGAGCCAGAAGGCCTCCATCTCTGCCCTGCCAGCTTCGGAACTCTCAGTAGGCTTGCTCTCTTTTCTAAGCCTCAGTGTTCTCCCTTGTAAAATGGGATCTAAGATCTTTACATAGTTGTAAGAGGGAGAAGAATGGAATGAGGATATTACTGTCACTCTGGGAGAAGGAGGATAGAGATCGAAGAAAACAGGGCCAGAAGGCTCAGGAACTGTCTTTCGGATCTAATCTCAACACCATCCCCCGCACCTCCCAACCCCTGCATCCTGACCCGCACCCACACTGGCTAGCTCCAGTGACTAGGTAAGCGGGCGAGGAGGGAGATATGGTTGTGGGGGGGGGGAGGGACCTCTCGCGGCTTCTCCGTGCTCCCGCCCCCCGCCCCCGCCTAGGTAGTATGTTCCCGGAGGAAGGGGGCTGGGCGACTCGAGCTCCTGGGTCCAGCCTCTGCCTGCGGATGCGTGCGGCCGTCTCTGTCGCCATCCACAGGCTCGGCCGGCGCTCCGCTCCCGCTGCCTGGTCTCCTCCCTCCCCGGTCCCTCCTCCTCCTTCTCCCCCAGCATCCTCATCCCCATCCTCAACCCCATCCACATCCTCATGCCTCCTCCTCCTCCAAAGGAGGGGGCTCCCAAGAGCCAGCCTGAGCGGAAGGCAGGCGCTTCGATCCTCCAGGATCTGTGTCTTCTGGTCTGACCCGACGCCCCCAGTCGAAGAAAAGCCCCTGGCCTCCGGCGGCGGCCAAAAAGGCAGAGGGGGGCACCGTCTGGAGCGGGGTCCGAGCATCCTCCCTCCCCCTCCCGCGGAGCCGAGCCGAGGGGCGGGCCCAGAGAGGAGGGAGGAGCGCCGGAGCCCGCCCCCGCCCCCTCGGCCCGGTGTTGCTGTGCTCCCGGCCCCGCCACCACCGCCGCCGCCGTCCCCGCTGCTGCCGCTGCGCTCGGCTCCTCCGCTCCTCTGCTC
>CM053597.1:225757592-225788547 GCA_028646575.1 Pseudocheirus occidentalis
AGGGGGAGATGAGGGATTGTGATAGGACTTCTGATCTGCTGCTCTTGGAATGGTCCTGATCACTAAGTTGTTCATAAAGTGATCTCTTGCATTCATCCTCCTCTTCAGGCATGTTGTAAGTACCTCCTGTAGGCCAGGTCCTGGGCTAAACACTAGGAGCAATTCAGAGTGAAGATGTGGTTCCTACCCTTCAGGGTTTTATAGGATAAACAAGTGTCAAGATAGAAGATACCAAGAAGGTATTGAAGGCTGGGGAGATAATAATTAGGACCATATGGTCTCTGCTCCAAACTCATAAAATGTTACATGAAAGGGACCTGAGAACAGAATGTCAAGGCTGAGAAGGAGCTTAGAACAGGGCATGTAAAATCTGAGAAGGCACCTTAGAAATGGAACATCAGAGATGGGAGCGCCATTAGAACAAGGAATGTCAGGGCTGGGAGGACAGGGCTTCTTAGAGGGAACGTCAGATCTGGGAGGAGACTTAGAAATACAAGTCAGATGTAGGTGGAGCCTTAGAACAGAGGGTGTCAGGGCTGGGAGGAGCCTTAGAAATGGGAGTGTCAGAACTGGAAAGGGCTTGAGAACAGGGCATTTTCTAAATAATTGTTTATAATTGATCACTTTTGACTCCAGGATCTGCCCAATCTGCTTGTGTGGAGCTTCCCAGCTTAACTCAGGTACTCCCTGCTTGAAAGGCCTTTCCTGCCATCCTTCCCCATTTGAAGTGATTTTGTCGGCATTCTCCCCATTGTGGAGTGACTCAAACATGCTTTATCTCCACAGGAGAATGCAAACTGTTGGAGGATAGCTCCCCAGCCCTTAGTATAGCACCTGGCAAAAAGTGATCCAGCTGTCAATCAACAGGCATTTATTAAGTTCATCCTGGGCCTCAGACTCCTTCAAGAATCTTACATCCAATGGAGGAAACATCACATGCAGAGACAGGACAAATACAGAGTGACTAGGGAGGGGGAATAAGGAAAGGGCTCCTGTGAGAGGGGGTCACTGAGTAAATCACATAGTGGGCACCTAATAAATTGGTGCTTGCTTCCTTGATGATTGAATGGATGGATGAATAGATGGATGGATAGTCGACTGGCTGACTGCAGTGGGCTGGATGGGTTGAGATGCCTTCCCAGTATCCCAGAATAGACTTTTTCTCTGTGGGCCACACCCTGTAGATTTCCATCTAGGGCACTAGAGAGAAGACAAACATGTCAGCTCTTCAGAGGAGGTAGTAGGTCCCCCCCACAATGGGCTTGTTCCAGGTTGGCTGGAGCATAGCTCATTGAGAGGAGTTAGAAAAGCAGATAAGACACAAAGTGGGAGGTTGGGGTGGCACTAAGCAGGCTGAGCCTCAAAACATTTCTCCCGTTTATTAGTCTTGGAAATTCCCCAGTATCCATGATGAGAGCTTCTTTTTGATAGAGAAACATGAACATTTTCAGAGGACCTTCCCTGGTGCTTCTCAAAGGAGTTCCCACTGGAGGAACCATGACTTCAGTAGGGTTTACTCTTGCCATGGTTGGTGCAGCACCAATTTCCTAATCCTCTGTAAGCCAAGAATCAACTTTTGCTTCTGTGGTGAGAAAAAAATGATTTTATAACCAGAGGCCTATTCAGGATAGGGACTGTGTACAAGGGCATGGGGTATACCAGGTGCCAAGAATTTATTAAGGTCTTACAGTGTGCTAGGCTATGTCCTAGTGGGCCATGGTGAACACAGATTAAATAAATCCCATGACTTGTCAATAACTAACATTTATTAAGAATTTGCTAGGTGCCAGGCACTGTGCTAAGTGCCAAGGCTACAAAGAAAGGCAAAAGACAGTTCCTATCCTCACAGAACTCAGGGTTTATGGGGCACACAACTCACAAGTAATTGTACAAACAAGATGCAGAATTATTTGGGAATAATCAAGAGAGGGAAGGCACTAGAATTAAAGGATGTCAGGAAAGACTGCTTTTAGGAAGTGGGATTTTGACTAGGTCTTGAAGGGAGCCAGGAAGAAAATTGTTTTTGTTTTATAGAGCATGGGATCACATAGACCTATACTCTACACTTATACTTTATATGCTTAGACGAACTGTCTCCCCTAATGGAATGTAAGTGCCTTGAAGAAAGGAATTATTTTTCTTCTGTTTTTGTATCCCAGGCACAGTCCTTGGCACAAACCAGTCAAATTAGAAGTGTTTATTAAGCCCCTGTTGTGTTATGTGTCAGGCACTGGGAATACAGAGGATAAACTAAAGTTTTTCCTGCCCTCCAGGAGCTTACATTCCCTAAACACATTTGCACAAACGAAAACTCTGTAAAAGTAATAGAAGATAATTTAGGAGTAAGCCACTAATTGGGGGTGGGTGTGGTGCTCATGAAAGGTGTCATGTCTTAAATATGCTGTTCAAATCTGACTCATGGGATTCTTGGAACATGGAAAGAGAGCTTAAAGGGACCCCACAAGCTTCCATTCCCATCCTCTCATTTTACAGATGAAGAAACTGGGAGCTAGGGAGGTTCAAGGTTTTGCCCCAAATTACATGGATTCTAAATGTGAGTGGCATTATTTGACTCCAGGTTCTCTGACTCCAAAGCCATTCCACCACATAGTTGGTGCTTAGTAAATGTATTGATTGATCTGTGGAAACAAAACAGTAGAACTTCACAGGTGATTTTGAGATTTGCCTTTTCCTTCTCCAATAACTGAGAAAAACTCCTTAGGTCCATTAAAGTGTCTTTTGAGTCAATATGGATATGGCTCACTGTTGTTGGTTGTGGTTAAAACTTTCCTGGCCTTTTTATTGCAGTCTCTATCATGAACAGTACAAATCAGACTGTGTATGTGGGGGGGCAGGGGTTGTTCTTGTTCTGGAAAATTTTGATTTGGTCAAAAGGCTGCACTTAGGGACCTAGAAAGCCACATGTGGTCTCCAGGCCACAGGATCCCCAGCCCTGCTATATAAACTCATTGTAGGCAGGATTTGTTTCCTTATTGTTTTTATGTCTTCAGCATGCAATGTCTGGCACCGGAACTTAGTAGGGATGCAATTAATGTCAATTTAATTGAATCAAACTGGTTTGGCCTCAGAATGAACAGGAAAAGAAATAAAATTAGCAGCCACCCCCATGGATATAGGTGGCCCCCATGTCCCCCAAATTAGCAGCCCGGCTCAGATCCTTCCATATGAATATTGTTTTCTTTCCTCCACACCAGCTTATGTGTTCAAGGGATCCACAAGTCTTTTAAAAGTTTGTTTATTTGTTAAGATGGTGGCAGAAATAGACTGCGGGATTACTTTTATCTCCAGTTAAGCAAGTAGAACTCTCTTGAAATCCCTAGACTTCCAGAAGCTAGATTCCCAGTCAGAAATGCCCTGAGTAGCAGGGAGGATCTCCAGTACTTTCAGGTAGCCTGGAGTTGAACAATCCTTTGTATTATTCACTGGGAAGCCCTGGAGTATGGGGTCTCTGATTGTACCCATCTGCACAGTTCCACTGGAAGCAATAGGCTCTCCCCTTGGACTGCTAAATTCAGGAGGTGTTGAGACTGGAGCCAGGGACCCTATCCTGGCTTGGTCCACCCTGTCCTTGCCAACATCACTAGGACTCAGTTACACAAAGCACAGTGCTAAGGTTTACCACACCCTTGCCTCACAACAACCCTGTGCAGTGGCTACTACATAGTTTAGAACAAAGGGGACTGACTGCCTAGTCAGAGGACTTAAGTTCAGTCCCATCTTTCAAGCTTAACACCTGTGTGACTTCAGGCAAGTCATTTGTGAGATCACAGATTTAAATCTGAAAGGGACCTTAGACACTATTGAGTCCAACCTTCTAGATGTACAAGCCAGTAAACTGAGGCAGAAATAGCTGAAGTGACTTGTTCAGGGTCACAGAGCTTGGAAGTGTTTGAGGCAGGATTTGAACCCAGATAATAATGATCCCAGGTCCACTGTATTGTTGACTTCCCCAAGTCTCAGTTTAGAAACTTGGTTTAAGAGATCTTTATCAGCTCCTGATCTAGGATCCCCTATCTCCATTTTACAGCTAAGGAGACTGAAGCTTAGAAGCAGTGACTTCTGTTCAGCAAAAATCCATTCAACACCCACATTATGCAAATCACTGTGACTGGCTTGAGCCACACTTGCGTGGTTCCTGCTGTCAAGGAGCTCACAGATCTATCTGTCCAGCCAGGGTCATCCAGGTAGCAAATTATGAAGCCAGGAGGGAAACTGAGCTCTTCCAATTCCAAGCCACCACTCTTCCCTCTGTGCTAGTGAAAGAAGTATTATGTAGAAAAGACATTATTAATCTTATGAATGACAACCCCATGCTTATGGATACATCTCAGAGTACTTCTACCACCTTTTCTAATCCATTCTCAATAGAGTCCTGCAAGGCAGGTAGGTTAGTATTGTTTTCCAACTTCGTACATGAGAAAACTGAGTGCAGTGGCTTCTGAGGATCACGCAAGGTAGTGGTAGAGTCTGGACTCGAACTTCAGGTTGGGTCTTTTTTGGCTTTTCTGTGTTAATCTCCTTGATCAGACCACATGTGTCTACTTCTGACCAAAGACAGCTCCTTTAGGAACCTGCTCAGTGTTCACCACAAAGCACCTCTTGAGCACCTACCCTCACTCTTAGAGCCTCCAGTGTTGGCCTTCTGTGAAGTCAGGACCTGCAATATTCCCAGCAATCTAGAGAGGGCAGGGCCATCTTCCTAGTGCTTGCTTCTCAGTGTTTGCAGACTTTTGTTTCATCATACACCCTGGAGGATTCGGGTTCTCTCCTGCTGACGCATCTGCATACATTACTCAAAGTTATTATTGTCTTTCTTTTTGCATACTCTCTATTATGTTCCTACAGAAGGAGATTATAAAAGTTGTTGGTGGGGCTGGCACACTAACTGCAGGCATCTTGGCACTTTGGCACCACATTGACACTGAAAATTATCTGCCATAAGGGGTTAAAAAGAAAGGGGGTAAAAAATTCAGGAAATTTCTGTGTTAATTAATTTATTTTTATTTTTATTTTTTGTGTGTTAATTTAAAAGGGGAAAGAGAAAGAGAAGGAAAGAGAGAGAAAGGGAAAGAGAGAGAGAAAGAAAGAGAGTGAGAGAGAGAGAAAGAGAGAGAGACAATATAGTTATAGATATACAAACACATATCAGACACATATGCATATTTAGACTTTAAATTGTCTGACCATTGTAATATATTGTACCAATGACAGTAGCCTGTATATGTTAGATGATGGTCTTGAACCAATCTTAATGGCTCCAAAACCAATTCTCTTTTTCCTATATTACTTGCTACCTCTACCATATGTGTATGTAGAAAGAATTATATATGTATGTATTGTGTACGTATATTATGCATCATTATATATGGAGACACATACATACACACTCCACACACACTTCATCTATCTATCTATCTATCTATCTATCTATCTATCTATCTATCTATCTATCTAAATATCTATATCTATCCATCCATCCATCCATCCATCTATCTATATCTTTCTATCTAAATTACATATATTTATGTTGCTTCTATTTTCCACTTGTGTCACTGATGGAGTATTCAACATTCCTGAAGGCAGGGACTGTTTCCTTTTTGTCTCTGGAGCCCCAGTGTCCAGCACAGCCCTGTTTTGTATTTAATAACATTGTTGATTGAGTAACCAATTCAGGATCCCTCCATCTCTGGCCTTCCAGAGCCCGCTGTTCTCCAGTTTCTCTGAAGATGAGTGCTCCTCATTCACATCCCCAATCTCATGGTCCCTCTGACGACAGTAGCTGTAGTACAGAATGTGATGATTAAGAAAATACATAATAACAAAACCTTCTAAGAATTCAGTAACACTTTTAAATAAACTTATATTTTATTTCACACAATGACATCTACAAACATTGGAAAAATTGTAATGTTTATATGGCATATAATTTATTCAGTCTACAGAAGGTATGTTTGATTATTATCCTGACTCATGCTACATTTTTTGTTGACATTAAAGAAAGATAAAAATAATAAAGCCTGATTCCCATATGGATTTGAAGACCCCATTTTATGGTAACTCTAGTTCTCATAAGTGGAGAAATAAACCATTTCAAAATCCTCTTCTCTTGCCTGGCCACTAGACCTACTGACCTTGTGACCTGCTGATGGAAACCATCACCATCAGCCTTTTCTTACCTATCCACTGGGCCTGATGACAGGCACTGCCACCATCAGCCTTCTCTGCTAAACTTTGAACGAGAAGAGATCATGAAAACTACTTCTGCTTACTCAACTCTCTGTGAACTCCCTTCCGAATCCATCACCCAACTACAAATGTCTTCTGCAAGACCATGGGGAAACTTGCTCATCATTACCTGTGAGACCTTAAGCAAGAAACTCTCTTGGTCTCTGTTTCTTTACCTACAAAATGAGGGGTTGGCTTAGCTAACATCTGGAGTCCCTAGAGCTCTAGAACCAATTCTGTGATCTGTTATTTCTTCATTTCCTTCTCTCCATCCCAATTCTCTTAGACTTTTCTATGTTGTCTAATGCTGCTTAGTGCCTGCTCATTCTTGTTTTCTGTGACCCCAAACTTCCCCTTTTTTCTCACTCTCATCTTCCCTGTCCACTTGTTGCTTCCTGTTATCTTTGGGTGGGTTCTCCTAGTTCCCTAGTCCTCTCAATATGGGGGTCTCCCTGCCATTCTGCCCTCAGCTCTTTCCTCCCCTCACTAAACTTTTTCCCTTGGTGGTCTCCTCCACCTCTTCAGTGCCTTCATGTTCTCTTCCACACACAGGACTCCCACATAGGCACATTCAGTCTTTGTTTCTCCTGTGCCTCCAACTCTATGCCTCCTGGTGCCTATGCCCAGAGTTCTTGAGAACACCTGAAACTCAACATGACCAAAATTAACTCTTCCCCTTGCCAAATGTGCTTCTCCTCACTGTTTCCCTGTTCATCTTGGTGGCATGATTTGCCTTTTGGCCACCTGTCTTTGAAATAGCCATTACATCCAATCTCCTTTCAACTGACAGTCACTGACATCCTTCAGAACCCTACTGGCTATGACCTTACAGTTACCTCCTAATTCTTCTCCCTCTAATGTTGAGAGAATCTCTAACTTCCTTCCTCAAGCCATCCTTCACACAATTGTTAAAGAATTTTCCTTTAAGGCACAAGTACAATCATGTACCTCTTCTGCTCAAGACCTGACAGTGGCTCCCTGTTACCAATGTGAGAGAAAGAAAATATCTTTACTGACATTGAAGACCCATTACGATCAGGCTCCATCTCACCTTTCTAGTCTTTTGGCATACACCTTTTGTTCCAAGTGGGTTGGGTTACTGCTACTTCTCTGGCTTGATGGGCTAGCTACTGTCTCTCTGTCTTTATACAAGTTGTCCCCAGTACCTTGAATGCAATCTCTCTTTATATGCTGGTTCTAATCCTTCTCTGTCTTCAAGGTCTGGTTCATGTTGATTCATCTGTGACTCTGCCACATCCTCTTTTAGACTGGAAGCTTCTTGAGGGCAGTTCTTGGGATGTTGTTTGACCTGGGTACTGAGCATAGCACTAAGTATAGTCTATTATTTATTGAATTGTTTCATTGAATTATATTAAGTAACTTACCCAAGTTCAAAAGTATAGTGAGAGGCAGAAGGAATCCCATGACCATGCTTCAGACGTTGTCAAGCAGATAATCACATTCCACATAACACATTTGTATTTTGTGTAAATGTTCCCTTCACTGTCTTGGGAGATAGATCTGGATTCATATAGGTGTTAGAGAAAACTTCCTCATCTAATCCTGGCTGCCTTCTTCTGGATTTGCTCTCCTAAAATGTGACCACTAGAAATGATCCTTTCAAAAGCAAAACCAATAAATTGTAAGCACATGCCCTTCCTGTTGGGGCCAGAGGGAGTGGGAAATAGTGTTTGGCAGAGATGGGGGGACCCTGCCTTCAGGGAGTGAAGAATCAGACACTGAAGCAGATACTGTAACATACAAGGGAATACAGCCCAGCACAGGGACATGGACAAAAGTCTCCTTTCAGAGAAATTGCAAATCAAAGCCAAATTGTATTTCTTTCTTTCTTTTTTAATTTCTCTTTTCTAAAATCCCTCTAACTTCTTCCTACCTTGGTCCTAGGACCCCATTAAAATCAGTGTATCAGATATTGCAACTTGGTGGCACAGTGGATATAACACTGGAACTGAGCTCAAATCCAGCCTCAGATATTTACTAGCTATGTGACCCTGGAGAAATCACTTCACCTTGTTTGACTCAGTTTCCTTATTTTTAAAATGAACTGAAGAAGAAAATGGGTAACCACTCTTTCAAGAAAGCCCCCAATGGGGTGACAGAATCAGACACAACTGAAACAACTGAAGAGCATCAGCAACGCCAGCAGGTATTGCCTTTGACAGTGTTGACTCTGAAAGCTGATATCAGTGCATCTAGAGGCCCATGCCCTTCCCAGGTTTCTGCAGCCTTCGTCGTGCCATATTTGTTCAACTATAAATGTCGGGACCTTTCTTGGCGACTCTCATTATTTGTACTAACAATGCCTTGACTCTTCCTCCCTACTGTATGAGGCCTTACGTCTTCATTATTGGGATAAAGCTGAAATTCTTTGGAGTGGCTAGGTGGCTCAGTGAATAGAGCATTGGTCCTGGAGTCAGGAGGACCTGAGTTCAATTCTGGCCTCAGACACTTAACACTTCCTAGCCGAGTGACCTTGGGCAAGTCACTTAACCCCTATCGCCATGCCTTCCCCCTTCCAAAAAGCAAAGAAAAAACAAGCTGAAACTTTCTGCTGACATTCAAGACCCTCCATAATTAGGCACCATCCTACTACCCATACTTATCATCTATTTTTACTCCCTAATGTATGTTACAAGCCAGGAAAAATCGACTACTGACTATTTCCTGATCTCCTCCTGGATTCATCTTCCAGGCTTTTGCTTAGACTATTTCCCAGGCTTAGAATGCCTTTCCTTCCTCTCTTCTTTACCTGTGGGCTTCAATCCATTCTTTAAAGCTCGATTTGGCTGCCACTTTCTCCAGGAAGCCCTCCGGAATCACCATGTCACTTTCTGTGCCTCTTCTATAATATTGTATCATGTGGCAGCCCATAATATCCCTATCCCATCCCTGGAGCTCCAGGGCAGCAGAGCAATGCCAAATGGAGACTTTATCACCCAGCACCAGGCACAAGTTCTGTATACAGCATGTGCCTAATAAATGTTTGAATGACTGATTATTTTATGTCCAATATAGAAAATAGGTTCACAAACCTGGATTCAAGAAGATGGGGAAATACAGTTGGCATGGTAGGGAACATTTGTTCACCAGTATTGGGATTTTCTCCATTTCAGAAGCAGAAACAACAACAAAAAAGGGGGACAGAGTCCTATGCCACATTTTCCTTGCTTGCTGTTTTTTCCATACCTCATGGCATAACAATATTGCTGTTGGTGATAAAGCCATTCAGAGGTAATAAAGCCTTCTCTCTTCTCCAGCTGATGACCCCAGTAGATCCCTCTTCCCTTTTTCCTGACTCCTTCCTTAATTCTTCCCCTCCCCCCAATGAAGAGGGGGAGACACTGGGCCCCATCTCCAGTATTTCTTCTGCTCTCTGCCAGGAGATATTTTACCTGTTGGGTTTTTTTCCCTAAGTGTATGTCTTAGTTGCCTGCTGTTTACCAGTTAATCCCATGTTCTTCAGAGCCAAGATCCATGCTGCTTGCTTCAGGAAGCTTTCCCTGAAGAAGAAATGCTTTCTCTGAAAGGAAGATTTTTTTCTGTCATCCGCTCCCTTGCATGTTACAGGATCTGTCTTAGTTTCTGATTCCTCACTCCCTAAAAGCAGGGCCCCTTTCTTATCTTCCACTCCCTCTGACCCCAACACTACAGTTAGGGCATGTAATGAGCATTTACTGGTCTTACTTTTTAAAGGATAATTTCTAGGGGGTCACACTTTAGGGGAGCAAATCCCTAGGGGATTTAGGGGAGCAGGATAATCAGGATAAGAGGAGGACTGGTGAGTATGATATATAACAACAAAAATAATGGGATCATAGTAATCCAGTACATGAGGTAGATGCTATTATTACCCTCATTTACCAAGGAGGGAACTGAATCTGAGAGAAGTTAGGTGACTTTCCCAGGGTCACACAAGTATTAAGAGTTTAAGGCAGAATTCAAAAGAACTCTAGTTCTAACACCAAATCCAAAATTCTATCCATGACTCCATCTAACTGGTCATCTATGAAAGAGTTGTAAGAATTGGGGTTGGTTGTACTGGAAGAGGGAAAGATTAGGGGCATGTGATGATTGGATTATGAGAGGCCGTGGGGAAGAGGGTTTAGAATGGCCTTGATCAGTTCCCTGGGAGTGGGGTAGAGTGGCTAATAGGGGGGAGAATTTGGGTTCATATGGAAAAGACATTCATAACAATGAGAGCTGTCCAAAAAGAAGGGGCTTCTTCCAAAGGGAGTGGATGCTTTATCCCTGCACATCTTCACCCGGAATCCTGGTGCCCACTTATCAAAAGTGTCCATTTCTTAAAGAATAATCACCTCTAGATTCTTGAGCAAATAACTTCTTCATTCTAGGCCTCAATCTATTCATAGAGAGAAGGTTGAATTCTTTGGCCTCTATGGTCCCTTCAGCTCTAAGGCATGATCCTGTGGTATCTTCACAGATGGGTTCCTGCCTCTGCCCCTAACTCACTGAGAAATCATGATAAATTATGATAGCTCTGTGAGCCTCTATTTCTACATCTGTCAAATGGGAATTATAACATCTCACAGGGCTGTTGGCGGAATCAACTGGGTTAGTGATTTTGAATGTGCCTCATAGCCTGTAAAGTGTGGTGTGGTTGGAAAGAGATTATTGTTGAACTAATGTGTCTCTTTAGAGCTTCAGGCATTTAAGAAGAAAACCTGTTTTTCCTCCTATTTTTTACATATATAATTTAAACAGCAAACTTGAAGAGCTGTTTAGCCAAGAGGGTTGTCCTATGTCTGCTTGAGTAGTTTTGAATATGTGGAAACGATCCTGGAGGAGTGTGGCAGGTCTTGAAATGGTGAGGCAGCAGGAGCCCCAGCCAGCTGGGCTTTGTTGGGCCTCAGGGACGATGGGTTTGTTGTGATAGGAGGGGGCTGTGGAATGTGCCGCTCAGCCAGCACAACCATGGTGATTAGTGTTAACGCAAAACAAGTTAGGCCCCTGGAAGTTTGTTATTGTACCCAGATAACACAGTGACTGGGTTGGAAAATCGATCTTGTCAAAACACTCCTTGTCGCTTCTAAGAGATTATTCACTCTTCCCATAGATGCCTCCTTCTTTGGGCCATGACTCATGCAAGCATCTTGGTTGGAACACTTTTGATATGGCATGTCCTATCCCATTCGCACTCTGAGACTCTGGCCCTGGTCTTGCATGCTTCCTGGGACATAGACACTGACCATTGGCCAGTGGGAGGAGCCTGAAAGAGATACCCAAAGTAGGGTCAGTTTTCATTATTGTGGGAGAGGCTGGTTACTCTATTTGGCAGTTAGGAGCCTGAGATCTAAGTTAAGACCCTGATGCTTCCTTACTGTGTTACCCTGGGCAGGCTTTTTCCCTTCTTGGAGACTCAATTTCCTATAAAGCAACAGAAAAAAAAAATTCCAGTCCTGTCTTGCTAGCAAGATTGACGTGAAGATAAAATGAGAGGATTGATGTGAAGATATTTGGATTGCTGAAGAGAAAAACGTCCATGATATTGGAAATATTATAAGGGATGGAAAGGGGACTACATGACTGGAGAAAGGCAGTTGCCCAGTCGTCAAAGAAAAAGGAAAGATAATAGATTCTGAAGGCACTAGGCCAAATCCTGGGAAGCTTTTGGACCAGACCTGTGCAACTTGGTGGTAGATAGGGGCCAAAATTAAAATAGGCTAAACTTCTTCAGGCTGCATATAGGTCAGACTAGAGCCGGACTGATGATAGTTGGTTGCTGTGTGTCAAGTGACAAACAGGTAAGAGTGTGCAGCCCTCTCTTTTGCATAGGCTGCTTAAATTCATTTGGCTGGCAGCAAGTGACTCATAGGCTGTGAGTTGTGCAGGCCTATCCTTGACAGTATTATTAATCAGATGGTCACTGGACACCTAGAAAAGGAAGCGACAGTTGCCAAGAGCCTACCTGACTTCATCTGGAATTTCCTATGAATTGAAATTCTCTACACCTAGAATGTTCTACCTAGAGAAGGAGGGGGTTTCTCCTTATCGGAGTTTTAAAATAGATGGTAGGTGGCCAGTGATTGGGAACTAATCTCTGACTTATGAAGAACCTGCTGTGTATTAGACAATGTCTTAAATTCTGGGAATACAAATACAAAGGAAAAATTCCTCCCTGCAAGGAGCTTCTATTATGATGGCAGGGCTGAGAAATAGGGCACAGTTTCACAGGCAAGTAAATAAAAGACTGATTTTATTTTATGAATACATAATGATTGTGGGAGATAGTAACCACTGGGAGAAATCAATCAACACCTGAAGGAGACAGTAAAGCAGACTCATTCAACTAGAGGAAAGAAACCTAGGCAAAGTGACAGAAACTGGAGGTGGAAAGCTGGGCATAGGGAAAAGCCAGTAGAAGTTTGTTTTTGTCTGGAATTAAAAGGAAGAGAAAGGAGAGAAATGTCCAGTTAACTTGGAATGATAGACTAGGATAGCTTGTGAAGAGTTTTAAACATCCAACAGAAAGGTTCGATTTTTATCTTAGAGCAGCCATTCTTAGTCTGGAGGCTGGGACTTTGTTGTTGTTTTAATGTTTATTAACTGTATTTCCTTAAAATTGGTTTCCTTTATAATCCTTCATGTTTTATTGTATGCGTTTTAAAACATGATTCTGAGAAGGGGCCCAAAGGTTCCAGAAGACTCCTTGCCAAAGGGGTCCAGGGCACACAACAAATGTAAAGAGCCCTTGTTTTAGGGCGAGAGGGAACCACTGAGGTTGTTTGAACAGGAAAGTGACTCAGTTGAACCTGTAATATATCAATAAAAAGCGACTGAGTTAACCTGTACTATAGCAATATTAAGTTAGGAGCTAAGTGAGGTAGAGTTTGGAGAGAGAAGAAACTGTTACCATAGTGCAGGTGAGAGGTAATGAGGGCCTGGACCTCCTGGATATATGTGAGTAAAGAGGGAGATTGCTGTCAATATGTCAAGAAGGTAAAATTGGTAAGCCAGTTCCTTGGGTGAGGGGTGGGGTTAGAGAGAGGAGGTGAGGATGATACCAGTTTTATGATCCTAAGGGACCTGAAGTGCCACAGATGGCACCTGCTATGCAGTAGGCACTGAACAAATAATTCTTGACTAGATAGATGGTACCTATTGTGGAACAAAGGTTCCTCAATAGGTTGTACTAAATGACTTCTGAGGGACGTTCTAACCTTAAATTTTGTTATTATGAAAACTTGGGCTGGGACAGACAGCTTATATGACAAAGCTCTAAGTCTCAATAAAATTCTATTGAATTCAGCTAATAGTTATGAGGCACTATCCATAGGGAATGCACTGTCCATGGTGGTAGAGATACAGAAGCAAAGCTGAATTTTCTTGGCTTCAAGAAGGCGACATTGTAATTTAAGTGGGGGGAAAAAATCTGTACTCAAGTACTGTATGCAAAGTAATGTCCAGAGTGAGAGAGATAGTGATATTGACTGGCCAGATGAGAGAAGATCTCCTGGGAGCAGGAAGGAGGATTGAAGGGCACTGTTTTGGTACTATCATGGCAAAAATAATATACATATTTTCCCTAAAGTTATGTATGCTAAAAGTTGATGTCGCTCTTTTCTGTTCTTGAATATTAGAATATTCAGGTTTAATGTTTGTCAAGCTCAGAAAAAGGAAATTTTTTTTCAAAGAAAGAGGGCAAAATATCTCATGTAGGAGATGACTCCTAAGCTGTGCTTTAAAGATGCTAAGGATTTTATGATTTGAATGTGAGGAGGGAGGGCATCCAGTGCATGGAGCACAGCCCAGGCAATAGATGGAAGCAGGAGATAGAATGGGATTTTTGATGATTGGGTAAGTGGGCCAGTTTGACTGGAATGGAGAATGAAAGGGAGGACATTAATATGAAAGAAGACTGGAAAGAAAATCTCTAGCCCTTGTATGCCAGACTAAAGGCTGAACTCTTTCTCTGTTCTTAAAACTCTCCCAGATGGGTCATAGCAGTTGGAAGAACCTGAAGCTATGAACACTGGCAATCTCTTCAAGAACTCAAAGCACTCCCTGCCATGATGAGACCTTGGGGCCTAACTTTGGTAGAGAGAGGCATGAATCACACATAGGTACTTAGGAAACAAAGCCTGGTTTGGGGCTTAGGGAGATTCTAGGTCTAATCCTCCATCTGCTATTTACCAACTAAGTGGTCTTCACTTGGCTGGGTAGCAATTTCCCCAAATGTAGAATTATAGAGTCTTCAAGAGCACAGGGTCCACTCTCTACTGTAGTGAGGCATCAGAAGGGGATGTCAGTGGAGGCTCCTGGGAACTTACGTATTTTTGTTGCTGTTGTTTTATGTTTGTATATGGAGGCATCTGTCTGTCTCTGTCTGTCAAGGCTCTTTGAGGTCCATAAGCATATCTGTAACCCCTATCCCCAGGTGCAGAGTACATGACTTGGAGCTGTTAAGGAGCTCATGTATTGTTTGCTGGATGGAAAAGAAGGCAGAGAAGGACCCAAGTCCTGGCCTTTTGTAATTTGCAGGCAGAGCATCCACTGGCCTGGCTTTGGAACATCCCCCCAACTCAGGATGAGAAAGGTCACACACTGAAGTAATAAATAAGAAAATGAATCCAACCAGTCATTTGGTGCCATGAATGAGTGGTGTCCTGACTCAATTTTTTTTCCCTTTTCAGCTGTTTCCTTGGCTTCTCCCTACACAGCTAGAGACAATTGAATCAGCATTGATCCAGTACAGGAAGGAAGTCAGTTAGGATATAAGTAACACACACCATTGGAGAGTTTGGGGCTGACAGTATTTGCTTGTGTACCTGGAGGAAAAAAAATGTATAACCTATCTACCTACACACACACACACACACACACACACAAATCTTTCCCTCCTTTGAAAAAGAAGTCTATTCAGCTTTCTCTCAAAGTCTAGGAGGAAAGGTAGAGTGGTGCATTGGGCTAAGAAGCCATCTTGGAAACAGGAAGACCTGGATTAGAATTCTGCCTCTGCCACATATTGGGGTATGACCCGGGGCAAGTAATTTATCCTTTCAAAGACTGTGAGTTAAGGAACAAGTAAGTTGAAGAGCAATCACTTTGGTAGAGGGGGTTACTTGAGTGCAAATTCCTTGTACGGATGAAACATGGGCCTAGCTGGTTCAGTGGAAAAGGTTCTGAACTTGGGGTCAGGAGAGACCTGAGTTCAAAACTCGCCTCTGATTCTCACTAGCATTCTGAACAAGGGAAATCTATTTAACATTTCTGAGCTTCAGTTTCCTCATCTACCAGGTGGGGCCCCAAATCCCTGCCTGCACCCACCTCCTGGGTTTTTTAAGGATGGAGTAGGACAAGCTCTGGAATCATTGCACAAAGGCTGCTAGAGTTTTTGTTATTGTTCTCATTAGCAATAGGGTTCAATGGGTAGGTCCCATCCTGGTGCTTGAGGATCATTTTCATATGGCAGGACCACACTGGATTCCTAATCTGAAATCTGAAATTAGGGTCAGCCCCTAGTTTTTGCTAATCCAAGCAAATGGGATGTGTCTGGACAGTACTTGCAAAACATCTCCGTGGAGAGTCACATAGACTTTCCTTGAAGGGAGAGAATCCATTTTATCAAGTCATGCTTTCTCCTCCTTGTAACAGAAAAGGAAACAGGCCAAAAGCTGAGAAAACTTTACACTAGTAGAAAGTAGAGCCTATGGCTGGTCTGGTGGGGGGGGGCTGGGTTAGCTGAGCCCATGCTAGTGATTCTGTAGCATAGCCAAGGAAAGTGGCTTAAAATAACTTCTCAACTTTCTCATGCTGGGCCATAGGGAAAGTCACTACACATGAATGGGCCTTAGTTTCCTATCCTGAAAAATATGAGGATGCAATAAGGTCATCTCTATGGCCCATTCTAGTCCTAACTCTTATGATCTTTAGTCCCCAGTGAATGTTCGTCCTCTAAGATGAAAGCATAGCACAATACTCCATCAAAGGCAGAGATTAATGTGGGCTGGAGTAACTGAGAGGAGGCTTCATTGAGGAGAGCTGGAACTGACTTCAGTGGGATTTAGATACACAGAGGAGCTGAGTAGGGCATTCCCAGACAAGGGGAGACTGCATGAACCAAGGTGTCAAAATGAGAATAAATCTGGTGTGGGAAGAGGGAAAATTTGTCTAAGCTCTGAAAGAAGGTGTAAGACTGGTGGGGAAGAAGCTCATCATTCTGGAGGGGGAAGGCTATTCACAGGCTAACTACCTCATTTTACAGTTGAGACTGAGCCATAAGGAAATAAAATGGTGTTCCCAAGGTAGCACAGGTAGTATGAGGCAGACATGGGCTTTGGTAGAAATTCCAGAGCTAGAAAGGTAACTGCGGAGGGCCTTAAATACAAGGAAAGAGAATTAAGATGTATTTTGTAGGTGACTAGGAGTCATTAAATGGTTTTGAGAACTAGAGAGCTGTGCATTACTGAGGTTAATTACTATCATGTGGTAGGATGATTGGAGTAGAGAGATGAGAGGTGGGGCGATCAGCTAGGAGGCCATCACAATAACACAGAAGGTAGCAAGGACTTTTATTAGAAGGGTGAGCAAAACACTTTGTGAATTTCAAAGCCCATAACATATATCTGTTCTGATTGGAGAAATTCAGTAGGTATTAGTGGAACGAGATAGCCGTCATCATTTCAACTCCCCTTCCTATAACACTATAACACTATCACACACCCTTGAGAGAAACATCATAGTGTAGCTCTGAGAACTTAATTCATTTGCCCAGGGTCACAGAGCCATGGAGGTTCCTTGGGAAGGATTCAAACCCATGTTCTAGTTCCAAGCCCAGGATTCCTTCCATGCTGCTGTGTTACCTCCTCTGGTGGTATGGGAAGGCTTTACTAGGACAAGTCAAACTCCCATGTTGGGGAATATAGTTTAGGAGGATACAGGCCTCAACAAAGCTGTTCTAGATCTGATAGTGACCCCATCCCTTTCCTTGACCCTGCACTTTCTGAGCCCATAGTAGGCATTTAAAAAAAATACTCGCTATTTAATTGGTTCCAAAGAAGGTAGCTCCTGAGCCCCATTCTTTGCCAACATTTAAGAATGTCTTTATAATGGTTTGTAACCAGGATGGAGTCCAATTATTTGTGATTCTGAAGTGGGTTAAAATCCCTGAATGATGCCAATGAAATATTCAAAGTATCTCTTTTAAAAAAATCTATTGGTTAACAAGATAATCTTGAATCATCTTTTTAGCTGGTTCAGCCTGAGGAAAGCCTGCTCCAGACTACACTGAGGTCAATAGCACAGTAGTCATAGATATTGGAATAACTTTGGGGCAGAAGCACTTGCTGGGCTTGGCAGAATTTTCAATATCTGGGGCATATTTGACTTTAATAAAGGCAGGAGCAAGTTGTTTGAAATAAGCCCAGGGCCTGAAGGCTTGGTTTTAACTGGTGTGGGGAAGGGAAGGACAGCAACAGCTCCCGGGAGTGTTTTCATATTATTATTATTATTTTCCTTGTTAAAATGTTAATGTCCTTGAATTTGCTATTGGATTTTGTCTTGACAAATGTGAAAGCCAAGTTCTCAGGGATCAAGGGACTTAGCTTTTTCTTCCCCTTTGGGGGTTCATTAATTATCATTCCCTTCTCCATTTCCCAGATTTCAATTCAGTTCATTAAGTAAATATGACTGTGAATTACTGCTGATGTATTCAGCAGTATGTTTCTCCACTGCCCTGCTAAGTGGGGATGTGAGGGGCACAGCTTCCCAAATGCCTTTCCTGGGAGGCTGAGGATATGCTGCCAAGGCTCTGTCCTTGGTCCTCATCTCTTCTTCCTGCCTCCTCTCCCTTAAAGATCTTACAGAATTCCCTGATTTCAGCTCCAGTCTCTATGCAGATGATTTCCAGAACAAGGTCACCAGGGCATATGGCTGTTCTGATTCCCAAGCCCCAGTTCAAGCTGCCTGCAAAACAGCACCAGATCCCTTTGCCTGGCTCTAAGCTCCAAAGTTCCCCAGCTGAAGGGAGCATTGATCTTTTCCCTACATCTGCTTCTCCTTTGGGCTTTCTGGTCTCAGTTTTTCTGTCCTTGCACCTTACACAGCCATTGCGTGTGCATGTGTGCATGCGTGTGCGTGTGTGCGTGCGTGTGCATGTGTGTGTGTGTGTGTGTGTGTGTGTGACCTTGAGGTGCTATCTTCCTTACCTCTCTTATCTAGTCACAGGGGCAGAGGCTCCTAGATGTACTTGGAGGTGATCAAATCTGACACCTTCATTTTACAGGTGGGGAGATGGAGACTGCCGAGATGTAATGACTTGCCAAGGACCACATAGCTAGCAAGTTTTTCAGGTGGGATTCGAATGCAGATTTTCCTGACTCCAAGTCTAGGACAAGACCCATTCCAGACAACTGACACATTGAATCTCCCCTATTTCTGTTATCTCTTTCCTGCCCGCTTTTCCCCCAGACCACTAGACCATCACCACCAGCATTCTGATAGCCTGTTTGATAGATTTGCTGCACAACAGGCCACCCCGCCATTCTCTCCCTGTCAATCCAGGCCCTTCCCAGACTCATGTCCTTTTTGCTTAAGCAGAGGAAGCTCCTGTGTGATGGGAAGAGTGCTGACCTTGGAGTCAGAAAAAAACTTCTCAACTGTGTGACCATGTCAAGTCTTTAATCACTCTGCCTCAGTTTCTCCATCTGCAAAAGAGAGATACTATTATTTTCAGTACCTAATTATATCATAAAGTTAGTATGAGAATCATGTAAAGTATGCTATGCATCTTAAGATCTACAGAAATGTTGGTTACTAATATCATTGCCTGGATCAAGTTATTGACCTTTTTTACTCACAGTTCTTCAGTGGTTCCCTATTGCTTCTGAGTAGAATTTGGATTCATGCCTGGCATTCAAATGCTTGCATACTCTAGTGGCATCCATCCCACTTTCCTTATGTGAAATTTGAGGCAGAGCCTGAATTAGGACGTAGGTCTCTTTGTTTCTCATTACAATGCTCTTACCAGTCAACCAATACTCTTCTGTTATGTCCCTTTATAGCAGCTAGTCAGTGCAATGGATAGAGTGCTGCGCCTGCAGTTAGGAAATTCTGAGTTCAAATTCAACCTCAGATACTTACTAGCTGTGGGGTAAGTCATTTAACCCTGTTTGCCTAAGTGTCCTTGTCTGTAAAATGCAGATAATAATAGACGTACCTCCCAGTGTTGTTGTGAAGGTCAAATCGGGTAATTACTGTAGAATGTTGAGTGTAGTGACTGGCATCTAGTAGGTACCATAGAAATGGGAATAATGATAGTAAAGTTCTTCTTTTTCTTATGAGATTCCCAGGATCCAATGATTCAAAACCCCTCAGGGATCAGACCCATTAAAGGGGCCTAGGGTGTCATAGCTGCTGGAGGGCTTGGGGGTCATCTGGTCAATTTTTGTTCATTGGCATCTGGGACTATCACAGCTGAAGGGTTAAGTCTCATTTAAGGGAACATTCCCATGCAACAGCAGGAAACTGAGACTTGGAGCTGGGACAGGGTGCCCAGGGTCATTGAACTTCCTCATCTTGGCTAGATTAGGGCTAGGGGTCCCATCACCAAGTCATAGAATTATGTTGGCAAAAGCTTAACGTAAATACGTAAGGAAACCAATTAGAGTAAAATGGTTATCAAAATAGATTTTTAAAAATAAGTTCATGGACCCCGACTTAAGAACCCTCATCCTAGAAAAATCAGCTCTGGATGTAGGGGATAACCCAGCTCACTATGTTGGCAGCAGTTGGGGATTAAAATAGGTTTGAATTTCAGTTGAGCAGACAATGCCAGGCTTGCAAAAATCCACCCACAGATCTACAAGAGTTGTAAAGGGTTCTTTCTCCACCACACACACACACACACACACACACACATATATACACACCCGCCATGTGCTGCCATGCTCCCCTCCTTCTGCCCACGCAAGATGCATGTTACCCCAGACAAAGGTCGGAAGAGAACTTGTTTTCTAGAAGATAATGGGGAACATGAGTCTTCATCAGCTCAGTTTTTAAAAATATTGTCAGGGCCCATGTGCTTCCCAGTCCTTGAGCCCTTAGGAAGCTGGAATGATGGAAACACTCTTACCTCTTCAAAAAGGTAAGGCTGTAATCATAATCAGCTTTGCTTTATAAACTGAACGACTTTTGCTGAGTGGAACAATCTTTTCAATTCTATCTTTGTCTTGGAGCTTCAAGATGAAAGGAACAGATACTGAAAGCTGAAAACCGCATGACCAGAAATGGGGCTGGATTGGCTGGCTTGAAGCCAGGTGCCCCTGCATTCCCGTTCGGGTCCACAGAATCAGGGGCTGTGTGACTGTGAGAGTCATCTCCCCACTCTGGGCCTCAGGCGCTTCCTCTGTGGAATGAGGGAGTTGGTTTCCATGGACTCTCATATTCCTTGAATTGGTGATCATCTCCAAGTGTAACATATTGCCAGAATTAAGAATATGCTGAAGATCAACCCATGACCTCTGAAGTCACCTCAAGTCATTGAGGATGGGTTTAGCACCTACTGTGTGCAGGACAGAGGCAGAGTATTATGACAACTGGAGAGGGAGCCCCTGATTCCAGCAGATAGACCTGGGCCCAGGCTGATCTCTGACTATTACTGGACGGTTGACTGGAGGCAAAGCATTTCATTCTCAATGCCTCCAGGCAGCAGACTGCAGGCCTGAATTACAGATCAGGTAATTCTCTGGAACAATGAAATCATAGACCTTGTCCAAAAAAGGACCATACAGAGCATTGTACTAGATGCTGGAAATAAAAACGGCTCCTAGCCTCAATTTCCTCATCTGTCAAACCAGGACAGTCATAGCACCTAGCTCAGAGGGCTGTTGTAAGAACAAAATGAAACAATACATACGTAGTGCTTTGCAAGCCTTAACGTACTAAACAAATATTGACTATTATTATAAATGTTATTATTAAAAAGTCACAGTCCCTGACCTCAAGGAGCTTCGTGTTGTGACAGGTATGTTCAGGTATACCAATAAGTCAATACACGGTCATTTGGGGAGGAGAGAAGGAATATTACCAGCAGGGGTGGGGTTTGAGGGAAAGCCTACTGTGACAGGTAATGGGTGACACCCGAGCTGAACCCTGAAGGCTGTTAAGATAAATCTTTGATGAGGACAATGTTGATCATTAAATTAACAAAATCATCATTACATGTATGTATACATACACATATATGTATGCGTGTGTATATATGTGTGTGTATATGTATGTGTGTGTGTGTGTGTATATTCCCCCTCACTTGATCATCACCAAATGAGGTAGGTGTTATTATTCTCCAAATTTCATAGGTAAAGAAACTGAGGATTAGAGACATTACATGAGGTGGCTAGCATCACGACACTGCAGGTATTAGAAACAGAACTGGGACTTAGACCTTTTTGACTCTAAGCCTGGTGCCCTACCCCCTGTACTACCTGGCTTCCTCCAGCTCCTGCTTAAAAGCCTCATTTGACAGATAAGGAGTAAAATGCCCAGAAAAGGTACAGGTCACAGATTAAGTGGCTTATTTAGGACTAGGATGCAAGACTGAGAGGATAGAAGATTTAGGTATGGAAGGGATTTAAGGGTCCCTCTAGCCTAGCCAGTCTCATATTACAGATGAAGAGACTGATCTCTCCCAGAGAGATCAAATGCCTTGTCTAAAGTAATATCAGTCTTAGCTGTCAGAGGCAAAATTAGAACTCAGATCTTCTAACTCCCCATTCAGCTCTCTTCCTATGATGCCATGCAACTGATTCCAAGTCCTGTTGTTCTCCCATCATACCATGCATAGCTTATATTTAGGGAGCAGATGATAAGGCCCTTTTCTGATTCACCCTGGTGGAGTTAAAACATGATGTCTTTCACAGGACAGCTTGGAAATGTTCCAAGAGGTTCCAGCTCCATCACAGTTGCCAAATCCTAATGCCTTTCAGGTTTCCCCCATGTGTCTGGGAACTGTGCTCCATAAGATGCTGGCTCCTTGAAGAGGTTGTGGCCTTACTCTGTGGTTCTCTGCCCCAGCACCCTGCCCTATTTCAGTATTATCCCACTCTCAGCAGGGATGTTGGGAGGAGATGCTGAGGAGACACTCTGAAACCAGCCAGCTCAGAGGATGCTTTTGAGACAGAAGCAGGAGTGGGCACAGCCATATAGGGAGCTGCCCGAGTCTCTCCATCCCCAGGCAGGGCCAATGACACAGGCCAATTGGAATGATACACAATTTTCCAAGCAAAATTAGCAAATAAATTGGAAGAGCAGGGGGAAGCATATAACACTAACTGTTAGTTAGAGGAATTATTTGAAATTCCTTACCAAAGACAGAAAAGGCAGCCTCCCTTTCACCATTAGGAAGGCAAAGGGAATTGGTAAGATGACCAATGGTGTCAGGTCATTGGACAACCTTGAGCAAGTCATTCCTCTTCTAAGAGCCTAATTTGAGCTTCTGTAAGGTGAGAGGTCAGATTAGATCATTTCTCAGGTACAATCTTGCTCTATTCTTCCTTGCTCTAATGTCCCTCCCAGCTCTGACACTGCAAGTTTTGAAGGTCTTTGTAGAGCTGCCCCAACTAGGTCAGACATATTTTCAGATCCCTCCCAGATCTGATAATCCCCACTCTGTCTTCCTTACTTTTATAAGTAAAACCTAAATAAATAGAAGGCAATTTCAGGGAAGCTCTAGCAGATGTGGGGATCTGTACTTGAACTAATTCTTGAATAATAACAATTAAAAAAAAAGACTTCTAAGAGGCAGCGATGAGGAGGGAGTGCATTCCTGGCATGAGGAACAGCCTATGCAAAAGCACAAAGGTGAGAAATGGAATACTTTCCATAAGGAACAGCAAGACAGGAAAGATAGTTTGGTACCATTTTGTGAAGGGCTTGCAATGTCAATAGGGAGTTTGCGGTTTATATCAGAAGCAAGAGGGAGTTGTTATGGCTTTTTGACTGGGGAATGGCCTAAGGATTTCACTTTTGTTATTATTTTTTAATATTTTATTTTTTCCTGTTCCATACCTTTTTTTTAAATGAGTTACAAATTATCTTCCTACCCTTTTTCTCTTTCTCCCCTTGTCCTTCCTTGAGACAGTGAACAATCTGATATAGGTGATACGTGGGAAATCGTGCAAAACACATTTACTGTGGTAGTTATATGAAAGCTAGGTAGGGAAAAGAGAAACTCATTGCACAGAAATAACTCCTATCTGAAACTATTGACATAGTCCAGGCAAGAGAAGCTGAAGGCCTGAGGTGATGGTGGTTCTGTGAATGAAAAGAAACAAGGATTGAGCTAGATTTGTGTCAGGAGAATTGATGAGACCTGTTAACTGATTCGATGTGCTCTGTGTGGGAGAATAAGAAATCCAGGGTGACTCCAGGTTGTAAATCCGGGTCACTAGAAGGATGGGGGTGCCCAAGACAGAAATGGGGGGGTAGAGGAAAGATGATGAGTCTTCCTTTTCATCCTTTGAGTTTTTTTAATGTACTTCTCTCACCTGCTCTCTCCATAGTGGAGAGGTAATGAATAATAACAGTAACAGTAATGAGAGTAGGAAGAATGGTGTCCAACTGAGTGGGCACAGCAAAAGCAGTAGTAACGGTATCCAAAGTGACAAGAACAGTAACTAAGACACAGCAACAGCAATGACAGTAACCATAATAAGATCAATAACAACAAAAGAAGGAGCAGCAAGATGAGGAGAGGTGGCAATTATAGAAAATCAGCAGCAATACTGGGAAGAATTAGTCACATTCATAGTAATGATGTTAATGGAAATAAAAATAATGAGCATCAGCCCGGTGTAGTGGAAGAATAGGCCAGAGGTTGTAGACTCAAATCCCACTTCTCCCACTTATTGTCTCTGTGACCTTGGACAGGCCCCTACCTCCTCTCCTGCATGCTCCACTTAGCTCTTCCCCTCCCTTCTTGAGCTTTACATAATGCATTTTAAGTAATTGTAGCAGCAAACACACTGGCACACCCAGGATGGCTCCTAGCACAGGCTCTTAGATCTTCTTTACTAGGAAAGAGACTGTTCAAGGAGTCAACAGACTTTTTAAAATTACATTCATTAGTTCAAGGAAAAAGTCAGCACCCTGAACTTCTGGGAAAATCCAAAGAAAATAGGGAAATATAAGCAGAGAAATAAAGACCAACAGACAGGGTTTCTAACTGTCTGAGAAATTAGCACAAATCAATGGACAGATCCAATTGTATGACCAAGGAAATACATACATAGTTACTAGAGAGAAAACACCAACATCTAGGTTTTCCAGGCTGGGGTGCTCCTTAACAGCTGCCCAGAGTCTCATCTGGCCAAATCACAAGAACACTCTTCCAATGACTGAGCCCCAAAGCAAAGCAAAGCAAAGCAAAGCAAAGCAAAACAAAACAAAAAAGGTAACTTCAGAGCCAGAAGGCATCACAACCCTTGTAACTCTGTGCCTAATTAGAAATTAACAAAAGGTGTGAAAGCCTTCCTAAAAGCAAGCTTTCCTAAGCTAACTTCCCTTAATGGGTTCCACCTGAGGCCTATTAATGGGCAGAGAAGATCTCATCTCCCATTAACATAACAGTATTTTAAGTAAAAACTCCCTAGCTCCTGTCTACAAACAAGTCCAGAGCCCCCTCATTCTTAAGAAACAAAAGCAGACAAAAACAATTACAAAACAACATACTAGATACTGCCATTCTCATGAACAGTCATTCCATATCTCTCCTTCCTTTTATCATCAGACTCCTTGGAAAAGCTGTCTGTTCTCATTGTTTCCAATTCTCTTTTCATTCACTTCTCAACCCTTTGCTATATTTCTTTGGACCTCATTAGTCAACTGAAGCTGATCAATCTAAGGTTGCCAATGCTCTCTAATTTCTCAAATTCAATGAATGCCCTTTTTCTCCATTCTTATTCTTCTTCATTTTTCTGCAGCCTTTGATTCTCTTGACCACTAACTCCTCCTAGCTTCTGTCTGACCATTTCTTCTAAGACTTCTACTTGTATCCCTTCTGGGAGGAGAGGGGAATAAGTTGAATCTCCTGCCCTTCTTCTACTCCTATAAAACCAGTTTTCACAATCTTCCTGTTCCTGATAACATTCTACAAGCAACCTGAATGTAGACATTGTATCCTTCACTCACCTCTTCTAGGTAGTGGATTTCTCAAGTCGTTGACATTTTAACTTCTAAGGTCCCTTCAGTTCTGACATTCTTTATTTAATATTCTGAAGCTCCACTCAAATCTGGGTCTTCTATCTTCTAAAATCTAACTTCTAGAAGAGATATTCTGATTTCCATCTTCAAAGGTCCCTTCCAATTGTGAACTCATGTGTCCTAAGATCTAAGGCACCTCATACTGACAAAGTTCTGTCATCATATTTTTCTTTTTTGTATATTTGTTTTCCCCTAAGTGGTAAAAACAAAAACAAAAAACATTAAGCTGTGCTCAATGCTATACAAATGGGGTGAAGAAGGCAAAGTTTTTCAGCTCTTACCCTGTGTCCAACAAGCTTAAATATATGAAGAGCAGCTGACAAGGAATGCAAACAGTTGGGGCAATGTGGACATGCATGGACATGCTGCCCAGATGTTTTCTACAGATCCTATCTTACCAGGGTTCGCTGATGTTTATTGTTCTCCCCAAAAAAGTCATTACAATTCACAGACTGCTTACTTAGGAAGATCCATTTGGCACTCCTTGTGGTATTAAGAAGCAAACATTGCTTGGGGGAGCATGCATCTGCTGCATTCTAACCCAGCTATGACTGGGCTCTGCTGCTGGTGGTATACTTTACAAACATGTGTTGGAGACAGCCTTTGGCAGAATTAAGTAAAAAGGGTGAGGATGAATTTGTGAACTGTAGCTTAATGAATATGCTTCTTTTCTAAGTCATGACCTTGGAGTCCAGTGCCTCCCTCCCCCAAGGAAGAGACATAAAGATAGAATTCTGCCTTGTGACTAATGGTGCCCAATAGTGATGAAGATGAGCCACAGCTGGAGGGGAATTGGTAGAGGAATGCAAATTTAAACCTATCTGGGATCTGAGACATTTTCCACATAGAGACACCTGTTGCAGACTTTCTAGAGATAGACATTTCAATGGTGCCAGTCTTCCTAAGCCTGCCCTGTGTTAGTAGACAGTCTATAGGAGATGCTCAGGCAGGCAAAAAGACTGAAACTAACCTGGAGGTAAGGCTCTCTGAATTTAGTGAGGTGTAGGCTTCATAAGGTAAATGCACAGTTCATCCTTAATCCCATACTTAAGGCTTCAAAGATCCAAGCTGAGTCCAGGGGTGGTGGATTCTCTTTATGTTGACATAGTGTTTAAGATCTGAGTGCTGCCTACACACCATGCCAAGGTAGCAGAATAAGATTATACAAGTTAGGTAGAAATGGGAATTCAAGTGCTGTTAACAGAGCATCTCAGAAAAGCAAAGAACCTTCATAGAACAGTGGAAAGAGGCTAGGACCAGAGTAGGAAGAGCTAAGTTCTGGTTCAACTTCACCACTAACCAGCCATGTGAATTTACTTTATCTACCTTTTTTTCTCATTTGTAAAATTTTAATGACTTCCCACAAACCACAGTTGACTGACTGGTATAGGGAGTACATGATCGACCAAAGCAACTTAAAAGACTATAGCTGAGCAATGCACGTGAGGGGGGAAAAGGTCGATAAAGAATGAATGTTGTTCAGATTATGGCATAAAATTGCACAGGGTGCCTACTGAGTATATCTCTATCAGTATGTGTATCTTGGACAGACACCGTAGACTGGAATGGAATAGGAAGAAAAAAATAACCCACATTGCATTGAGAAACTCTTCGGCACTTTCAGTGATCCCAAGCTGCTCTCTGACCCACAAATCTATCTTTTGAACATTAATCATCTCCCAGAGATACAATATTGTGAGATCATGAAGCACCATGCTCTCAAGGCATCAGGACTTCAAGTGGCCCAAAGGTGAAGTGATTTATAGATGTGGGAATGGAAGAGACATTAGAAATTATGTGGTCTGACTCTTTAATTTTATAGATGAAGGAACAGAGAAACTGCTTCCTAAACCTGGAGCTGTGATGTATTTCAGATGTCAAGTAGCCAGCCCCCTAATGTGACAGTTAAGGAAACTGAGACATACAGAAGGAAAGTGACTTGTCCAAGGTTATAAAAGCACTAAGCAATAGGATTCAAACCTGAGTCTTTTGACTCCAGGGCCAATGATATTTCCAGTGTGCCAACCCACCTCCCAAGTCCATTTTTCAGGATTTCATATCATCTTTTGGAGCAGTGATGATGATGATGATGATGATGGTGGTGGTGGTGATGATGATGATGATGATGAAAGGAGGAACAGTGTGACACTGGAGAAGATCATTAGTGTGTGGATTTGACAAGCAGAGTAGAACTTTGTGAAGAGGACTGGATTTAGGGTCAGAAGCACTGGATTTAGTTTCAGAATCCTCTCTTGACCCCTTCTTTTCCACAGGGCAGTAGATAATTGTCTTAATCACTTAACCTTGTTTTTCTCTTTTATAAAATAGAGATGCTACTTGTAATGTGGTAGTACTTGCACTACCTATAGGAGTATGCAATGATGACATCTGAGGTCCCTTCTAGCAATATCAATTGGGTCTATGTGGACATGCATGGATATTGCACAAGAATGAGTACTCATAGGAGCCATGGGATGCACTATACAGAAGAGTGCTGGTGACTTGCCTGACACAATGCACAGAAAGAGAACTAGATATGTCTATCCCAGGACTGTTGTCCATGATTCCACACACATATACATACATATGTATATATAGATATTTTATACATATATGTATATATGCATTTATCCTTCTATATTTGCAGTAATAAGTTTGGATTAGCTTTCAAAGTCCTTTTTGAGAAATGGCTCATACCCCAGTGGTGCAGCCAAAGAAGTGCTTTGATGGTATGGGCCAAGTCCTGCTGTGAGACTATTATCTGATGCTTTTCCCAGAGGCTTCAGGGACATGGCCATGAAACAGAACACAATAAAAGACTGAATATGATCAGGGGATGGGTTGCTTGGTGTGGGCTAGAAAGATGTTCCAGAAAGTTCAGAGAAAGGACAGCTTGGAGTGAACTGGGAAAGGACCACAATATTTTCAAAATGGATAATTGGAAAGGACATCAGAAGACATTGAGTCCAGTCTGTTCCCAAATAGGAATCACTTACACAATATGCCTGGAAAATGATTCTCCAGTGTATCATTGGAGAACTCTAGCAATGGAGAACTGTAGCAATGGAGAACTCACTACGAGTTGGAGCAGCCCATTCCACAATGAGTCACTCTAATTTTCTGGAAATTCATTGCTTTCCATAGATACTAGGCTTCTCTATCCATTGCTTCTAGTTTTGTCCTCTGGGGTCAGAAAAACCAAGACTAATCTCCCTACCCAGAAGAAAGGGCTTCACCTACATAAAGAGAGCAATCGTATGCTCCTGGATTTTCTACAAGGACAAGAAGAAATAATTTAATCTCCTTTTCACTGGAAAAGAACGAGTGGACATTTGTATAGCATTTTAGGTGTAGACAGACAGATAGATGACAGATAGATAGATAAATAGATAGATAGATAGATAGATGAGAAATTAATCGATCAATCAAATATCTCATTTGATCCACATCAACTCTGATAAGTATGTGATATTGTCATGCTCCTTTGATAGATAAGGAAAATGAGTCATGGAGAAATTAAGTGACCTTGCCTAGGGTCACAAGACAGTGTCTGGGACACAATTTGAACTTGTATTCCTGACTCCAAGCCCAGCACTCTCTCCACTTCACCAATGAGCTGCCTTCAATGATAGAGCAAGTGCAGTTGGTGACAAAAGGTTTCATATTGAGCTTTGAATTTTGATCATGATTTGAATTTGAAATTCCAGATCTCATTAGGTGTATGACCCTGGGGAAGCCATTTCACATCTCTAAGCTTCGAGTTCCTCTTACCTGCTCTTGGTACTCAACTGCCTGCCCAGGTGTTGTGAGGGAAGCTCTTTGTAGACTGTATAGTACTGGGGCAACAGGAGGTGGAATTCTTGGAGGATGCTCTCAATGGTCAGAGGAGGAGGCAGGAACTGGAGGTGTCTTGGGTTTGGATAGTCTGAAGGTAGAGTAATCTCCCTAAGGCAAAGTTCTTATCATGTTGTCCCTGTCTGCAAAAATCTACCCATTGCCCTTGGGACTTCCTGACTTCCTGCAAGGCTCAGTTGATGCATCCCCGGCTACAAGAGGCCTTTACTAGTCCCCTCCACTCCTAGTGCTTTGCTCTTTGGAGTTACGTAGCAGCCACTAAGTACTATCCTCTGCCTTGTATGTATGCCTCATAATACTCATGAGAATGTGGGCTCATCCAGGTTAGGCCTTTCTACTTTCTTATCCCTGTGCCTGGCATGTAGTAGGCATCATCAAACAATAAATGTTTGTTGATTGACTGAGAGGATATAGTGCTAACTCCTCAGTCTGGCATTTAAGACTCAGACTCCAATCTGCTTTTCCAGCCCAATTTGACATGATCAACCTTTCATTCCTTCCTTTCTGGCCACGCTGATCTTCTCTAATCATCAATATAGATATTTTATACATCTCATCAATGTGGAGCTATTCTACACTAGCTATAGCTGAAGGCAGCTCTGGATGTCACCTTCTCCTTCCATGCCTTGGGCCAAGCTATCTTCAGTGCCTGGAATGCAACCCTTCCTCTAGTTCAACTTTTGGCATCCTTACAGTCCTGGATCCTCTCCCACTCCCAGCCCATCTACCATGATAACTTTGACTTTATTTATTAGTACATAGTACATAGCCATCAGTAGATTTGAAGCAAATTGAGGAAAAAATAGATTCTGTTTTGAGGACATACACTTACCTTAAATAAAACAGTGAGGTTTGCCTAAATTGCAGCTGTACTCCAGGTGTGGCCATGACAACAACATGTCAGGGGAGGTGACAGGAGCTTGGCTTATGAATGCACTTCTCACTTGACATTGAGAATAGATTCCCGTTCCAGGGGCAGAGCCAAGATGGCGGCTTAGAAGCAGCAGGCTCCCTCAGCTTCCACACAGCCACCCTAAACACCCATAAAATGTGGCTCTGGACAAGTTCTGGGACTCTCAAACTCACAAAAATACAGAGGGCACATATCTGGGGAAGGGCAGCTCGGCAGCAGGGCATCATCTCCACAGCCTGAAATCAAACCACGGCCAGGCCCCAGGGCAATCAGGAGGAGCTGAGCCCAGCCATGCAGCAGGTAGTCTACAAGAGAGAAGATCTGCAGCATCCAGCAACTCCGCTTCTACCAAGGTATGAAAAATAAGGATAACAGACAGGCAGCTCGACAGGAAGGGTGGCACGAGGGGCTCTTCCCGCAGACCTGCAGGCCTGGAGCCGAGACCAGTCCAGCCTGAAGCCGCCATGTGGCCAGGCTCCAGGAAGGCCAGGAGGAGCCGAGCCTCCCAAGCCACAGCATGAGTCTACTTCAGAGAAGATCTAAAGCATCTGAAGGGATATTTACATCTACTAAGCCAGGATTAGAGGTCAGTGAAAGTGAGCAAAGCTTTCAAGCTAAAGTTTGGGGAGGAAAAATCACTTTGGCCAATCTACCCCCAGGGCAAGGAAGCAGTGGGAGAAGGGCAGGAACTGCTTCAGAGTCCCC
>CM053597.1:225789047-225814313 GCA_028646575.1 Pseudocheirus occidentalis
TTCCATGTGGAGAGTTTGCTATATTTTGTGATCCAAAACTACACCAACATATTCATAACCATCATGGGTGTTGTGAATATCTCATTATTGATACAGGCAGTCAAACTGGTTAAGATACTGGAAAATGTGCCACATGAGGATTTGCTGGAGGAATGAATTATTTTTAGGTAGTAGAAGGAAAGACATAGCCAGGATCTCATTATTCAAATAGCTTCTCTCATGAAAAAAAAAGAATTAGATTTGGCCACTAGGTCCTAGATTGGAGATTTAGGGCCAATGGGAAGAAATAATATTGAAACAAAAGTAAAGTCAGCCTTTCTAACCATTAAAGCTGTCATGAGGTGAAATGAACTAGGCACTAGGGAATGAGTTTCCTATCACGGGAAATCTTTGAAAAGAAAGTGACAACTTGTTGTGGATGCTCTGCCTAATATTATTCCATTGAAAGAAGTTGGACCACAGGTCCTTGAAAGACTTTCCCAACTCAGAATTCTCCTTCCTTTATCATTCTTTTAAAGATTTGAAGAACAAAGACAAAGGTGGGCAGGTATCTGCTTAGTCACTATATACAGTGGGGTAGGAAAGGGATAATGAGAGACTCATCCTCTGCATGGAATAGGGCTCATCAAGGAAGGATTCCTGGAGGTTAATCTTGAAGGAAGTGTATTATCCTGTTTTAGAGGGTTTTTCTTAATTCTAAAAAATCATTAATTGGGATTTTCGGAACTTCGGATCTAAAAGAGGGCTTTGAGATCATGCAGTCCAATCTCCTTACCATAAATATTTAGCTCTCCCCACACCCTTACAGAGAGGTAGATAGCTCATTCTTTTCACAGTATCCAGGATGTGTGGATGAAACTTTAGTAGAGGTTAATTTTGGACCATACTTGAATAAAATTCACTCTAGATTCCTTTGAGTAAGTCAACCCACTTCACTTTGGGACAATTTCTCTGTTGGGAAGGTTGGCTTTGCATTGGACTGGAACTGGCTTCATTGGTACTCCTACCCACATTTCTTCAGTCCAGCAGGGCAAGTCTGACTCCTTTTCCACAAAGCATCTATCTCCTAAGAAGAAGACTCTTCCATAAGACAAATTCTTCTTAGGATCAGTTCAGTTAATTTTAATTAGTATTAGAATTAAGCACCTAACATATATAGCATGAGGTCATTTAATAGGTATAAGTACAAAATTCTTGACATGGGTTCAAAAAATTGGAGTGGAATCATGGAGATTCTTATGTTTCTGGAGGGGAGAGGTGATGAATCAATGCCTGAATAGATACATGGGGATTCCTTTGAAGCACTTTTCCCATTACGAGCAAAGTAAGAGTATGAATGTTAGGGAGCGAATAGATCCTAGAGAGATTAAGATCATAGAACCTCTGAGCGTTGGCATCAGATTAGGAGATGGAGGGAGAGATAAACAAAGATTCTGAGATAACTCTGAGTTTGGATATTTTGGAGATTGATCAGCAGCAATAGTGATGGGCAAGGCCAACAGGAGATGCAGCCACCTAAACATTCACTGAGGAGTCGGGCTGATGCTGATCTTGCTTTGCAAACTTACAGCATTGACCTCTCTAGCAAATATGTTTTTATAGAAACAAACTCAGGCAAGAATGGGGACGTAACCTGCCTCCTGATTGGTTCAGTAGCATTCTCCCTATTAACTTTAGAGTATGCTACCTAAGGACTAATTAAACCAGATGGCGGTGTAAACCCAATTGGGAGGAGAGAGACATTTTTACATTTAAGTTGATCAAAATTAGGTAGAACAGCATATGCTCATGTAGATTAAGAATTTTTTAACTACACATTAACGGCTTTTCTTAATACTCTTCCTGGTGATCTCAGCACAATCCTTCCCTTTTTAGACTCTTTTAATTCTTTGGGCCCCTCTTCTCCTGGCATGGAAGCCTCAGGGCCTTTCAGCTCTGCTGCAATTTAAACAAGTGCTTTGTTCGATGGGACTATCATTTCAATGATGTGACATTCTGGGGCCAATGGAGTGGAGGCAACCAAGACCTGGCCTCTCCCTGGTTCCCCCACTGGGCCATAAACCCCCAAAAGGTCTTGACAATATGGCACTATCGGCAAAATCAAAGGGAGTTCATTTTAACAGGCATAGATGATAATTCTGAATTGTGATTAAAAAAGATAAACTCTACAGGTTCAAAATCAATCAATCAATTAATAAGGATTTATTAAATACCTACTGTGTACCAGTCACTGTGCTAGGCCTGGGCCACATAAAAAGAATAAAATAATCACTACTCAGGATGAATTTACATGCTAATGAGTGAGATAAAAAGTACACATAAAAATATACACAACATAAATTTAAAGTATACACACAACATATGTTAATTGAGTACCAAGAAGTTTGGGAGGGAGGGCACTAGCAGTTGGCAGGATGCAGAAAGACTTCATGTAGAAGAGATGAAGAAGTAACTAGCCAATAGCTTATCCCAAACAGAGGCTAACATTTTAGAGCTGATGGAAGGTTCTAGATAAGTCAAGAGCATGACATTGTAGCCACCAAGCTGATGTTGTTCCAGACTGCATTTTAGAGATGCATGGTGCTCAGAGGAGGAGATAACAAGATCATACCTGTAAAACTGGAAGGGACCATCAGATCCACTAGTCCAGCCTCCTCATTTTATAGATGAAGAAACCGAGGTCCAATGAGTGTGTGCTGGTATCTAGGGTCATGCTAGAAGGGAACTTTCATGATTTGAACCCACATTCTTTGACTCCAAGGCTAGTTTCCACCATGCCAAAGATAATAGTCCCTCTGTCCTTTTCCAGTTCTGAAGGATGAGGCCTTTTCAAAGGGATATTGATGAGCCCAAGGATGTCTTCAGGAATTTTCCCAGGTTGTTCCAGATGCCTGTGATGCTCTCCTTCCTCATCCCTGCCTTGTAACTTCACTGACTTCCTTCAAGTCTGTATTAAAGCACCACCTCACGCAAAGAGCCTAGTCCCCCTTCATGTCAGAACCTTCTCTATTTAGCCTGTACATAAATATATACATGTATGTGGATATATGTGTATATTATTTGTACATAGTTGTTTGCATATTTTCTTCCCTAGCAGAGTGTGAGCTTCATGAGGGCAGAGTCTATTTTTGCATTACTCTATATCTCCAGTGCATAGATTAGTACCTGTAGCTTAGTAAATACTTGTTGACTGACTAAAGGAAGATAATTAGAATGGGGAGAGATTTAAATGCCAATCTATATCCGGATGTATGAAATGAAATGGGAATATTTTACCTGGACAAGAGAGTGGGTGGAGAGGGAGACAATGCATAACAACTCTCTTCAAATATTGAAAAGACCATAGAAGCTTCTCAGTTCTATATCAGGAAAACCATACTAACTGTAGCACTGCCTGAAAACTGAAAGGGCCATGGGCTGCCTGCTGAAGGCTGGACTCTTTCTCAAGGGAAGTCTTCAAGCAGGTACTAGAGGGCCCCTAGCCTGGGGTCCTGTAAAGAAGATTTCTGTCAAGGACAGGTTCAGGTAGATGAAGCCTGAGGTCCCTTGCATCTCTGAAATTCTGTGATTTGTTTTCTTTGACCAAGTCCCAGAGTTCCAAACTAGGACCAGTGGGGTGAAATTACAGGGTGACAGGATCATTGATTTAGAGTGACTCTATATGTGCTTACTGGGACCAATTATGTTCCACTATGGGTGGTAGAATGAAAACTCCTGTGAGCAAGAGTCTCTGGAGAATGTACTGCTTTCTACCAAGTAGGACAAATCTCAGCCAGATACTTGGAAGAAAAGCCAGAGTTTCCCCTGAGAATTCACCACATAAATGCAAAAAGAAACACCTTAACTTCTGCAAGTTGAGAGTAAGTCTTCACATCACTTGTTTGGCTATAGATTTGTCAGGTCTCTATTTCTTTTCTTTTTTAATTAACTATTTTTCCAATCAGCAAGCATTTATTTTCTCTACCTCCCATCTGTCCCCCATGAGAGATAGAGAAAAACAAAACAACAACAACCAGAATTCATGCAAGAAATAGGCAAAGTCAAACAAAACAGATTTTCATTGGCCATTTCCAAAACTGTGATGTTTATTCTGGATCTTAAGTCTGTCATCTTTCTCTCAGGAGGTGAATAACATGTTATAGCATCAGTACTCTAGAATCATGGTTGGCCATTGTGTTGATGAGAGTTCTTGTATCTTTCAAACTCACTCATTTTTATGATGTTATTGTCACAAATTGTTTTCCTGGTTCTGCTAAGTTTACGTGGCATTGGTTCATACAAGTCTTTGCAGAGTTCCCTAAAACGATCACCTTTATCATTTCTTCTGCAGAATAGTATTGTCTCCTGAAACTCACGTTTATAACATTAATGACAAGTATCCCAAGTCTAGTTTATACAATGCCCCATTAAGTTGTAAATGTTTCATTTAATTCAGCAAACATTTATTAAACATCTGCTGTGTGCTCAGCACTATGCTGAGTGCTGGAGAAATAATAAACACAGAATGAGAATTTCTCCTGTCTTCAAGAGGCTTACAATCAATAGAGGGAAAATTCACACAGAAAGTAGGACTTTCTTCCTAATGCACAAGACTGAACTTGTCACTCTGCTGCTTGTAAACCTTCACTAGATCCCTATTACCACCAGAAGAAAATACAAAGTCATCTATATGGTATCTAAAGCTTCTGTAATCTGTCCCTGTCCAATATTATTGAATATTCCTCCCCTTCTTCATGCCCCCTGCCTACTTTCTGGTCCCCAAGTTCAGGACTCCATCTCCTGTCTCTATACCTTAATACAGAATGTCTGTTCTCCATTTTGGGGACACTCTAGTTTTCCCATGTAGTTCTTAAAGTTCTCTTCAGTTGACCATTCTCTGACTCAGCTTTTAACATCTGTATTCATCCATTTATATGTCCTATGTCCATAGGAGAATGTAAGCTCCATGAGGGCAGAGGCTAGTTCTCATTTGTGTCATTGCATGCCCAGGCTGGTGCAGTGCTATGACTCTATGTGGCATTTAATAATTCTTTGTTACCTTGGATAACTAACTCAGATGGCATCTTCCCAAGAGGACCTTGTGGAAAATAGAAGCCACTTAAAGGAGAGTTTAGATGTTTTTGCAAATAACTCATAGGCAGTGTTTGGTTAGAACTTTAACCTCTGTAGGTGGTGTGAGTGAAAGGGGCAATTGTGAAGAGGGAAACACCTTCATGAATGATTTTCATTTGGTTAAATTAAAAAACAAAACATTTATCAAGCTTGACTTTGAAGCTTGATAAATTTTGAAGCTAGACCCTGGGACTATACATGTTTCACATAAAATGGCATATCTGCCTTCATGGAACTCACAGACTATTCAGAAAATGAGGCACAAAAACAAGTGACCAGGATGTATTCTTATTGTGTGATCAGTGTGTTAGAGAGGGCTGAGGTCAATCAGTCAGCAAGCCTTGATGAAACACCTACTGTGTGCTAAGCACTAGAGAGAAAGGCTTGTCAGGGTCCTTGCCCTCAAGGATCTCACAGTTCTAATGGGGAGAAAAACAAGGTAAATAGCTTAGGAGGTAAGAGATATAGATGTAGATGTAAATGTAAATTTAGGTATAGATATAGATATATTCAGTCATTTCAGTCATGTCTGACTCTGTGACCCTATTTAGGATTTTCTTGGCAAAAAATACTGGAGGGGTTGGCCATTTCCTTCTCCATTTCATTTTAGAGATGAGGAAACAGAGGAAAACAGGGTTAAATGACTTCCCCAGGGTCACACACAGCTAGTACATGTCTGAGGCCAGAGTTGACCTCAAGAAGACGAGTCTTCCTCACTCCAGGTGCCACGTTCTATCCACTGCACCACCTCGCTGCCTATACGGATAATACAGATAAAGGTATAGAAACAGATGCTTCAGATAGACATTGGAGGTAGAATGAAAGCAAAAGGCACTTTAAACCCTGACGATCAAGAAGGGGCCCCCTGCAGAAGACATGGTTTGGGTTGAATCTTGAAGGGTAAGGGAGCATTAATGAAGCCACAGAGGAATTGGCAGTTAAGCTCTGTCCCTGATTCAGAAATTGTCCAACTGGGAGACCCCAGGCAAACTGCTTAACCCTTTCGGTACCTCAGTTTCCTCAACTTCAAAATGTGGCAAAGAATAGCTCCTACTCCACAGGGAGGTGTTTAGGAGCAGCCCAGTGCACATTGTAAAGCATTTTGTAAATGCTAACTGTTGCCATCCTCTCCATCATCTTTACTGTTGACAGAGGGCAGGAGTGATCAGCAAAGTCTTCCATGGAAGGCTTTAAAGGACTGGTGGGAATCACCCAAAAGAGGGAAGGGAGGAAAGGCATTCTTGACAGAGCTTGAAATGGGAGTAAAAAAGTAGAAGCAGCAGAACACAGGGCAGGTTTGGGTTCCCTGACAAGAAACCAGGTCACCAGTTTGCCTTGACCATGGAGTGGAAGGAAATGCAGAAGGGCTGGAAGGGAAGGCTGGCATCACTTTGAAAAGAATGAATTTCTAATATAGGGTTTCTGGCAACATGAGTATTGTAAGGTAAGGCCCATCTTCTTCACTTCACTGTAATCATACCACACGGTAGCTGCTGAATGCACTGTCTAGTCTCTACTCATCCTACCCCCCTGATAAAGTGAATGACACCTGGCTAGCCCCTAGGGTCTCAAGTTCTTCAATGCAACTTTTCCTCTTTTTTAATTAGGGTGAAGAAACAAAGGCTTCTTTTCAGTGAAGCTGTTCCCTGTGCCCTTGCATGTGAATGTTCCTGAACTAGAAAATGGGGCTGTTCTTTTGAGCATCTCTGATAGGTGTGCGTGAGATGGGGGTGGGGAAGGGATGGTCTCTGTCAAGAAGAGCTTCCTGGTCTTGGAAGGGATCCCTTTCCAGAGTCCTGAGAAGGGGTCAAAATTCCATCACTGTAATTAGGGCCCTCTGCTCTTCAACAGGGCTCTCAGGTGGGGCGAAGATGGAGGGAATGAGAAAGGATATCAGAGAGCTCAGTCAGTATTCATGCCTCTTACCTTCAGTGGGAACTCTGCTAAAGATAGAATGCATGGATTCTCTTGGGAGTGTATCCAATGTGTCCCCAAAAGAGAATGCCTAAATCAGTTTGCCTAGCTAGTTTTCAAGTTAGTCAGATATGTGTGTGACAGGCATGACACCTGGGCTGTTCCTCAGGGAATGCATGGTCTTGGTGGAGAGTCAGGAAATACACCTGGAAGGCTGCCTCCCAATACCATGAGTGAAATATTATGTAAAGTTTGGGATTGGAGTCTGGAAGACCTGCCTTTCTCACCCATGTCAGCTGCAGTTTACTCATCCATACAAGGATGAGGTTGAAATCATCCCACTCAACTTATCCCCCATATAGTTATCATGTAAGAAAGCATGCAGTTTTTCACTGGGTATGAAACAAGGCCTAAACACCTCCTTAGGTGTGGCCAGGAATGAGTTTGGTTTTACCAAGGTATTTGCTTACTACAAAGTAACCAGTAGAAAATGAAGAGCTAGTTTGGAATTCAAGAGATGGGAGGGCCTTCCAGTGAAGAAGAGGTAGAGTCCTGGCCTTGGTCTTGTTCTAGCCTCCTTTCACCTGCTTTGGCCAGAGCAAAACCATACACATTCTGAAAGGTTAAGAAGACCTTGAACTTCCATATTTCTTTGAATCCCCACATCAATGATCACTCCTAAATAGGAACCAAAGACAGCCTAAAAATGATAGGGGAACTAAATTCAAGATTCTATCAAAAAAAAAAGAGAGAGAAAAGCTCCATTCTACTTCAGAGTGGGTGGTACCTTGAGAACTCTTGTACAATGACTTCCAGAACCTTCAAGCTACTCCTCTGCTATTGGCTGTCTCAGAGCTGGGACTCACTTTTCTCTTTCTAAAAAACTTAATTCACTCTGACTAACCAATTGATATAAACCAATCATCACACTAATGGGGGCTCAAGTACTATAACATTAGAAACATAACCTCTAACCCTGTCAGCTTATTCTAGACTCTGAGGGAATATATGTCTGCTGCCATCTGGGTAGCTGATGCACTAGGAAGGAGTTGGCAGAGTAAGACCAGAGTTTATGTGAAGGGGGAGAGGAGAGGAGAGGAGAGGAGAGACGGAGAGACAGAGACAGAGAAACAGAGAGAGACAGAGAGGGAGAGACAGAGAGAGAAACAGAGACAGAGAGACAGAGGAGAGAGGAGGCAGAGAGAGAGAGACAGAGAATCAGAGACAGAGACAGAGGAGAGAGAGAGAAAAGGGGAGGGGGAGAAAGAGAGACAGAGAGAGACAGAGACAGAGAATGAGAGACAGAGACAGAGAAGGAAGAAAAAGGAGGAGAAGGAGGAGGGGGAGGAGAACAGTATTAAAGCATTTGCCATGTCTCAAGGACTGTGCTATATTCAGATCCCTTTCAGATATAGTCCTATGATCTTGTGATTTCAGACATTCTTTGCTGTGTGATTCCAGGTCATCCTTTGCACCTCAGCTTACTCATCTATCAAATGGGGATGGCAACAGCAACTACCAAAGGGTCGTTGTAAAGAGCAAATGGGTTCACATAAGTGAAGACAGAAATGTCAATAATAGTAGCAGCAATAGTAATACTCAGGCAGCCTCTGCCAAGTGCCAAGTAAGAAAAGTAGCCAATAGGGACTAAGCTGTGTGAGGAGAGAGAAGTGGTCAGAACTGAGAGGTGCTGTGAATGTAAAAATGAAAAGCTTTGACAGCTGATTGGAAGGGGGGATGAGGGGGAAAAAGAGTCAGCAATATTGCCTAATGCCACCAATAGAAACCTTGGAGATGGAAAGAATTGTGGAAACTTAAACAGAAATAGTTATGATGAAAAGAGTGCATTAGGGATAAGATGAGTTCAGTTTTGGACATGTTGAGTTAGTAGTGTCTTTGGGAGGTCTGATCTGTACTGACCAATGATGCAGGACTGAAGCTTGAGGAGACACTTGGGCTGAGAGAGAAAGGAGAAAAGTGGCTACATCCAGCCCCTTAATCTCAGTTTCTTCACCTACAAAATGAGGAGATTGTACTCAATGTCCTCATCCTCTGAACACCTTGAATACAGTTCTTTCAAGAGTGCAGCAAGAAGAAGCTTTTCACCAATGACTCGGATATCTTAGAGTAAACACATGTGAATCCATTACCGTATTGCCCAGTGACTTCCAGGTCTGGCTCTGCTCTCCATAGCATGGGATAGGCAGGAGCCTCTCTAGTCTTTTTCGGGGGCTCCCCAGGCCTCTCCATGGCTGACCCTCAGGAAACCCTGATAGGAAAGCTGGAATTTGAAAATTACCGTGAAATCAGAAGAGACAGAGTAATTTTTCATTCTGCTTGGAAGGTGATTTGCTTTCCCCACCAGAGCTTAGCGTGCTGATATGTGATGTCAAAAGGTAAATGATTTTAAACTAGATTCAATTTCAATTTCATTATGCATTGGTTGGAGGGAGAGGTTTTAAGGATCTTTTGCCTTTGCTTTGAGATTCTTTCACTTTTAATAATTTTCAGCCTTGTACCCTAATGTTGTTATCATGCAGTGATTTAACAAGGAACATGAGCCTCATCTTTGAGGGCAATGGCTGGCCTGTCTGGGCAGGAGACTCACATCTGGTTGCCTTCCCCAGTTATATTCAGTTCTTGGGGTCATGTTTTGGGAAAGAAGTCTGAGAGAATCTGGACAGTGTCCAGTGGACACCAGTCACAATGTGAGGTCAGAGATGTGGCACCTCCAGAAGAGAAGGCTCATGGGTCACCTGAGAACTGCAGTCATGTATCTGAAGGATGGTCCTTGTGGTGGAGGCACCTCAGGAATGGCAGGAAGGTGCATGCAGGCAAATGTGGGATTGAGGTTCCTAATGCTGAAAGCTGCCCCTGAGTAGAAGGAATTGCCTTGGGAGAGAGTGAGTCCCTTTTCACTGGAAGTCTCATGTCAAGGATGGTATAACAGAAAGCTCTTTTCAGGTATATACTGGATTAGAGGCTTCTGAAGCCCCTTTATGCCTCTGAGGTCTTGTGATTCTCATTTTATGCCCATGGATTGTCATTTGTCCCTACATGACTTCTCCAGGGCTGGGCAAAGCCCATTTTAAAAATTGAACAGGCTAATAATCTGATGGGAAAACATTTTTAAGACATCAGATTTGAGACCCTAGTCAGACCTAATCAGACCTAACCCTGACAGGGAGTGTCCTTCCATGAAGTGGCAGATTCCAGCCCTGCCCCAACAAGAGTACCAGTCAATCACTTAGTCAGTCAGCAAGCATTCCTTGAGCCCTGCTCACCTGTGTTGCCATCCCTCTCCATGGGGCTCCAGAGACTGTCAAATACTGAAGCATCCCTAGAGACATCCATAGAGATGCCAATTTTCAAAGTATTTTCTCAAGAACAAATCAGAGTATGACCACATGGCAAAAAGCATTTGGTTTGGCAGTCAGAGAGCCTGGATTCAGTCCTGGCTCTGTTGATTAACCTTAGTTTTGCATCACTCAAGTCACTTAAGTGCCCCAGACCTCAGTTTATGCATCTGTAAAATGGATGGGATGAGACCTTGCCCTACTCTTCCAGCCAAAAACCTATGATCCTGGGAAATTTGTGAGGCACGAATCTCATTTTCTCCATTTAACTAATGAGAAAAAATGAGAGTCAGAGAGGTTTCACAGATGGGCTGTGAATTCAAACCTTAATTCTGTGGACTCCACATTCAGTGCTCTGCTAATAAAACCTGATTATGTTTATATGAAACTTTGCAGTTATAATAACAACTTATATCTCTGTAGCATCAATTGGTCAACAAGCACTTATTAATCATGCACTCTGTGCCAGGCACTTTTCTAGATCCTGGGGATCCAAGGACCATAGTGAGACAGTTCCTTCCCTCAAGGACCTTCCATACTCTTATCTTACAACCAGCCAATGTCAACATATCAACATAAAACTTATGATGGAAGAGACTTCCAAGACCATCCAGTCCAGCTCTCTTCTTTTAGAATTGAGGAAACTGGGGGCCACAGAAGTTAATCAGCTCTTTCATGAGGTCAGACAGCTAGCTAGGAATGAGTTCAGGTTCCAAACTTTGTCTTTCAATATCAAAACCAGTTTGTGTTCCCCACCTCCACCCCCAGTGTTCAGCTGCCTCTCCTCTCACACACTATCTCATTTGATTTTTAGAAAACAAAGTCCCTGCCTTCAAAGCACTCCTGAGTTCTAGGTCAGCACTCCGTTTTTGACCAGCCAGGTCCCACCTTGACAAAACTGGGGTGAGGAGCCCCAGAGAGGTTCATTCTAACTCTAAGAATGTACTGAATTCTGTTACATCCATCACTGTGCTGCCCCATCTCAGATAGAGTGTGTGTGGGGAGTGATTAGCTCCATTTTATGGAGAAGGAACCTGATATTTGAAGAAGCTATTGAACTTTCCCAGAGTCTTACTGCTAGAAGATGGTGGCCCTTGGCCTTGTACCGAACTCTTCTGACTCCTGTTTGAGTGCTGTTCTGGCTGCCTTGGAGAGGGCACCATTCCTTATCCCTCATGAATTCCTTTCTCAATCCTTTGTAATGGTAGAGGGGCTTCTGGGCCGCATACACATTGAACAAGATGACTTCAGAGATTCCTGCTACTGTCTATGATTACATATCTATGATTACATGGAGCCCATGCAGACCACATGTGAAGTGTTTTGAATAATTACTACATAGCTAGACTACCTATCCTAGACTAGACCACAAAGGAAACCAGCAACTTAAGCTAGCCCACAAAGACTTTTAGGAGCTTAAGCAGGGTTATAAAGATTGCTAGCCTATACAGACAACTAGCAACCCAGGCTAGGCCACAAAGACTTCTTTCCCTCATAAAGTGGATGACACTATTCCAAGGAAAAGACACATTCCAGGTTCCAAATTGCCCACTTCTAAGAAACAACCCATTTCTAAGTTGGAGGCTGCTTGTACACAGGGAGATTAGCAATGGTGTCAGAATACTTGGAAGGTGTCTGGAAATTTACTCTGAATTTAGTGAGTTCTTCCCTGAGCCTAGAGGCTCAGATGATGTAGACTCCATGGTAGGAAGGGAAGGGGAAAAGCGCACCATACCCTGGTTTCCCCTTGGTCCATTCCACCAGTTAGTGCTTATTATTGGCTGCCATCCTTTTGATGGTGCTATTGACACAGCAGGAGGGAGTTCTTAAAATGTACATCTTGGTGCCTTAAAAAAAATCAATGAGTACATTTGGAAAGATCGTTCCAGTTTGGGTGTATTTTGCTTCCAGTGAGGAGGGAAGAGTGAGAAGCCTGAGGTGGCAGGTTTGGGAAGCCAGGCATCGTTGGCCCTGGTTCGATCCAAATTTGTCTTCGATACTTTCCTTGACTCTTTCTACCTTTTGGTGACTTCTCTTTCCCTCTCACTCCACAATTTCCTCCCCCCCCCATGTTAATGATATTGTTTGTTCCAGGCTCTGAACACAAAAAAGCCCACAATAATCACTCAGGCATTAGTCATCATTAAACCAACAATAAAGACAAAAAATTCTAAAGAGTGGTTTTCAGGCTGGGCTGCGCGGTGTCTGCAGTGAATGGTGTTTATTACAAATGTGCCAGCTCTGAAATTCATCACCAACAAATAGAACTTGGAGACGAGGGCTGCAGCAGCCTCGAAGCAAATAGCCCCCGATCCATTAAGTGTAAAAGTAAATATGATGCAAGAGGCGAATTGCCTTTTTGGAAAATTACCTCTGTATTTATTGAGTTGGTCATTAAAATACCATCGTCATTTCTGTTCAGGGTTTCTCCTTGGTGGAGGGGTGAGCCTTCACTTCATTTGGGTAAACTTATCCTGGGGGATACTCTCTTCCTTCCAAATCCTCTAGAGATCTATTGAGAAACAGACCATCCGCCAGCTTCCTTAGCTGTCCTTGGAGAGGACTGGAGGAAGCTCTGCTGATGAGGGACCAACAGGAGACATTGCTGGAAGGAGGCCACCCTTCTGTGCTGGGCAGTCAGGCCCAGGCTTTCTGCTCATTCACTGGCTATTGAGATCAGGACCAGGCCATGGCAATTTTGATGGCCCAGGACAGGGCAGTGAATCTGGTTTGCTAGGCCTGGATTTCCCCCACTGTGCAGTTGAAAGGATGGATTATAATGCTGATCTCTGACATCCTTCATAGTTCTGTTATTTGATAAATCTCTTTCTAAGGTCTATCCCAGCTCTGATGCTCTCTTATTCTAAATTCCCTTACAGCTCTGATATTGCCTGTTCTAAGAACCTTTCCCTTTGACATTCCCTCTTCTAAGACCCCTCTGACATTCTCTATTCTAAGGCCCCTCCCAACTCTGACATTCCCTTTTCTAAGGACCTTCCCCTCTGACATTCCCTCTTCTAAGGACCTTCCCCTCTGACATTCCCTCTTCTAAGGCTCCTCCCAACTCTGATATATTCCCTCTTCTAAGACATCTCTCCACTCTGACATTCAGTGTTCTAAGGCCCCTTCCAGCCCTCACATTATATGTTCTAAGGGCTCTTCCAGGTTGTACACTCCATGTTTTATGTTCTAAGGTATTTTCTAATTCTGGCATTATATTTTCTACATTCTCAGACTTCTTCCAGCACTGACATCTTTATTCTAAATTTCCTATAACTTTTGACATTGCAGTGTTCTATGTTCTAAGCTCCTTCCTATCTCTGGAATGCTATGTCCTAAGACCCCTCCCATGTCTTATACTCTGTTCTGTGGTCTAAGGACCCTCACAACCCTAAATATTCTATATTCTCTGTCATAATCTTTATTATTTTTTACACTAGGATTCCATGTTCTAAGGTCCCTTCCAATACTGTCATTACATCTTATTTATTTTCTCCAAAATCATTGTAATTGGAGTGAAGGGATTAGAATTTCAATTCAAATGCACAAGCCTTTATTAAAGGGCTCCTGGGTGAATAACCATGAGCTCAGTGCTCAGGATGCAAATGTAGACCTAAGACCTACTCTCCAGAAGCTTACAGTCATTCTGAAATAACTGTAGTAATAGGGAGAACAGGGTAAGGGCAAAGGAGGAGTGCAGACCTTGTGACAGGAGAAGCCTGAGGAACTTTCCAAGATGTGAGAATCCCTGTGGGATTCAGAAGGTTAGGGTTGGTGAAGTATCTCCTACCTCCTAAAACGCTCTGTGCTCTGAGATGAACCAGGACAGCTCAGCTCCCTAGTCAATGTGCCCTTCTTTAGGGGAGCCTGGTGGCCCCAGCTTTCAGACCTGGAGCGCAGCCCTGGTGAATATTCTCTCATAGTATCACTTTCCGTTCTAGCCCCTGAACAAGGTTCAGTTGCCACCAAGTCTATCCCCCTTCAGTCCCTGTTGGCTACAAACAATCCCTCCTTACTTCCTCTTAGAAGAGCTAAGTCAAACATGCCAGTACTGGTTGGGTCTTGCTTGCCCAGGGAGTGTGCCAGATTGGGCACACTTCACCAAGGCCAGCTCCCAACGTCTATCTTCTCCATAGTTCATCAATCAGTTAATCAACAAACAGTGATGCTAACTAGCTCTAAACGTTTATGGTACATATGGTTCCATGGAAATGGAAATGCCTTCTCTTCTCTCCTCCCTTCCCATATGTAAATAAGGTGAGCTTGTGGAGGGCAGGATATGTTTCACTTCCCCTCTTTTTCCCTAGTGCCTAACATAGTGCTGATGCATAGTCCTCTTGTCTATAGATAGATCTAGATGCATGGGCATGTAGGAATAAACATATATAAAATGTGTATATGCACATAATATATACATGTACATGCACACGCATGTATCCCACTTCACAGACTGACCACTGATGACTGAGCTGAATATCTCTTTTGAGTCACAGGTTTTGAGTACTTTCTCTGGACTGAAAGTCATTTCTCCATGGTCAGGTTTGCCTGGTGCATTTTTCTGAGACCTCTCCTATACTGCTGTCACACTTTGCCCTACATCATGCTAATTTATTTACTTAGTCTATCTTCTATATTGGACTGATAAACAGTTGTTAATTTATTTCAGTCAACATTTATTTAGCACGTACTGTGTCCAAGGCATCAAGATATGTAAGGATGAAAAATGAAACAATCTCTACCTTCCAAAATCTTCCATATGTCGTGGGGGGAGTGTAGCTCATATATGCAGGGAAATTTGATGAGGAAGAGAGCATGTTCACCTGGGGAGCAGAATGGAAAAATTAGTGGAGATTTCCAGGTAGAGTCAGCACTTAAGCTGAGTTTTGAAGAAAAAAAAGAGAATTCACTAGATGAGGAGCTAATGCATTCTATACAAGGGGCACAATCTATGCATACAAGGGGAGATGGGGAAAGAATCATATGCTGGGAATGGGTATCAGCTAAGTTGGACTGAAACACTGTTTTTTTTCAGGATGGAGGATAATATGATGTTAGCCTGAAAAGAGAAATTAAAGCCAGATAATGGAAAATATTGCTGAGGAGTTGACATTTTGTTCAAAGACAATAGGGAGTCATTGAATGTTTTTGAGAAGCAAATGGACATAAAAGACTGTGTGGAGGACAGAGGAGAGACTTAATAGTAGGCAAATGCAATCACCCAAATGAATGGAGTTAGAGTAGTCATGGAATAGAGAGGAAGAAGGATGTAGGATTAAGGACCGTCAGTGACAGGTTGGATATAAAGATGAGGGAGAGAAAGCAATGAAGGATGCCTTGGGTGTTTCTTACTTTATTGCAAGGAAGAGTGGTGATGCCCTCAACAAAAATCATAGAATTTGAAGGAGAAGCAGGTTCAGGGGGCAGTAGTTAATGAGTTCCATTTTGCTTCTGCTGAGTTTGAGATGTAGTTGGTTCACCCAGGTGGAAATTCCTATCAAGGGCAGTCAGGTAGAGGAATATAAACTTGATATAGTTTGATGATGAAGTATCAGAGCTCAGGAGAGAGATAAAGGTTGATTATATAGCTTTGAGATTCATCAGGATTGAGTGATCATTGGACCTACAGTATCATATGAGATCATAGGGCAAGAGAGTGGAGAGAAGAAAAAGAGAGAGGCTAAGGACAGAGCCTTGGGAAACACCCACATTTAAGGGTTTTAAAAATTGTTATTATATTGTGTTTTTAAATTGAGCTATTATAATACAGAGAAGAAACTGAGATGGTAGCCATCCATCATCTTTTGCATTTTACATATGCAGATCATGCAGCCAGAAACTAATGACCCATGGAACAATAATTCAGTCCTAGATGCATAAATACTATTTGAAATACTGGTCATTTCATAGGTTTTGTGACAATTTTACATTTTAAATCACCCCGTGTTGTGGTTTGGCATGACACTGGTTGATGTGACCATGGTCTCCCTGTGCTTACGATCAGACGTGTATGAAGGACTGAAAATGCAGGCAGGATATATTGATAAACCCTTTTTCCCATAACCCATATCAAAAAATAATAACAAAAGGTCCCCAAAATTAGAAATGAACACGAACAATGCTCTTCATACTCTAGGAGGAAGAAGACAAGGCATTTATGGAGAAACAGGATATTGAAAGCCCTTTTCATGTTAATAGAAATGTTCAATTTCCCAGCAGAATTCATTTTCCCTCTCCAGTGAAAGGATGAAGTCAAGTTATCTTCTTTTTAATTGCCAAAATTAAAAAGAAGGCCACACAGCCACACTTGAACATACAAAACTTAAACAGTACTCAGTTGTTTCCATGCAATCAATATAGCAGCCAGCATATGACATATCATGAGTATTGGCTTTATATTTTTTTAATTTCTATGTTCATGAAAAAAAAGTATTAGGCTTCTCTGTGTGAATTCAACTGGGATAGCTTATAGAAATAGTTAGATAGCTCCTCTTCCTCAGAGTCCTCTGAATTGGGCTGAAGAGAAGAGGTCACACAGATAGGAAAAGAATCAGGACAAAGCTGTGGAAGAAGCCAGAGGAAGAAAAAGATTGAGGAGAAGAGATCAAAGGCGTCCCAAACTGTTCAAAGGTCACAGACAATGAAGAGGTCTTTTAAAATGCCTATTAAGTAAGAGAGCAGAGCAGGGGAGGGGCTTTGTAGTGGGATTGCTGTCTTGGGGTTGGGGCAGGGGCAAGATGGGAGAAAATGTGTAATTCAAAAATGTAATGAAAATGAATAATGTAAACAAGAAAACAAATAAAAGCTAAATTAAAAAAAGAAAAAAATGCCTATTAAGATCACATGGATAACCTTTAGAGATAGGGATTTCAGTATAGTTGTGATATGAAAACGAGATTGCTGGGGACTAAAGAGCAAATGAGTGGTGAGGAAAGAGAGACAGTGCATAGAGATGACTCTTTCCAGAACTTTAAAAGCAAAATGAAAGAGAGGACACCAATACGAAGGGAGGGCAGAATTTAAGGAAAAAGGGAAACCCAAGTACATTGTTAGATAAAGAGGAAGGTCATAGTGATTGGAGAGAGACTGAGGATGATCTACCAGAATGATTATGGAACAAGATGAAAGTGGAAGAGGCAAAGGGACATACTGGAGGGGTGAGTCTCAGGAGAGAGAACCCACTCCATCCTCTGCCATTGAATGGAAGAAGAGGGTGAATTGATGATTAGAAGGAACCCAACGGAGCTCAGACAAGGTAGCTTTAATCCTCTCAGTAAAGTTACCTACTAAGGAGGCCAGAAAGCTATGGAATCAGGTGCTTGAGGAGAGGTTTGGCATAGCTGATGTATGGCAGTAATGGAGATACATCAGGAATGAATAAAGAGTTAGTCAAGCAGCAATAGAGTGCCCAAGGGAGGTGAAATAGGCATTTTTAGGGACTCTGGGAGACGTAGTTTCCTGACTTCCTCCAAAAGTGCTCATTGACATGGGAGCAGGAACAAAAGGTTGTTTGTTGGAATGGCTGAACCAGGGCTGGGGATTAGCAGAGTCTGAGCAAAGGCAGAGACAAAGTGCTAGGTGAGTGTGAGTGGAAAACAGCGGGTATTGGTGCCATTTCTGACCATTGGAGGAATTCTGTGAAATGAGGGAACTGAAGACAGGAAAGGGTGATAGAAGGGAAATGGAAGAAAGGAATAAAAGGACATCTCCTGAGAAAAGAGCATGAGTTCAAGAAGAGTGAAGAGCTTCAACAGAAAACATAAGAGGAAAGATAATTAAACTGGAAAGTCACTCCTTGACAATAGGAATGCATTATGTTTACTTCTCCATGTACATAAAATATCATCTGAAGGAAGGAGAAAATTTACTTTGTCTATGTATCTCCAGTGACTTGCAAAGTCTGTCATATAATAGATAATATTAAATTAATCAAACCATCATCAAAGAGGAGAATTTTAGAGCTAAGATTCTGGGGGGGTCGCGGTGTCAGGCAACAATGAGGTCCTTGGCTAAGTTTCTTCATGGCACTTTCTTATCCTATGGGATTTCATTTGCCATTCTCTGTGGGAGAAGAGACAAGGGATGGGCAGGGGGTAGTTTTTACCTTTCTTTGAATACCCAGTTCATACTAATGACTCCTGGTACATGGGAGGCTTTCAATAAATGCTCATTGCCTGACTGCCTGACTAAGAAGCAAGCTAATAGATGGTGACCTCACCACTGAGAAGCTCTTGCCCCACCCCCTTTCCCAGCACTCCTCCCTTCTGCATCTTTAACATGTACTGAGGTATATGATCCAAGAAAGCTTCTGTCCCAAGTCTAAGATCTCTCTGTCCCTAATGGAATCCTCTTTACAAGTTGGTTTTCAGGCTATTTTGGTGCTGCTTAAGAGTAGGCAGGTTGAGGTGTCTCTCTGGGTTTATTCCAGGCCTGAACATCACCCATTATAGTGCTGTTCATGGCTCCCCAGTTACTCTTTGGCTCTTGAAGGTCAGGGTACATTTCTCCTAAATGTGACCAGGCCCAGAAAGCCATGCAAAAATGCTGGCAAGCTAACAACAGGAAAGTAGGGAATGTGCAGCTTATAGAGGATGCTGACTGTACTGGTGCTTGGTTACCTTGCTGTGGTAGAGTGATAAGAGATATGTAGGGCTGGAAAGAGCCTTTACATTAAGGAGGGAGACAGTGAGACCCAGAGAGATGAAGGCACTGACTTAAAGCCACACAATACTTTAGTGCAGAACTACAATTCAAATCCAGAAACTCAGAGCTTAAAGAGCCCTCAGGAGACCAGTCCAACCTGACCTTGGGCTGGAAACCAGTACAGCATTCCTAAGAAAGTATCCTGCTTCTCTGGTCATTGTGCTTGAAACCCTAAGGCAGCCTACAGTAAGAGGCCCGCTACTTTCCAAGGATTACCACTCCCAAATTGCTCTAATTTCTGAGGAATTTTACCTCTTAAGAAGACTCAGTCTTCCACTTGGCAGTATCCTCTGCTGGTTTCTACTTCTGTCTTCTGGGGCCAGATGGAACAATTCTAAGAAAGCCTCTTCTTTATTTTCCAACCATAACCACCCCAGTCTCCTCTTCTTTGGATTCAACATCACTAAGTCATTCCACTGATGCTTTCGTGGTATGGTCCCGAGGCCTTTCTTCATTGTATTCTTCCATATATCCAATGGCCAAGAGCAAAGCTTCCTAGTTGAGGATGCTGAGGGGTGGGATAGGGGCAAGCTAAATTATAGTGAGTGAGAGAAACATTGTCTGATTGTCATAACTGAGCCTGGCACCAGAGACAACGTAGGGAAATGGTGTGCCTTGCTTTGGATGGAGAGCTGGAAGTGTGGATGTGGCATGCACTGTCAGGTATTCTGGTTGCTTCTGCTTCATTGGTTTTTTCCTTCCTTTGTTACAATGGGAGGCTTATGGCCTAGGGCTGGGACATAGGGAGCAGGAACATCTATCTGAAACTTACTGTAAGATAGATGAAGGCATCTGTAGGACTCTAAAACCATTAACTGAGTGAAGGAGGCTAGCTTGGAGGATATTGTGCTTTGGGGACATTTGAAGATGACCAGTGTTTGATTCTGGCAGATTCAGCATTATAATTCCCTTCTGCACGTTTCACATGAGATTCCCTTGTCAAAGTATTGCTCCTGCCTTTTGATGTAGGTAACAAGTGGAAGGTTGAATTAGAAGACACCTTTTTCTACTCTCTTTTTCTCTCTTCATTGTGACTCAGTCTTATTTTAGTCACTTGTTCCCAGGTCTTTCATGCAGAGCTTTTAGTGTTTCCTTTAAGCACAGCCTCCTTTAACCATCTCTGTTCCAGGCTTCCACATTCTACCAGATCACCTCAGCCTCAGCCTCATGTCTGAGTCAGGGCATTTATCTGTACATGTTCCCAAATGTTGTCTCAAAAGATTAGGTAATTTCAGTTCTGTGTTAGTCTCCCGGAAAGGGCCCCTGCTCTAATTTGCTTTTTGCATTCTGAGAGAGGGGACAGTTACCTTTGAGGCAGACAGATGCCTTTGTCAGCTCAGCATCAGGGAAGAAATGGAAATATTTCATCTCCCAAAGGCTTTCAAGGTTGTGATGGGGACAGAAGCAGTGTTAGCCTCCAAAATAAGGCCTGAGCTTTTGGGCTCAGATGATAATTGAAATAAAATGTCAACGTTAATGAAACTCCCAAATGTTTGCTGTGCAGGCCCAGGGACAAAAATCAAAAGGAGTTTTCCTTGGGATTAGGAAAGCTTTCTTCTCTCTGCTGAAAGCTAACAGGTGGCTTTGGGCATCACATTCTCTCCTTGGAAGAGGCAGCCAGTTATAGGGGCAAGAGCTCTGCCCTGCTCCTGGAGTCAGAGGAGCTGGGTTCCAGTACTGGCTCTGCAACTGATCCAGAAAGAAGCATTTATTAAGCACCTACTGTATGCCAGACACTAAGGATATGATGAGAAAAGTGAAATATATGCCCCGTCTTCAAGGAGATTCCCTTATAGCAGAGAGAGAGAAAACAGTGCCTGACATTAGGCAGCTCCTTCCTCCTCTCTGGCTCAGTTTCTCTATCTATAAAAAGGAGAGAAAGTTAGACTATATGGCCTCTGAGGTCCCTTCCAGCTTTAAGAACCCCTTTGTTTCAAATTGACTATTAGTTTAGAATCCTATAAACTTAAGGTCTATTTTAAAAATTAAATGATTAATTTTTAGTTTCCAGCATTCACTTCCATAAGTTTTAAATTTTCTTCCCCTTTCCTCCCCAAGACAGCTTGCAATCCAATATGGACTCTCCGTATACATTCCTATTAAATACATTTTCACGTTAGTCATCTTGTACAGAAGAATTACAACAATGGGAAAAAAACCATGAGAATGAAAAAAGAACAAAATAAAACAGTAAAAAAGAAAATAGTCTACTTTGTCCTGCATTCTGACTTGATTATTCTTTCCCTGGATATGGCTGACATTTTCCATCATGTGTCCTTTGGAATTGTTTTAGGTCCTTGCATTGCTGAGAGAGTCCTAGTCTATCAAAATCAGTCCTCTCACATTGTGGTTGTTACTGTGTACAGTGTTCTCCTGGTTCTTCTCCCCTCACTCAGCATTAGTTCATATAAGTCTTTCCAGGTTTCTCTGAAGTCTGCCTGTTCATGATTTCTTGTAGCAAAATAGTATTCTGCTACATTCATATACCAAAACTTATTTATCCGTTACCCAATTGATGGATACCACCTTGATTTCCAGTTCTTGGCCACCAAAAAGAGCTGTTATAAATCTTTTTTCACATGTGAGTCCTTTCCCCATTTTTTATGATTTCTTTGGGATACAGTCCTAGAAGTAGTATTGCTGGGTGAAAGGCTATGCACATTTCTATAGCCCTTTGGGCATAGTTCCAAATTGCTCTTCAGAAAGGCTGGATCAACTCACAACTCCACCAACAATGAATTAGTATTCCAACTTTCCTACATCTTCTCCAACATTTATAATTGTTTCCTATTTTGCCATATTAACCAATCTGATAGGTGTGATGTGGTACTTCAGAGTTGTTTTCATTTGCATTTTTATAATCAAAAGTGATTTAGAACATTTTTTTGTATGACTATAGATAGCTTTTATTTCTTCTTCTGAAAATGGCCTGTTCATATCTTTTGATCATTTATCAGTTGGGGAGCAACTTGTGTTCTTGTAAATTTGACTCCATTCTTTATATGTTTTAGAAATGACACCTGGTTGTAAAAATTATTTCCCAGTGTTCTGCTTCCCTCCTAAACTTGGTTGCATCAGCTTCGTTTGTGCAAAAAACGTTTCAGTTTAATTTAATCAAAATTATCCCCACTTTGCGTTTCATAATGTTTTCTAACTCTTGTTTGGTCATAAATTCCTCCATTCTCCATAAATCTGGTAGATAAACTATTCCTTGCTCCCCTGATTTGTTTATAGTATCAGTTTTTATATGTAGATCATGTATCTATTTATACTTTATTATGGTATACGGTGCCAGATGTTGGTCTCTAACTGCTTTCTGCCATGCTATTTTCCAGTTTTCCCAGTAGATTTGTCAAACAGTGAGTTCTTATGACAGTAGGTGGGATCTTTGGGTTTATCAAATAGTAGATTGCTATGATCTTTGAGTACTGTGTCTTGTGTACCTAACCTATTCCACTGATCTGCCCCTCTGTTTCTTAACCAGTACCAAGTGGTTTGGATGAGTGATGCTTAATAATACAGTTTAAAATCTGGTGTAACTAGGCCACCTTCCCTAGAATTTCTTTTCATTAATTCCCTTGATATTCTAGACATTTTATTCTTCTAGATAAATTATGTTATTATTTATTTCTAGCTCTCAAAATATTTTTGGTAGTTTGCTTGGTATAACATGAATAAGTAAGCTTAAGGTTTATAAAGCATTTTCCTCAAAGTAGCCCTAGGAGATGGGTGTTACAAGTGATAGCATCCCCATTTTATAGAAAAAGAAACTGAAGCTTTGGTGAGAAGAAAAGCACTTAGCAGGTTACAAAAGACTGTTTCATCCTTGACATCATTCTGTATGAGATACATGGAGCATGTGTTATCCCCACTTCCTAGAAGTGGAAACAGGCCCAGAGAGAGGAGGTGGCTTGTTGATCTGCCAGGAGCAGGAGAGCTCAAATACGTGTCTCTTCTGATTACTGACCCCATGTTCCTTCCATGATGAAGCAGTGGCAGCTTGTACACTGTACCCAACTGTGGATTTTCCCAAAGGAGCCAAACCCACTGGGGCAGGTGTCTATGAATGTCCTAGAGTGCAAGCACCTCTATTTATGGTGCTACAGAATGAGCATAGTCAACCTGCCTCAAGCTCTGCCCACAGGAGCTGAAGAATCAGATGTGAATCTAGATACAAATAGGATGAGGAGATCTTAAAACATCAAGGAAATGTGAGTTCTTGTCTTTCTTCACTTCCTTTCAAAGGTAAAATGGAGCTTTTTGGGGGGAGGGGGGAGTTCCCTTTAAAATGTTTGGTTTCCCCATTCTATTCTGGTGAATGTGGCCTGTGAAGTGTGAGCTCACAGGGAGCATCCAGAGTCTAGCAGAATGAAGGCTGTGTAGTTCCAGCTTTTCAAAGCTCATTTGGAGGCAATGGAGATGCTGAGGCTGGAGAAAAGACATGGGAGGGGTGGGGGTTATGGAGGAAGTATGACATCTGTGTAAAGTTGAGGTAGCCTTGTCCTGCTTGACACAAAGTGGAGAAATGGGAAGGGGTTGCAGACAAGCAGAGTTATATTCCACTTAAGGAAAACAGTCTTGCTAATTGGAGCTCCTAGAAGAAAAATAGCCCCCTATGACTCCATCCATGGAAGTCTTTGAAAGAAGGTTGGATGCCTTCTTAGGGATGGTCATGCTCCAGTGTGGTGTTGGGTTAGAGATGTCCCTTCAAGCCCCTGCTAGCCCTGAGATTCTGAGGGATGGGAGGCAGAGAAAGATGGTTGAGCATGGCAAACAAAGGAGGAGTCCCTAGCACAGTCTTTGATAGCTTGTTCTGTGACAGCAGCCCTGTTTACATCAAGTCTGAGCATTTACTTGTTTTTAAAGATAGTTCCAAATATTGTTTTTGTTTGTGTTCTGGGAAGGTGTGAAACGATTGACCCAAATTCTGTTTTAGGGAGACTAAATAGATTGATAGAGTATCAGAGATAACAGGAACCTTACAGAATGCCAGAACTAGAAATAACTTGAAAAGACAGAACATGTAATGTTAGAAACTGAGAGAAACCTTAGAGGAGGCACCATAGGTCCTAGAAGAGACAATTTCAGAGCTGAGAGGGGCCTGAGAACTGTGGGTGTCAGAGCTGGGGGGTGGCGGACTTCAGAACAGGGAATAGCAGAACTGGGAGGAGTCTTCCTTAAAACATAGAATGTGAAACCTGGAAGGAGCCTTGGAACATGGAGTATCAGAACTGGGAGAGACATTAGAACAGAAAATGTCAGAGCTGGGAGACAACTTAGCATATGGAGATCCCAAAATGGGAAAGGTTATTAGAACTGAGAATGGAAGAGCTAGAAGGAACCTTAAAACATGGAATGTCTAAGGTGGGAATGACCCAAAATCACAGAATATGGAAGGTCAGAGATGGAAAGGATTTGAAACTGAATTCTAGAATGTCAGAGCTCAGCACAATACACTGTCCATACTCAAAGAAGCCTTGTATGTCATATGGTCCCAGACCTCAGGTTCTAGTTAGATCTCAGTAACAGATGAGAATAGTTGAACAGAAATCAGACTGTGGGGTGGTGACACCTAGAGGACTGATCTCCAGAATGGATTCTCCTTCTTGTCATAAAGTGTTTCCATCAGTCTTCTCTGTGTTAATTGACTAGAGTCCACAAGGCATTAACTGGATAATTGGCCTTAATCCCTTCCAGGTAGCATGGTTGCTACCACCCCAGTTCCTTGAAGTTGAAAGGTCCATCTCCATCCTCCAATTTTCCTAAACCCCTTTCTCTGGTTCTCTCCTTTGTGCCCCTCCCTTTCTACCTTCAATCATACTTTCCTAAATCCATGACAAACCCTTACCCATATTAAGCTCCTTGAGACCAAGTCTTGTCCTTTCTCATCTCTGTGTCCCTTGAACTAAGCAAAGTATCCCCCATGTGGAAGGCAATTGTTAGACATCAGAAGAATTGAAGCCCTCTACTTCAGAGCCTTGGCTTAGGATGTTGATTCCCAACGGAAGTGAAGGAGGAAGGGATTCAGTCAGCAACACTCTTTTTTTTTAAATTTTAATTTATTTTCTTGGTTACATCATTCATTTCCACAAGGTTTTGAGTTACAAATTTTCTCCCCTTTTTGTCCCTACCCCCCAGCCCAGAACATTGATCACACTGTAAGACCCCTCCCACAATCTCTTCC
>CM053597.1:225814813-225837313 GCA_028646575.1 Pseudocheirus occidentalis
GGTTTTGGCCGTGGCTCCCAGACTGCTGGGAAGAGCCCCGCCTGCTGGGCTGCCTGTAGCAACAGATGTGCTTTCTGTCTTGTAGAGAGTTTTGGAGCTTGAAAATCTGTTTAGCATCCCATTTTATGAGTTTTTTAGCGTGTTTGTGTGTGAGCTGTGGTGCTTTGCTGCTTCTACGCCGCCATCTTGGCTCCGCCCCCCAGCACCACTCTTGCTGCAGGATTAGGCTTAGGGATCATCCCTAAGACCCTCCCTCCTTCTATGTCTCCAATGTTGCTCCTCATCCACACCCCTGGAAACAGTAAAACTCCCTGGAGGCAAGGACAGTTATAAAGATCTTGAGCATATCACATTGCTTCCCAGGCCTCTGGTTCTTCATTTCAAAGAAAATGAGACAGACAAATGGAGGTTCTCTTCCAGCTCAAGAATCTCTGCTTCTCTGTAGTTTACCATTTCTTTTTTTTTTTTTGCTTTTTGAAAGGGAGAAGGTAGGACAATTGGGGTTAAGTGACCTGTTCAAAGTCACAGCTAGTAAGTGTTAAGTGTCTGAGGCTGGATTTAAACTCAGGTCCTCCTGACTCCATGGCCTGTGATCTACTCACTGTGCCTTCTAGCTGACGTAATTTACCATTTCTATAGCACTTCCCATAAATGGTGCCTTCCTCAGTGCTCCTTGAGGGAAATGAGGAATGGGAGCTGGAAGTGTTTGCAAGGCTTACACAGAAAGAACAGAAAAGACAAAGAGAGGAACCAAAAATGAGTTGAGGAGAAACATCAGATGCCCTGGAAGTCATGATTTGGAAGATTATCCCTGGTAGGGTTTGTTGTCAAGGACAATAATCTAATGAATATATATATACTCATAATTTGCTATTTACACTTTCCATTTTGCCATCTTTAATTACCCTCAAACCCCTCTGATTTAGGATGTGATCGACTCTGCTACATTTTTGTCAGTCAATCTGTGATTGGTTTCTGAAGCCATTTTCCCTGTATAATTATACATGATAATGTCTGGAAATAGATTCATTTTTGATGGGTTCAGCTGCATATTAGACTCACACTGTGACAATCTGTTATCTCAACGATGGTTCCATTGAAATGTTTGATTTAATGAATTAAAATGACCCATGTTAAAGTTTAATGCTGGTTATGGAATCCTAACACTAGGAAATGGTCCATCAACATAGAGGTGGCACTGTTGGGAGAGAGGGGTGCTGGAAAATGATACTTCCTTTATTTAGTTTACGAGCAATAATTAAGCATAGGTAGGGACTGGAGTCGTAGTATAGAGTCTCTGTCCCTAGGGACTCAGTATCTAAAAGTGATAATGTTTTTCCCCAGGGCAGTCACAGGAAATCACAGTGTCTGTGGTCACCTAGAACCTAGTGTTAGTGGGGATCTCCAACATCACCTGAGTTGCCTGCGTTAGACCACATTTATCACATCTGGGGAAATTTTTAATTCCACCTTTTGGAAAAGTGGCTAACTCAATGGAATTGTTCCAGAGATAGGTGATCAGCATAAAAGGGAACTAGAGCTGTACATGGGTTGGGTTGGCGGAAGGCACTGGGGATGTTCAGAATGGAGAAGAGAAGACTGGAAAGCATGATGGTGAAGATGAAGGTGAGGCAGAAGAACTGAACTTTGGGGGTTGGTTATTTTTGGTGTGACTAGGAAAAGCCACCAGGGGCCTGCTGTGGAAAGAGTATTGGAGGATGCCTTTAATCTACCTTCATGCATTTCATGGTTATCCCACTCATTACCTGTGTGACCTTGGGTTTCATTTAATCTCTCTAGGTCTCAGTTTAACCATCAGTAATATAGGGTATTTGGACTAAGAGAGAGACAGAAATAGAGACTAAAAAGGTATCATAGAAGGAAAGGGAGGGAGGGAAGGAAGGAAGGAGTCAGATATGACAGAGAGATTGATAGATAGACAGATAGACAGACATGGGGCCTAAGGATGAAAATAGCCCAGGATGGGCAGGCATGGTATGGATGGGTCAAAATCAGTGCCCTTCGAAGCGATATAGAAAGTGAGGAAGTTCCAAGTGCCTTTGAGTGTTTCAGTCTTTAAATATATATAAATGTATATATTAAGCATATATATGTGTGTATATACGTATATATATATAAATATATATGTATATAAAAGCATCTTATATAAGATGTTCCACAGAGCAATTGGGGAAGGGATGGGTATGACCCTAAGATTACTTTTGGTGGAGAAACCTGATGAGCAAAACTTTTCTACCATGCAGGCATCCCCTTCACTGAGAGGCTTGGAGAGCCTGTCTAGGGTACTGAGAGTCTGAGTGCTTTGCCCTGAGCCACACAGTCAATAGTTGTGACAAGCAAGATTTCAACCCTGTTCTCCCTAGCATGGGAACCTCCTATTTATCCTCTGTGACATATGGCTTCTGAATGTATGCATTATAAATAGAAATACTATGTATTATAATTATAATGTAAATGCAGCAATTTTAAATACTATTTAGGATTGCAACAGCAATGTTATATCCTGCAATTATAAATATCATAATATAACTATTTTTATTGTCATAATTACAATGAAATATTATATTGAATTATAACCATCATACGCGTATAGTATCCTATAGGTTATATATATTATAACACATACATATGTGTTGTGCACACGCAATTAAAATTGTATCTGGAGGGACCTTAAAGGTTTTCTAGTTCACCCCATTTATTTGAAAAAGGGAGTCCAGAGAAGTGACATGTTTTGCTCAATTTCATACCAGTGGCATTTGGCAGAAGTGCAATTAGAAACCAAGGCCTTTGGCTTCTGATCTGATGATGTTTCTGCTCACAGTAGTTGCTTTTCCTTCCTTCTCTCCAAAAATATTTTGTTTTAAGGAGGGAAGAGGGGTAGGGGGCGGGGGAGCCCATAAATATTGAGTGATTATGGTTTTTATAATGACCTCCACTAGATGGCAGTCCAGGACTTTGAGGTGTGGGTTCGAAGCAACATATCTGCTAACAATATGGTAGGAGGCATGTCTGCCTCCCAAGCATGTGCTTCTTAAGAACAGACCCAATAAAAGTAATAAACCCAACACCTTCCTGAGTTTTAAACAGAACTATGATTCTGCAGGAGGGGGAAAAAGAGTAGAAGCCAAGGAGGTGAAGGGTAGTAGCTAGGGAGACCTAGGAATTAGAACCAGCCGTGGCTGGGCAGAAAGGCTGGAGGGCTTGATGGTGGGCACCATCCATCACTGAGATTATGTTTATTAAGCAGAGTATGCATTTTCCCCAGGTAATGACCTACTGAACAGTATTTAGGGAAAAGTCAATAACCAAGAAGTCATGTGTGGGAAGATTAGAAAGTAGGACCAAATAATGTGACAGGGTCTAATTTCAGCTTCAGTTTGGTCTGCTGCAGTGCTGCTAACATGGGAGGCATTAAAAGGATGCCACTTAGCCAATGCTCTAGCAGAAATGCCTGACATCTGGTACCCAGCACAGAACACATCTTTCTTTTATTTTTTTTCCCCTACCTTGGCCTTTGCCAAGGGCCATTTTAATCCTGGCCCTTCCACACTAACTCTGTGTAACCTTGGACAAGTGAAATTTTGTAAATTCCCTCCTAACTCTGACATTCTGTGTTCTACAACTCTCCCCCCAGCTCTAATACTCTGTTTTAAAAGGTACCTCCCAACTCTGACCCTACATATTCTTATATTCCAAGTTCCTTCCCAGCATCAGTATTTTATATTCTATATTTTAAGTTCCCCTCCTTGTGTGGAGTCTACATTTGAAAGTCCTCCTCAGCCCTGACATTCTACGTTCTAAAGCTCCTCCCATCTCTGACATTATCTAGCTCTATTCTAAGGTATACATTTACAAAGTACATCTCTTCACCAATATCATCACGGAAGGAATGACTTTTTCAAATGACTTCATCTGAAACTGCTGCACTTTATAGCTTGACACTGACATGTCCAAGACGTCATTGTGAAGGTCCCTAGGTGGGCTGTGGTGCTTTTAACATTGTGTCCTCTGTTCTTCTGTCTACTTTTTGTAGTTTTCCTCCCTCCCATCTTGCCCTCAGGTACAAAGGACAGCTGTTGTTACCTTCTGATTTGTTATCTATAAAGTATAATGGGCTGGAGAAGGGGATACTCTGAGGTCATTGTTAGTAAGCTAGAGTTAGGATCTACATGAATTCTTAAGGGATTTTCTCAGCTAGACGGCCAGGGCCCTGGGGTGCCTGATTTAGTCACTCACAGTACTTTTCCACTTAGGGTTAGGTGCCTTTGACATACCTTAAGTGGACTGAGCTTCTCCCTTGATGTTTAGGCTTCACTTTAGGTCCTCTTTAATAATGCCATTTTCTGTTATTCCCAAATGGGATCTCTTCCCTTCAGCCTTAAGTTCTATTGAGATGGGTGGGACCCTTTGTCCCTAAACTAAACCCTTTCTCTTAGCATATTTAGGTGGTGGTTGTTTTAAATTTGAAACTGCTTTGCTAAGGACTTGCTCTCTCCTCATTCCATTCCTTCATTTCAGACATTCTCCCTTCCATGAACCACTTTCACTATTCCCTCTGAATTCCTTCTGACATTCCACTTTTTTCTGCTGTTAAAAGATATGCCTTTTGCAGAAAAGTCTTTCTATATTAACCCTCTGAATTCTAATCATTCCTTCCTACTGTAGCCTCTTAGCACTGACTGCCTAAACCCCTGGCATCTTAGGAAGGAGCACTTTGAAGCTTTCTCTGTGTGTGTGCATATGTGTGTCTGTGTCTGTATGTGTGTGCATGTATGTGTGTGTGTGTGCCTGTGTGATCTGTTTACAAAATTGACTCTAAACTTCCCCAAGCTAGGGATTGTTCCTTCTATTTTCTTAGTCCCACTGCCCTTCAACACTTGTGTCCATTTGGCACAGTGATTGATCCATGATAAGTAATTCATAAAAGGTCCATAGAATGAATAATTTAACCTTCAGAAATACTGAGAAAAGAGTTTGTAATAGAGGTGCAAGCATCAGTTTGTCATCAGAAAATGTGGTTCAGGGGGTGGCTAGTGGCACAGTGAATAGAGCACTGGCCCTTGAGTCAGGAGGACCTAAGTTCAAATCCAGCCTCAGACACTTAACACAACACAAAACTAGCCAGGACCTTGGGCAAGTCACTTAACCCCAATTGCCCTAACTTCCCCTCTAAAAAATAAATATGGTTCAAATCCAGGCTTTGTTATTTACTGCCTTTCAACAAAACCTCAGTTTCCTCATATGCAAAACAAGGGGGATTTTTTCCACCTCTGAGGTCCCTTCTAAGTCAGTCTAAGATGATATAATTCTTTTACTTTGGACAAGTTACTCTGGTCTCATATGAAGAGGTAGCCTCTTTCCTTTCCAGAAGAAGAACTCAAAGCTATCTATAGGCATATGAAAGTGCTCTAAATCAATATTGATTAGAGAAGTATGAATTAAAACAACTCTGAAGCACCACCTCATACGTATCATATTGGCTAATGTGACAGAAAAAGGAATGATAGATGTTGGAGGGGATATGGAAAAATTGGGATACTAATGTGTTATCGATGGAATTGTGAACAGATCCAACCATTCTGGAGAGCAATTTGGAGCTATGTGGTTTTTCTAGGGTAATATGCTGCCCCCAAGAATGCTTATTATGGTTTAGTGGCCTTCTTTCTATTTGAATCTCATATCACTGGTCTACATACAAGTTTTCTCTGTAAGCAGGAGGGTAACATGTTTCTCAGTTTTCAGGAATAGTGGTTGGTTATGCCATTGATGAGAGTTCTTATGGATTACAAAAATTTTCACTTTCACAGCCCATTAATTACAGTATTTATATCTATTAATTGAGGAAATGTATGATGAAAAAAATCTACTAAGATTTCTTTAACACTGTTCAATGAGTTTATATATTTTGTTGATCACAATAGCATTGATCTCAACTGGAAATCCATGGAATCTAGGGATCTATAGAAGTATTAAAGGGTCATTGTGGGCTGTTAGTATGGATTTGTTGACCTCTTGTAGTAACTAGCTCACTAGAGGCCTGTGGTCCACAGATTGAAAATTTTGAACCCAATGGCCAATCCCTAAGGTCATTTTGTCCCCATTCTATGGCCTATGATAGACTATTATTGTTAACAATTTACTGAGATTATTTAGTGGAAAATGAATAGCTGGCTCCCTCCCTTTGGTCAGTGTAGAAATGTCACCTTAGAGAGATTTCTTCCTCTCTATATAACCTCCACAATAAATACTCTAATTTGGACAAACTTGGGGGAGGGAAGCTTTTCCATTGGGGGCTTTAGAAGATGCTCTCTGGAGTTCAGAAATAGCCCATTGCAGGTTTGAGATGATAACTCACCTAGGTTGCTATATCCATCCTGGTACCTTGCCTTGCTGCCTCTTTCCTGGTTTCATTCAACAATGTTTGGTGAAACCATTGAAATGTTGATTATGCTGTCATTCTGGGAGCCCCAGTTCCCATCAGGAGAAGAATGAGATGATCATGTTGGTTCAAACTGAATAGTCTTAGGAAGATTGCAAGACGGCATTTCCATTGGAAGAGGGGAATTAGTTTAAAAATATACTGTCAAAATATGTTGTTCTAAATGCTGAGCTGATAGTTCCTTTGTTTGGCTTTGTTTCATGAATTCATGAATGTGTCATTAGGAAAAATTAGCAGTGGATCAACTGTGGGCTGCAATTGCCATTTGTCTAAAAGAAAGATTTTGAGGAGTCCTTGGGAGTTTTTTTGGGGGGTGCTATTTCCCCCTTAAACCTTATTTCTTTCAGTGTGGATACTTGTCAGAACTCCAGATTTGTGAAAGTCAAGAGTATAGCTTCTGAGGAAATATTATATATGGATGAAAGAAATAGGGTACTTTCTTTTTTCTTTTCAGGTCACCCTCTGCCCCATGCTCTTTCATCCCTTTGTTGTTTTTGTGTTTGTATTTGTTTTTTATTAAAAAAAATCTGAGGCATCTACTCCCAGAAAGTTTTGTAGGAATATAGGACTGGTTGTATGATTTCCATATAAGATATTTGAGACCTTTACTCCTGCCTGCCCTACCTCCCAACTCCAACACACCTCCTTAGCTTCTCCTAGTAGCTTCTTATGAATTTTCCATTTACAAATTTAGAACTTAAACTTATACTTGGCAGATAGAATATTTAACAAATGTATTTGGATGAATGATTACATAGATTTATGGTTGAACAAATGAATGAATGAATAGATTTTTGGTTTGAATGATGAATGAATGATCAAATACATGAATCAATGAAGTCAATTCAATAAGAATGTATTGAGTGCCCCTAGGTGCTAGGGATACAAAGACAACTTAAAAAATCCCTAACCTCTAGCAGCTTACATTCTACTTGGGGGAAAAGAAGGGAAACTAAATGGAAGGGGAGGAGAAGACAGGGAAAGGAAGGGAAAAGGAGGGAAGAGAAGAGAAAATAAAGAAAAAGGTAAGAAAAGAATTATTCAAGTAATGAGAATGGAAGGTCAACAGGCTACAAATGATGGAATGTCCAAGGGACCAAGATATTCAAAGTTGGGGGATGGTCTACAGCTTTTTAAAAATTAAATTTTAATTTGAGTTTCATATCAACAGAGGAGGGGAGGGAAAGAAGGAAAAATAAGTGGAAGAGTATATGACTGAAAAAATGAGCAAATGATTGAATAAATCAATAAATGGAGACATGAATGAATGAATGAAAAGTTTTTCGGTAGAAATTAAATGAAGGAATCAATGAATGAAAACAGAATACACAAGTGAATGAATGAATGATTTTCAGAAAATGAACTACTTCTTCTAAAGGAAAGAAGATGAGGTGACCAAGAGTTCAAGAAATTAAAGAGGCAATTCAAGGGGGTAGAGGGGAAAACAAGAGGTTTTGAGGTGTCTAGGAGACCCTCCATGAAAGAGCCGACTAGAAATGAGTGTGAGTATCTAGAAAACATGAACTGTCCACACAGCATTCACAATCTTCATTCTCTGAGACCTCCTCAGACCTATTTGGTTGACTGTTTTTACACCGGCATGGCAGCAGTGGATAAGCCCCATATCCTCCCATCCCAATAAAACCACAAGTGTGCCACAGACATCACAGAAATGGAACTAGACCAGGAGGGCTTTGGGGAAGTGTCTCTAACTAGAGGAACAAGTTTTTCATCAAACTCTTTCACCACTATTGCCCAACCAATACTGTCTCCTCCCTGAAGTTTTCCTTGATTACCTCCAGCTAGAAGAATTTTCTCTCTTCTCAGATTTCTCACAGTATGTTTCTTGGACCTCTACTTCATGCTTATTAGTGATGGATTGACATTATGGTGATTTGTCTGCATGTCTAATTTCTACAGCTAGATTGTGTGCTCTTTGAGAGCAGGGCTCACGTACCCGGCCCAGACCCAAGGAGGGAGTCTAGGACTTGGAATCAGGATGTGGGTTCATAGCCAGGTTCTAATCCATCCTGGATGCTTGACTTTGGGCTTGTCCCTTCTACTCTCTGAACTTCACTTCTTGTCTCAGATCTGGATAGAATGGTTTATAGACATCCCCTCCCCCTAATTATTCTCACCACCCCTGCTGCCAATCTGTCTTACAGGGTAGTTATAAGGAAAACTCCTTTTAACAGGTAAAATGCCTCGGTTTAGGGCTTAATAAATTTTATCAGATTAAATCAAATAGTGATGGGAGGTGGGGAAGGGAGTCAAGAAAGCTAGTTCTGTTCATTTTTTATTTCTGAGGTTAGATGCCTTGGTTCATTTTTGTGAAAGATCTGGGAGGGCACCAGCTTCCTTCACATGTCATTCCTTGCCATAAAGACAGATTAGATTCCCTGAGTTAGTAAGTGTTTGGAGAACTCAACCCAATAATCATGTCATTTTCCTTAAAATCAAGAAGACATCTCTTAGGATAAATCATAAAGCAAAGCCTGGGTGAGCACTCATTTACCCCAGCCTACTCTGGGGAGGTAAACAGTTCTGTTTGCTAGAGACATCCACTGGAAAAGTGAGGAGGGGAGAGGATCTGTACCCAGATGCTAGGCAGGATGCCTTCCAAATCCTCCAAACCAAAGGGCTTCCTATAGTGGGAGGGAAGGTCTTGTCCTTACCCTGCTTCCCTAACCTCCCCCATGCTTTCTTGTCTCTGCCTGCATTGTCCTTTGACTAGAAAGTGATGGTCTGGGGAATCAGGGCAGAAATTGTATCTGGGCTAATAGATCCAAGCTCACCTCCTCTTTTGCAGCCTGCAGAAAACTATCCGCAGGCTTCCATAAACACTAGAGAGGGCTCTCCCTTCCCTCTGTGCCCCCCAGCAGGTTGAGGCCTTATTCTCTAGATATAAATCTCCCACCCGAAAGACTATGTTACCACAGTGATTCCATTTGTGGGTCCCTGTTTGCCCCTCCATTCCTGGGGCAGCAGGGGAGATGGAGGGGTGAGAAAGCAATCAGGAGTCTATGGGACTCAAACCCTGGCAGAGAAGCAATGGTTCAGGGCTGCCATGGCCACAGCATGGGTGAGTTTAGTCTTTCTGACTGCTGAATGCTTTTCTCTCCCTCTGGGGACAGAAGGATAAAGAAAACTGACCTTGACCTCTCCAGTTGTTGACAATATTGACTTACCTCTGTGTGAGCTTCTGCTTCTCTCTCTAGGTCTGGATTTTTGGGGCACAGACTTTTAGCTCTTCTTTTTCCTCATTGCTTCACCCTTCTCTGCCTCTTCCTTCTTCCTTCCTCCCTTGGAATCAAGAATAGTAGAGAGAAGAGGTTGGAGCCAAGATGGCAGACTAAAATCACCAATTTGGCATGAGCTTCTGCTACAACCACCTCCAATACCTGTAAAAATTCCTCTAATCAAATTTTAGAGTTACAAAACTCACAAAGTGATAGAGAGAATCAGATCTCCCACTGAAGGCAACCTGGCAGACCAACAAGAAGCGTCTATTACACCAAGATGGGAGTTGAGCCCAGCCCCACATAAGCAGTGGGCCCAGACCCAGGACAGCCCTGATCAGCAGCTCAGACTGGCCAGAACAGACTTCAGGAGAGTGAATCACCACCAGCTGTGGTGGTTTACAAAATTATCAACCCATAAAAGCCAAAGAGAAACTAAAAGTTTGGTGGAGAACTCTGTTGGAACCAGGTGAAGGAAGAGCTCAGTCTGGCCCATGCCCCCAGGGTAAGAGGTGGCTGAGGCACTGCAGCTACAGCTGCTCCTATTTGACTGCCTCCAGAGCTCCTGGCCTGCAGATCATAGGGGGACCAAGCAACCATTCAGAGGGTAATTGTTCTTGCTTTAAACTGCTTGGATCTGTATCGTGGTTTTGGGCAGTGGTCTTGGGGTGTGTGGCCAGTGTGCCAGAGCTTGTGAAGCTGTAGAGAGGACATGTTCCTAATACCTCTGGCAGCTGCAAACCCCCCAGCAATTTGGGACAAAGCTCTCTCCACTGTGGAAGCAGAGTTTTACCATGGCAAAGAGCTCAAAAGTCAAGTAATTGGCTGGTAAGATGAGCAAGCAGAGGAAGCACAATCAGACCATAGAATCCTTTTTTGGGATGAAAAGGGGCAAGGCATGGAATGGGAGAAAGCCAATGAAGTCAGAACTCTGGCATAAAAAGTTTCCAAGAAAAATATGAATAGATTACAGACCATGGAGGAGCTCAAGAAGGATTTTAAAAATCAAGTAAGAGAAGTGGAGGAAAAATTGGGGAGAGAAATGAGAAATGATGCAAGAAAATAATAAAAACCAAGTCAACAGCTTGCTAAAGGAGAACTCAATAATAGACTAACTCAAATGGCAAAAGAGGCCCAAAAATCCAATGAGGAGAAAAATGCCTTAAGAAGCCAAATTTGACAGATGGAAAAGGAACTTCAAAAACTCACTGAAGATAATAATTCCTTCAAAATTAGATTGGAGCTGTTGGAAGATAATGACTTCATCAGAAAACAAGATACTATACTACACATCCAAAGAAATGGGAAAAAAAGTAGAAGGCAATGTGAAATATCTCATTGGAAAAACCACTGACCTGCAAAATAGATTCAGGAGAGATAATTTTAAAATATTGATTACCTGAAAGCCATGATCGAAAAAGAGACTAGACACTATTTTCCAAGAAATTATGAAGCAAAATTGCCATGATGTTCTAGAACCAGAGGGAAAAATAGAAATGGAAAAAATTCACAAAAAAAATTCTCTTGAAAAAGATCCCAAAAAGAGAATTCCTAGGAATATTAAAGCCAAGTTCCAGAGTTCCCAGGTAAAGGAGAAAATACTGCAAGCAATCAGGAAGAAACAATGTGAGTATTGTCGAAACAAAATCAGTATAACACAAGATCTAGCTGCTTCTACATTAAGGAATTGAAGGTCTTGGAATATGACATTCTGGAGGTTGAAGGAGCTAGGATTAAACCAAGAATCACCTACCTGGAAAAACTGAGTATAATGTTTCAGGGGGAAATATGGCTATTAAGTGAAACAGGATTTTCAAGTATTCTTGATTTAAAACCAGAGTTGAACAGAGAATTTGACTGTCAAATACAAGAAGCAAGAGAAGCATGAGAAGGTAAACGGGAAAATGAAATCATGAGGAATTTATTAAAATTGAACTATTTGCATTCCTTGATAGAAAAATGGTAATTCAGCTCTTGCAAATTTAAGATGTGAGAGAGAAATATATTGGGAGAAGGAGGAAGGGAGAGATAGATTAAGGTGAATTATCTCATATAAAAGAGGCAAGAGAAAACTCTTACAATAGAGGGGAAGAGTAGGAAGGTGAAAGGAAATGAGTCAACTTTACTCTCATTGAATTTGGCTTAAGGGAGGAATAACATACACATTCAGTTAGGTATCTTACTCTACAGGAAAGTAGGGGGGAAGGGGATAAGAGTGGAGATGATAGAAAGAAAGGAGGCCAGATTGGGGGAAAGGATAGTTAGAAGTAAACACTTTCAAAAAGGGACAGGGTCAAAGTAGAAAATAGAATAAATGGGGGGTGGGATAGAATGGAGGGAAATATAGTTAGTCTTTCATAATATAACTATTATGGAAATGTTTTGTGTAACTATACATGCACAACCTATATTGAATTGCTTATCTTCTGAATCAGGGTGGGTGAAGAGTGAAGATGGGAAAGAATGTGGAACTCAAAGTTTAAAAAAAACACAAATGTTTAAAAAAATATTTTTAAGTGCAACTGGAAAATAAGATATACAAGTATTAGGGTATAGAAATCTGTCTTGCCCCACTAAAAAGTAAGGGGGGGGGGGCTGGAGGAGGACATAAGAAAGAACAGATTGGGGGAAGGGTTATTCAGTATGCTTGCTATTTTGGGGTGGACTTAGGGGAAAGACTAGGAGAAAAAATTTGTAACTCAAAACTTTGCAGAAATGAATGTTGAAAACTAAAAATAAAGAGATAAATTGGAAAAAAATATTAAAAAATAATAGGAGAGAAAGGATCTGAAAATGCACATCACAAATCCTACATAAATATGAGAGTTATTGCTAGTAACTATGCCACCACCATCACAATCACAATCATCATCATCACATCCAATCCCCTCATTTGCTGGATGACAGAAGTCAAGCCCTGTGGAGTGACTTGCCTAGAATGAAGACCACCTTAGTGCTAGGAGAGAACCCTGAGTCCAAGTCTCCTGACCTATATAGTCTGAGGATTTAAATGGAGAAATTCGAAAAGCCAGGGTCTTTCTCCTTTATTTTTTTACCATGCCTCTATGTCTGATCCTCAGATTTCCTCCATTCAGTATGTTCTCTAGTACCCTTTCTCCAACCTGTTTCTATGTAAGTTGGGAAGCCAGATAATCATGTTTGTTAGAATTACAGGTACATTAAAGAATAAACAATGTGGCAGCTAGGTGGCGCTGCAGTGGAAGAGTGCTGGACCTGGACTCAGGAAGACCTGAGTTAAAATTTGACCTCAGACGCTTACTAGCTGTGTAACACTGGGCAAGTCACTTCACTCGGTTTGCCTCATTTTCCTCCTCTATAAAATGAACTGGAAAGAGAAAGTACAAACCACTTCAGAATCTTTGCCAAGAAAACCTCAAATAAGTTAACAAGGAGTCAGACATGACTGAAAGAACTGAACAACAACAAAAAAGAGTAAACAAACACTGAGTGGCAGCCAGAGGGTCTGTCCTTGAGGTAAAGAGGATGAACTCTTGTAACTTTTTCGAAATATCTGCTCTGGAACTTTACTTCTTTCATTCTTGACTGATTTCTTGATGGAGAAGGCTGCCACATATGTTTACAGCTGGATAAATGAGATGTTTATTATTACAACAATCCTTTACGGGGAATCATGATTTTATAGGTGGAGAAACTGAATCCTGATGCAATCAATCAATTAGTCCAAGCTGAGCCAATGGCTTTTAATCACCAGGGATCTAGGCCACACTGCATCCAAACCTTTGAAGACTGTGAGGACTGTGGTATTGGGAAAAGAGGGAGAGAGAGAAAAAGACAGAGACAGACAGACAGAAGAGAGAGAAAGAGAGAGAGAGAGAGAGAGAGAGAGAGAGAGAGAGAGAGAGAGAGAGAGAGAGAGAGTTGGTCTAGGCCTGTCTGACTGGCTAAGCTTAGAAGGTCAATGCTGGTAAGTGAGCCTCTATGTTGGAAGGGAGCCCAGAAGCCTTTAAGTCTAACCTGTACCTGAGCTGAGATCACTTCCTTCTATAATGTGCTGGGCGAAGGGTCCTCCAGCCTCTGTTTCAAGACCTACAGAGAAAGAAAGACCCATAATTCTCAAAGTAGCCTTTTCCACTGTAATTATTAGGAATATTTCTAAGTCAACCATCAATCTTCCTCTTCTCACCTCCTCCTTGCCCTCTGAGATCAAGGAAAACAAGCTGACTCCATCTTTGACCTAAGAGCCATCCTTCTGATATTTGGCAAAAGGGATCCAGTCCCCTCTCAGTGATCTCTTCTGCAGACTGAAGCAAAGCTTATCAGTGCCTACAGTGGATCCTCAGGTTGCCTCTTCCTCATCCTGATCATATCCCCCATCCCCTGCCCTTACAGTCCTTACAGTCTTGGGACCCCATTCTGCCATCTCTCCCTTCAAGATCATTAATACAAGTGTCCATTTTAGGTCATTGGACAAATCAGCTGTAAGGTCATCCATCACTCTCTTAAATCCCTTTTGGAAGGAGATAGCTTTGCCAACTGGCTTGTCCTTAGGTCCTTGAGATTTTCAGGGGCCCTTAATGCTTTTTTTGTGGTTCATGTCACCCCTTTTTCATTCGCCTATGGGTCCCTTCTCATCTTTGTAAATACATAAAGCAGCCAAGCAGGAGCTCAGCAAGTCTCTTCAAGACAGACATTCTGAGGACTTAAGGGCAGAGGTGTAGGATAGCACTCTAGCTAGCCACAATCACCTGTTGAAAACAGCATCCATAGCCCAGCAAGAAGGATGAGTTCAACTGAAGCAGCAAGACATTGATGAGCCCACTGCACCTTAACTAAAGGGCTCTGCTTTTCCTCAGCCCTTAGAAGAGGAAGGCAGAGGCTGAACATAAAAGCCAAACAGGCATAAATACTTCAGAGTATCCCAGCCAGGCAGCTGTCTCCACTGGGAACTGGGAAGGGGAACAAAAGCAGGGATAGCAGATGGTGCTGCCCCTTGGAGTTCTTTAAAATGAGTGAAAAATGCACAGAAAGAAAAAGAAAAGACAAATGCAAAGAATAGAAGACAATGAATGGGAGTGATCACAGTCAATCATCCAATCAACAATCATTTATTAAGCACCTGCTATGAACCCAGAACTGCACTCACCAATGGGGACACAATGACATGTGCAAAGAGTCCTTGCAAGGTACTTGCGACTCTGCTCATCCACCCTGATACTGTGCTTTCATTTTAGATCTATCCCATGGTTATTTATCAGTGGACATGATGTTCTTACCAGCAGATTGTAGGTAAACTCCTTGAGGGCAGGGACTGGTTCACTTTTGTTTATTCAGTATGTAGCATTGTGGCTGGCACAACAGTAGTTGCCTATTAAATTCTTGTTGAATAAATGCTTGCTAAGACATGGTCTGATAAGGCCAAAGGATAGACAGCAGGAGCTGACACTAGTTTAGTCCTAGATACCCACCCTGCCCTCCCTTAGTCAGTTCTTCATTGATTTCTGGCTCTTTGTGACCCATGCTTTATAACTGGTACCATCTTGCAACTTTCTTCTTGCTGCATGGGACTCATTGTCCTTCAAAATACTAATGATATCTGAGAGGTATCAGGAAGGAAACAAACCTCCTGAAATCACCTTTCCATGCCTTCTTCTCAAGGATCTTGAAGCTGAGCAGAGAGTCAACCCCATTAAGAGAAGAGGGTCCCTTAAAAGTTATCCATTTTCCCATCACTGAATGTCTTCAGAAACCAGATGGTCACTGGTCAAGAGTGTTGTGGAGGATAGATTCCTGCTAGGCTAAATGGAATCTGAGCACCTTTTCTCCTCTGGGATCCTGTACAAATATCTTAAGTACACTGGAACAAAATCTTCATTTCCCAGATGAGGAAATTGTGGTCTAAGGAATGAAGCAATGTGTCCAGGGCTACATGAGTAAGTAGCAGTTGGTAGAGCTAGAGCTGAAACTCAAATCCCTACTCCCTTTACATCGCATCCAGCACTGGCTCCAAACACCAGGCTCTTCATGTCAAGCTCTCCTGCCAACCAATTTTAATTTTTCCCCTCAGCATCACATAATTTAACATTTAAGTTCATGCTTGCTTGGGCTTTATGCTATTGCGTTAATCTGTGTGTTTGTATTTGTGTGTATGCATGTGTATGCCTTCAGTTTTATACTTGGCTCATTTCTGAATGTAACTACTCCCTTCCTTCCCATCTTTAATCTCCATGCCTTTGTCCCCAATCCTGGTATGCTCTCACTCCTCTCCTCTACTCATTGGATCCCTAGCTTCCTTCAAGTCTCAGGTCTGGTGTTACCTCCAACAGAAAGACTGGCCTCATCCTCCTCCCCTCAGTGATTAGGCCTCTTGCCAGGACCTCGAAATGACTTCATGCATTATTTGTATAGATTCTCTGTCTTTCTAATATTTCCCCCAATAAATGTAGTCTCCTTGAGGGCAGGGACTGTTTTGTCTTTCTGGTTAATCATATTAGGTGCTTAATCTATGGTTGTTTAATTGTTGAATTGAGTGGCTGGACAGCTTCAGTTTCTAGGAAGTTTGTCCTTAGGCAGGGTGGGGGTGGGTTAATAACTTGATGGGGAGGGAGGTGTGTGTGTGGGAAGAGTATGGTTACTGGGTGCCTAGAACTGCCTGTTGGCTACAATCTTCCTGTAAAGGGAAGTTATCTGCCTTCTGTGTGAAGCAGGACATAGAACCTCCTCTCCCTCCTGGTGCTCCCCACTCCCACCCACCCACATGCCTCATTGGTTCTGGGTGACGCATTCTCCCATGAGCACGAAGATGTCACCAGCAGCCTCTGAGCTGGAAGAATTCTTCCAGGGTGACAGGTCTAATGCCTAGACATATAATTAAGGAGCTAGTTGATTCTGGACCTGACATTCTTGTCCTTAGAGAATTGTTCTGATGATTTTCTTTGTGTGACTCTCACCCATCTGTTTTCTAACAAATCATACTGTTCAAAGGGGGCCTGCAACCATCAAGGAGAGGTTTGGATATGATTGTTGGGCTGCTCAGGTGGGCAGGCAAGGCCTGGTGGTTTTAGGATGGTCAGCAAGCTCTCTGACTTAGCAGAGGGATTGAAAGAGAGTTGGAAGAAGAAAACTCATTGGTGGCAGCAAGCAACATTGAAGAGAGCAATTTATTGGGGGCCACAAGACCTGGGTTCAAATCCTGGGGGTCCTTGGTCAAGTCACAACCTGTCTAGGACTCAGTTTCCAAATCATTTACATGAGGAACACGAGCTCTCTAAAGGCTAAATCTACATATTCATAATCCATTTTGCTATATTTTGTTCCTCTTTTATCCGAAAAATAAACAAATGTAAAGCATTTCCTCTATGCAGAGTCATATGCTGAGTGACGATAAAGACAGAGAATTTAGACAACTCAGGACCCCTGTCCTGTAGGATCACAAAGCCAAAAGTCAAGAGAACTCCATCAGACACATTATTATTTCATAGTAAGTTCATGAGTGAAGAACAAAAGAAAGGGTTGAGGGAAGATCCAAGGAAGAAAAGTTTGTTCCTCACTAGGTGGAAGGGGGTAGAGGTAGTAGGGAAATCTCCCCAGAGGAATGGCCACTCAAACTATGCCTTGAAGGAAAATATAAGGATATGGAAAGGAAGGAGTGCATTTTAGGCATCCAAGACAACTGCAAATGCAGGAAGGCTGCCATGTCATTTCAAGGCCTGAGAAGAGGAAGCAGTCCATTTTTGCTGGGAATATAGAGGATGTAAATTGAAATGATAGTCCTTAAAAGCTAGGTTGGAACCAGTCAGCAGATTGTGCTGCCCCTTAAATACTGCATGGGGTATATATGTTGTCCTAGAAGGAAGGGGAGCCACTGAACTTTGCTCAGTAAGGGCACCTTGCAGTCAGACCTGTGTCTGAGAAGGACTAATTTGGTTGGAACATGGAGGCTGAAGCATTGAAGGGAGGAGAAACTGGGAGCAGGGAGTCCAGTTTTCCAGTTTCCCATAGGAAAGGTGATGAGAGCCTGAATTAATTGTGCACATTTATATAATAATTGAACATTTGTGAAACAGTGGAATGCATTATATACACTAGTAAGCAATGGCCACATGAAGAGAAGGGCAAGAATGTGACAGAGACAGAATCCAAAGAATGTGGTGACTGATTGTGTATCCCTGATGAAGGGGTACTCAAACATTATGAACATGGTTAACTGAGAGGAAGATGAAGCCTTAAAGTGCAAACGAAGGGCAGTTTAGGAGAGAGGGAACACGTTTCATGCCAGAAATGTTGACTTAGAGCTGATGATGGTGGGGAGGCTCAGCAGACAGTTAATGATGTGGGACTGAAGCTCAGAGTGGAGATTAGTTATATATACATAGAGATCAGAGATTTATGTTAAGATAGTACTTGAGCTTATGGGACCAAGTGAGATCACCAAGGGTAAGGATGCAAGAAGAGAAAAGAGGCTCTAGATAGAGCCTGGTATGTAAAGTGAGAGCATCAGACTACATGATCTCTTAGGGGAGCAACATAGCGCCCAGGAAAGGGCACTAATATTGGAGTCAGAGGATCTGACCCCTCTTCCTTATCTATAAGTAAGCCATTTATCCTAACTAGGACTCAGTTTCCCCATTTGCAAAGATATAGTTGAACCAGCAAAGATAGTTTCCAGACTGTGGTCCCTTCAACCTGTAGATCTTACCTGAAAATTGGGGATTTTATAAAATGTTCTGATGGTTTACTTGGGAAGATAGGCAGAGAAAGAGAAACCCTGAGAAGGCTGAATGGGAAAGTTCAGGGTGGGCTAGAAAGAGGAGGTTCTATGGTTTCCAAATGGATTAGCTGACCTTTCTCCTTCTGAAATTTCTCATTTTCTTGTTTAATTGAAGTACACTGTGTGGGCTGGAGACCAGTGATTTCCATGAGAAAGTGATGAAAGGCAAGAGACATAAATGCAAATGAGAAGAGAAAGAATGTTGGGGGCTGTGGCGTCATCAAGAAACACTGGCCTGTACACAGTCATCAACATGCAAAATAGCAAGTTGGGCAAGATTACTGAGTGGAATGCTCCAGATTCAATCAAGAAACAATTAGATGAAAATCTGCCAAGCTAGAGTAGGGGAGAGGCATGAGCTTCAATGAACTGATTGTCAACAGTATCTGATAAGATTAGAGGAGCCAGCATCCTGAGAATCTGAATTGGACAATTCTTGCTGTCTCTCCCTGTCTCTGTCTCTGTCTCTGTCTCTTTCTCTCTGTCTTTCTCTCCGTTTCTGTCTCCATCTCTCTGTCTCTTTCTCTCTGCCTTTCTCTCTGTTTCTGTCTCTGTCTCTCTCTTGCTCTGTCTTTATATCTCTCTATTTCTTTCTGTGTCTCTTTCTGTGTGTCTCTCTTGCTCCCCTCTGTCCTTTATCTTTGTGTCTGTCTCTCTCTCTCTGTGTCTCTTTCTCTCTGTCTCTATCTTTATATCTTTCTGTCTCTATATATTTCTGTCTCTGTCTCTCTTTGTCTCTTTCTCTTTCTCTCTATCTCTGTCTCTCATTCTTTCTGTCTTTATGTCTCTGTCTCTCTTCGTATCTCTTTCTGTCTCTGTCTCTTTGTCTCTGTCTCTATATCTCTCTGTCTCTGTCTGTCTTTCTGACTCTGTCTCTCTGTCTCCTTCTTTGTCTCTCCACACGTCCTAGTAAAGTCACAGTCAGGTGATGAAAAGAATCTGGCCTTTAAAAGATAATGTCAATAAGTTAATCAACAAGCATTGGCTTAAGTGTGCTGCAAAGAATGGCATAAGCATGGGGTTGCCCTCAAAGAGCTCCCATTTGAAGAGGGAGACCAACATTCAAACAGGCCCATCTAAGTTGCAGAGTAGATGAAAAGTACCTCAAGGCACATATTGATTCTCTGTCAATCCTTCAGATCTCTGAGCTGGGGGGGCCTTGAGAGGCTTTTAGTCAAGCCTCTGCTAGAGGACCAATTCCTTCTGTCACTTTTAGGTCAAGTGATGAGGAACTTCCTCCCTCCCAAGGCCAGTCACTCATTGCTCAGTTTAGAGTATCCCTTTGTGAATGGATCCATAAGGGAATATGCACTGTGTGAAGATCAATAGAAATGTGAATTTCATTGTAAGGCATGGAATTTCAGGGCTGGGAGGGGACCCAGCACAGGGAAGGTCCGAGCTGGGAGGCATCTTAGAATAGACCTGGGAGGGACTTTAGAACATAGCCTGGTGGTAGTTGCCAGTCTAAGTTTGGAAGGGGATTGCTACTTTACTTAAGAAAAATAACAGTTCCAGCATTTTTAAGCCACTTTACCAGTAACCAAGGTGTTCCTAACTTCCATCTGTTAACAGGATGAACCTACAAGTATAGCTTACTGTAGCCCAGAACATTGGGTGTGGCAATAGATTCTCTGAGGTCCAGGCAACTAACTCTGCAGGGAGGGGCTCATTATCAGACTAATGCAGGAGGTTGGAGTTCTCAGTCATAGAAATATAGCCTAAATTAAAAAGCGTTCATGCTCTGAGTGAGGGCATGAGAAGACTCACACCAATAGAGTTGTTAGTGCTGGACATCTCCAAGTCCTTCTCTGATTTCTGCGATCTCACACCACAGACCAGACCAGTCACTAGAGATGCATGTCAAGGGTATTATGCAAGGGGATTAGAATGAAGAGTGAGTAAAGAACCAGAAGCTCTTAGACCAGTATGATATATTGCCAGAATGCTTAGATTAATGAATTAAAAAAAAAAGAATTGCTTACTCTATACCAAGCACAAGCTTACATAGGATGAACTGGCTGGAAGGAACTGACATCCTAAAAGGGGAGAAAACAAAGATGGTGGGGTCACCAGGGAAGGCACTTTGGTTCAGAAGGATGATAAATGTGGTCATGAGGGAGGAAATTAACACAGCCCTTCTAGGAACAATGATGGAATTCATTTGATAATGGCACCTACCTCTCCTGGTTGTTGTGAGATCAAAAGAGACGATATTTGTAAAAACTACTTAGCACAGCACCTGGTTCATAGTGGGCGCTGTAGAAGTGGTTATTCCCAGGATAATGGCTCATAGTCTGATGATTAGAAAAAGGAGAGGGTGGCAAGACAGGTGCCAGGGGTGTGAAAGAAATGTTCAAAGACTAGGGAGAGATGTGAGGGACTTTCCATGGTCTAGGGGAGTTTGTCACTACTTAGGACTGAAAACTCCAGGGCAGGAATTCTAAAGATAAAAGAAAGGAGAAGGTCTTGGCTCTGCCATCAGAGGATTTGGTTCAAATGCCGACTGCCATTTACTATCTATGCCCTCTCCTTAAACTTGAGGCTTCTTTGCTGCAAAATGACTCAGTTGGATTAGATAGCCTTGGAGATGCATTCTGGCTCTCTGTCCAGGCTCCTCCTCCTGATTCATCACTGGCTAACTCTGGGGCTGCTCTGCCACTGAGCTTTCTTGTAGGGAAGTAGGAATAATGATGTTAACACTCGTACTATACACCATGGTTGCCTTCTCATGATTCCTCATGAACCTGGGCCAGGGAAGTGAAGACCCTAGAAGGTCCTGCCAGAGAGGAAGAGTTCTGAGGACAGACCCAGAGATGGACCAAGGTCAGTGTGGCAACCACGAGGAGATGACTGCGAGCTTGGAGATGGGACATATGTCCATCAGTTTGAGGAGGAAGGAGGTACTCCCTCCACAAGAGTACAGAATAAGCACTCAGATACAATCAAAATACTGTATTGTTGATCTCTTCAATCAACCAATAAGTGTTATTTTGCACTTTCTGTATGCCAAGCACTGGAGTAGACCCTGGGGATACAAAACCAAAAATGAGAATGCCTCTTCCCTCTAAGAGCTTATATTCCATCCATCAGGGAAGAAGGGATATACAGGTACAGGACTGTGGGAAATCCTTGCCACATAAAGAAAAGATTGGGCTGGGGGAGGGACAGAAAAGATCATGGAATCAGGATCTGAGCTTTAAAGGAAATAAGGGAGTCTTAGAGGAAGAAGTAAGGAGGGAGTGATAAAGGCAAAGGTCCAGAGAGAGGAGTTAGAAAGGCAGCAGAAAGAAGACTTATTGATTTCAATCAAATAGGGCCTATATTAATCAATCAATCCACAAGCATTTATCAATCACCCATCCTATGTCAAGAAGTATTCTAAACACTGGGGACACAAATGTGATAAATGAAAGAATCTCTACTCACAAAGACATAGCATATGTAGTACATATGTAGTACATAATGCACACATACCTATGCATATTATACAAACACACATGAAATAAATAAAGAGAATAAGTACAATTGATGCAAAGAAGTAGAACACAAATTATTTCTTGCTATAGCACTAGCCACTGGACAGGGGACAGAGAGCAAAATCAGGAATTAAGGCTTTATGGAGAAGGTGGTGTTCGAGCTGAGTTATGAAGGAGGTGAGGAGGAAGAAAATTCCATGAGTGTGTGTATGGGGGGATGTCCAGTACCTAGCCATGGAGAGAGGAGCTGGAGTGTCACATGTAAGGAAGAGAAAGGAGACCGCTTTGATTGGATGACAGAACATAAAACGGGAAGTAATAAGGTGTTTGGGGGCCATGCAGAAAAGGTCTTGAAAACCTTAACAGGAAATGGTGTAGTTTATCCCATGGGCAATAGGGAACTATAAGAGATGATTGAGTAGAAGAGATATATGGTCAGATCTGTGCTTAAGGGAAGTCACTTTAGTGACACTGTGGGGGACAGATAGGAGTGGGGAGAGACATGGGAAAAAGAAACAAATTAAGAGATTATTTGGATAATTTAGGCAAGAGATGAGGAATTTATCAACTCAGTTG
>CM053597.1:225839813-225845909 GCA_028646575.1 Pseudocheirus occidentalis
GTGGGGAACCTGTGTCTTTGAGGCCCCTTGTGACCTCCTACGTTCTCAAGTTCAGCCCTTTGATGGAATCCAAACTTCATAGAACAAATACCTTCAATAAAAAAATTTGTTCTGTAAGACAGTCAGGCTGTGGAGTCAAATTGATCATGCTTTTGTCAACACTTGCCCCTTCTTAGGAGCATTAGCCCACTCCCCACCAACAATATACACTTATCTGTTGCATATGCCTAACACTTTGGTTGAGGTTGCAGAAGCAGTGAGATGTTAAGTGACTTGTCAGTGGTCACACAGTTGTTGTGAGAGGGATGACTGGAACTCACATGTTCATGTACCAAAGGCCAACTCCTTCTCTCTATGCCAAAATGAGAATAATGATAACAATGGAAGAATAAGCCCTACTTGCATGGAACTCTAAGGTCAGCAAATTGTTTTCTTCAGAACAGTATTGCAAGGAAATGAGTGCAGATGGCACAGTGGAGAGAACCAAGACTCTGAAAACAGAGGACCTGCATTCAAATTCTGACAGTTATTAATTTTGGGTAAGCCACAAGTTTCCTAAGTCTCAGTTTCCTCATCTGTAAAATGATGATGCTGAGACTAGGTTACCTCTGAAGTGCATCCTACCTTTAAAACTGTGCATCTGTGATCTGCCTTATAGGTGAACAGCATCTAAAACTGAGAACAGTGAAGTGATTTAACTAGGGCCCCACAGTGTATAGGGGAAGGCTATAGGGGCACAGCAAAGCAAGAAAAGCCTTTCAGGAAACATGAGCCATTTGTAGTCAGAGGAAGCAGAAGAAAAATAAGGTCAGATTTTCCCCTCCTTGTTTCCTTCAACCAGCTCATTAATTTCAGTCTTCATGTGTAGCTGCTGAGCCATGCTACCAATGTGCCCAATTGCCTATTAACTCTGTTTTCTGGGCACAAGTATCTGACTTTCTGCTTGGAGACAGTTTTACCTCCCTATTAAGTCAGGCATCTGGATTAGACTGGGTTTCAGTACAATGTACAGATTAGCTAAGGATGGGCTCCCAGTGGAATAAGGACTAGATAGTGGGAAAATGGGAGAGCAGGCCATGGAAGGGCTGGGCAACTGCTTGCCAGATTCTATCATGGAGAAGTAAAGACTTGGAGAGGAGGGGCTGGCAGCTGCTTTCAAGTCCTGTCTTATTAATTAGTGAGTCAGAGATTCATTGGGTATGCTGTCTCCCTCATTAGAATGGGGACTTTTGGAGAGTAGGGACTGTTGGGATTATAACTTGTTTTGCCTTTCTGGTTGTGCATATGTCTCACCGCTCATTTACAGAAGTAAACTTGTATGAAAGATATCTTGTCTTCATTGCATTGAATGCCCAGGTTTCTTAAACAGACAAAAGTTGGGCAGTGACATCTGTTTTCTTTTTAGGCCATGGGGTAGATTTAGACTTTGAAGACACCTTAGAAACCATCTAATTTAAGCCCCTCTCTTCAGAGGTCCCATGTAGAGTAAGTAGAGGACCAGGAATTCAATTCAGTGCTCTGGGAGCCACATGGGACCCCTGCAAACATGGGACCCCCCACATGGGACCCCCCCCACATGGAACCTCCATAAACAAAACATCCTATGAATGTTTTCCATAGGAGGCTGCATGAGCAATTGTCCAAGTATGGTAGAAGTCATTCATGTTCAGGTAGAGATTAAACTGGATACAGCTTTGGGAGGCTATAATTTTGTGCTGCACATACTTGGGGTAGCATAGGGATGAGAGTACAGCAATGTGCTGGATATTAGAAGAAAGAACTTTCAGACTAGGAGCCAGAAAGGAATTCTGTTCAAATCATATCCCCAATGCATTTGACTATGGACCCATACGCAAGTCATTTTAATTTTCTCATGCCTCAGTTTCCCCACTTATAAAAAGATATAATGCCTTAACTCCTACCTCCTGGGACTCTTGTGAAGATACAATAACATCACAGATATAAAAGCAAATTGCAAGCTTCAAAGAACTAAGCACAAGGAGTAGAATCTTGGGGGATGAACCAGGAGCCACATGTTGTGCCTAAAAGCAGGTTTTAAGCTTCATGTCAGAAAATGCTTCTTAATAATTAAGTTTACTCAAAGGTGTATTGGGCAACTTCAAGAATTAGGGAGTTTTCTGTCCATGGAGTCCTCTAAACAGGAGCAGGCTGGCCACTTGGTGGGTTTGTCATAGAGGGGTTCTTGTTCAGGTAATGTCCCCACCCCAGTTTAGACTCAAAGCCCTCAGAGATCCCTGTTAGCTCTAATATCTTGTGAATATTACCAATCTAGAAATCTCTATTCTAATTAGGAGGGAGGCCATGATTCCATCCTGGACTCAAAGAACAAAAGAACTGGAAGGGACCCAGTGGATCATCCATTTATCAGAGGAGGAAATTGAGGTTCAGAGAGGAAAAAAAGATTCATTCTAAGTCACTTAACAAGTTAGTGACTGAACTGGACTTCTTTTTTCATCTATCCACCCTGAATTCCTTTTGATTTTCACTACAAATATTGACTCTTTAGTTAATCATTGCTTATTGGGTATTGTTTTAATTCCTATATTTCATCTTTATTAGTATACAGAAAGCCCAGAGGAGACATTCACTCTCACCTATTCTTAGGGACCTCAGTGTGAGCGAAGGGACTATAGAGAATTTGGGGAGCATATTTTAAGTATACAAAGGAAGAATACGCAAGGGGGTCTAGGGACCTAAGGGAGAAGAGAGAAAGAGCTTTCAAGTCTAACACAAAATTATGGAATAAAGCTCATGAGATCTGCATAGAAGCAGCAGGATTTGGGTAGACCCTAGGACCTCTGATCTTTTTCCAGCCCTGGAATTCCTGTGAAATTAATGAAATTAAATTAGCTTTCTAAGTTTCTTTCCAGGTTTAAATCTAAATTCCTTGTGATTCTGTGAGACTGGTGAGAACACTAATGCACTTCAACCAATTTACAGTCTTTTGTTAGTTTTGGTTTAGTTTCTTCTTTTAAAAGGTTTTTGGAGCATCAGCCAAAATTAAATCCCATTGTGAATTATTGCCAATACATTTAGTTCTTTGCATTTCTCCTATTTCCCTTCCTCTCCATCTCTATTTATCTAAGAGGAGGGAGGAAGCATGGAGCCCAGAATATAGGATGTACAAAACCTGTACCAGCTCTATTGATGCTTACCTTGATATTTTCTCTTCCTTTGGAAAGGAAGAGAAATGAGGATGAGGTCATTAGAAATAGAGCTCAGATCATACAGCAAAGGGGTAGGCAGCCAGCTGCCTAGTGGCCCCCCTCCCATCATCAAATGGTCAAGCCTCTCAGGAATGTGCAGTGACCTTCACTGGGCACAATTCTCTCAGACTGGGAGATTTAGAGTAAGTTCAATAGGTCTCATTGAGAAAGGAACCTCAGTGCTAAATCTTATCCTTGACTTTGCACTAGAAACCCTTCTAATTCTGTTCTTCCCTGTGTCAGATGATAGAACATAAACTCCTTGATAGAAGCTGGTCTTTTCATCACCAGCATTTAGTATATACCTGTCACATAATACATCCTTAATAAATGCTTCTTGATCTATTGTTTGAGTTACTGGCTAGGTTCACGTCTACCACCAAACTGCCGAGACATTCCATTATCCATTGTATTCATAGAATTATGGGAAAAACTCAGGCTAAAGGGGGAATAAGATTGAGCTGTGATTTTGAATTTATGACTAAATACTGTTGAAAACAGTTTGAAATTTCCTTCAATGGATCAATGGGCCAGTGATTTGAGGATTATTAGCTGCAAATCTAGTAACTTCCCCTCCGGATCCCTCAGTTTCTTCATCTGTAAAATGATGGGGTTAGATTTGATGGCCTCTGGTTTTTTCCAGGCCTAGATCAATGATCCATTCTCATCATACTCTCAATGACATGCCTTCTCATGTGGTGAGATCTTGATGTTTGTCTTCTATATAGACTCCATAGTTCTAGGTGCCTGGCATAAGGATATTGGTAAACAAGAGGTTGTCCAGGGGCAAGATGCAAAGAAGATGGGAAGGGTCTGTGTCACAGGATTCTTGGCTGAAAGAACTAGGCATATTAATAAGGGATAGAAAACTCCAGAGGGACATGAGAACAGTCTTTGAGAAACTAAAGGACATTCACAGGGAGGAGGAGTTTGATGAGCACTATTTGGTCCAGGGGATTGAACCAGGACCGTGAAGATAGAAAGGGAACTGGGAAGAAACTAGAAAGAGAACTGGGATGGGTAATCTCGGGGAAAACTTCCTAACTCTGAGAAATGCTCCAAAGTAGAAAGGACTGCTTGTGGGGGGTGGGAGTGGTGTGAATTCCCCTTTCTTGAAGGTCTTCAAGAATTGACTGGATCACCACTTGGGTGAAACCTGCTAGTCATTTATGGGTTAGATAAGTAGCTACTGAGGTCGAGTCAAGTTAATAAGCATTTATTAAGTACTTACTCTGTACCAGTCACTGTGTTAAGTTCTGGGCATACAAAGATAGTCGAAGAATAAATAAAAGGAGTTTCCTTTGATATGGTATGTACAAAAACTGTGTTCAAACTAAAAATCTGGGTGATTCTGCAATTCTATGATCTCTCCATGGTGCTGAAGTTCTTTCTCTGGTTCTTTTTAACATTCTGTTCTGTGGATATTGATGTAGTTCCAGGTTTGTTTATATCTTATCTAGCACTTTTCCCTACATGACTTATATCTCTACTTTTTTGGGTAAAGAATGTCTGTTAGGATGTCTTTCTCCCCATTTGCTTCCAAGTACCATTATTGGTATCTTAGTAAGGTTCTTCAGCCTACTTTGTATCTCTGTGTTGCCTTGTATCCCTTATAGTTTTAGTTCTTTGGAGATTGTGGTGTTCCAGAATTCAGAGCTATACACATCACTAGGAGAATATTGGCTAATAAATCAGGGGTTCACACAGTGACTTGAGGTTAGTCACCATTTTCCAAGTGCCATCAATCCAAATCTCCTTATTTTATTCTGTTCTGCATCCTGCCTGCACTGTCTATCCAAGATATGCATATGGTGTGTGTGTGTGTGTGTGTGTGTGTGTGTGTGTGTGTGTGTGTGTATTCTGAAGGACTCACTCAATAGACTGCCCATTTAATTGCATGTGACCACCTGGGTCATATACATTCTTCCTCTGCTTTTATTTTTCTATGCAAATGTATAGCACACCATCTTTTGAGTGATTATGGGTCCCAATCAATTGGCCCTGTAATGTTTCATATATTAACATAATTTATTTACCACAAATATCATCTACAACAGTGGTTCTCAACCTTCCTAATGCTGCGACCCTTTAATACTCATATGTGGGCATATCTGCATGTGGGCGGACCCACCTGAAGACAGATAGAGGAGCGGTCTCTCAGTTCCTAAGACCATTGGAAATATGTGTTTTCTGATGATCTTAGGAAACCCCTGTGAAAGGGTCATTTGACCCATGTTGGGGTTGTGAACCACAGGTTGAGAACTGCTGGTCTATAAGCTTTGCCCATAAATAGGGAATAACTCTTCTATCTAGATATTTCATTGATCACTCTCTATGACAATGATTGATATGTCTTTGATTTGTGCTTGTTTGATACTGCTACTTTGTTATCATCCTGACAACATCATGTTGATCTTGATGTCTTCAAGTCTTCAAGGGCTTTCTGTGGAGGAGGGATTAGATGAGTTCTGTTTGGCCTAGTGTGAGAGACTAATATTGACACCACATAATTGGGAAATTCTGGTTTCTTTTTGAATTTTGTCAGAAAAAAAGACAAAACAAACAAAAAATAACAACAACTTTAAAATACAACTAACATTCCTTAAATGACTAATGTGTGAAAGTTGGTAAGTGATGGGTTGTGCTCTCTTCTTTGCATATTTCTTTTTCTTTTTTTTTTTAAATTTTAATTTATTTTCTTGGTTACATCATTCATTTCCACAAGGTTTTGAGTTACAAATTTTCTCCCCTTTTTGTCCCTACCCCCCAGCCCAGAACATTGATCACACTGTAAGACCCCTCCCACAATCTGTTCCCTTTTATGTCCTCCTCCAACACCTCTCTAGCTTTCTAGCAGGGTAGGGAGCTC
>CM053597.1:225846409-225914239 GCA_028646575.1 Pseudocheirus occidentalis
GAGTTGGGAAGATTTGACTTTGAGTGGTACCTCTGACACAGGCTCACTGAATGACCCTAGGAAAATTCCTTTATTTCCCAGTCCCTGGAAACCTTCTGAAAAATGTCTTCTCAGCCTTTTTTTGTGTTGTGGACCTCTTTACAGTCTGGAATAGCATATGGACCCCTCCCAGAACAGTGTTTTCAAATGAATAAAATGAGATTACAAAGGAAATCACTTTTATTGAAATAGTTATCTAAATATTTAACAAAAACATTTGTAGGCTCCAGATTAAAACTCTGACCTCAAAACAATAAGTTGAAGATGAGTTGTCGACTACATCAATGAAAGCACTTTTCATTTGAAGAGTTCCCCCTATACCATGATAACCAAAGGTCTAGACCAAAATAAATTTTTAAAAATCATAGATTTAGATCCAGAAAGGACATTAGAAATCATCTCATACAATTTCCTCTCTTACTAGATCATAGATGAAAGCACATTGCATGTTAGAATGGATCCTTGGTGCCTGGAAGAACTGGTTGCTTCTGATAACATGCTGACTGAGCCCCTGAAAAGGTCATTCAGTGCCTCAGGCCAATCCCTAAAATGCTAAATTCCAGAGAAGTGATGAAGCATCATTAGTGGGAAGGAGTTTCCTACTCCCAGTTTAATCCCAGATCCCAATAAAGAACAAACAAAAGGGATGGGGGCACATTCAATAGCTAAAAAAAATATTATTATTGCTACCATTATCATTATTATTGTTATTGTTTTATAGTTAATGGAAAGAATATTTCTTCCAGAACCACCGTACCTTGGTTCCAACCCTTCCTCTGATGCTTACTGCTTGTGTTTCAAACCCTTTTACCTCCTAGAAATTCAATGTCCTCCTCTCAAAAATGTGAAGTCAGGACTAGATGGTCTCTGAGCCCTCTCCTAGATCTAGATCCAGTGACCCCATAATTTTATGATAATCACTTTGAATTCCAACACTAAGTTTGTTTGGGGAGGGGCATTGGTCATCTTAACATGCTATGCCCTCCCTACCCTACCTGACCCCAAATAATCATTTAGTGACCTACGTTCAAGTGAAGAGCTTCTCTAGGCTTAGCTTGGCCAGTGGAGCTCATATACACACAGATGTGTTCACATACGTGTGTATATGCATTCAGGAGCATATACAAAATTTGCCTTTCCTCAATGACTTCTTCAAGCTAAGAGTGACAACAAATGAGCTCTTGTATACCATGGGAGGTGAAGTTGCCATAGGACCACAGAGAACCAGCCAAACCCAGGACTCTTCCCTTATCCGGTATCCTTCCAGTTCTGGCAAATATGACTGTGTAGGTAGCTGACTGCTTCTTAATATCTTTTTCTCCCCTCACAATTAATTAGCAAAGGTTTGGACATACACAATCACTTGCTCAAGGCAAATTTAGAGGCAGTCCAAGTTGCATCTATTGAGGACTGGAAAGGGAGAATTAGCCATTTTAATAGGCTTTTCCCTAACCAAAACAAGAAAGGAGGGCAAAATAGTGAACTCACCTCAACATTATATATTCATAAAATGCATTCTTGATTAAAAAAAATAAAATCTTCGTCCTTGGCCAAAAAGTGATAATGTTCCCTGTGCTGTTGGTCTCGGTACATGGATGGCCTGCGCTTTCCTCATTGTAGAGACATATGGTTCTGTTGACATCGCAGAGATGATATGTTGTCAAAAATTCATGGCAGTGTGTGTTTTGCCAAACATTTCACTACAGAGGAACAAGGACTCCAACCTGGTTATCAAAATCTGACATTTTGAAACTGCTTGCAGAGTTTTTTTTTAACTGTTGGGTTTCCATGTCAACAGCACGTCTGTCTTCATTTACAGCTGCCATATCCACCCTCCCCTTTCTCCTTCATCACGTTAGAGAACAGAGTGTCTTTCCAGCAGCTAATGAATATATAGCTAGATTTGTATGGGCAAATGTGTCTATATATGGGTATCTATCTATCTATCAGGATATCTATATAGCTATATATTTCCTCAGATAGGGCATAGTAACTTATCTTGAGTAAAACCCTACTTCCTGTAGACCACCGAAAATGTGAATCCCACACAGGACATGCTATGGAACAAGAGGCTTAGTAGTATTTTATGGCCTTGGGAACTTCACGAACACGGCCTAAAGGAACAAGGAGCGCAGTTCAGGAGGACCAGCGTGACCGGGTGTTTGGATTGTTTCCATGGAGCTTTTGGAGGCAGAAACCTGACAAGATTGTATCTGAAGCAGATTTAAAGAGATTTGGAAATGGACAAGGGATTGAACTTGTGCTACTGAGCTCCAGGGACCAGAATTCAAGACCAGTTATAAGATATTCAGATGAGGCACAGTCATAGCACTGGGTAACTGGGCTTTTATCGCAGGGGGCCAAATTAAAGGGTGTTAACAGCACTTTGTAGTATATTAGGCATCCCTGAGTTCAAATCCTGATCCAGGTACTTTTTATCTATATGACTCTGGTAAAAATTTTTAGCCTCCTTCAGCTTCAGTTTCCCCAACTATAAAACCAGGATAATAATAGCATCTAAGTCATAGGGTTGTTGTGATAAACAAAACAGAGGATATATCTCAAGTTTGTTGCAAACCTTAATGGCCTGGAGATAAAGGAGAGGGGAGCCCTGGTACACTGAAACTGATGGCTCCCTAGACCTATCTAGCTCTCCCCTTCTAATGTGTCTGATTCTTTCTAACAACAGTCTCAAGCAGGTGTTCTGGAACTGATCTCCCTCATACCCCATACCTATATTATCCCACCCCTTCCCACAGTCTCAATACCTTTCCTCCAAGACCTTCTGTGTCCCATTCCTGGTGTATGCATGTATGATCGCACACACACACACACACACACACACACATACACACACACACACATGCTAATTCTACCTCTGAGGAGAGAGAGATTAGGTAGCATGGGAGAGAAGGCATCAAATGTAGGTAAACTTTTCTTTTCTGTTCTTTTTTCTTTTTGAGACTGGAAGTTCAGGAACTATTCCTAGGCCCAACCCCACTGACTGACCTACCCTGTTTCTGATCTGGCTTAGCTCATCCCCCTTGAGGCAACCTGGTGATTTACCATATTAACACCAAACTCACATGTATACCAAATCACCTTAGCTTATTGCATTGTAGATCTCCTGAGCTCAAGGGAACTGCTAGCCTCACTCCCCCAGGTAGCTGGATTTATGAGTACCACCATTCCTAGTTAGAGGGGTTTTTTCCGCTGCAGAGTTAAGGATCAAAGGGAGACCTTTTTCACCTTGGTGCTAGGAAGGTCTTAGCATGTTTGTATGTGGATATAAAAGGATCTCTAGGGGAAATGATGGTAGAAGAATTGAATGTGAATCCTTGAGTTTGCTGCTAATTACCTCGATGACCATGGGCAAATCACTCTCCCTCACTAAGCTGAACTTTCATCATCTTCAAAGTGATGGAGTTGGGCTAAATATCTCCTAAGGTTCCTTCTCATTCTAGAGATACACATCTATAAGTCTACGAAGTAGATACTGGGTGGATCTGAAGAAAATCTTCCTAACAATCAGAGGTATGCCAAAGTGAGATAGGTTGTCTAGAAAAGAAGTAGATTTCCCATCACCAGAGGTCTTCAAGCTGGACTAATATATGTTGAGTGTGCCATTGAGATGATCCATCCTTTAGGTATAAATTGGAATTCATACTCCTTCAGGTTTCTGTAAGATCCAGTGATTCACAGAAGGTGGAAATTGCAGAGAAGCAGATTTCTGAGGAATGGGCTTTTCTCAATTGGCGCTGTCTATCCATGGGATGATTGCCTTGGGGGTTAGAGGATTCTCAAAATTACAGGTGTTCAGGCAGAATTTACAGGAACTTTGGATAGGATGGGCATTGGCTAGAGTTGTCTTTAGGGATATTTTAGCTTTAGTTTCTTTTTTAAAAATTTTGTGATTCTTTAAGTAGTCATATTTAGGGAGAAGCATCTTGTTTAGGAAAGGGTGTGATATAGGGGAAACAGTATTACTCTGAGGGTCAAGAGTCATGATTAGCACATAGTTCTATTTCTATCCCTTGTTGGATCCACGATCTTGGAGGAATCACTTTCCTGATTTTTACTTTCTCCCTTTCTAAAGTGTGTGTATAGGGGTCAGATTAGATGGGCTCCAAGGTGCCTTCCAACTCTGATGTTCTAAGTTCACACAATTTCGCAGTTTCACAAAAAGGTGCAATCAAAAAATAGAAACCCATCTCTGACAAGTCTGAGAAGAAACCAGGGGAACCTAGGTTGAAAATGAGACAGACAGACCCATCCTGTGCTCCCCAGTGGCATCATTAGGATGGTTTGCAATCTTGTAGCCTAGAAATCTAAACCCTCTCTGTTCTGTGCTCTGGAGACCCATTTGTGGATAAGGAAGAGATGTCTCCACTAGCTGTGTTGTGCTGCTCCAGCAGATGAGCCTGGAGCATTTGGCTCCAGTTCCATAGTCCTGATATATTGTTATTCAGTCCTATTTCCAAGAGAGGGAGTCCCATAGGGAATCATTTGGGGATTGGGGTGGGAAGAGACCTAGATGTAGTTCTCTTGCTACCTCTCATTGCCTGGTAGGAGTTAGGGAAACAAAAATAAATAAGGCAAGATTCCTTCCTGCCCTCATGGCAGTTCATATTCTAGCACACACCTATCACATCTGCAGAATATGACCTAAGAAGAATAGTTATAAGATACATATTAAACAAAGTGCATTTATATTCATAGGGATTAAAAACTCTTTCTGACTGGAAGAATGGGAGAAGGCTTCATGGAAACAATAGCTTTTGAGCTGGGACTAGAAAGATGAGTAGGTTTTCAAGAGAAGGAGGTGAGAAGAGAGCAAGTATTCCAAGTTTTGGTTATGACCTGTGTCAAGGGAAAGGAGGTGGTGATTTCTAGACATACACATCAATTCCTCACACTCTGATCAACTGGACAAATAAAGATGCCATTGAAATGACAAGATACTAGGAGAGGCTGCTATTGAATTAGATGACAGAATCAGGGTGCCTGCTGCAAGGCATAAGGATGAGTTCAATGTAATAAGATAAAATTCAATACATACTTGACTCTACTTGGGGGCATGGGGAAATCAGTTACCTGATTACAGGATGGAGACAGCAAATACTGGAAAGAAGCTTTGGACCCAAGAAAAATACACGTCAGGGTGACACTTCCAAGGAGCTGGAATATGATCAATTCATGAGATGCTCCTGCCGTTTGTGTAGCTTCAACCCAATGCCCACATTATATGCACATAATTCTGTCACCTCCAGTGACGACTCCATCAACATATACTTGTTCTAGTCCATCTGTTTCTCCCTTTATTTTTTTTCTCTGCTTCAGAGTCCTCATACACCCCTCAAGATGGACTATGAGAGTTCACATGCAATGGCTCTGCTATCCTTCAGGAAAAAAAAGTTTGTCACAAAATTTAACATATCTTTGCCATAACTACTTAATGTTTTGTTTTTGTTTTTCCATTTAGCTTCTTCCTTAAAGGCCCTTGGATCATCCAACTTAATGCATTAAAAAAGGCAGTGTCCCAGACTAGGGAGGTGATAATCCTGTCATTATCTGCCCTGGTCAGTCCAAATTCCATCTTTAATGGCAAATTTTAGAGATGTCAATGAACTGAGAACAGTGCAGTAATAATAGTAACATAGATGGTTTTAAGATTTACCAAGAACTTTACAACTTCACAATCCAAGGAAGTAGGTGTCATTATTATCCCCATTTTACAGAAGAGGGAACTGAGGCAGGTAGCAATTAAGTGACTTGCACGTGGGTACATTGCCAGTAACTCTCTAGGACTGGATTCCAACTCAGGTCTTCCTGACTCCAAGTCCAGCATTCTTTCCATCATACTGCTTAGCTTCTTTAAGAGAAGCTGAATAGTCTTACACCAAGAAATCTTCAGGTGAAGGCTGGAGGCCCACTTCTTGGGAATATTACAGAGGAAACCATCTGACTTAGGGGGAAGTTTGATCTAACTAACCTCTGAGGTCTAGTTCTTAGTTTTTTTCATAATTACTTGCATAGTGAGCCAATAATTTACTTTGCAATCCTCATTTTTGAATTGCCCTAGTACAATAGTATTTGAATTTGCTTGTTTAAACATTTACAGTTAAAGATCTCTTTCTGACATGATGAGCCTTGTGAAAGATTGCCCTTGGTGAGATTGGTTAAGTGTACTTGGAAAGACAAACCCTCTTGTTCACCTTGCATGTTCAAAAGGGCAGGGCTCCCTAGGGAGTGTGGAGTGTCTAGTGACACTCATCAGGAGCCATGACTTAGTCAGCCTGCTCTTTCTAGTAATCTTCATTCTCTTCTGCCCCTCATTATAGAGAAAGCAGGATCATATGGTGGTGTGTAATAAGGAGCTTGACCTCAGGCACTGTTGAGTGATGTTGAACAAGCCACTTGCTTTGCAGAGCCTCTTTTTAATTATCTGGAAAATGGGAATAATAATTCTCAGACCTTTCAGTGTGATTATCAGTAGAGAGCTTTTCTAACTGTTTTTTGTTTAGAAGGGAGAGGGGTAGTTAACGGGAAGGATGAAACTCTGATATTTTGGGCATGTGGAACTCCCAAGGAGGAAATTCCCTCCACCAATGCACGTTGGCACCTGCCCTACAGCTTTTGTCAAGCTTAAACTTGAAAAATAAGAGTTAGTACTATTTTTGTGATACTATTTCCACTATTTATTTTTGTAGCAATCAAGTCCAAGGGGAAAGACATCCAACCTAAAGGTAGGAGAAAGAGATTTTGGTTACAGCTGGTCTCCTTCTTAGTCATGTGACTTGGAGTAATCCACCTCATCTTCCTGAGACTCAGTTTCTCCATGTATCAAATAGGGATGATGAAAGGTCTGCTATGTACTGTGTACATTGTGGGATGAAAATGCCTTCATTAACTACTTAAAATACTGGCTTAACTGAAATGTGGGCTGATATGACAGCACAATCACTGGCTCAAATCTTTTCAGGACTGTCATATGGAAGAATGCTTCTATTCTATTTGGTCCTGAGGGGTAGAACAAGGAACAGTTGGGAGAAGTCATACTCAGGGTATTACAGCTCTATCTAAGGAAAAATTGGCTTCAGGGGTCCATGTTTTCACAACTAGCTCTCTGGCCACTTTCCCCCCATTCTTCTAATGACCTCTCAGCTGGCTGGCTCTCCAGCTCCCAACCTGGGACCTTGCCTGATGAGCCTTTCCAATGAATTACTCAGCTTAAAAATGATTCTGCTACTCTCTATAATCATCTCCACACCAACCCCAAGAACCCGCATTCTATCTCTAGCATTGAGAATGATATTCAGATTCACACTGTCATATCCAGTTATAGGAAGATGATGTCCATCAATTGCCTTGTTATACTTTTCATCAGCCGTGTGACTTCCCAATCCAGAAAGCCCTCCTTCATTACTACTACCTAATATATCTATTCTTCCCTTATTGGAACAGAAGCCCATTGGGGACACGGACTGTTCTTCTTGTCACAGTTGTCTTCCCAGCACTTGGTCCAGTATCTGACACATTCAATAAATGCTTTTTAATTCATTCACTATAACTTTTCCACTGAATCTGAATATAACTTCTCCATGTATCATGAACCAATCTTCATACTTCATTTTTTTGGGGAGAGGGAGAATTAAAAAACCCATTACCCACTGGATACCTGTCCTTGAACTAGGCTAGGCTGGTCAAGGGCAGATTAGAGAGACAACCACATTAAAATATTGTCAGTGCCAAACAAAATGCTCTGAGTGTTGCAAGGAGGAATAGATGGCCTCCCAGGTTCACTTCTCTGTGCCTTACTTTATTTGTCAGTAAAATGATCCCTTTCTTCTTCCTACCTCATGGAGTTGTAAGGATCAAATTAGACAATCGTTGTGACATTGTATTTTTTTTCAAATCTAAAACCTGCTTCATTTGAATGCATGATTGTTCTTGTCCTGGTCATGTACATCAGCTCCCTCTTCCTTGATCAATGAAGAAATGGTCATCGAACCCTGTTGTATGCTGGGTGCCATACTAGGAATTTGGCATACAAAGATGAAAACAAAAGAGTTTTCCTCAAGTAATAGATGGTCTGGAGGGACAGAAAGTGCACTTATGCCTACTCTAAGGTATGTAAAGTTAATATAGGGTTATTTTGGAGGGGAGTATAAGATGTTCAAGCAGATAGGCAGGTCAGAAGAGCTTTCATACAGGGGATGGCAGTGATGTGAGCCAAGCAGAACAAGCCTAGTGCTTCTTATACTGGTCAGCCCTTGAGATCCTGGAAGGAAACTGTCATCCCTCCTCAAGCCTCCCCAGCCTGAAGATAAATGCCCACCTGCCCCAATTTTTCCAGCAAACCAACGTATGGAAGGCTCTCTAAACGAGTCCCTCTCCTGTTTACCATCCTCTCTAAGCCCTCTAATTATCACTTCCTCTCCTGTCTTTAGGTTCCTTGAGCTGAAAACAGGAAAAGAAAAGAGGACCAAGAGCTGTCACTGTCCTCCATCCCTCTGGGGTGCCATGCTCATAACCCCTGGGCACTATGCCCCCTGGGTGCCATACTAATGTGTCTGTGGTCACCATGCCCATGCCTTCTAGGTGCCATGCCCTTCTTCTTGCAACTGAAGTTCAGATTAGCTTTTTAGCTGCCCTGGAAAACTTGTGACTCATCCTGAGTTCGACAAGCAGCCTGGGTTTCGATCTGTAAGCATTGTTGCTCAGACAGATTTTCCCATGGAGGTGCCTTCTCAGGAAGCTTCCCAAGAGATTCCTTCCACTTTGATGTCCTCTAAGCCCCTTTCAAGGCTGAGATTCTGCGATTCTATGATTTTCAGTCCCAGCAGAGAGGAATTTTCCCTTGCTTTACACCCCAGCACACATTTGCACGATTCAGCTTTCACACAGGCTCTCACTTTCTATTTTTTCCCCGTGTCTGCGTTTTGGTACAGATGCTCTTGGCACACTTTCTCCTTCTCATTTGGACTAACTGAGCCCTACCTATGGCATCCTGCTCTGTAAATACTGGGCTGACTGGCACTGGGAAGGAAAGTGCCTTAATTCTGTGACCAGAGGGTAGGAGGGGGAGAAGTCCTACACCTTTCAAATTGTGGGGTACAGACATGTATAGCACCCCTTCCTATTTATCTCCTGTACTTTCAATAAGTTTCAAAATCTTGGCAAAGAAAATAAACTTTTTGGTACCACAGAGGACCCAGAGTTCCTCTTTTTAATCCTAGAAAGCAGAGAAGTTCGGTGGTCCCAAGGACCTGCAAGGGTGCCAAATATGGAGGTAGCTGGGTACAAGCATACCAAAGGGAGAGTAGGTGGTAGGATTTAAGTATGTTAAAATATGGCTGGACCAAGAGGTGAGTAGGACCTCTAGAGGGTAGCTAAATTGGGAGAAGAACTATTTAGTCTTGAATACTGTGTCTCTCACTAAGGAACATGTTGGGAACAACCCAGAACAAGATGTCCATATGCTAAGATGAAACAGTTCTGTCCCCTTTCAAAGCAATTGTCTTTTTCCTTCTTTCCTGGGAAATCCATTTGGGAAAAAAAAACTTTCTTGCAGTGAACTACTGGGAAAAGGATAGGGAATCTCTGGAGTTGGGGAAACCCAGAACAGTAATGGGACTAGAGAAAAGCTCCCAGCCCACCTCTGCCAAGGTCAAGGATGGAAAAGTGGTACTGCAGAGGCAGAGGGTCCTAGGTCAATCTGGTTTGAACATTATCATTTTCTGCAGGAGATGCTAATCAATTGGAGCACCTATCATCTTTGAAAGTTCCACATAGGGCAGGGATTCTTAACCTGAGGTCCATGAAGTTGTTTTGGACCTTTAACATTTTAGTAACTACATTTCATTATGATTTGTTTCTTTTGTAATCTTATATATTTTTATTTAATGAATTTAAAAACCTGATTCTGAGAATGGGACTGTCTTTAGATGTCCTTGGGCTGCCCAAGTGATCCACAACATGCAAATGGTAAAGAATCTCTGGATAAGCCTGATTACATCAGTCCACATTACTCCTGTGAATGGTGGAGGGAAAATAGGGTTTAGTTGGTTCGTCCTAAAAGAAACAGAAAAAAATGCTTCCTCTTTACATGTCCTGAGATATCATCCAAAGCCTGAAGAAGAAAGTTGTACTCTATAGGAAGCCAAAGGCCATATTCTTCCTTTTTGTCTCTTTCCCTTCTACCTAACAGCTCTTAATCAGATCCATCTGGCTGTCACGCAGAAGTAGATCCCAAGTGGGATCACTCATCAGCTCCATTAACCCTCTCCATGTCCTCCCCTCCCAACAATTTCAAAGGGAACACTTATGAAAATGTCTCTGGACTTTGCATTGCAAGCCAGCAACGTGTCTGGTCAAGAAGTCAAGAAGAGACTCCATCTCCCTCATGTTCAGAGTTCCAATGGTGCACACCCTTTTTGCTGCAAGACTCCCTTCAATACATGAGATCCCTTAGGAGACATGTCTGTAAGTCCTTTCCTTTAGCTTTGCTGGAACACATGCCCACAGCCCTACATCCCCATGTATTTGTTGAAGTGCACTGAGACACAGGGACTGTGTGATTCTCCGTATTCTCCATGAAATTTCAGGGGAATAATTTCTTCTCCTCTTTGCTCATCCTAACTTTCCTCATTGTGCCAAGTCCAACTGAAGTCCCCTCCTCTAAGAAATAGAACCAGGAGCCAATTACTGATGGTTGATGTATACATTTCTTTGTGATTGAGCAGAAGCCCCTGATTCTGTTCACACAATCCTTGCTCCAAAAAGCCAGTGCTCATAGACCATTCCTTGGCATCACTGTCAGCTCTTTGTTTTCCATGTTCTCTTTTTTTTCCCTTTGAAGTCACCACTTTGGGTCAGTAGCAGTGATATAAATGCCACTGGGCCACTAAGGTTTTCAGAAATCTAATTTGGGAAATGCAGGATGTGCAGGAGGTCACAGTGTCTGAAGGTTCTGTCCAGGATTCTTCTGATGGTGCATTTATATGTACCAAAACAAGCAGGGGGCTCAAAAGTTCTGGATAGCCTTTCTCTCAGTGTCTGGTGGGTGCCTAGGGAAAAATAACATAGAGGTAAACACATAAAGATGGATGAGGAGGGTATTAACAATATAACAAACATCCTAAGGAAACAGGTGATAAGGTAATGTGGCTAGTCAATTAGTATGATTAAGCCTCTGGTACTGGGATCCAGAGCTTTCCCTGCACTGGCCACTGAATGCACCATAGACCTTCCCCTTCTCTCAGGGAGCTCAAAATCTTATTGAACCATACTAATTAACTTATGCACAGTTTTCAAGTGAATTTCCAATGGGCAAATAAAGCATCAGGAAGTCTGAGGTAGAAACCTCTGAGAAGACTTCCTGGAGGAGTTAGCATTTGAATTTGCCTTAAAATGGTTAGTAATTGAACAGGTAAGAGAGAGAAGACTGGAGGAGTACCTGCATTATTCAGAGGAGGTAGGGCTTCATAGAATCTTCTACTTAGAGTCCATTTTGTCCAACCCTCTTGTTCTACAAAGGAAGATATCAAGACAGCCCTGGAAAGATTATAAAAACTGCCCCACATCAAACGGAAGTGTGGCAGAATCAGGATTCGAAGCCAGGTCCTGTGATTCCAAAAATTAGTACTCTTGTGGCCATGCTGGGCTGCCTTTGTCCTCCTTAGTTAGCCCTAGAGTGATGACTGGGTTTCTAGTAGTAGGGAAGGTTTTCAGGGGCTATAAAGAGAGACCTGAAGTCCTTTCTGTCTCTGACCTCTGCTTGGTCTTCTGCAAAATGAGAAAACTCAATGATTTCTAAGGTCACCTCTGGCTCTGAACCCTCTGATCCTAGAACGGTCAGAATCCACTGGAGATGATTAGCAAAGGTCCAATTTGGTGGGTCCTTGATCCCAGGTCTGGAGATGGAAGGTACTTCTGCAACTACCTAGTCCACCCCCTTCACTTGACTGGTGAATAAGCAGAGACACATGGATGGAAGGAAGCTCAGCTAACACAGAGTCCAGCTTTCTCCCCCCTCCTTACTTCTAAAGGTGAAGAGTCTGAGGTCCGGGCAACAGAAGTAACTTGCCAAAGGTCACACAGGGAGTAAGATGTGGAGGTGAGATTTGAACCCTCGTCCTCTGCTCTTGACAATGTGTCATGGTGGAATGCACTGTATCTGATTATCTGTGTTCCTTAAACTCTGATGGGAAGAGTCAGCAGCACAGCATAAAACCTAGACTCCATGGACCTTCCCCACACCTCATTCACTAGGACCTAGGCATAGAAAACTTGCAAGGAGCAGTGATTTGGGTGTAACATTTGGAAATGAGCTGGCTTTGGGCACCCCCCAATGAGATGGGGCAGTCTTCTTGCCCTCTGGCTCATTGAAGGGCATTGATGATCTGGGCCTTGCTGGTAATGAAGAGGAGGCAATGTTACCCTCCAAGAGCAAACAATGAGACAATTGATAGCTGGGGATACAGCAGAAAGGGTGACCTCCCCTGTTCCTGCCAGCAAATGTCTTTCTAGCATGGGGATCTTAATTGGTATAGGGAAGGTCATGGGGAAGAGTTCATCCTGGCATGTTCATGTGGAGATGTCAGAGAACTCCCAGGACCAAATATGCATTCATTTTGAACTCACAAACTCCCCTTAAATATCTCCCATGTAAAGAAACATGGAAGTGCTTGGTGTGCATTTTGGGGGGGGGGGGGTAATGTGGAGATTAGCTAAGACATTGTCTCTCATTTGCATGGTAATGCACATGATCCAATGACTCTAGAAGATGGGAAGATCTGTGGGCACTAGTGCAAAGCAAAGGGACCATGGCTAGGACCATGTCAGTCATCTCATCTGTGAGAGACTGATATCCAGAAGGCTCCTAAGCCACCATCCCCCTTTTACAAATGACACTGCGAATGAAGGACATGAAGAAACTTAACCTAGAGCTAGACCATGCTTCTCTCCCCCCCCCCAAAAAAAAGGAAAGTAGAGGAAAGGAGGGGAGAAAGACAGGAGAGGAGGAGGTGGGGAGGTGGGAGACAGGAGAGGAGGAGAGAGAAGAGGTGAAAGATAGGAGAGAAAAGAGAGGTAGGAGTGGAGAAGAAAGGAGAGAGATGGGAGAGGAAGAGGCAAGGAGGGGAAAAGAAGAAGAGAGGAGAGGGGAGGGCAGCAGAGAAGATTGCACCCTGATCAAGCCTGGCCCTGGAGAAACCCATGAGAAAATTGCCCTCTCTTTTCTGAAGAGGTGAGGACTCTGCAGAGGGGAGTGAATACTGGCGGATCTAGTCTTTTGGCTGAATTACTTTTTTTCTTTGTTACAAGAGAGTTAACAGACATCAAGTGCTTTGCTAACCTGTATAAAATGCTAACTCTGAGGGGTGACTTGCTGAGTAAGACGTGAATGAGATAAATTCAGAAATAATGTGATATAAGAACCAAAATTATCAGTAATACACACATGCAGATATATCTAAAACACATGTACTAAGGGTGTTGGGGTGAGGCAAATACATGGCCAAATCTCAGTACTGAGGTGCTGTCTGAGGCAATCAGGAACCATCCCTCTGGGAGGCTGGAAATAATGGAGTCATAGCAGCATTTGGCACCAGAGAATCTGTAAAGTCATTTTCTGGCCTCAATGGTTGCAACTTACATGACCCTGGGCAGGTGGTGAGACTGCCTTTTGCCTCCAGTTCCTGTAAATTGGAATATTCATGCTTGTACCCCATAACTCCTGAGTTATGGGAAAAGCACCTTGCCAAAGTTAAAGAAGTCTAGTTTTGGGAGAGATCACAGATGCACAGAATGATGACGTGAGAGTTAGAAGTGATCATAGAGCCCATCTACTTACAGATCTGGAAACAAAGGTGCAAGAAATGTAAGTGACTTCCCCAAGGCCACACAAATAAGAAACAAGAATTAGACATGAGATATGAACATTCAAGCCAATGTTCCTGTGATGTTGCCACATTGCCTCTAAATCCTTCATGAAATGGGTCAGAGAATCTCTAAGTTGGAAGAATTTTCACATGAGGTAACCAAGAAAGCCTTTGAGCAGCCAATAGTCCAGAAACTAGAAGAGTAAGGACTCAAGTCCAGATTTTCCACCTCCGCATCCAAAGTTCTTTCTACTCTCCCATGCCAATTCTTAAGGGTCTTCCCACTAGGAAAGACCGTGAGCTGAACCTTTGGAGCAGGATGATGCATAGCCTGGCAGGCTGGGATGGTGGATGGGGTGACGCCTGTCTCATCAGGACACAGCAAAGGAGACCCCACATGGCTTCCCTCTTTGGTTGATCTTGCTGAATGCCTCCGGCAGATGAGCAGGTTGAAGGCACACAGATGGGACCCATGGATATATGCTGCTATGGTGCCCGCCTGGCCATTGGCAGTCAGTGGGAGGAAGCTGCCGAGACACATCTGCATACAAATGCGATTTTAAAAAGGCAATTTTCATTTTTTATGGTGGGCTTTAGCAAGTTTTTCTCAAATTTAATGTGCAGATGACTTGTGACAGCATATTGAAAGTCAAAAAGGCCATATTCAGCTTTGGTGCATGGAGAGACCGGTCAGTCTCATAAAATGAAAGGAAACAAGATAATTTTCAGGGAATAATGATTGAATAATGACAAATTGAGGGATGTATTTATTGGGAAGACCAACAGCTGGGGCTGCCAAGCTGGGGGAGAATGGGGAAATGAGCCTGTGCCTCAGGAGAGCTGGGACTGGTTTTTTTTCCAAATTACTTGAATCAGGTAAATCCAACCTATTAGTGGGGTCATACGGTGTCAAAACATAGATTGGGGGGATGGCATTAGAAAACAGAACAATAAGACTGAGAGGGATAAGAGACCAGAGCAATCCAGAGCTAAGAAAATGGGACACAGACCATTAGAACTGGAGTCACTGTCTATGTAAGTGGTGGTTCCCCCACTTTGTGTGTAAGCTCCTGGAGGGCAGAAACTGGACTCAGTTGTGATGTTTGAGATGATTAGCGGGCCTTGTTGTCCAAGCTGATCTGTTCTGCAAGAGCTTCTAAAGGGACCTCAGCCAGGTTAGTCAGACAACACTGAACTCTTCTGCCCATTTTGGGGAAGACAGTTTTAACTCTCAGCATCCTTCATGCATAGGGACAACCCAGCAGAGCCAGGGTGCTAAAACAACCCTGGCTCCTCCCAAGGAACCATTGGATCAAGAAATGTGCCCAGATAAGGAAAGAGCTAAAGACCATCTGTATGCCTACCAGAAATTTCAGCTGTTTTCACTGACTGGGTCAAAGAGTTCAGCCAAGAGATGGTGAGTGATGGTTCAGGAAGCAATACAGAATGGTCAGATCTTTAGTGCAACAAGACCACCTTGGGAGAAGAGCCATAGCAGCAAAATCCTCTTTTCAGCTCAGAACTCATATATGCAAGAGGCTCGGATACTTCCAGTAAGAGAACTCACCACCTGAGTGTCCCCTACTCTGTGCTGCTCCTCCATGTCTTTCCATCTGATGGCCACAGCTGGCTCTACCAGACCCTCTGGCATCTTCTGAGCTGTCTCCCAGAATCAGAAGAGTAGCTATAGAACAAACCAGCTGTCTTTCCATCAGGAATCTTTTTGTCTTACCATCTGAGATGCCTATCTCTTTTTTGGATTCAAACGTTCAGGATTTCATTTTATTTACTACGTGTGCACATTTGGATTGAAAGACTCTGGGCCTCATTTCTCTTGTAAAATTGAGGAAAGTGGACTCTACGGTCTCTGAGGATCCTTCCAGCTCTGGATCTATGATTCTTTGTTTCGGGTCCAAAACTGATATTCCAAGTGTTTTCCCAGCTCAGATATTTCATTGTTCTAGGATCCCCTCTAGTCCTGATATTTTAAAATCTGGGTTCTAAGGCCACTCCCAGAGCTGACGTTGCCTGTTCTGAGCTCCCTCTGACAGAATGACCTATGACATTCCATGTTCTAAGGCCCCTCCCATCTCTGACATTTTTTTTCTCTACATCCCCTTAGAAAGTAAACTGACCCACTTTACTGTTTCTTTCTTTTTTTTTTTTAATATCAAGGGCAGATGTATAACCAGATTGTTTTATTGCCTAGAATGTCTCTTTTGTTCCATTCATGGGTCCAGGCCTCAATTGATCCTCTTTTAGCTCTTAAGCTGCTGATCTAAAATAATCTTGTAATTCACCAATTATCACTTCTTTGTGAAATGACGCTATTCAGAATTGAGTCCCTAATGTTATGTGAAGTGCTCCTGGGCTTGGGTGTTGGCTGCTGCTGTCTCCAGCACAGAACTGTGCTGCTGGAGGGCAATGGAATTGACTCCCACTGCCTCCTCCACAGCTTGTCCCTGCTTGCCAAGGCTAGGAGTTATTGTCCAAGTTTTTATTTCAGATGGAGCTGTACTGTCGATCCTCTACCTTTGCGAGACAGCCAGCTGCCCAGACGTTAAGCACCAGATTTTAAGAGGGGCATGAAATAGAAAATGGTTCAAATTCCATATAAAAATGTTCTGTAACTGAGAGAAGAATGATGAGACAGTTTGCTTTGGAGATGGTATAACATTGTTTTATTTTTATTGGAGGCTAGCTGTTTCAAGGGCTTGCTTTGGGGATGTGAAATAGAATTTGATTCTGACAGCTTTCTTAGGAAAAAGCAGAGTGACCTGGGAGATTGAGAGGGCAGGAAGACTGGGGTGCTAAGGCCCCTCTCATTCTCACATTCCCTGCCCTAGGCCCCCTCCCAGCTCTGACATTCCCTGTTCTAATTTCCCTTCCATTTCTGCCATTCTCTGCTCCGAGCCTCTTGTGGTTCTGCCATTCTTTGTTTCTTGGCTGAGCTAAATGATAATTACTAAACAAAATTTAGCTGTCTATTGATCCTGTCCATCACTTTTCGTGGATCTGTTCATCTAGGTGCTAAATGTTTCTGCCCAATATAGCCAGTGACTTCCCTTCCCTTCTCTGTGTCAGACCAACTAGACCAAGGCAGGAACTTGAAGGCCCCAAGTGTCTCACCCACCTCCTCTGGGTTCATGGCCACAATGCACTGTTTCCTCCTTGTCTATTCTAGTAAGTAACCAAATTGTGGGGTTAGGGGTTCTGAGTGCTAGAAACAGAGGAAATGCTGAGCCCCTTTTAACTTCTTGCTTCCTGTTTCCAACTGGCAGCAACTTGGTGGAGGCATGCTTTCTTTTCTTGAGGAGGGTCTGGCCGGCACTCTGCTTGGTCCTTGTCAGGGCCTGATTTCTGCTGCTGTGACAAAGGAAGATTGAGGGAGGCCTCATCAGGAGGCAAAGCTGATCCATCCAGGCAAGGCCAGTGGCGCCTCTAGTGGAGGCTGGAATTTCATCTCCCCTCCCCCCAGCCTGTGGTTCCATAAGGGAAGGGAGCTCTTAGTGAACAAACTACCTTTACCAAAACAGAGCAATTGCTCTAAACTGGGTAGTGTTAGAGACTTATCTGGAGGCCTCACAAATTAAGAAATCTTCCCAGAATCAGAGGTATCATTTGAACTCAGGCCAGGTTTCTATCTGTTATTAAAAAAAAAGCTGTTTTATGATCATATCATGGGACCATCAATTAAGTGCTGGCAGATCTCAGAGTTTAACCCTCCCACCCATTTTACAGCTGAGGAAACCAAGGTGTAGAGGGGTGAAGAAAGAAGCAAGGACAGCATTTGAACACAAGATTTTTGAAACCTATGTGATTCTACAATATGTCCCAAATCACAGAATCTCAGATTTAGAAGGAGAGCAAGACGCCATTTAATACGACTCAGAAATTAAGAGAAGCAACACCCCCCCCTCTGTATTCCTTATTTTAAAGCCCTTCCCAGTGCTGATATCTAATTTCCTAACACTCACATCCACCCACACCCATACCCACTGACCCACACCCACAGCCACCCACCCCCTCTCCAGTAAGGATTCATGTGACTTCTGTTTTAAGACCCCTCATCCCTGTCCACCCCCATTCTATCTCACTCCTTATTGTCACCATTGCTCAGCTGTTTGCTCAGTTGTATCTAACTCTTGTAACTCCATTTGGGATTCTCTTTGCAAAAATACTGATGTGGTTTGCCGTTGCCATTTCCTTCTCCAGCTCGTTCTACAGAAGAGGTAGGAAACTGAGGCACAGAGTATTGTCATGAATTAGCGCAGTAAATGTCTGAGACTGAATATGAATTCAGATCTTCCTGACCCCCGGCTCAACACTCTGTCCACTGTACCACCTACCTGCCCTTACACTTATGGGACCCTTTATCCTCAATCCATATTTCCTTATGTTCAGTCCACACTACCTTCCTATTCTTGGGTTCTACAATAAAGAATAATTTCCTATCAACTGGGCCTGATTTTACTCTCTAAAAGATGCTTTTAGTCATTGGGGATGTTTTTTTTTGGAGGAGGAAGGAGAAGGATACTTGGGATAATTCTGATGATATAAGAAACAGAAACCATCAATAAAAACTCATTTTAAAAAAGAAATGTTTCCTTGAGGCTGAGGTTGTGAGTTGTGGATTTAAGCCTCAGCGGGTGTATTCTAAGGACTTCCTCTCCACAAGTTCAGATGTTGCCTTCATGTATCATGTATATCGTGATTTTTATCCTGAACCTCAGTTCTAGAACACCACCCTCACCCAGGGATCTGGGTGGCAATCTTGGCATAGCTATTTACTGCCTATATGACAAATCCCTTAACTTCACAAGGACTCAAAGTTCTGCATTTGTAAAATGAGGGTTTGGACAGAAGATCCATTCTTCCAGCCTGGAATGATGTGGAACAATCAAACAAACCATTAGGTTTGGGTCATGTTTACTTTCCTAAGCCTCAGTTCCCTTCCCTGTAAAATGAAGGTCCTGTACTCCATGGCATCTAAGGTGCCTTCCAGCTGAATGTCACAGAGCCTGTGACCCAGCACACCAGCCACAGCCCTTTGCTGACCCTTGGAATGGAAGCCATTGTTACTGTTCTAGACCCTCTCAGCCATTTCAGTTCTTTGGGTTGTTCCAGTGTTAGCTGGGAAGCAGATTACAAAGCTGCTGGTAGGTTTTGAGCATCCTGAAGCTATTTGAAACGCAGACATTTGTAAATGACATTAAGCCATTATCACCTCTATTATTTGCCCATTTCCCCATCAAAATTGTAATTCTCCCTGAGAAGGGACAAATGGGGCTGGAACAATTTTTAGCAATAACATTTGTGAAGTTTAAAGACAAAAACCTTCATAAAAGTGTCGTAAAATGTAATTATGGTGATGAAATTGTCTTGACACCTTGGAGAAAGGTAACCTTTGTTGGCCAGACTCGGAGGGACAAAATGTCACCCAGAAAGATGACTGTGTCCTGGACGACTTATTATAGGGAGCTGTGTCTCTTCGTGCAGAGACAGATTCACTCCCTGGCCTGGTGGTCCAGCCATATCTCTGACAGTCCCTGAGGGCAGTCACTGCCCTGTTCTGAGACTGTGTCACAGACAATTTCCAAAGACAGGCAGACACAGGGCCAGCATTTAACATTGTGTCTCGCATCTAGGAAGCGCTAATAAATGTTGTTAATGGTGATGATGTTAGGGATAGTCCGACTCATATCTCAAACATATAACCAAGACAGACAAACACCTCCTCCCCTGAGGTGAATCTTTGATTGGCCCTAAGGAGGTATACAAATCCCCCTCCCTATTGTTGAGGTCTAGGAGGGTCTCACATTATCCCTAAGAATGGGGCAGACAGACACTCTCAGGTTTTGATTCTCCTTTCTCAGAAATTCCCCAAGGATAGATAAGTATACTTTCTAGGTCTGAGGTCTGGGTGTGTTTTATGGTCCCTTGGCTGTGTCAGACAGTCCCTGAGGACAGACAGACAGATAGATATATCTATCTATTCCCTGGGCCTCGTGTCTGGCAATATCTCAGACAGGCCTCTGGGACAGGCAAATAGAACCACCTCCTGAGGCCTGGCTCACCCCATTGAGCAAAACTGTTCCATAGATGGGCTGTATTCCTCCTGGAAAATTCATCTCCCCATAAAAAGGCTTTTATTTTGATTAATAACATGGCTGAAAACCACAGGGCTTTTTATTCCAGGGCATCAAAAGTGATGTGTTTCTTCAGAAAAAATACAAATTTGAGCCAAAGTGGAAAGATTAAAGGCACAAGGATTTGGGAGAGCAAAGGTGTGGAGGCGGGAGAGCACTCAGGGAACAGTCATCTGGTTTGGCTGGAGTTAGAATATGTGAGTGGGAGTAGTGTAAAAGAAAGCTGGAAAGGTGGGCTGGAGACAGATGGTAAAGAGCCTTGAACGCCAGGTTGGGGAGTTGCTACCTCATCCTTTTTGTTCTTGGGAGCCCTGGAAAGGATTCTGGCAGGAGAGTGACATACTCAGGACTGTGTATATAGAAGGTACCTCTTGAAACTGGTATTAAAGACACTGGAGAAGGAGAGATTAGAGGCAGGGAGGAGGAGAAGGAGGCTGTAAGTAGGTAAGAAGAGATGAGGACTGGGATTGGTGTGGAGGCCATGAGCTAGTGGAGAGGCAGGGAGTAGTGAAGCTGCAAAGGGATAATGCACAGGTTTGGGCAACTGATTGGATGTTCAGCATCCCTTCCATCTGCTATCCATTGACCTTTCACGTGGAGAGGCATGACAAGGGACTGGTAGAGCACCCAACAAGGTGGAATTCTAGGGACATGTTGCACCCAATGCAAATTGAGCTTTATTTAAATTAACACTACAGCAAAGAGGGGTGGGGAAGCAGTGTTAATTACTTTAACACCATGTCAGTTTCCGCCTATTTGCTAGAAAAGAGCAGAACGGCCAGATGTTCCTTCTCCTTCCTTTTAATTGCCAACTTTTTTTTTTATCACCGATGTTGGTGCCATGAGTGCTAACTTGGGGACTTGTTGCATCTCTGTGAAAACCAGCTGAGTTTGGAGCTGTTTGCTTCCACTGAAGTTGGCACAGAGGATTGAGAGCTGGAAGAGCTCTTTAGCACACTCCTCCTCAACCCCATTTTACACATGGGAAAACTGAGGCTTGGAGAGTTAAAAGACTTGCCTGTGATCTGATAAAATAACAGCAGCAGCTATATGGGGTTTAATAAAGAATAGTAGAAAGAGACACAGAGTGTTAGATCTAAACAGAGTCTAACACGTCATCAACAACTGTGGCTTGTATGAGAAAAGTGACACTTTGGAGGTGCCAGAATTCATTCCCTATCAGTTAGTGAAGAGCAGCGCTGGGATGTGGCCCTGGAGAGCCTGATTTCCAGGCCATTCCTCCACTCCCCCCATCCTTGCCAATGGGGCCTGACCCTGCCATACCTTCCACCTACACCACAAGAGACTTTGGGAGAAAGTGGAAAGAACCTTGATCTCAGGGTCTCTAGATGGAAGAGAAGACCTGATATAAATGAAAGGTGGTAGCTATGATATACTGTACTGTAGAGCCTTGGTGGGGGGAGGGATGGGCTGGGTGGCCATCTCAGTCTCTTTCATCTCCGACATTCTATAATTTGGCTGGTTCTGCTTGTCCCCAGCAGGAAGATCTAGAAACAATTAGGGGATGTCGCAGAGAAAAGTTGTCATTGACTTTGTGGAAGGTAAAAATTCCTCCCATTTGGAGAGATCCCAGCATGCCTTTAGGGGTAATGATCTCTCCTTCACAGCAAGTATTCAATCATCCTTTGAATGACTGCTTATTGGAGGTGCTGGAAAAAGAATTCCTGTCCAGGTGTGGGGCCTCTCAGATGCCTTTGAAAATCCCCTGATGACCTTTCTGGCCTCTAGTATATACTAAATAAATACATGAAGATGACTGATTCTTTCCAACTGACATGCTGTCATTCTGTGACCTCGACTCCAATCCCAACTCTAATACTCCCCAGCTATGGGAGGGTGGCTAAGTCTCTGAACCTCTTGAAAAGCCTCAATTTCACCATCTGTTGAATGGGAATAATACACTCTTTCCAACATGGAGTTGTTTCAAGGGAAGGACTCTCTAAATCTAAGAACAGGAGTGGTATATAAAGCCCTGTGCTCAACACTACGGAAGATACTAAGAAATGACATATAGTTCCTCGGCCCAAAGAGAGACCACTTTGCAGTGGAGGAAGCATCACAGCCCTTTTCCCCATAACTGGATGTGCCATTCTCATTTGTACTCTTCCCAATGGCCTGTTTATTTTTGGTGGATATCATTGCTCACTGAGCTTCACTCTAATCAACCTTTACTGTCTCCCCACCAAGACAATATTCTCTCTGAGGGCAGAGATACTATTACTCCTCTTCCTCTTGTTTTTCTTTCTATTCTTCCTTCTCTTCTTCTTCTTCCTTCTACTCCCATCCCTTCTTCCCCAACAGCGCCTAGAACAGGGCAAGGCCCACATTTCCATGAAGCCTGGTTGAAACAAAGTAATTGAACTAAATTCATTTACCAAGTTCCCCTCTGCAGGGCATCCTCTGGTTTGATAAAACAGGGAAATCAAAGATGATTGGTCCTCTAGTTACTATATGGCTTCTCTTACCAGGGGGCTAAAAAAACATGTCATGCTCTAGAATGTCACAGGTCTCTTTTAAGGAACTATAATTATTTTCATCAATTGTGGAAAGCCAAAATGTGGTAGAGTAAGTGGATCTTGGTAGTCATTAATACCGAACAGTCTAAATGTCCAGCTTCATCCTTATTTTCTACCATTGCCCCTTAGTGTATTGTAGGAAAGATAGGCCCAGATCTCATGCAATCCCCATTCCTGATGGGAAAGCTTTGATAAGTTTGGTAGACTGCATCTTTGAATCTGGTAGTGTTCTTGAGCCTGCCCCCAAATCTGTTGTGGCTTAGTCTACTCAGGTCATGAGAGTACCTAGAATATCCCATGAAATAAACACCCAATTTTGCTTGAGAGAGGTTATTAATGGGGACCATGCAAAGTATGAATTATAGGGGAAATTCTTAGCTCAATAATGAACATGCAAATACAGTATGCATTGAAATCTCTAAACCCATGGAATACCCAGGGAATTCCTAGCTCAGTACAAATATGAAAAGCTATCAAAATAAAAATTGTAATAAAAGTAGAATGCTTAACAATAATCATTAAAAAATCATAGCACATAATTATTCCTAGAGAGAGGGCAGCGATGGATTAACAATTGAAGTCCACCCTAGAATCAGTAAGGCCTGCCTTAACATGAGGATATGTTCATTTCCCAATTCTGAACAGAAAGGGGAGAGAAAAAAGACTGAAATATGGGAAGTAATGACTTTTGACTCGTCACCATTCCAGATAAGCCTGCAGAGCTGGGGGAGTGCTCATAATACTTTCTAATATCCCCTTCTCCAGAAAATATGAGGATAAAGACCTGTGGAAAGCAGGTGGCTGCCCTGCCTGCTGCAGGGCAAAGAGAAGAGAAGGGGATGGAGTCACATGAAAGAGAAGAGTAAGAGCAAACAAAACAAAACAAAACAAAACTCCAAAAGAAGTGACCATTGAACCCTTGCCTCTCACTGTTGGGTCAAGCCAGTTCACATTCCCCTCATCATGGTCCTTCTTGCTAGGACCAAAGGCTTCAGAAACAGTATCTTCTCTTCTACATTCCAAATACTATTAGGTCAATGGAGGTTCTGTCTCTTTTCCCCGGAAAGAATGTTGAATCAAAGGAATCCTATTCTATTCCTATGAGAAAGCCCTTGGCCCTTACTCTATGGAAGGGCTGATATTATGATCACTGTCAGGTTCTCTTGGTGATTGTTCCTGTGCAGCTGGATCCAAGAGGAGAAGGGACATGGTACCCTTAAGTCTTCCTTTCTCCACCCTAAACATTTCTAGTTCCTTCAATGAATCCTCCTGCAGTGCAGTTTCCCATTCTATGGCAGGCCGAGGCCTTCAAACCATTTCTTTTGAACACCTTTATGACCTTGGGCAAATCACCTAACCTCTCTCTATAAATTATGATTTATAGTGATTCCTAATTGTCTGGTAAACTCCAATTTCCTTGCAGTGCTGTTCTTTTCTGGAAAACTAATGTGCCTAAAATTGTCAAAGAGAATTCATAGGACAGTGAGGCCAACCTTCTATGCGGTTCATAAATCCCTCTTCAGCCAAGGTCCCTATTAGGGACCATTTAGACTCTTCCTGAATCTACCCCCAGTGATAGATACCTGGGAAGTTTTTGCTCTTTTCTGAGACAGTCTATCCCACTTCACTGTTAGGAATATCTTCTTTCAGTTGAAAATGAATATGCTCCAATCAAATTCCCACAAATGTCCCTAGCTCTGCCCTCTGGGCCAAAAGGAACAAATATGATCCCTTTTCCCCATACTACCCTGACAACATATGAAGAAACACCATCCCTGTCTCAATGAATCTTTTTTTCTTCAAGTTCAACACACCAATTTCCTTCACAGGAACCTTCCTATGGGATCACCTCAAGGCCCCACACTATTCTGTCTGCTCTTCTCTGGACACAGTTCACCTAAGCAAAGCTCTTCTAAAATATGTTGTCTGGCACTCCAGTATAGACCCTACACGTCCTTGTCCTATCTCACACACTGCCCTTTCCTGTTTCCTCGTTGTGTGATTGTGTATATGTGTTTCATGAATTTGAATCTCATCTTCCCAGTGAGACAGCCAGGATGGGAGGGTGGGATGGCCCCTGTTCTTCTCTGTCTACTATCTAATACTCAGCCCAGGACTGGAGACACATAGAATTCCCATGATTTCCTTGGATGACTGATCAAAGCCCCACTTTTTTACCTTGCCTATATTCTCTATTCAGTTCAGATGCCTTCCTCCTAGGGCCCTGGCCCCATGTGCCTCATTCTCCCTCAGTCATGCAGTTAAAGAAATAAATCTTTCACCTTAGTAATTCTGACCCACAGGGGAGCTTGAAACATAAATGTGATTGGACTGGAACAAAGTTGGTAATACCATCTAAATTTGGCCCCTGAATGCAAATATGCAAACTATATACAAGTAATTTGATTCCTTAATGGAGCATATGTTTACATGTTTTAGGCCAAATTCAGGTCACTTGCCCTTCTTGGGGTTTGTGTTATTTCTGTCTGCAAAATGAGAGCATTGGAGAAGATGGTGGCCAAAGCTATTCTAGCCCTGCCTTTCTAAGTTTTATATTCTCTGACATGCAGTTTTAAAGTTTCTCCCAGATCTTTTATTGTTCACTCAAAGACCCTTCCTAGCTCTGCCATTTCTGGTTCTAAAGTTCCTCCCAGAGCAGCCATTCCTTGTTCTAAGGTTCCTCCCAGAGCTGTCATTCAAAGGTCCTAGGTATTGGGATTTTAGTTCTCAATACCTTATTCTCCTAAAGAATGTACCATGTTGTCTGCCCCATTTCTATTTCATATCTCATATTCATCATCATAGACAGGCATGTGTTAATTATATGAATCACCAATGAAGGCAGAAATATCAGGGTGTTCCATTCCTCTGCAATCTTGGCATTGCCACCACAGCCACTGTAATGTTAGAGAATGTCACCCCTCCCATCCCACTTTGGGCCTCATTTTCCTCTTCTTGACAGTTAGGAGGTTGCCTAAGCAGTCCCTCTCAGTTTTAAATTAAGATCCAATGGATTGTCCAGCAGTTGGGTTTGGCTAACATCACTAAAGAGGTTCCAAATCCCAGATAGATTTCAATCCTGATTTTTTTTGTATGACTAATCTGTATTCATTTCAGAAATTGGCCCTAATTTGCATTGAATTATTATTCATGGTTTTCATGTGGTGGCTTTAGGAGGAGGGATGATGCCCTGGTAATATTAAATAGTCAACAGGAGTCCAGGAGGAGAGAGGGGTTCATGCCCTCTGGGATTATCTTCTCTCTTATAGCTTCCCTGTGAGGTAGTGAGCTCTCTGTCTGGGGACATTTCTAAGCACAGATGGAATGATTGCCTTTTTCTTTATGTTCATTCTATGATACTGTGACCTAAAAGCAGAAGAGTTATCAGAGGTGATGCATTCCAGTTGCCTCATTTTATAGAGTTTCAGGGACTTTCTTATGGTCACACAGCTAGTAAGTATGATTGGAAGGATCTAAATGCTGGCATCACCATGTTCAAACTGTCAGCATGACTGACTCCAGATAGACACTGGGTCAGTGGCAGGAAGCAGGGAACAAGCAAAGAGGAGCTGGGGTCAATTTCTTCTCCCTCTGTGTGTGGACAACTCCAGCTTTGAGAAGAACTAGAGATGGCACATTACAATCTCCCTCATCGCCAAACAAGGCCTTTGCCATTTCCAAAGCACTAACATCACAATAGCCCCATAAGTCTGGGGGTGACAAAATCCAGGGGCTTTGGAAAAAAAAGTGAAACCTGATATGGGTAGACTTTAAAGCGAGGCCCCACTATCTGGCAAGAACCAAACCAGTTCCCAGCAGGAGAGAGCATGTTGCTGAATAAAATTAGATAACAACAAGTAGGGAGAGATGTCAGACTGGACACTGATGTTCAAGAAGTCAGCCTCATGAACACAGGAGAGGGGACCCAGTGGGGCAGCTGTTTCAGTAAAAACAATCTTAGGGCTTGGGTGGATTTTCAGTTTCAGTGTGAGCCAAAACTCTGCCATGGGAGCTAAAAATAATAACTAGAACCATAACCACAACAACAACCCAATACTGGTTGAATTTTGGGCTTCATTAAAGAAGGAATAGATTCAAAATATAAAGAGTGATGGTCTTTCTGACTAGCTCACATCTTGAGTACAGTTTAGGAGGCCCCATGTTAGGAGGGATATTAATAAGTTAGAGAAATTTAAGAGGGGGCAGTCAGGATTTTAAAGAACCTCAAGTTTTCTGCATCTGAGAGTTGGGTACAGTACTATGGGATGGAGAAAAAAAAAGCACAGAAGGAACATGGTTACCATATTGGAAGGGGTATCCTTGGAAGAAGGATTGGTCTTGTACTTGTCCCCAAAACACAGAACTAGATGAAAACTTCAAATTTTGGTTTTATTAAAAGAGAAAATAAAGTTCAGAGATGATTACAGCTAGCCTAAAATGCGTGTCATGGTTTGAATTCTGGACTTGGAGTCAGAAGGACCTAAACCATGAGCAAATCATGTTTCCTCAGTTTCCTTATCTGTGAAACAGAAATAACAATAGCACCAACCTCAGTGTTAATGTGAAGACTGGAAGAGATAATATAGCATGCCATGAAAAAATGTTTAGTACTGTTAGCATTAATTTATCCTTTCTGGAGGTCTTTTAGCAGGGGCTGGATGCCCAATAATTGGATATGGATAGGATATGGACGAAGATAGAGCGGATTCTTGGTCAGCTGTTGATTGCCCCTGATGGCCCTCACCTTGCCTCATGGTTCTGTGAATCTGTGAATTCCTTCCATGTTTACTTAACACAGACACACAGACAGACAGACAGACACACACACACACACATACACTGCCCATGTACTATGATATGAAGTTGCTCTTCCTATGTTAGAAACATGAATTCATGAGTTCAAAACTCATTTAGACGCATCCTTTTAACATTAGAAAATATAATGTTATAGAAATAACCAAGTGTTAGTGAGTGAGTGTGTGTTAGGATTTAGGAATGAGTATGAGTTTGTTGACCAGAACAGTTTTTTTCTACGTGTCTCCAGAGAGTAGAATGAGGAGTAATGAAGACAAGTTACTTAGAAGTTGATTTTTACTCAATATGCAAAACAAAAAAATCTTCTAATAAGTGTTGAGAAAAGAAGCCAACTCTCTTGGGAGGTGTCCAAGCAGATGTTACCTGGCCGCTTCTTAGTGATGTCATAGAAGGGTTGGTAAGGGGAATAGGAGAAAATCACCAAGTCTCACAGTTGGAAGGAACCTCAGAGGTTATCTCACCAAGCCTGTTTCAAAGCAAGCAAAAGAGTACTTGGCACATAGTAGGTGCTAAATCATTTATTTGTTGCCTGATTTATCCCAATCCCCCCAAGAAGGGATCATCAAGTCTCCACTTGAAAATCCCCAGTGATCTCTCCCTATTGACTTTTGGGCAGCTGACTATTCTGAGATTTCCCTTACATCAAACCAAAATCAATCATGAAAGTTCGAAAACAAAGTTCTAAAGAAAAGAAAAGAAAATCAAAACAATAGCGGTCAAATCCAATATTCTTGTCAGCCAATTCTTGGGCCGCCAGGCTATGACAAAAAATGATTCTTGCTTTCTGTGTTCTCAGAGAATGGCAAGCTACATGGAAAGTGACATTGTGGGATTAGAGGCTGTCCGAGAGGTTTGAATGGGAGAAATAAATGAGCAGGCTCTGGCCAAAACTAGACTGGGAAGGCCCTGAATTATAAAAACAAAATTGTGTAGTCAATTCTGTACAAAACCACTGAGGTTATTGCAAAGTAGGAAAAAAAATGTAATTGAATTTCTGCAAGCATGTGTGTGCTCAAGCAGAGCCCCACGCAAGGACTTTCCCTTCCTTGGATAGGCTGGCAATGGAACCCAGAAAAGCCTGAATTGCATTTTCTGAATCTCGCTGTAGCCATACACAGAGAGCAGAAGGGGACCAGATACCAGGGCTATTCAAAGGCGAATATGGGTCTATTTTTAAGCAGTTATCTGCATGACACACATGCTGTGTATATATTATAACACAAACAATGAGACAGGAATAGAAAGATTCTCCAAAAAATCTAGATAAATTCAGGGACGATTGATCCATAGCCCAACATAAGGGGAAATCTGTGTGTTGGATGCAGGGGGAGGAGGGGGAGGGGTGAGTGGGCTTTGTCTTTGAGGTTGACATCAGAAAAGACACTGAAGGCATGTAGTGTTGTACTATGGTGTGTTACATTTCAGCATGTTACAGTCATTGCCTTGGTACATTGTGTTACATTTTTATATAATGTTATATAATATTATATACATTCTTCTATGGGGTAGGTTGGCATTGTGCATAGACATACCCTCAGAGTCTAGAAGTGCTGGGATCAAATCTCATCAGACACTTTCTGACTCATGACCTTAGCTGAGTCATTCTCTTGGTGCCTCAGGCTAGTTTCTAAGACTCTAAGTTGCATTAAAGGTGCCAGCTTGCATTGGCAGAGAAACTCTTCTCCTAGAGAGCTCCTCATGCAAGCAGAATCCCAAGGCTAGTCACAAATGAATGTATTCCTGATGTTCTTGATGCTGATTGTCCTCCTTCTAGACTAGGAGCTCCATGAGGCCAGGAAACCAGCATGGCTCCCTTTTCACTCTTCCCCCAGTACTAAGCATTGTTCTCTGCAGCCCTGGAGAGAGCCTGTCAATATGTCTATATTCAATGAATGTCCCTCCTTCCTCAAGCTGCTGCTGAGGGAGAGAAGACTGGGCAGGTTGGGCTTGGGGCTTCCTGGTAAGGTAGTACTCTCCTGGATGTATACACACATACATACATACATACATACATACATACATACACACATATACATATATATATACATTATATATACACATAATATGTGTATATATGGACAAATATATAAACAAAATTAGAAGCTCTTATATATACCTTTTAGTCTGAAAATAAGACTCTAGTGTCAGTGGCTATGGTTGCTAATAATTCTCTAACTGCCTTCGGGTTGATGGTGAAATAATAAATATATTAATGATGATGATCATTTATATAGTCCTTATATGTACCCAGACCTTTGCCAAGCACTTTAAAATTATCTTCTCATTTGATCCTCATAATAACCCTTGTTCAGAGGTACACAGTTAGGGAGTGTCTGAGGCTGGACTTGAATACAAGTCCTCCTGACTCCAGCCTCAACACTCTTCCTACTGCACCACCCAACTTTCTTAAGAAAGAATCAGTTCTTCACTGTCTCCAGGGGTGGGGCAGTTTAGAGAAAGAAAGAGATCAGTTTGTAGAACATGGAGGGGACCTCAAAGACCACCTATTTAGTCTATCCCCCCTCATTTTACAAATGGGTAAATGGAGGCCCAGAAAGAAGGAGGGAATTTGTTGTTGTTGTTGTTTAGTCATGTCCAACTCTTAGTGACCCCATTTTCTTGGCAAAGAAACTAGAGTGGTTTGCTATTTGCCAGCTCATTTCACTGATGAGGAAACTGAGGCAAAGAGGATTAAATGTCTTACCCAGGGTCACAGGCTGGATTTGAACTCAGGATTCCAAGCCCAAGCTTTATCCGTCAGCTGCTCTGAGAACAGACTTACACAAGATCAAATAATGATATAAAGTAAGGAGGCATCATAGGAGAGTGAAAAGAGCTAGTCCCTAAGTCCCTCTCTTCCACTTCCTCCCTGTGTGACATTAGCAATCAATGAATCATGAAATACCAGTATTGGAAGGGCATCCAAAGGCTATTGAACAAGATTTCCACACAAATAAGGACCTAGTCCCCATTGTACCCAACAAATAGTCATCTAGTCTTTTCTTGGAGGTGTCCAGGGAGGGAGAAGAAACCATTGCTTCCAAGGAAGCCCTTTCTACTTCTGGATAACCACCCTGAATGGGGTGATCTTGTCCCTACTTGTCCCTTTACTTGAACCCAAAATTTACTTTGTTGTGATTTCTGCCCATTGTTTCTGGTTCTGCTCTTGTGATCCAAGAAGAAACGTTTACTCTCTTTGACCTATTTGACCTTCAGAAACTTGAAGACAACTCTCAGTCTCCTCCAGGCTAATCAATCAGTTCCTTCAGTTGATGCATCTGATTCAATGAATTTGAAGTTCTTTATCCTGGTTTCCTAGAAAGTAATTTTTCTTCTCAGTGCCCCAGTTTTCTCATTTGTTAGAAGGAGGAAAGATAAAGATTGCTTCTATTATTCTCAGTTCTCTGTTCCACGGTTTCTCTTAGCTCTCACATCATCTCTTCCTCTGTTCTAAAGTCTCTCCAGCTCTGACCTTCTCTGCTCTAAGGTCCTCATCTCTGAGATTCTGCCAATCTCTGTCTTTGACTGAAAAGCAAACAATACAACTCAAGGACATTATGATTGATTCAGTAATATTCCTTCCTTTTTCTGCCCCACCACCTTCCCAATAACTACAACATTTTCTACATTTTTAGGGAGTGGCCTCAAAGCCATGAGGTATGTCAGGGATCTGGCTCTCTAGAGAAGTAACTTTCTAAGATGTTTCTGCATGTGACTGCTGTTTTCCCAGAATGGATATAAGTCCTTGGGTCAGAATTCCACACAATCCTGCATCTTGCTAGAGATGTCTCTCTCCTGGATATTTTTTCAATAATCCATTATGCCAATACATATTTTAGAGCACCTACTTTTGTGACATATTGTGATGGGAATTATGACTGATTATTTCATCTTCAATAATGGTTCCTGACCTTCAGGAGTTTAGAGTCTATTATAAAGAGAAGTTCAGAGTTTAAGATACGGAAAACAAGACAAGTCCAAGAAATAGTGGCAAGACCACTGGATTTTAAGTCAAAGGGCCTGAGGTCAGCTGCCTGCTCTGCTACTTCCTGGGCCTTAGGGAAGTCAGTTAACTTCTCCTTGGCCTTAGTTTCATCCTTTGTAGAATGAAGGGGCTGTACTCATTCGAGAATATTTATGACACCATCTGGCACTGAATCCTGTGATGCAATAAGTGTCCCAAAAAGGTACAGGGAAAAAAAGAATGGTCATGAAAAGAATGAGGAGAGCCCTTCTGAATGGGGATTTGAGGCAAGTTTCAATGAGATGATAATGTGAGGCCTTCCTTGATGTTTCAATAGGGTTTTGCTAAAGGATGGAAATTAGTCTGGGGTAATCTTCAAGGGGAAAAGAAGAGGGTGTTAAATAGGAAACATCATGGAGTGTTTAAAGAACAGTGGAGAGACTCATTGTGCTTCATGTGGAATATGAACATATATATTAATGCGGTATTAATATATAGGGTATATGAAGATTCAGAGTAGTGGAGGAAGAAATTCTGGATTTAGATGGGAGAATCTGGGTTCCCCAGCTGTGCTACCACACAACATTATGAGCAGAATTCCATTGGCCACATTTCTCAGTGTGTCCATCCTTACATCTTTTCTTCTTCAGTATAGTTCTTCAAATCCTTTAGTCAATCTTCGCATTCCATGAGATATCTAGTCATCCCCCATCTATGCTTCTCCAATCTGCCTGCTGGCACTATAATCATTTTGGCTCTAGACAAGCCTCAGTTTTCTTATGTGAAAAATTAAGGCCTTCAACTAAATTGTCTCTAATATCCCTTCCAACTCTAAATCTAAAACTAGTTAAGGCCACTTGGCCTCATATAAGCATTCTTTGGTTGTCATGCCATGTTAATTTGTATTGAGCTTGTAGTCCACTAAAATCCCCAGATCTTTTTCATAAAAGATCTAACTATACTTCACCCATCTTGTAACTGAGATCAGTTTTTTAACCCATGCATAAGAATTCACATTTACCTTTGTACAATATCATGTGATCCTATTTGGTCTTAAGTTCTAGTCCCTTGAGATCTATTTGAATCCTGGCTCTGATATCCATTGTGCTAGCTGTCCATACCAGATCTGTGTCTTCTCGAAGGTTGGTAAGCATGACATCTATCCTTTCATACAAATCATTGTTAAAAATGTAAATACTGAAGACGGAGCATAGATCTCTGAGGTACTCTGATTGAGACCTCCTTTGGCACTGACATCAATATTTTAAAGACAACTCTTTGTATCTGAGCCTTCAATCAATTCTGAATCTCCTGAAGTAAGTACACTAAGATCTAGTTCACACATGTCCATCTTATGAGCATAGATGCCCATCATTCTAGACTCTTCCCCCAGAATCAAATTTAAGTTCACTGACTAAAAAAAATGAGACCATTCTTGCCTCCTCTTGCCTGAAGGATCTCTCTGATGTTCTAAATTTTTTCAAATGTAGTTCAGAGACCAAGATTTAAGCAAGTTAGGCAATTAAGTCAGGTTTGGAGAAGGAGAAGAAGAGAGAGAGAGAGAGACAGAGACAGAGAGACAGAGAGACAGCCAGAGACAGAGAGAGACAGAGACAGAGAGAGGGAGGAAGGGGGTGGGGGGGAGGGGAGAGGATATTGAATTCAGCACACTGCATTTTCAGTTCAGCACACTAGGCAACTCTGGGGAGAGCAGAAGTTTTTAATCTCAGCCAGTATTCCAGCAAATATTCTTCTTGTCCCATCTTCTAGGCAAAACTACGTACAGATAAAAAGTGCTAGCTAGCCTGAGACCAGAGGCATATTGGGACATAATGAAAAATATTGTTTTATGATGTATGTGGCTTTGTGGGTAGAATATATTTGAATATGAAAGTATGTAAAATATGTGTGCAGTATCATTTTAGAAGATGCATGTAAGAAATAATTCCTATCAATATACCGATTTATTAGGAGGGAGAGGCAGAGTAAAAAGGGGTCTATTAAGGACATTGAGGGCCTAAGAAGATCCTTCCCTTTCCATCTCCCACCAAGGGAGTTTGCAGACTTAGTCTGAAGAAAGAAGGCTTGGGATGAGCGTGATAGCTATCTTTTACTCTTTGAATGACTGTCAACAGGGAAAAGGGAATATGTTTGTTCGGTCTCTCCCCAAGGGCAGAAAGAGGTACAATTGGAAAGCCAAATGTAGGATTATAAGTAAAGGAAAAAAACCCTCCTTAACACTGTGAACTGTCTAAATATAGAATGAGATGTCTTGGGAGATGGTGAGCTAGCCTTCATTGGAGGTCTTTGCGTAAATGGTGCATGGCCACTTGTTATATATAGTAAGAAAAGAATTCTTGTTTAGATAGCTAGTAGTTCCCAGTTCTGAGCTGATGGAAAATTTTATATAGCTACTTAGTTATACTGACTTCCTCAGTTTCCCTAACTTGTGTTTTTCTCCAGTGTTGACATTTCCCAACTTAATATGCTTATAGGAGAAAAGGAGAAATCCATTAAGGCTTTTTTCATGACCAAATAAGAAAACCAAGGAATGCCATCCCAGGGAATATGATGCTACAAACAGCAACTATACAAGGAAAGGATTTGATATTTTCATTGCTGATGGAAAACAAGAGTCTGTTGTTGATCCTGTCACATTTTACCAGAAATGAAAATTTTGCTCTTCCTTTGCAAACTCTTTTTTGTTCTCTGTTGACCCCACCCAAGTCCTGCAAATGGCCTTTGCTGCTGCAACCTTTCTGCAAGGCTCCCTGCCTGGCTTCATTCATATGCTCACTTAGCCAGCATCCATCCTTTCCTGCCCCCTCCCATCTGGGGCACATAGAGTGAAGCAGAAGCAAGACTATTGGGTCAATGTGAGTGGGTGGGTAAAGATAGAACAGGCCCCCTGACCTCCAGCATTACTACTCTCACTGCCTGCCAGGAAATGCTAACGAATGGCTGAGTTGTCCACAATGTTCTGCTTTCCTGGTGACTGGGCCATGACTGGAAATGAGTTTGCTGGGGATGCTGGCCTGACAGTGCTGTTCAGGTGGCTCCTATCTGACTCATTGTGGACAGCAACTGGGATCAGAATCATGCCCTGACTGCTATTTCATAAAGATTCAAGGACCTGGGGCTGTTATACAGGGAAAGACATCTGTAAATATAGTGGAGGCTTCCCCATTGGAAGGCAAGGACCTTGAGGGCAGGAAGCATTTTTTTTTGGCTTTTTCTCTGTCTCCCCAGTGCTTTGCAGAGCTCCTGGCCCATGGGAATTGCTTAGTAAGGACTCATTGACTGATTGCAAGTGAATGAAGTACTGACTGGAGATTCAGGGGTCTGTCTTCTAATCTGGGTTCTGCTGCTCACTGACTCTGGAACTTTGGGAACAAACTGATTTCATGGCTCTGTAAATGCCCAATATAAAGAAACTCATAGAAAACATCTTATCAGGGGGGATTTACTAACCTAATTCTATCCCATTGATGAAATCTGACTATTTTCCATTCTAAAGGCTTTTCTCTTTCAGGATTTCAGTCTGCTTCTCTGTCAGATGAGAGGACTGGCCTAGATGTTCTTTAAAGAGAGACCTTTCTATCTTTCAATCGTACGATCCAATAAGTTTTTTTTAATAGTGTGAGGTAATTGAATAGTATGATCATGTAACTGCTCCATGCCTCCTGGAGGGAGGGAGCTTGGGAGCCCCCATTCAGTCTTAAAACCTTTAAGTTGAAGACAAGCCAAAGAAAGTTTGTACTTTGATAGAATCTCAACATGGGAAGAACCATTAGAGCTCAACGGCAGCAGAACATCATAGTTGAAAGGGATCCAGGCAGCTATCTGGACCACTGCAAAGAGTGCTGGACCCAGCACCAAGAAGACTGCCTTTGACCCTTGCTCTCCAGGACACCCTTTCTCAGCCTCAGTTTCCTCATATAGACAGCGAAGGTAAAAATAGCACCTCCATCTCAAGTTGTTCTGAGAATCAAACAAGTTAACATATAGGAAGCATTTTGAAAACCATAAAATATCACAGAAATGCTAGCAGTCATCACCATCAGCAGCAGAAACAACACCCCCAGCATTATTAACACCCCCAGCACCACCAGCACAAACAAATTCAAGTTTTTCAGACTGGACTTTCATTAAGTCCAATTTCAGGTGAGTCAGGTGGATGTTCAGAATTTTCCTAGTGCCTTCCATATCTTCTCTTCACTACCATTTCAGGGTGCTGTTCAGCAAAATAGTGGTATATAGTCTTTTTCTAGTAGCTGCATTTTCCAGAGTTCCAATATGCATTTTTTACCAAGCTTTGAAGCCCACAATCTGCCTCATGAAAGGGCCATTCATGGACTTTGTAGGAATTCTTTGGATGCTGTGCTTAAAACAAAAAGTACAAGAGCAAAGCCTTCAAACCTCTCTTTCGTGGTGAGGGCAGGGGAGGGACTATTGGAGTTGATTTCAAATTGCTGCTTAAACAATTAGACCTGGGTTTTCATTCCCACCTGGACACTGGGGGTTGGGGCAGACTGCTACCCAACTCGCAATCTGTCTCATTTTACATGACTGTTAACATCAAAAAGAAACAATCACTTTTCCATTTCCAGTGTGATCTCTCTCTTTTATATGAACAGGCACTATGTTCTGATATCAGTATCCTGGGAACTTAACACAGTGCCTAATACATGGTAGGTACTTCATAAATGTGTGTTGACTTGTTGACTGCTTCAAGATTAGTGGCACTGAATGGGCATACAAACTGTATTCTCACAAAGCTTGGTTCTTAACCACCAGTCAACATGAGTTCAATGCACAGAAATAGGGGTTTTCAAAATGTAATTGACCTCAGTGCTCATCTAGGAGAGTCCCCTAATTTTACACAGTAGACTACTGAGGTACAAATTTCAATCCATAAAAATATAAAATCCCAGATCTGGAAGCTAATATGATTGTAGTCTACAACAAGAGAAACATATGGTCCAGGACTTGGGATATGATCATGCCCCTGCTCTGTGCTGTGGTCATACCTAATCTGAAATACCATGTTCTGGTCTGACTGCTATGTTTTGGAAGGACATTAAAAAGCTGACAAGATTCCAGAAAAAGACAATCAATAATTCAATCAACATTTGTTTAGTGACTATCATGTGCTAAACATTTTTCTAGATCTAAATGATTGGAACAAAAATACAAACAAACCAACGAAACAACCCTTTCTCTCAAGGAATATGCAATCTCTTTGGTGAGACAAGTGTATCTCCACATACGTATACATATACACACATACTTATATACTTGAATACATATGTAAGCATGTATATCCCTGTGTGTTTACATATTCAATACTCAATTAAATTTGGGAGATCACTGATTCAGGGGTTCCCATCAACAATGCTTCCTCATCTAGTGGGACTCTGGGCCATGTCCTCCCGGAAATTCACTGCAAGGGACCCACCTAACTTGGAATCATTCCTCACTTTCTCCAACATTCCATGTGCTCCAATGGAATATCATGAATATTCATTCATTTTTCCTTCTCTCTGACCATGTGGCCAGCTCATCTTCTCTTCATATCATACTTTTACTCAGCTGCATCCTTTCCTCTTGGTCCTCATTGATTATCTGTTGTAATGTATTCAAGACCAATATGTGCCTCTTTATTGCCTTATCTGTTATGGTTCTTCAGAGATAGTGGTGTTCTAGGCTTCATATATGACAATATTGATACACCACTTTTTTTGAAAAGATGGAACCTTTCAATTATGGAAAGCTCATGTGAGTTTGGGTGAACTCCCTATGTATCCTTATCTCTCTTTGAGACAACTCCTGTTTCTTTTGTCCAACCTCAGACTAAGGAGCAGTATGGTGGACTTCTGGTCAGAAGGAACCAAGGTTTGATTGTCTACACTAGCATTCCCAAAATGGATCATACCCCCATGCTTAATTGGGGCTAAGAAAGTGATATTGGGTTCGTGACTCCTATTTTAATATCACAAGATCTGTCTGCTATCCAGATTCTACCAGGTTGGAAAGACTTCAGGTTTGGCAACAGAAACAAGTCAAGTCCATTTTCTAAGTACCAGCCTAGCTAAGCCCAGAGAGCTGGCCACTTCACCAGTGTCAGAGCATCCTGATCATGGAACTTTTTAGGATGGGAAATAAATAGAGACTAGAGACAAAAGAAATGCCAGGTGATTTAACAAAAGGTAAGTAAGGAGAAAGGGTGCTAGCAATGGGGGGATCAGGAAAGACTTCATAGGAAAAGTGGTTGAACTGCATCCTGAAGGAAAGGATGCCCTCTGGGATGCTGAGGTTAAGTAGGATGGTGAAGGGGGGCCAGAATCTGATAACCAGTTGAAGGAAATGGAGAAGAGCCTGAGGGGGAAGCCTCATTTCCACCCTCTAGAATTTAAAGAGCTGTTATACTGAAGAGGGATTAGCCTTGTTCTGCCTGGGTCCAGAGGGGAGAATTAGAGCTAGCATTTCTATAGAATTTGAAGGCTTTTGAGAGCTTTACTAAGATCTTATTTATCCTCACAGCAACTCTGAGAAGTGTTGTTGTTGAGTCATTCCAGTTGTATTTGACACTTCATGACTCCATTTGGGGTTTTCTGGGCAAAGATACTGGAGTGGTTTTCATTTTCATCTCCAGCTCATTTTACTTGGGAAAGACGTTAATTTAAAAAGGCCAAGGTCTCCCACTGCATTCTGCACCATCTCCAGCTGTCCTGCTCTATATATTGCCAGTGGATGCAGATAGCTTTGGATGAAAGTGAGGCTTTGCACAGCCCTCCTCACTTAAATCTGATTCACTAACAAGTCCAGGCATCACCTTACTATTGTCATCATCCTCTTGAAGAACAAAGGACAAACATCAGAAATAGATGAGGAACCTAGGCAAATAGGGTGAAGTGGCTTGCCCAGGGTCATATAGCCAGTAAGTTTCTGAGGTTAGATTTGAACTCAAGAAGATGAGTCTTCCTGACTCCAAGTTCATAGCCCTAACTACTGAGTCACTTAAGTGCCTCTCTGAAAGTCTGGTACCATGATTGTGCCCATTGTACAAATGAAGAAACTGAGGCAGCAAAGGAGTTAAGTGATTTAACTAGGAGCACGCAGCTATTAAATGTCTGAGCCTGCATTTGAGCACAGGTCTTCCTGATTCTAGGTCTAATGCTCTGTCCACTGGACCACCTAGTAACATGAGGTCGAAGTTGGAAAAGTAGATTATGACTGGGTGTTAGTAATACTGTCTGAGAATTAGAACTGTCACAAAGTAGCAAAGGCTGCTCTGGGAGGGAGCGGGCTTCCCTCTCACTTAAGTTCAAATTTTATTTTTATTTCTGAAGAGGAGTTTCTTCTTTGCTTTATAGAAAATATTTTTGATCAGATATCCATTGGGCACCATCACCTCTGAGATTCTGGGCAGAGATCTGACATAGTCTCTACTCCAACCTCTCTCTCTGAATGAAGCAACTTTTTCCACAGCATGCCTGGCAGGTATTAATCCAGCTGCTTGAACATCTGCAATGACAAGGAGCCCACCATTCAGGAAGCTGCCCAATTAATACAATTGTACTCGATAGAAATTAATTGAGTGACTACAACATTCCAAGCACTGGGGGAGATAGAGAGATGAATAAAACATGGTCTCTCCTGTCTTGGTGCTTACAGAGGAAATGTGATGTATAGAACAATAATCACAAAGGAAGCAGACTATGGTCAATTTGGAAAAGACACCAATGATGGATTCTGGGAGTTGACTTCCAGTAGGGTAGATCCTGGTTTAGGTGCCTGAGGGAGCAGGAGGATGAAGTCATGAGATGGCAGGATCATTGTCTTTTATCATAGCTAAATTGTCTGAATTTCTGCAATGATGAAAAAGTGACTCCAATTGAAATTTTAAATAATAACCATTACCTTTCTGTGGAGCTTTGACATTGGCATAAACTGTTCTTCTCACAACACATCTCGGAGTTAGTTAATGCAAGTATGATCATGTCCATTTTTTCAAAAGGGGAAGCTGAGGTTCATTATGCTTCACTCTAATTCACACAATGACACACACACATACACATAATGATGGGGAAGATGGAAGCAAGAACATGTAAAGAAGAATGGGTAGAAAGCAGGGTACTAATGGATCACTAAAGCTCAGAACAAATTTGAGGCCAAGTGGGAAAAGCCAAAGGCATCAAATTATTTCTCTATATGGAAGGAAAGGAATAAGTTAAAAGAAGCAGCTTAGGATGAATGGGTAACAGTAACTGATGATAGAGAGTAACAAGGATTTTTGTCCCATACTTTGATTATTTCTTCTCTGTTGTGATGGGGAGTCTTTGACCTAGAAAGGATAGAAGAAATTGTGACTAATAAGGAGCTAGTGGCCAAGATAAGACAAGATGTAGTAAGAGATTTCCTAGATGCCCTCATTGATTGAATGCTACTAAACTTAGATGACCTACACCCTTGGGGATGCTTAAACTTCTGGTAACTGTGACTGTTGAGCTGCTGGCAGTGAAATCTGAATGTTCTAGTAAAATGGAAGAAGAACCACAGGACTGCAGAAGGGCACACATGGCCCTAATGTTTGGGAGAAAAGAGAATGGAGAGGGGAACTCCTCCCAAGTGAGTGTGACTTCACTTTATAGTAAAATTCAAACCACAGCATTGACTCGATTGCTAGCAAACATCTGGAAAAGGACACAGTTATCACAATTAGCCAGCCTAGCTTCATCAAAAACATGTCATTCCAGACTAGCTTCATTTCCCTTTATTGATGGAGATGTTAAATGTAGATAAGGTGAATGCTGGAGATAAGCCATACCTGGATTTCAACAAAGTACTTGACAAAGAAATGCATGCAATCCTTGATAAGATGAAAAGATGGAGAGATGTGGGCTATGATAGTACCAAAAGGTGGTACAGAAACATGTTGAACGACAAGGACAAAAGAGTGGTTCAGGTTGACCATGAAACGTATCCCTTGTGTGGTGCCCAGGGATTTACCTTTGGCCCAATGTAGTGCAAAACTCTTCTGTGACTTGGGAGATAGATAGATAGATAGATAGATAGATAGATAGATAGACAGACAGATAGAAAGATAGAACATCTTCATCTAATTTTAAAATAAGAGGAATTTGATGGCAACAATTAACATTTTGTATGACAAAGTCAGCATCCAAAAAGATGTTGATGTGCAAGAATAATGGGCCAGTTCTGATGAGATGAAATGTAATAAAGATAAATATGAAGTTTTACACTTGAATTGGGATGTATCCATTAATCAGTAAAGTATGACTGGACAAAATTTCATTTGAAAAACTTTTGGGGTTTTTAATGTGTTGCCACTTCAATTTATGAGTAAATAGTGCAACAAAAATAACCCTCAATCTTAGGCAAAATTCAAAAATACAGAGGGTCCCCAATAAATTAGCTGAGAACCCTGGCGTCTTTTTTATTCCTACTGTGAGATTTCACAGATGGACCCATTTAAAATGATGGGAAAAACTGAAATCTTCCACCAAGACCCTGTTAAGTCCTGAGGTTATTTCTTTCCCCTCCCTTTGCCTCAGTTTCCTTATATGTAAAGAAAGGAGAGTAGAATTTGTGATGTCTAGGTTTCTTTCTAGATATAAAAGACAACAGCACCATTGTGATTACCTTCTTAATTAGGGGGTCTTTTCTCTGATCCTTCATCAGTTTTGCTGAATGTCTTCAAGCACATTTAAACTATGCAGCAGTGACAATCGTGCAGGCATTCTCCCAGCATCCAGCCCTTTGCTTCCCATGTAGCCTTGAAAGCTGTGGGTAGGATTTATTAAGTGCATGGGCTATGTGCTTAATTGGGTCAATCCTTTTAAGCCCCTTCAGCACTTTAGAATCATGACCACTGCTGAAATATCTTCAGAAGGTTCTAATGTAGATTAACTGATCTTCTTGGCTTTATTGATTATGTCAAGGTTTAGTTTATCACACTGATGTCTGAAAAAAAATCTTAAATAAATATTTATCATCAGATGATCAGTCTCATGTTCTTAAGAGGAAGAATTAGGGGAAAAAAATCTTGTGTAAACACTTGGGCTTATTCAACCCTGCAAGGAATACCATACAAAGCTCCCTTTCTAGATTCCCCTGAGGGAGAGATTTTGTATATCATTCAAAGCTGATCTCATTACTATCACTATTTAGATAGCAAACACATGTATATGGCCATAGGAACGTGTTTTGTATATGGCAGTGGATAAAGTCTGACTAATGTCTGCTACTGGAAAGATGATTTAGCAAAGTCACTCAGAGTTGTCTGTTTACACTTCTCTTACCAAAGCTAATTGTTAGTTTTCCAAAGCAAAGACTTCGGCCTTGATTAGGCCATTAGAGAGGGATAATTATGATTATAACAACAGCTAATGTTTATATAGTGAACCACAGTTTATTAAGACTTTCCCCATAAACAGCCCTATGAAGAAGATAGTACAAGGTCTAGTACCCCTATTTCAAAGATGAGGAAACTAAGGTTCCATACCAAAGGCATGGTGACCAAATAAAAACTGGACGGCAGGGTTTTGTGACTCCTTGAACAATGCTTATTTGACTGGAGCATGTATTGGCAGACAGGCTTTTCAACTGAATGGAAACATGTTTGTATTTTAAAAGTCTGTATGACTGGCACAGTTCTTGTGTTTCACATAGAATCATTGGGCTTAGATTGGGCAAAAAAGATCTTAGATTCAAAAGATCTAATTCAACTCCTTTCTTTCTGTAGATGAATAAATTGAGATCCCTTAAGGTGAAATGGCATATTCCCTCCCATTCTTCTTCAAAATAGTGATGGTACTTCCAATGCTGTGAAGTGACTCTTGCTGCCATTGGGGTAGTTCACAGCCTATACACACTCTCCTGTACATCCACAACTCATAGCTCTTTTAGAGAGATTCATCTTAATAGGCTAGAGGTCTTTCAGTCCCTTCACATATCCTGGTCACCAATACAATTCTCAGGCTGTTCACCAATACAATTCTTCAGGTCTTTCCTTTCTCTTGATAGAGAACTAGTCCATCTTCCACGTGACTCTGTCCTTTTGATCAGTCATATCCTTAGCTTAAAAAGGCCACTGCATCAAGAACTATCTCCAGTTGTCCTGCCACTGGACTCAAATGACTATGGAGGAGAGAAAGAGGCTGATGACTTTTCATGGCCCTGCCTCACTTAAATCCAATTCACTTGCAAGTTAAAACATCACCCTCCTCAGGTTACTGGTCCTCTTGAGAACAAAGAACAAGCAATGATCACTTCTCTTCTAGAGAAGGGTTCACAGCCTGGAGTACATACATGGTTTTTAAGGGGCTTATGAATTTGGATGGGAAAATGCATCTTTATTTTCACTAATATGTAACTTAAAAATTTGAATTTCCTCCATTTATGAATATATGTAACATGTAAATATTACATATACACACATACATGTATTTTGGTTGGTTGGTTGGTTGTTGTCTTTCAATCTGGAAGAGGACTAAAATGACCTCCTTCTGCTAGAGTCAAATTACAATGTGTCCAACTGTGGCTGATCAGACCAATATGAGCTTTGAATGCATTACCACAGGTTGGGCACAAATAGGGGTGGATTCATATGACAAATGTAGGTGGATTCTCCAAATTTGTGAATCTCGCATTTCCTTTGAGCTGTTTCAATTTTTCTTTGCTCATGGAGCACACCATCTTCTCTGATGTGGGCATGCCATACTGAGTGATCCTGTACCAGGGTCTCCCGTGTCACACCATATATATACATATGTATGCATACATAATATATTCATAAATATGATTTTGAGAAGGGGTCCATAGATTTTACCAGACTTCCGGTGGGGTCCATGGCCCAAAATAAATCTGGCATCACTCCACTTCCTTACTATGCCATTGAGAATCTATTGCAGCCTAGTTGTGTCTACCAGCCATCTCTCCACTGTTCTTAGAGTGTCCTACAAACCTCATTTTCCACGGATTCCTTTGTTTACAGATTTATAAATGTACAACATCACCAGGAAAACAGTTGTCTGGAAAATATAACTGTTCATGCCAAAGAGCAATGTGAGAAGCTTAAAGCACTTCCCATTTTCCCAGATGAAATCCATCTGGCTCTCTTCCTACCCATTCCACCTCCAATGAATTCCAGACCCAATATATCCCTCTATGGTTCTTGGTCCTGATGGATGAACTGATATATAAACTCAATGGATTGATGATGCTCCTGCATATCATATTCTGAGCAAAAGGCATTTTTCATCCATTTAGTTTTTCCCCTCTGTATTGTTAGGTCAGTTTGTAGTGATAATTGATTTTATCCACAAACAGGAGCATCTGAAACTATGTCAGCCTATATGGAAAATCTCTTGTAGATTTGGATCCTGTATGGCATATTGGCTCTATGACAGATGATTTATTGATGTTAATTGGAAGAGCATATTGATGACACTTGCCTTTATGGTTGTATTTATCAAAGAATCTCTTATCTTCAGGCATTATAGAAGAGATTTCATGGTGGAAAAAAACATTTAATGTTATATTTTGTTCTTCTGAGTCAATTGTTTTTGAAATAGTTTGCTTTTGTTTGAAATTATGAAACAAATGCAATCTGACCTCATCTTTTCTGTACCTCTCAGTCTTTTCTTTTTTTTCTTTCTTCCTTTAATTTTTTTTAATGCAGAGTTGTGGAGTTTGTTGTTGAGAATCCATTGCAGAAAGCTTCCTGGTCCCAGATCATGATTTCATCAAAGATGCCTTCAATGTGTTTGCATGTTTAAGTCAGTCCTAGAGATATGAACTATGTGAATGATGAGCCAATATATTGATGTGCCACTGTTTGTCTCCTTACATCCCATTATTGTCTTCCTTTTTATTTTTATCTTCCCTTTTTGTGTACCTTTGCCTGCTTCAGATGCCTTCTGAAAGTTCTTTCCATGCTCTCCAGATTATACCATAGTTTCTGATGGTTGTCTATCTACTTTGCCTAGTCCAGTCCCTTTCCCCCATTACTCTAAATGCTCCTTCTATTTTTTCACAGAAGAAATTGAGATGTCAGGATCCAGATGAAGATAAATTCCACTGTTCCTGGTGATGAAAATAGGTGGTTGCAGAAATCTTCACAAATATCTTCCATTTTCAGTGTCTGTGTTCTCTTCCTACTAGTTTCATCCAGAAATAAGTTATTGAATTGCTGTGGTTCATTTGGGTCTCAAGTTCTCTATGGTATGCTTCTCACTTTTCCTATTTTGTGCTTAATCATAAAGAATAATGCTCACAATCTCTCACCTTTTGACACTACAGTGTTTTATAAATGTGTTTTTACTCTAAATCAATGTTGCGCTTGAATGTCATCTCTTCCTACTTGGCAAGAAAGCCAAGTGTTTCTCAGCCAAGGAAATTTTGGTGATTATTTGACCTCTTTTTTGTATTGACTAGTTTACATTCATTCAAGTTTGGAAACAGTGATTATGAAGTCTAATATCATTGGTTTTTTTTCCATTTCCAGTTTTTTGAACTATCAAAACCTGTTTTGAATTTGTTGGATTGAAACTCTTGCAGCCATATTCAACGTCTCATCTTAATACTATCTTCTTATGGGAGGATGATTTTCTTCCTTTCTTAAGTAATTTCTCTCTTCAGTATTTCCTCTTGGAATCTTATGGGGTAACTTAGATCTCTAAACCTGTGCTATGATCCTATGACTTTGCTGAGTTTCAGTGTTCTAATATGGAAGATGCTGAGTTTGAACTGGAAGCCTTCTGCTGTGACCTGCAAATTTAAACCCATGATCCTCTGACTTCCCTGGTTCTCAGTTTTCTCATCTATAAAATAGAGGGTTTGGGCTAGGTGACCCCTGAAGTGACTTTGAACTCTCATTCTTTGACCCCTCTACCTTTTAATGGCCAGTGTGACCTAATATCTTGACCACATAGGAAATAAGTAGGAATTCTGAATATTCTGAAAAGCCCAGCAGACTATCCCAAGGGGGAAACAAATAAACAAACAAGCAAACATTTGTGACCATGTTTAAAATGGGCAAGTTCAGAGACAAAGTTTACTAAATGTGTTAAGTGCATGCTATTTCCGTTAACAAAAATTCAGTTCTGAATGGAATGATCATAATCATGAAATGTTTTCCATTCACTTCCAGTTCTGAGAAAATGATCTTTAAGAAAAAAAATGGTATGTTTATGATTAATGCCGTGTATATTAAAACTTTGAATTTGGTACTTTCATGTAGGAAAAACAATCTGCACAACTTATTACATTTTCTGTCCCATGAGTTTATTTCCCTTTAGGTAGCCCTCAGGAGGCCTAGATGGGAGAGAGCTGTCAATTTAAAAGACTGAGGCTGAGACCTTCATTTTAATAAAAATCCAGGCAAAAAATCTTTGGGTCCACTGAAGGGCAGAGAGATCAAATTATCAAAGTATTATGGCCGTTTCTTAATGAGCAAAATCATTCTTTCACTACTTCATTCATTTATCTATCTATCTATTTATTAAAAATCAGAACTCCAGAATTTTTATAATTATTGTCAAATTTTCCAAGTGAAGCAAATAGTGTTTAGGAATTGGTTACTAAGAGAGAACTTCTAGAAATCTGCTGTCCATATCTGTAAGAGTTAGGATTGGGGGGTGGATTGATGATTTGGGGGTTTGCTTTCACTCCTCTTTTTGCTCAAATGTCAACTTGGACAGAAACCTGTCTATTTAGCAAATTGTGACTGAGAGACCCAGAACTTTACTGAAGATACAGTGGCCAACTGGTCCTTATCATGCTGTGATAATAATATGATAATAATAATAAAAAGAAGAAGAAGCTACTGTGATGATGATAACATTTCTACGTGTTGCCTCATTCAATTCTCACAACAACCCTACGAGGTAGATAGTATTATTATTCCCATTGTACAGATGAGGAAATTGAGATCCAGAAAGCTTAAGTGACTTGCTCATCCTTATTCCGGTAGTCAGTGTCAGAGGTAGGATTTGAATCCAGGTCCTTTGACACCCATACAAAACTTCTTCCTTTATGCCACCATTGCTTCAATGAGGACAAAATCTCAGGATTTGTTACTCTGTGAGCCTGTTAGCAGCATTCACAAGAAGTTGTGGTTGCAGAAGGAGCACAGAATTGGGCATCAGATGGTCAGGGGTCCAATCTTCTCTTGGTCACTGAAGCAATTCTTAGAATAACACTGTGTAATGGATAAAACACTGCACTTGTAGATGAGAAAACTTAGATTCAAATCCTTCCTGAGTCATTTGCAAGTTGTGTGAGTGTAGACAAGACATAGGCTTCCTGAGCCTCAGTTTCCTCATCTGTAGTCTACCATCTTGATAGTGTCTGCATTGCTTTGATGTGGACATGAGACTCTATACTCCTAGCCAGGTCCATTTGCCTCACTGAGTCCCATGTTATTCCTTCGGGTGCTGTGATCACAAGAGAGCTGAGCTTCGAATGAGGGGGTGATGGTTTGAACCCTAAATCTGCTCCTTACCACCTGTAGGACCTTGTACAAGTCGCGGCCCCCCTAGCTGACCCCAGTATCCTCGTCTATAAAATGAGGAGATTGGATCATGCAACTTCCAAAATTCCTTCTGGGTCTGTTATGCCACAATATGAAATATGGAAATAACAAAAATCCACCTACATACCTTCCGTGTTTTTTGTATCCAATGAGACAAAGATACTTAGGCCTCCTGGATTCCTCTTTCCATTGAAACTGATGGAGGTGGTGGCTCCTAGTGTGGCCCACCTCTCCTTCTAGGCTGATTTCATATTCCTCCCCTTGTCCACACACTCCACAGGCCAGTGAAACTGACCTGCACAGTAGCCCTGCCCTGGTACAGCAATTCTGCCTGTCTGGGATGCCCTCCTGCCTCACCTCCACCTCCCAAAGCCTCAAGCACTGACATCCCAATACTGGAATGGAAGGTCTATGAGGACAACGAGCTCAAGGCTTGTCTTGGTGTACCCCGTGCCGGGAACATTCTTGGTGTTCAGCCATTTCAGTCATGGCTGACTCCTTGTGAACCCATTTTGGGGTTTTCTTAGCAAAGACACTGGAAGGGTTTGGCATGGCCTTCTCTAGTACTAAGCACAGAGCAAGGGCTTAGTACATATATATTGAATGATTAATAAATGTTTGTTGGATGGAATTTATCTAAATTGCCACAGATACTGTCATTGATTCCTGGCCCCCCTTTCTCCTTCCCATCCCTCTCCCTCTATCTCTTCCCTCTTTCCCATTGTCCTCTCTCCCCCCTCTCCTCTCTCTATCTTTGTCTTTTCTTTCTGTCTCTGTCTCTCTACCTTCCTTGCTCCCTCTGTCTTTCCTCTCCCGTTTCCCTCTGTCTCTTTTCCCTCTCTCCCCTCCCCTCCCTTACCCTCTCTTATCTCTCTATTTCTGTCTTTCTCTGGCTGTCTGTGTCTCTCTCTCTCTGCCTCTCTCTTCTCTCCCCCTCCTTTTCCCTCTCTCCTCTGTGTGCGTATTTCTCTCTTTCCTTGTTTTTCTTCTCTCTCTCTCTCCCTCTACCTTTTCTCTCCATCTTTTTTACTTCTCCCTCTCCTCTCCCTCTGTCTGTCTATATGTCTCTCTGTTAATGTCTGTCTCTTTGTCTCAGTCTCTGTTTCTCTCACTTTCATAAATCTTTTAAAATTAATTCCAAGGAGAACTGGATGATCAATTAAAGACTTACTATGTGCCATCAATGCCTCAGGGCATCCTACACCCAAATCTTGAATAATCTGTGCATGGGGGCAAGTCCATAGCATTCTTTTTGCTTGCAAAATACAGGATGTTATCATGGGCAGGGCTAGTGAAAGTAAAACCTACCAGTACATGGGCCACTGAGAGATTACTCAGGGTTCCCCACAAGTGTCAGGATTCCATGCTCAGGAGACTTCACAAGGTTTTCCTTCCCTTACTCCAATTTGAACATCAAGAAGGGTGATCACTGCCTCTTACCAACATTCTCAGAAATTGTGCGTCAATGAGTTTTTCATGGATTGACTGACATGGGACCCTACAATCTCCATCCCAGGAGAAGTTAGTGACTTTATTAATGAGTATTACGTGTGTGGGGCATGGAGTCATAGAGATCTACAATCATCCCCATTCAAGGGTTCTCTGTCACCTGCTTCCTTATGATTTCAAGAGCTAGAATGAGATGCACGTTCTGAGGTATGGACAGGGAAAACTGGTTTGACTGGCATATCTCTAGCAACCCACGATGCAAATATCCCAAGGCTAATAAATCCAGAAACTGGGTGGTAATGCCTCCTCCTCCCTTGTTAGTATTTTGCTGTATTGGTGTGATTAAAGTTAACTTCCCTAACATCTCTACCCCACTCCACCCCCATTCTTTATTAGCAATCTAGAAAATAGCCTCATTTTAATGGTCCTATAAAAGGAGGGGGGTGTTCCTATTGGTATGAACTCTCTTCCTCTCCCCTCTCTTTCACACACACTCACACACACACGTCTTTGTAAGCAGGGACTGGTTCATTCTTTGTATTTGTACCCCCAGGCACATAGTAAGTCCTTAATAAATAAAAGGAAGCTTTTTTTTTTAATTTGGGAGGGACAATTAGAAGAAGAGGTATGAAACTGGAGATACCACCCCCCCCAAAAAAAATAGAGAACAGGACATGAAGAAAAGTGGAAGACCATAAGGAAATGTGACCAAACAGGACAGCTTGGAAAGTTCATTTATTTTGTTACCCACTTAAATGGAAAATCAAGGTGAACATAACAGATTCACAGTTGCAGGTACAGTGAAATTTTTCTGTTCTACACAAATGCTCATTTGGTTTGGTATTTGATCATTCAGAATTTAAGAAATTAAAACTAAAAACAAGAAAGTAAATAAATGCCTGTCCACTGATGAAGACTAGAAAGGACCATTGAGGTTGTGTGGGCCAGCAGTCTCCCTTTACAAATGAGGAAACTAAGGCCCACTGAGGATCAGTGGCCTGCCCAAGGCCACACAGGGAGTTGGCGACAGGGGCAGAGTTAGAGTCCAGGCTTTCTGGCTCCCCATCCAAGAGCCTTCCAATCCTATGGTGATTTCTGTCCTATTCTAAAAGGCCTCAAATGAATCACCACCCACAGAGTCTGAGGAGAAGACTCGCAGTAAGAAGTCATGGGCCACTACTGAGTCATCCCCTTACCCACAGCATGTCCCTCAAATCAGGGTGGAAGAGGATCTCTCTTCTCCAAGGGATCTTAGGGCTTACCTACTCCAGCATCCTTACTTTCAGAAGAACAAACAGGGCCAGAAGGGGGGAATGATTTTCCAAAGGTGACTCAACAAAAATGGGACCAAGCCAAGTTTTCTTTCAGTGAACTTGTAGAGAGTGAATAGAATAGTGAGCAGTGAGCTGTGAGCAGTGATGGGAGTCAGGAACTGCACTAAGAGAAGCCCTCCTTTGTGCTTTTGGGAAAATCCCTTCACCTCTCTGAGCCTGTTTCCTCATCTGTAAAAGGAAAAGGGGTTAGGCTATGTGGCCACTGGTTAAATGGCCACTACTGCATCTCCCATGTGAGATCTTGGGGAGTTTATCTCTCAAAGCCTCAGTTTCTCACATAGTCAGGCCTTTCAGCTCTAAATTTATGATCTTATCACCTTGGACAAGTCATTTTTGCTCTTTTGGGATTCTCCAAATTGAGGGGATTAGACTAGAAGCCTTCGATTGTCTGTTCACCTCTGCATAACTGATCCTCTGAGTCTCCTGTGCTGGGGCTCCTTTCACTGCCTCATCTATAAGATTCAGTTGATAACAATTACAGTTCGGAGTCCTCAGGCCTTTTAAGGGTTTACAAAGCAAGCCCTTTGCCTCATAATGCCCCTGTGCAGTATTCTCTGAATTTGAGGGCTGAGGAAACTGAATCACAGGGAAATGAAGTCAATTGCTACTGTCATGTGTTGAGTGAATGGAGCCTTGCGTATACAGGCCTTTGTCTAGGCTCAGATTCACCATTTGCCACCATAGTCTCCATGTCCAGCCCCTCTTCTATCTCCTACCTTTGCCATTTCCCCAAGCAAAGTAGACACAGAATTGGATTTTCAACCAGTCTCTTGATTCAGCTCCCTCACCATTATTGCCCACCCCACCCCCCACTCATTGAAGGAGCAGATAGAAGGAAGACAGATAGATAGAGAAGGAGAGATTCTTGTCCTACAGAACTAAGAAACCTTTAAGAAAGACCAGAGAGAAGTTGGAGCCACCGTTTCCAAGCATGTTGCTCTTGCTTTGTCCACTGTTTTCACTGGGAAGGGGCCCATGTTGGAATATTTTCACCAATGTATCTCCTTTGCTATTCATTAGCAAATCTACAGGCACTTTCTTGGGCGCTGGGCCATTCTGGAGTTTTCCTCTCACTTTCCTTCTAAATATACATAAAACTGTCAGTGTTGTTTTCCCCAGACACTCTCCATTGATCCCCACTCTCCCAATCCCCATCTCAGTAATTTCATTTCTCATGCATTAGTTCTCCCAATCCTTTCTATGTGTCCTCCTAGTTTTCTGAGGAGTGGTGTGGGGGCTGTGGGCTCAGTGTCTGCAGAGAACAGTTTCCAGGGCTCCGGCTGTGATCCCAGCTTCTCTGTCAGGGGCAATGCATTTTCATTCCTCCCAACAGCTTTGCCCTGACATCCGTTCTTTTATACAATATATATTCAAGTGAGTCTGGTGTGTGTGTGTGTGTGTGTGTGTGTGTGTGTGTGTGTGAGATTTTTAAGCAATGCATTTTCATGAGAAGAAAAAGAAAAACTGAAGTTCAGTAGACATCTTGGGGCCCAAGTGTCCTGATGGGCTGTGAGTCAATGTATCATTTGGGACTCCTGGGATCTCTCATGGGTGACTACAGAGGATCCCTTAGGGAAAGATGGCCCTCCCTCCCCCCACGGAGGAGTGAACTTGTAGGGCAGGCATTGGTCCTGATGAGTTCCCACAAGAAATGCTGCTGGAAAAGGGGACCCATGGAGGGCAGAGCAGTTAAGGAAGTGGTCTGAAGGCATGTCTTCAGAACCCTCTTGTTGAGATAGAAGCAAAGACAAGGTTAGAGACCAGGCAGCAGGGTGGGCTATAGAGTTAGAGAATCCCAACTCAGACACACTTACTGTGTCAAGCTGGGCAAGTCATTTTAACCTCTCCAGGCCTCAGTTTCCCACTTTGTTATAACGATAATAACTAACATTTATGCACCCTTTTAGGATGACCAAAGCACTTTATACATGTCATCTCTTTTGGTCCTCACAACGACCTTAAGAGGTTGTTGTTGAGGATGATGATGATGATGATGATGATGATGATGGTGACGGTGATGGTGATGATGATGATGATGATGATGATGGTGATGGTGATGGTGATGATGATGGTGATGGTGATGGTGATGGTGATGATGATGGTGATTTTGATGGTGATGGTGGTGGTGATAGTCTACATTTATTTATGGGGAAATTGAGGCTGAGGGAAATTCCAAGATATGCCCCAGGGCCCCACAGCTGTTATGCATCTAGGGAGGGATTTGAATTCAGTTGTTCCTGATCCCAAGTCTCATGTTCTAAAAGCTGAGCTGTCTAGCTGCCTCATATCTAGCAAGAGGGGACTGAACTCACTGCCTGCTCAGTTCTCTGTCAGCTCTCAATTTAGTATCTGGCAATCCCATAGAGGCATAGAACCTCAGAATGAGGAGGGCCTTCTGGGGCATCTTATCCAGAGGAATCCTCTGAAGAGTATTAGACAAGTGATGATCCAACCTCCCTTGGAGACCTTCAGGGAGAGGAAGCCTCCTGCTTTCTCAGGAAGGTCTTTCTGTTGGGGAGGGGGTAATTGTTGTGAATCTCAGACTTACACAGGGGACTTCAGAAGGCCTTCCAGAGTACTAGAGGTATCAAACTTGCAAAGAGCCTGACGGCCAGCCCGATTAAAATGCAATTGGGAAATGTTTAACAAAATACTTAAATATGACATAATATAGATAATGTTAATTTGTTGTATTCTATATAAACATGAACCCTTCCTTTTCTCCACACCCCTCATTTAAAGATGAAGAAATAAGCCTAGAGGTGATAGCAGCTTACCCTAGATCACTCAGGTTATAAGTAGCAGAATCACTAATTGCAGAATTTATCGATTTATAGCTGGAAGAGACCCAAGAAATCACCTAATCCAACCCTTTCATTTTATAGACAAGAAAACTGAAGCTCAGAGAGAGAAACCAATTTGTCCAAGACCACAGAGTAACTGAGAGAGGCAAGATACAATGCAAGTTGCCAAGCTCTGGTTAAGTATCTACTATTTGCCTAGATAAAATATGGAGACAAAATTGAGAATCTCCCTGACCTTAGATACCTTGCACTATGTCAGTGAAAATGCAATTCATATATAGATAACTAGATACAAAATCTATAAGGAGAAAATACAAAGCCTATGGTGGAGGAGAAGGAAGAACAGGAAGGTCATTGTGTGGGAGAGTTTGAGGCTGGTCGATGGAGGCTAAATAGTCCAGTTTAGGAGGTAAATGAATGGAGAAGATTAATCTGGAGTGATGGCCAGTGAGTTGGGAGGCAGTAGAGCCTGAAAAGTTTGTATTCCTTTGGAAGGTGGTGAGGGAATGTATACTTTTGGCAGGATCTTTTTTTCATTTTTAGGGGGTTCAGGGCTTTCTCGGTTTTATGCTTGACTGAAAGGAATAATGGAAGGAGAGCAAAAGAAGCTGATTTAGCTAATTAATTGGTTTCATAAATTTGCCCATCAAGGGGGAAATGTAACTATAAATGTCCCAATGAAAGACTTGTGAAAATGCAGGAGGAGAGACATGACCCCTGAGAAACACATACGCAGAGCCAAGGGACCCAGCTGCCCTTCAGTGATGTCCCTTGGAATGAAGGTTCCAAGAGAGAAAAAAGATGCTTTGCTAAAGTGCACAATTGCCATGCCAACTTTGGAAGGCATCACTGTCCCATCATCTCCCTGACCCCAGCTCCCTTCTCCCACTGCCAGACCTGACCTTCCTCTTTCCTTGCTCAGTGGAAAGCTTGCTGAATCACTCCCAGGCAGGGGGGCTCGGGCTCCTTCCCAGAGAGTCACCTTTGCTATATGGGTTTAGGGGGGACCTGAGTTTGTTTATTGCTACATCTTTATCATGCACGCCACAGGGGAAAAGTAATTAAATGTAATAGATGCTGAGGCTTCCATACTTACATTATTTAGAGGCTGCCACTGCCACACACAGACACCATAAGCCTCAGATAATTAATAGGTTTATTTAAATCATTCATCAGGGGAACACTTTCTCTCAACTTGATTCCAGGTTTATAATTTTGTTATTGATGGAAGGAAGGATATTTTCTTAGAGGAGGTGGAGGTCTCACTTTGGATGGGGGAGTGAGAAAGGCAGCAGAACTTTCAACCAACACTTGGCATTTTGTTTTGGATAAGAACCACTTGGTAGTAAAGTGATATTCAGGCTCTAAGTCTTGAATATTAAATACCCCAACTGTCCCCCAGGGAATTCAGCAATGTCAGCCTACTGAATAACTTTTTAAGACCTCTCTATTGGCTGTGAACTTTGGACAGGAAGTCAAGAGACATGTATTCTAATCCTTTCTGTGACAACAAGTAGTTGCTTGACCTTGGAAAAGGTTCACTTCTCTGTGCTGGAATTTTACTGAGGTAAATTGGTGGCTCAGGCCATAGAAGGTGGGACTGGAGTCAGGAAGAACTGAATTCAAATCCAGCTTCAGATACTATCTTTGGCATGCTGCACAAGCCAAGCCATTTCACTGTTGCCTGTCCAATTTCATCAACTGTCAAACAAGGATCATAATGCCTACCTCACTGGGTTTTTGTGGGGTCAAATGAGACAGTATTTGGAAAACCCCATATAGTGTTTTGCAAAGAGGCATTTAATAAATGCTCATTCCAGGCAGTTTCCAGAAGAAATGAAAGCTATGGAATGAAAGTCATATAAAAAAAGATACTCTAAATCACTACTGATTAACTAAATGCAAATTAAAACAACTCTGAGGTATCACCTTGCACTTATCAGATTGGTTAAAAGACAAATGCAGGAGAGGATATAGAAAAGTTGAGACACTGATGCATTGTTAATGGAGGTGAACTAATCCAACCATTTGGGAGAATAACAACACCCAAAGGGCTATATATATTTTTCTTTGAATCACAATACCATTACTGAGTACGTGTCCCACAGATGTTAAAGAAAAGGAAAAAAGGACCTATTTGCACAAAAAATATTTATAGCAGCTCTTTCTGTGGTGGAAAAAAATTGGAAATCAAGGGAATGTCCATCAATTGGGCAATAGCTAAGCAAGTCTTTTATATGATTCAGATGGAATACCATTGTGCTACAAGAAATGATGAGCAGGATGCTTTCAGGGAAAGAAACAACAACAACAACAAAACAAAACAAAAAACAAACATATGAACTGATGCAAAGCAAAGCGAACAGAGCCAGAACACTGTACTCAGTAACAGTAATATTATAAGAATTATCAACTGTAAAAGACTTGGCTACTATAATCAAGACAATGATTCAAGACAATTCCACAATATCCATGATGAAAAATGCTCTCTACCTCCAGAGAGAGAACTGACAAACTCTGGATGCAGATTAAAGTGTATTTAAAAAAATACTATTTTTCTTGTTTCATTTTTTGTCTGTGTTTTCTTTCGCACCCTGGCAAATATGGAAATATATTTTGTATAACATCACATGTATAATCAATTTGAAATTGCTTGCCTTCTCAAGGAGGGGGGAAAGAATTTGGAACTATTTTTTAAATGAATGCTAAAATTTTTCTCCAGCAATTGGAAGATATCACAAAAAATAAATAAAACATTGAAAATTAAGTCTCACTTAACTCTGTTAAACTATTTGCATGTAATTGGGAAATATTTAATGAAATAAACAAAAATGTGTTTGAAAAGATGCTTGTTCTGAGCCCCTGAGCCCCTTTCTCTCAGACTTGAAGGAGACCTGAGTCCAGCTCCTAACTGAACCAGAATCCTGTCTACAATGGCTTAAGCTAGTGCTTGGAAACCTGGCAGATATAAGGATTACCAATACTCTGAAGATCTATCTTGGGATCTGCTCAGTTCACTGAAATTTATCTTTTGCTTAGATCAGGGGATTGTTTCCACCTGTTTTTGTTTTATTAAGTCAAGTGACCATTAGTGATAAGGAACTCCTTGCCTCCCAATGCAGAAAATTACACATATGGACAGTGTTATTTGTTAGGAAGGTTTTCTTTTTTTTTGTCTTCTTCGAAACTTTCCAGAGAACTTGATACAAAGTAGAGAGTTGAAAAATCACTTTCTCCTTGACAAGTCCCTATAAAAAGCATCACTTGGGCTCTACTTGACCTCACAGAGGATGATAGAGCTGTGGGAAGTATTTTCATTGTCCAGCTTCAGCTCTGCATCAAGGAAAAGCTTCCCATCAGTTACAAGTGTCCAAAGTAGTAGTGACTAGCTTCACTATGATGGGTAGCACCTCTCCCATTCCTGAAGGTCTTTCGGCAGAGCATTTGTTAGTAAGTCTATAGAGAGGATTTGGGTTCCAGTGTGGGCTGGGCTTGATGCATTGCAACATACTATTGTGCTCTGAGCTTTGAGTTAATCATTTAATGAGTAATCACTGAGGATGCTCCAGACCACCAAGAGATAGACTGCAGGTGACTAGATCTGAGAGTGGGCTGCCATAGAAACAAGTGTGCTACGCCTCAGACTCAGGTCAGCTCCAAATCCATGTCAGATAGCTAAGTGGCCCAGTGGAGCATGTTGGCCTTGGAGTTAGGAAGATTCAAGTTCAAATCCGGAGTCAGCCATGAACAAGCTGTGTGCCCCTGGCAAAATTACTGCCCCACTTTCAGCCTCTATGCTCTCCTCTATAAAATGGGGATAATAGGAGCATCTACCTCAGGGTTATTGGGAGGATAGATGAGAGCACATCCAAGAACATTTTTTTCCCCACAAAACATCGAAAGTGCTAGCTACTGTTGTTATCACCATCATTGTGTTATTAGTACATATGTTGTTGTTTGTCCTTCATTTTCTAAGAAGACTGTGACATCAGGAAGATGATGCCATGACTTGAAAGTGAATTGAATTGGTTACCAGCCTCATTTTCTGCTCCAGAGCCATCTGGGTCCAGTGGTCAGATAAAGATCTGGAAGACTGGAGATGACTCCTTTTAGTATTATTATTATTATTATTAATTTGATTTGTTTATTTCCTTTTAGTTTACAAGATTCAGTTCCAGAGTCCCTTGAGTTTCAAGTTTTCTCCCCTCCTTGTCTCCTCCCTCCATGGTGGCATGCAATCAAGTATAGGATCTGCAAATACTTTCACACTGGACATTAGTCTGGTTGTATAGAAGGGTTATAACCAATGGAGTGGACAATAGGAAAAAAGAAACAAAACCGAACATGGAAAAGAGCGATAGCATGTAGATTGCTTCAGTCTCCATTTAAACTCTATTATTTCTAGATCTTTCTCTAAATGTGTATATCTCCTTCCACTGTGAGACTTGTAGAGTTGTCTTATAGCTGTGCATTGCTGAGAGGAGTCCAGTTTATCAAGGTTAGTCATCACACATACCATGTGTCTGTGATTGCGTACAAGTTTTTCCTGGTTCTGCTCTTCTCACTTAGCATCAATTTGTATAAGCCTCTCCAGGTGAATATGCAGACCATCTCCTCCCCATTTCTTATAGCACAATAGTATTCCATTACATTCATATACCACGACTTGTTTAGCCATTTCCTAGTTGATAGGCATCCCCTTAATTTCCATTTTTTTTCCACCACAAAAAGAGCTGCAATAAATATTTTTGTACATATGGGTCTTCTTCCCACTTCTATGATGTCTTTGGGATACAACTCCAGAAGTGGTGTTACTGGATCAAAGGGTATGCAGTTATTTATATTTGGTCATAGTTCCAGATTGCCTTCTACAATGGTTGTATCAGTTCACAGTTCCACCAACAATGCACCAGCATCCCAATTTTCCACCTCCTCTCCAATATTTGTCATTTCCTGTTTTGTCATCTTAGCAGATCTGGCTGGTGAGATATGATACCTCAAAGTTGTTTTGATTTGCATTTCTTGAATCAAGAGTGAATTAGAGCATTTTTTCATATGCTTATAGATATCTTTAATTTCTACCTCTGAGAATTGCCTGTTCATATCCTTTGACCATTTATCAATTGGGGAATGACTTGTATTCTTATAGATTTTACATAATTCCATGTATATTTTAGAAATGAGGTCTTTATCAGAGACACTGGTTGTAAAAATTCTTTTCCAGTTTCCCACTTCCCTCTTAATCTTGGTTACATTGGCTTAGTTTGTATAGAAACTTTTCAATTTAATGTAATCAAGACTATCCATTTTACATTTTATAATGCTCTCTAACTCTTCTTTGGTCATAAAGTCTTCCCTACTCCATAAATCTGACAGATAGACTATTCCAATGACCCCTTTTAGTAATAAGTGGTTCTCATCATTCTAGTAACAATCAGGATCAATCTGCTGAAGCATGTCAGTATTGTTTTGTCTGTACCTATATACTGGGTTGATGAGCTGGGTGAAGCATCACAGCTGGGTTTTGGAATGGCACACACAAAGAATTCATGCTCTCTAGGTGTGATGTGTCTCATCCTTGAAGCTCTCTGTGGTTGGCCTCAGAGTACTGAGGGCCAAGGCACTCTATGGGATTTCATTCTCTCCCCTCATCCTCCAGCCTGTGAAGAGTTGCTTTCATGGCAGTCAAGAGATCCATAGGAAAAGAGAAAAAAAATCTTACAGGGAAGGCTACCATTCAGTTCTCCTTCCTTCTTCTTCCTGGGTCCAGGTTCCAGCATAAGAAAGAGTATGAAGATGAAGTTATGGAACATACCAATGTTAGCAGTGGGGAGAATCCTGGATGGGAAGGAGGAAAAACATCAGTCATTTAGTAGTATTGACCCAATCCTAAGGGCTATGGTGGTCAAGAATAGCTCCCTGGCATCAATGGGGCTAAGCCTTGAAGAGTGAGTGGGATTTCAGTGAGGGGGTGGGGGTGGGGATGTTTCTACACAAAGGAATGGCCCAGTCAGAGGTTTTCAAGGAGATTCCAAGGGATGGCAAATAGACCAATGTGCTTTGGGAAAGGAAGCATATTAAGAAGTCAAGAGAAAGAGGGTATAAGAATCCAATCAGTTTCAAGTTTTAGATGACCTTAATTGCAAGGCAGATTTCTCTTGAGACAATGTCTTAACATTTTGGAAACTCTGAAATCATGCGATAAATTTTCTAACAGTCTAAAGAATCATCTAGTTCTATCTCCTGCTTTAAACAAAAAAAAATCTAGAGAGATTATTGTAGGGAAAGAAAGCCTCTTAGCCTTCCTTTGGAACCGTAAGCAACCTTCCTTCCAGAGAGTTCTTTCTTCTATCTCACAAACCTGTCCTGCTTTATTGGAAGTTCAGTTCTTGCTGTGGTCATTTCTATTTGTCAGTTTTGCCTGTCAGGAACTGTGATGATGCCTGGGCCTCAGTTTCCCTAACTAAAATGTAGAGTTGGGCTAGAATTCAGTGTGTCATGGAATTTTTGTGTGTTGTGGAGTCCTCTGGCATTCTGGAGAGGCCTATGATTGTCACCCTTCTCCAAATCTTATTTTTAATAATTGAAGGAAATGCTAAATTTCAGGTAGATTTTTAGTAACGGCATTAGCTAGCATTTATATAGCAGTTTAATGCCAGCAAAGCACTTAGTGGATGTTATTTCATTTAACTCTTACAACAACCCTGGACAGTACATACTATTATTGTCTCCATTTTGCTGCTGGCCAACTGGAGACAGAGCAGTGAAGGGACTTGCCAGGGATCCCGCAGTTATCTGGTCTAAGTCAGATTTTTGAACTCAGGCCTTACTGCCTCTTAGTCCAACACTGCACCCACTGTGCCACCCAATTGCCTCATTAGTGAAAATATATTTATTCCCAACCAAATTCTCACACACTTGAGGTCTAATAGTTGGTCCATGGAGCCCTGATTAAAAACCTTTCCAGTAGAACCAGAAGATAATGCCCAGGCTCCTTCCAGCAGTAATTTTCTTTGTCCACTTTTACCATTGTTCTGTTGTACTTAGGACAGTTCCTGGCCCATTGGAGACACTTTACAGTTGTTGTTGATTGAATGAAAGAGGCAGGGGGTGTAACAGGTAGGAAGATGGCTTTGCATTAAGGAAGATCTGGGGTCAAGTCTCAACTCTGGCTCATATTACCTGAGTGACTCTTGCCAAATGACATAGCTTCTCAGTGCTTTAGAAATTCTCTAAGACTATAAATTGCAAACAAAGAGCCAACCAGCATCCACAGAGGGAGTTTTCTCATTGTAGCATTCCCCACGGCAGTGATATCAGAGGTATAGTACCTATTCCTAGGATTCAGTGCTAAGGTTAGTTTGAAATATGTTGCCATCTAACTGACCAGGTGACCTAGGGCATCATATCCCCTTGTCTGGGCAGCAGATTTGTCTTCTCTTAATTGTGAAAATTGGACTAGATGATGTCCAAACTTGCTTCAAGCTTTTATTTTTTAATTCTATGAGCCTTCCTTGACAGGTAAAGAGCCTCCCCATCAGTTTCCAGTTAAAGGGGGGGGGGGGTAAGGTGATGCCTGCAGACTGGCAGTCTGAGATTTTAAAGCCAGCCTTCTCATGAAATCCTTTCCAATAATCTAGGCAGTTCACAGAGGTTGTGGCCAAAGGAAAATCCTAAAAACCATGATGGGAGCCAACTGTCCAAATCAATATTGGAGTATGGCATAAGATCAGCATAGAGTGTTGAGAGAAAGCCATATTAATTTTGGCCATCAATCAAGAATTGCTATCTTTGTCTGATCAGAGACAGATGGGATGGGACATTTATTCAGATCCTTTCAGCTAGAGTTTCTCCCTGACCCTTCACCCTCTTGCTAGGTCAATGAGAAGGACCAAAGCTCTACTCATTTCTTATATTTCCAGGGCTTTAACACTGATTCAGACTACATACCTGCTGTGAGAGAGAGAGAGAGACAGAGACAGAGAGACACAGAAAGTAGCAGGGAGGGATGGAGAGAGAGAGAGAGACAGAGAGAGAGACAGAGACAGAGACAGAGACAGAGAGACAGAGAGAGACAGAGACAGAGAGACAGAGAGAGGCAGGAGGGGGAGGGGAAGGAAGAGGGAGACAGGCAGACAGAGACAGACAGCTCCCAGGTTGAACTGCAAAGCTTTGGAGAGGATCTCAAAGAAAAGATGGTCACTATCCAGCTTACACTTGCTCTTGTGTAAAGCAGTCAGGTCTTGGAAATATATTAGCTCATTGATCTATATATTATTTTCAAGTCTTCTAGTATGCCTCACTTTAAGCAAATCCAACATATTAAATCTGGACTTACCCAAACTGGCACACTGATTCCACACTGTACAAAAGACTGATTAATCAGACTTCTTCCATCAGAAAAATGGACCACAGAGTATCAGAACTAAAAGGAAATTTAGAGCATATCCAGCTCACCCCCCTCTCATTGCAATTCAGAGTTCAGAGAAGGGAAGCCATTGACCTAAAATCAAATGCAAGTGATGCAATGGCAGAGCCTAAACTGGAATCCATGCCATCAAACTCCCCACCCAGTTCTCTTTCTACTAAAGATGACATCGCCTCTCTTCTTCATTTAAATATATTTTACAAGAATTGGATTAATATGCATTTTTTTCCAGGAACACGGCTGTGCTGTGAAGGAAGGTGCTTCTGTGCATGGAAAAATGACAAGTCTTCCTTTTGCTGTTGAACCGAGGGCATGAATGATTTAATCTTTAATAAAATGTGTCTGCAACTTCATATTAGGAGGGATATTTGATAATTGTGCTCTGTTGACATTGCTGTCGACACAGGGTATGGAATACTAATGTGGTCTCCCAGAGAAAAGAGCTGATTTAGTTCATGTATCATCTTGTTCAGTAATCGGGACTTCATCTGCAGTGCTGGAGGTCTGGAATAAGAAGATGCAGAATGTCCAAACAAATGTGGCAAAGTAGCATAAAGGTTTTTCAGAAGGAAGCCCAGCCATACAATTTAGGGAAAACCTAGAAACGTAGAAGGTCAGACCAGGGTCTAAGCATAAGATATAATAGAGACAACAGAGAATGGAAGACCTGGGAGAGAGCTTAGAAAAGAGAATTTCAGATCTGGAAAAGACCTTAGATAAGAGAATGTCAAAGTTGGAAGGGACCTTAGAGAGTGTCTAACTAGTCTAGCTATGCTCTTGAAGACATAGTGTAAGCTTTACATAGAATTAATCAATAATGAACATATTTTCTAAAATGCCTATTTATTTATCTTTAGTTTTCAACATTCACCTTAACAGGATTTTGAGTTTTAAATTTTCTCCCCCTCTTTCACCTCCCCTCTCCCCAAGACAGCATGCAATCTGATATGTTCCATACATGCACAATTGAATTAAACATATTTTCATATTAGTCATATTGTAAAGAAGAATTATAACCAAAAAGGAAAAAAATACAAAAGAATGGAAAAAAGGTAAAATAATATGCTTTGAACTGCCTTCAGACTCCATAGTTCTTTCTCTGCATGGGGATAGCACTTTCCATCCTGAGTCTTTTGGAATTGTGTTAGATATTTGCATTGCTGAGAAAAGCTAAGTCTGTCAAATTTGGTTATCACACAATGGTACTGTTACAGTGGACAATGTTTTCCTGGTTCTATTCACTTAACTCAGCATCAGTTCATGCACATCTTTCCAGGTTTTTCTGAAGTCTGCTTGCTTAGCATTTCTTATGGAACAAGAGTATTTCACTATATTGGTATACCACATCTTGTTCAGCCATTCTGCAATTGATGGGTATCTATCCCCCAATTCTTGGCCACCACAAAAAAGTTGCTATAAATAGTTTTTACATATGAGTCCTTTCCACTATTTTTTATGATCTCTTTGGGATACTGATATAGAAGTGTTATTACTGGATCAAAGGGAATGCACAGTTATATAGCCCTTTGGATTTGGTTTCAAATCACTTTCCACAATTCCTGGATCAATTTACAATTCACTATACCAACAATGCATTACGGTTCCAATTTTCCCACATAATCTCCAGCATTTATCATTTTCCTGTTTTGTCATGTTAACCAATATGACAGGTGTGATATGATAGCTCAGTGTTGTTTTGATTTGCATTTCTCTAATCAATAGTGATTTAGAGCATTTTTTTCATATGAGTTTAGATAGCTTTAATTTGTTCTTTTGAAAACAGTCTGTTCATATCTTTTGACCATTTGTCAATTGAGGAATGACTTGTATTCTTATAAATTTGACTCAGTTTGACTGTAAAAATTGTTTCCCAGCTCTCTGTTTCCCCTCTAATCCTGGTTGTATTGGCTTTGTTTGTGCAAAAGCTTTTTAAATTTAATATAATCAAAATTATCCATTTTGTATTTCATAATGGTCTCTATCTCTTGTTTGGTCATTTTTTTCCTTCTTCATAGATATGACAGGTAAACTATTCCTTGCTCTCCTAAATTGTTTACAGAATCACCCTTTATTTCTAAATCATGTAACCATTTTGACTTTATTTTGGAATATGATATAAGATAGGCCTAGCTTCTGCCATATTATTTCCCAATTTCCCCAGTAGTTTTTTTTTGTCAAATAGTAAGTTCTTATGTCAGAAGCTAGAGTCTTTGGACTTATCAAAAAGTAGACTATTATAGTCATTGATTGTTGAATCTTACATACCTAATCCATTCCACTGATCTACCACTGTATTTCTTAGCCAGCTCCAAGTAGTTTTCATGATTTCTGTTTGAAATTTTAGACCTAATATGGCTAGTCCACCTTCCCTAGCCTTGCTTTTCATTAATTCTCTTGATATTCTGGACCTTTTGTTCTTCCAGATGAATTTTGTTATTATTTTTTTTCTACATGAGCTTATTTATTGATCTAGCAATGAGAATAAGAACTGTCTGTCCTTTTTACCATAGATTTCACTTAATTTACCAATGAAACTTTATTTAGTAAATATTTGTCAAGCACTTAGTATGTGAAAAACATTGTACTAGCTATTGTGGCTACTATGGAAGTTGTATAGAATAGAATCTCAGCCCTCGTGGATGTTCTAGTTCAGTAAAGGGATGGGCTTCATCCCCAACTAGCACTAATACAGGACCAGAGAATCAGAGACAGGCAGACCAGTTGACATTTTAAGTCCCTTTCTCCTATAATCTAAGGTAGGAAAGTCAAATTTTGTTAATTATTAGAACCTCAACATCAAGGAAGGCTGCTAGGAGGAGGTGACATTTGGATTGAATCGGAATGGATCAATAGGAGACAAAGTATGCAACGTGTGTTCAGTCCTGTGATAAACAGGTAAAGGATCCAAAGGGAAATACAAGACTTGGCTCCTTGCCTCAAGGAGCTTACAGTTTGAAGCTATGTCCCTAATTTCATACTCATGAAATTAGAGGAAAAGCAAATGTTAATTGAGGACGAATAGAATGTAACTGAAAAAGTCAGAGAAAGGAGATATATAAGGATATAAAATGGTAGAGTTTTGGGGGAAGAAAGAAATGTCAGCATTTTCAAAGGCTCTGGGGGATAGGAATAAGCACAAGAAGTTTAGAGAACAAAGACAATGTCCTAAAACCCATGGGAAAGGCCCCAGATTAAGAGTCTTGCTTTGAGTATGAGTGGGGGCTCAGTCTTTGGTCATCTCACTGTGTGGAGTGTTGCAGGTTGGATGAGGGAGGGAAAACAGATTAAGGGGGGAGGAGGTCACCTCTGGTTAGGTCAGGGAGTGAGTGTCTGGATGGCCAAGTTGTCTTTTAGAGCTCTAAGCTGGCATCTATAGATATAAGTATGACTTGGAAGATGTTGCAGATTCATTATTGGTCTTTTCCTCATCTGTAGAAATGGGGAAGTTTTATTTCCAGGAACTGTCCCAATTCTACTTGTATTGATCCACTATACATCTAGTCATCTCACTGCTCTGTTAACAAACAAAAACAAAACTTTTTCATGATGGTCTTTTGGTTTCAAAGTCAAATTCATGCTCTTCTGACTGACATTAAAAGTCCTCCGCAATCCAAGACTGTCTTAACTTTCCTTGTCAGATTATTCTGCCCAGTACCATTCAAATGAATCCTTCTCTACTTCCTGTAGCCTCTGCCCCTTTATTCAGAATATTTTCTGTGTTTGAAAGTTCCCCCTTTCCCCTTTGTCCTGTTTTACCCAACTTTTGAAAACGCACTTTGAATGCCCTCTCTTCCAGGACGCCTTTGCTGACTCCCCATGAGTAATGGCCCCTTCCCCTTCCTTGTTTTCCAGAGCTGTTTTCCCATATTGGGGGCATTTACCATATGATGTCTGTTGACTATTTATGATGACTTGTCCTCTTTCACATTGAACTTTCACTTTGAAGGCAAGACTATTTTGTGGTTTAGTAGAAAGAACCCAGGATTTGGCATTAGAAAGTCTGGTTTTGAATCCCTGTTCTGCCTGTTATTTGCTACCTCTGTGTCCTTGGGCAAGTTCCTTCTCCTTTTTCCTTCCCTAGATCTCTGCTTATTCATCTGTGAAAGGAGATGGTTGAATGATATGATCTATAGGTTTCAGTTTCCTCATCTGTAAAATGTAAAAATTTCTGTAGAACAGAAAGGTCTGTTCTAGCTATAAATCCTTGATCACATGATCCCCAAGGTCCTCTGAAGCTCTCAGTCTATGCCCCTGTCATCTCCATTCTCAATTTTCCCTAGCTCCTAGCCTGGGGCTTGGCAGGCAGCAGTATCTTAGTAAGTGTTTGGTGAAATGAGTAGAATTGATTTGAAATATTATGTTGGGCCAAACCTTTCCCTAGCCAAGAGAGAGAAACACATTCTGGGAAGTTAACAGCAGGGAATAAGGGCCAGGGTCCATTGCAGTCTCCAAGTTCCAGATTACTCATCCCCAGTAGGTTCTGCATTACCTCCCTGGGAATGAGAAAGGTGATGGAAAAATCCCAGGTTAATGAGTTAAACAGTGTTATGTATTGCTACAGAATTCCAAGAGGGGCTTGTGGTCTGTTGTTATGTGTCATAAATTGGTCCCCATCCCTTTGCAGCACAGTCTCACCCTTCCTGGTTTGCCTTGGCTAGTCTTTCTTTTTTTTCTTTCCCTCTACTTCCCTTTCCACTTTCTCCCTCCCTCTCTCCCTCCCTCCCTCCCTCCCTTCCTTCCTTCCTTCCTTCTTTCCTTCCTTCCTTCCTTCCTTCCTTCCTTCCTTCCTTCCTTCCTTCCTTCCTTCCTTCCTTCCTTCCTTCCTTCCTTCCTTCTTGGCTTCCTCTCACCCTCTCTCACTTCATTTCTTCCCTCCCATTTGATAACTGAAAGGAAGAAATTCTGAGTTGGTAATGTGTTCATCTTAAGAACTGACTTGTCATGTTTTAATTTTCATCTTAACAGTGTCTCAGGGCTTTGAATCCCCTGCTTGTTTAATAAATAGTTTATTTACACAAGGAGAACCTTCAGGACAGGAGTTCTCATTCTAGTCTGTACCATGGACCTCTTTGGCAATTAGATGAAGCCTATAGACCCCTTCTCAGAATAATGTTGTTGTTAAATGCATAAAATAAATAGGATTACAAAGGAAAGTAATCACATTGAAATACAATTACTGATTAAAAAAAAATTCCCAGGCCCCAGGTTAATACCCTGTGCTTTAGACAAGTAATGATGCATTCTTTTGGTCTCTCCCCATATGGTCTCTTCTTACTAAACCCTAATCCTTTCGAAGGGTAGACATTAAGAAGGTACAGCAGCCTTCTGAAAGGATCACCATGGAAGTGAGCCCTCAATCAGCAAGCATCAATTAAGTCCCCACTGTGTAACCATGCCCATAACTCTATCCTCTATACCACATTCCCTTGCATAGATTAATAGTAAAATATAGGCTTTGAATTACACGTTAATGGTTACAAAGCAGATTCCTCCTGGCAAATTGTATTATTCTCATTTTAAAGATGAAGAAATTGAGGCTCCAAGTGGGAAAAGATCACAGAGACAGTAAATGGAAGAGCCAAGATTTGAGTTGCTTTCACCGCAGACCCAGTCCACTCTGCTGTCTTATGAAGATCCTTCTGACACAGAGCAGAGTACAGAATGGAAAACAGTTTTGACTCCCAGCCCAGTGTTCTTTCCACAGTGAAGTTGCTTAATGTTGCTAACTACATTGATGGAAATGGGATTCCCCAAGTCAGTGCGAGTTCCACGGTGGGCAAATTCAAATCTAATCTGTAGTTACTTGTGCATGCAGAATCTTAGACCTAGTTCTGGAAGAGAGTTAGACACAGTCTGGATCCAATCCTTCCCGTTGCAAGGCCATTGTGTGGTAACCAGAGAGGTAGAAGGATTTGTCCAAGATAACAGACAGTAAAGGATGGAGGCCAATCCGAACCTAGGTCCTTCCATAAGAATCAAAGTTCATGCTTTGAGGCCATGCCTTTCTCCCCACTGAACTGTGTGTTTCTGCTGAGCAGGCTTATGCTATAGCCATCTCCTCCTCACCCAGCTAAACACCTTCCACACAATAGTTTCTCGACAAAGGTTTGCTGAAAGCAAACTATTGTTCTATTTTTTTGGCTGACTGCTTTTAAATGATACAGATTCCAAGCATTAAGTGCCAAAGTTCCTTGCTCTTTAGCATAGGGGAAAACAAAGAACATGTTGGCCAATGAGGAAAGATGTTTGTCTCATAGCATTAAAGAGTCTCATCATGTCTCAAAGGAGAGGGGGTCAGTGTGTCAATTCAACTGTTTTTTAAAATTTTTTTATGTAATAAATTTTATTTGTTTCTTGTTTACATCATTCATTTTCATGAGATTTTTGAATTACAAATTTTCTCCCCGTCTTTCCCCTACCCCAACCCCAAAACAGCAATCCCATTGTAGACCCCCTTCCATGGCCTGCTCTCTAACTTTCTGGTAGAGCATGGATCTTCATAAGACAGCAAAGTGGACTGGGTCTGGGGTGAAAGCAACTCAAATCTTGGCTCTTTCATTTACTCCCTACCCATCCCCTGTATATCTTAATTCCTAGTTGCAGGTATTGCAGAGATATAAATTCTAGATTCTCTCAAATCCTCCCTTGTCACCCACCCCCACTGGAAGCACAAGCAATTTAATACAGGCTGTGTAGGTGTGATTATACAGGACATCTTCATAGTGGACATATTGTGACAGTGATCATGTCCCTCCTTCCTATCCCTCCCCGCACCTTGTTCTGTTCTCTACCCTGTCTCTGTCTCTTTATTGAAGTGTGAGCACCCAGCATCCCTTCCCCATACCCTGCCCTCCCCTCCATCATCCCTC
>CM053597.1:225914739-225942276 GCA_028646575.1 Pseudocheirus occidentalis
TTTTCCCAGCTGCCAGAGCTATTAGGAGGGTGTTGCAGGCACGCCCCCCCCCAGCTTTGGCTTGCTGAAAGCACTCCCCGAGACCACCACCCAAGACCACAATCCAGATACAGGCCACTCAATGCAAGAGCACTGGGCCCTTACCAATCGACTCAGTCCCCCTGCCAGATCCACAGGCCAGGGGCTCTTAAGCAGTTCCTGCCCTTCCCCCACTTCTTCCTTGCCCTGGGGGTAGATTGGCCTAACTGCTTTTCCTCCCCAAAATTTAGCTTGAAAGCTTCATTCACTTTCACTGACCTCTAATCCTGGCTTAGTAGATGTGAAGATTGCTGGGGTGCTTTAGATCTTCTCTGAAGTAGACCCTGGCTGTGGCTTGGGAGGCTCAGCTTCTCCTGACCCCCCTGGAGCCTGGATGCATGGCGGTTTCAGGAGCTACCTTTATCTAATCCCTATTTTTCATACCTTGGTAGATGTGGAGTTGCTGTAGGCTGTAGATCTTCTCTCTTGTAGACTGGCTGCAGTGCCACTTGGCTCAGCTTGGCTCCTCCTGACTGGCCTGGGGCCTGGTTGCCTTTTGATTTCAGGCTGCCAAGGTGATCCCCTGATGCTGAGCTGCCTTCTGTGAGAGATGTGTTTTCTGTATTTTTGTGACTTTAAGAGTCCTACACTTTGTCCAGAGTCATATTTTATGGGCTTATGGGTGTTTAGGGTGACTGTGTGGGAGCTGCGGGACCTTGCTGCTTCTGCGCCGCCATCTTGGCTCTGCCCCCGGAAGTCCAACAGTTCAACTGTTATCTTATGACCGGCAATTGGAAACCCTCACTGCTGTATTCCCCCATGAAGGATGCTAAACCAGAATGCCTACATCCACTGCAGGCCTTACTCATCTCATCACTTGTCCCAACCTTTCAGGCAATTCTCTAGAATCCTACTGTCACTGCCCCTCCAAAGTTAGCTAATTGCACTGTTCACACCTGACTGAAAGTGAGGCAGGAGATTGGTAACTCACTTCCAACTTGCTGAGAGATAGTGACCCAGAGATGATATTGACAAGGACCCAAGTCTAGCTGGTCATGAGAACTTTCACAAAGCCACCCTGGTAAGGCCCAGAGAAGTGGGGATTTGCTTATCTGGGGGGAAATCCATCCCATCCAATCACAGACTCAAAGGGTTAAATTAAGTGTTAACACCCAAAGTGTTAAAGTTAAAGTAAGTCTGACTGGTACTGTGATAGGTGTTGGGGATGAAAAGACCCCCCCCCTCCACACACACACACACACACACACACACACACACACACATGTCTTTCCTAGCCCTCAAAGTACTTACATGCTTTCAAAACACAAAGGTCTGGAAAGGTTGCTTCTCTGGGGATGTCTGGGGTGTGTTTGTGTGTGTGTGTGTGTGTGTGTGTGTCTGTGTGTCTGTGTGCATGTGGGTTTCTGTGTGTATGTGTGTGTTTATGAAATAAATGATGCATTTCATTTGATGAATAATAATCTGTAAGACTCAAGATAGTAATTGCCTGCGGCTATTTTTATTTTAGAAAAAAAAAGACAAATTTCTTTTAATTACTTTTCTTTCTAAGGAAACATGGGATAGCAGAGTTGTTAGGTACCTCAGAAGTCATCTCATCCAACCCCAACTGAGAAGTTCCAGTTTCTCTGTGGCTGGTCCCTTCATCCTCTCTCTTTTCCCATTTCTGGATGGAAATATCAGTGTCAACTATAGTGACTCTAGAGATTCAATATAGGCTCATCTTGTGGGTTATATTCAAATCCCTTAATTTGGTGTCCTGTCTGACAAAAAGAGCAAAGAAGTGGGAAGAGAATGAGTGAAGGGGTAAGAGAGACAGAAACAGACTCACATAGAGAGACAGAGGGACACAGAAAGATAGAAACAGAGAGACAAACACACAGCAAGTGAGAGAGAGAAGGAAATAGAGACCCAAGGACAGAAAAGGAGGGAAAGAAAGAGAAGAAGGGAAGGGGAAAGATAGAAACGAATATATGGAAAAAAGAGAGAAAAAGGAAACTAGGCCTCAGTTGCCTCATCTGTAAAATGTAAAGAGAGTTGGAATGCTGAAAATAATTCTGTTCTCAGAAGCAAATGATCTGGGTTAAAGTCTTTAACATGTATAGATTTCAAGTAAGTCATTCTTAGGATTATAGATTTAGAACTTGGAGGAATAGGGGGAGCAAGAGAGAGAGGAGGAAGGAGGAAAAAAATTTGAGAGAATCTATGGGAAAATATAGACAAGAATTGACCTGGATGAGAAGGCACAAATGAATTGTAATTTGCTCTGATGTCTATCATCCACTGTGGGTACAATGGCACTTTTCTAGTCTTATGACTTCCTGCCCTTTCACATGCTCTGTGATCCAGGGCCACTGGTCTCCTCAATATTCCAAGATATCACCTCCCCACTCTGTGCCTTTTCCCTGACTATCCCATGTGCCTGGACTGCTCTCCCTCCACATCTATGCTTTCATGCTTTTTTTGAGCCCATCTGAAATCCTACTCTCAACAGGAAAACTTTCCTAATCCCCTTAATGCAGGTGCGTTCTCCATGTTGCCTATCCCATTTGATCTGGTCCATAGCGCCTTGGTACAGACTTGTGTATATGCTGTGTCTCCAGTCTGACCAGGAGTGTCTTGAGATCTTTTGGCCATTTGATATCTCCAGTATTTAGCACAGTGCCAGGAAAATAGAAGTACTGAATAAATGCCTATTCACTGGCTGATTCATCCACATTGGGACATGATGGAGAAACAGATACAATAAGTAAGAATTTATCATCTGACAATTTGTTTAGGGAAGGAGAGAAACAAGGAGAAAGAAAAAATGGAGAAAGATGGGAGAAGAAATTAAAATGCAAGGCAAGGAGGAAAAGAGAGACAGAGACAGAGACAGAGAGGGAGAGATAGGAAGGAGACAGGAGTGAAGAGAGAGATGAACAGACCCTTGGGCACTATACAAGATAGTGTGACCTCATGTGTACACACACATACACTCACACACACATACAGACGAAGACACACACAAGTAAACACACACACACACAAGTAAACACACAGACACATACACATAGACATACAGACACACAAGCTTAAGCCCATTTGCCTGATGGGGTTGCAATAGTTAGTTCAGGCAATATAAGTCATCAGTTTTTGAGCCAAATGCTCTGTTTTCAGCAAAGATCATATTTCTATCCTTCCTTGCCATCCCCTCTGCAATGCATGTACTCCAGATCTCACACAGCTCCTGGCTTGAGGCAGGTAACCAACGATTGATTAATGCTGGTAGGTAGATGCGTTAAAAGATCAGAGTGCTGGCTTGAGTAGTTTTCAAGTTAAATACTGTGACTGCTCTTTCCCCACTACCACCCACCACCAATTGCCCACGATTTGACATTCCTCCATTTTCTTCTTTACTCTTCTTTCTTTATCACAACTACTCAAGTGTATGACCCTTTCAACAAGACTGCCTATCACTGAGCCGAGCACAATGCCAGAGGTACTTACAAAGACAGTGTGTATTAATGAAAGTTATTAGAGAGTCAGGAAAAGGAGGTCCTAGGCCAATTCCATCATCATCTTCATGTATATCTTTGAGCAAGGACCTTTGACTTTCGGGTCCCCTGAACAATAGGGCTGGATAATGCTTCAGGAAGCTTCCAGACATGATGGTGTCTTATCCTGTTAGAGAAGGAAACAAAGAGGAATCATCAATTCTTTTAGAGTTTAGTTAAAATTCTTTACAAAGAGACATTCAGGAGCCAGTCTTGGGGACTGTTGCAAATATAACTGGGCCTATCGAGGAGGTCCCCTGGAGACCTGATTCCCTCCCCTCATAGACTTGTGTCTCAAGATAATACCATATCCCATTTTGCAGGAAGTTCTCTAGGCAATAACTGAGCAGGGCACATCCATCTTTGAAGATGTTAGCATTTTATGTAGTGATTCTTCTCTCCAGTGGGTGGGAGGTACAAAGAGGCAGGTCAGGCTTAATGTCAAGAGCAACTTTCTAATGATGGAGCTGTCCAAAATGGGTGCATGTGAAGGTAGTGGGTTATATAGAGACTGAATGGGGTATTTTTTTTCTGGAGTGTCTAGTTTCAGGCAGTGATTAGACTACAAGCCTATAAAGACCCTTCTATTTATCAGTGATTTGCCTTCTCATTCTGTGACTAAACTCCAGTGATATGAACCTCAACTCCTCTCTGCCCTAATTGACAGTCTTACAATATATATTTATTCACTTTCAGTTTTCAACATTCACATTTATAAGATTTTGAATTTTAAATTTCCTCCCCTTCTTTCCTCTTCTCGCTCTCCAAGATTGTGTGCAATCACATATAGGCCATACAGGTACAAGCATATTAAATATATTTCCACAGTAGTCATATTGAAAAGAAGTATTAGAACCAAAGAGAGAAAGACATGAGAAAGAAAAGAAAAGGAAAAATAATATACTTAGATCTGCACTTAACCTCCATAGTTCTTTCTCTGCATGTGCATAGCATTTTCCAACATGAGTCTTGGAACTTTCTTAGATCATTGCATTACTGAGAAGAGCTGAGTCTATCAAAGTTAGTCATTGCACAGGGTGGCTGTTACTGTGTACATTGTTCTCGTGGTTCTGCTCACTTCACTCAGCAATAGTTCCTGCAAGTCTTGCAGGTTTTTCTGATGTCTGCTTGCTCATCATTTCTCATGGAACACTAAGATTCCATTACATTCATGTGCTACCTGTTGAGTCATTCCCCAGTTGATGGGCATCCCTCAACTTCCAATTCTTGACTACACTCAAAAGGAGCAACTATAAATCTTTTTGTACATATGAGTCCTTTTCCCATTTTCATGATTTCTTCGGGATACAGTCCTAGAAGTGGTATTTCTGGGTCAAAAGTTATGTGCATTTTTATAGCCCTTTGGACATAGCTCCAAATTGCTCTTCAGAATGGTTGGATCAATTCACAATTCATTAGTGTTTCAATGCATTAGTGATTCGATTTTCCCACATATTCTCAAGCATTCACCTTTTTACTGTTTTGTCATATTCACAATCTGACCAGTGAGATATGGTACCTCAGAGTTGTTTCAATGTTCATTTCTCTAACCAATAGTGACTTAGAACATTTTTATATGACTATAGATAGTTTGAATTTCTTCATCTGAAAACTGTCTGTTCATATCTTTTGACCATTTATCAATTGGGGAATGACTTGTATTCTTATGAATTTGATTCAGTTCTCTACATATTTTGGAAATAAGGCCTTTATCAGAGACCCTGGCTGTAAATTCTAAACAATAGTTTTGATGAGCTTCTGTGACTGAAAAAGATAGCCCCTGTTGATGACGGCTCTGGTGATGTCTTTCTTCTCTTAGCCAGTCTGGTCCTTGGATGATTAACAGTCTGTCACTGGGGCTAGACTAGGTGACTTTTCAGTCTGGTAGGACTGGTCAGAGTTTGTGCTCAGCCAATAAACCCTTGGAGAGCCCAGAGTCAGCCCCAAGCCAAGGTGAGACCATAGAGGGTTAGAAGAAGAACTCTAAATCTGTATCTCACAGGGAAAATCAGATGTATATGGCTCAAGTAGAAAATGCTAATTCTTGATAACAGATAAAAGCCTCCATTCATTTTGACCCAGTTCCTTCTGTTGCCAGTTCTCTAGATGGTTGGAATTCATTAAATGTTGGTTGAATAAGTGTTAGTTGAATGGGTGGAAAATAATCCAGCAATCCCTTTGGGACTAGAATGGGGTTATCTCTCTGACCCTCATGGCAGCCACATAGAAAGAGAAGAGTGTTGTGGTAGGAAAGCAGAAGTATGAGTTCTAGCTTTCCAATCCACCAGCTGTGCTACTTGTGGCAAGTCACCTCCCTGGGCCTCAGTTTCCTCATTTGTACATGTCAAGCATGCTGTACTGAAAAGAGAAGCAGCTTCAGAGTCAAAAATCTTGGCTTCAAGTTCTTAATAGCTGTGGGCTACAGGCCAATAATTCATAGGATCAGAGAGTGAAAGCTGTATAGGAGACCAGAAGTCATCTACTCCTGCTCCCTCCTTTTACAGATGAGGAAACTAAAACACAGGTAAACAAAATGACTTCCCCAAGGATGCAGTCACCAACCATTTATTAAACATTTACTATATGCTGGGCACCGAATCTTGAAGATGCAAAGGAAGGCAGAGAACTGTCTCTGCTTTCAAGGGGCTCATAGTCTAATGGGGGAAGACAACAAACAAATGAGCATGTACAGACAAGCTCTAGGCAGGATAAATTGGAGATAATTAGCATAGCACAGCCATGATTTAAAACCAGTTCCACTGATTCTAGATCTAATGGCCTTCCCACTCTACTATGTGGCATAAATTTAGTTGCTCAAAGCTTTGGCTTATTCATCTTTGAAAAAAATAAACTAGTAATAACACACAACAGTCTCCCCCTCTCACTTCCTCCCTTTATTCCTTCCTTCTTTCTTTTATTTCTATACTTCTTTTTTTCATTCTTCCTTTATTCCATCTTCTATCTCACACTCTTTTCTTTCTACCTTCCTTCTCGCCTTTATTCTCTCTTTCTTCCCTCCATCCCTTTTTTACTTCCCCTCTTCTCTCTCTTTCTCCCTTTTTCATTCTGTCTGTTCCATCTTCAATCCTTCTGTTCTTTCTTCCCTTTCTGCTTTTCTCCTTTACAGCATATTTGTTTTTTTTTGTAGTAGGACACCATGGGTTGATGGGGATCACTGAGTTCAAGTCTACATTTGGAAGGGATATAGGATAAGTATCAAGGAGCACACTAGGGCCCCATTGGCAGCTCACCTGGGTCTTGGGCCTGTCTGGATTAGGAAGGAGCAGTCTTGATTATTTCCTGTTAGAGTTCCCTGCGAACCAAGGAATAGCACCAGGATTTCCAGTCTCCCCTTGTCCTTTCTCAATCAAACAAACCTGAACATCTTGACCTTCAGGCATTTGTTTCTGATATTTAGAAATAATCAGACCTCCTTTCTTTATTTGCCCCCCCCCTTCATCTCTCCTTTCACCCTAGGCTCAGGCTGAGGCTCATTCCTGGGATTTGGGGCCAGTGTGCTTCTAAGGCCTGCAGATACAAATAAATGATCCTTGCATCCTGTTGGTTTTATTATGTGCATTTTTCCAAGGGGCAGAGCAAGAGGTTCATGCCTATTAAAAAGAGAAATAAAGAGTCCCCTGTGCATTGAGTAAACTGCCTGGTGCCCACGAAAGGATGCCTGGGCTGGATTTGCGCTCAAAGTGAAGGTTGGAATCCAATTTAATGCACCATTTTTTTCCCCCTAAGAAACTGCTTATAAGGAAGAGATACTAGATTTTTTTTTTTAATTCCGGTAACACATCCTAGCTAAGTAAGGTGAATACTGAAAATGGTTAAATTGGTCTTGGTATGTTCTGTGAACCCTTTTGGAAGGGCTATTATACCTCTTAGGGCACCCCAGGACCATTGAGGAAGTTACCCTTCAAGGAACTATTTAAAATCTGGCACATAGTAGGTGCTCAGTAAATGTTTGATGACTGACTAAGCACTTGATTTACTCAAGTGGTGCTCATTAATTAGGTCCAATTCCAGATTATTTAAAAACTACTTAAATGGAAAGGCTGTTATTAAAAGCAAATATATTAACTTAAGGCCATTCTGGGTGTTCCTAAGACTTTTCAAACCTTTGGTTACTATCTATTATTAGGGATTTTCAATTTACTACCACAATAGAATGCCAACTTTGTAAAGACAGGTAGTATTTTCCCCTCTGCCCTCCCCTTTCCCCCTTCCCTCCTCCTGGCTAGTGCCATGTATAAAAGAAGACTACTTTTTAGAAACAGAATATGCAGGACAGAGTATTTTATTTCTTACTTAGAAGCTGTTCTGAGGGTGTCACTTTGTTTCTTGTAGCCTCACTTTCCCCTGTGAAATGGGACAAAAATCTATGCCTTGTCAAGCTCCCAAGGGTGTGGTTTAGATAAAGTCAGCTACTGAATGGGAAAATGTTTCACAATCTGCTACAAAAAATGTGATTATGCTGCTTGTCAGAATCACAAAATATCAAAGTTGGGAGGGTCTTTAGAAAAAAAAAACTTATCAGAGCTGGGAGGGAACTTACACAACTGAAGATGTCAGAATGAGGAGTGACTTTAGAACAGAAAATGTAAAAACTGGACAAGGCCTTTGATAAAAATGTCAAAGCTAGAACTACCTTTAAACAGAAAAGCAAAGGCCTTAGGACATGGACAGTGGTCCATATCAGGGGATGTCAGAGTTGATAGGGAACATATACTAGCCAATGACTAAGGTAAGGGGGATTTTAGAATGTAATACATGAAATAAAGATGATAATACCCCTCAAACTACCACTAATTTGTTTCTCAGATGGCTTTTCCCCAATTTAATGGTTATTCTCTACTTTAGGAATAAGTCTCAAAAGATACATAACTCTCTTTATATTTTGTTGTCTTTGAGCCCCCAGCCAGAGAGAACTTCTGGCAAAATTCCTCAATGTGAGATCCAACTCTTTCTCCTCTAGAGATATTTCCTCAGTTAGTTTCTCCCAAATGTATCATCACCAAGTACAATCCAAATTAGCAGTTGCTTAGTGGTCAACACATTTTTTTAAAGAAAACATTTAAAATAAAGAAAGGTAAACATATTCTCACTCTTCTTAGTCCCCTGGCCCCTCACTACCATGGGGTCAGTAGAGAAAAAAATTCAGGCTGCCTTCCATGAAAGATCTTCATGAAGGGAAAGGAAATATAAGATTATCCCCTCAAACTCTATATTTCCACTAATTGCAACAACACAACATCTGTCTGCACATACCTCTTAGCTATTTGCCCCATGCAGACTCCATCCCAATCCTGCCCCCCTCATTTTTAGCAGTAACCACTTCTTAGCTCTAGGTTATTCCTTACAGATTCCCTTTCTCTAGGTCTATGCTCCTACTAATTGAGTCAATTTTTCTAGTTCCCTTTTCAAATTTGTCTCCTGGAATCAGCAAACTGACTTTTAAAGGTCGTTCTAAGACTGGCCCTTTGATTCATTCAAAGAACTAACTTGAACCTCCTAAAATGATCACCTGGGGTGGCTAAATTTTCAGTTATTCCAACATCTCATTCTCTGGCCCCTTTTCTGTGATTAAGTTGGTACTTTCCAGAACCACTCCTCTATATTCTTCCACTTTTAAAACATTTGCTCTCCCCAGAAAAATCCACCAGGGTGTGTTAGGGTATGTTTATCAATGGTCCCAATATTGAATAGTGACTACCGGCTTGAATTTCACGGACATGTTCAATGCATGTGTCACAGTACTGCATGCAGATCCGTAGTAGGAAGTTACCCTCTCTCTACCTGTTTCCTCACTCATGCAATTAAGATGATGTCATATATACTATCTCCTCATATCATCATTACAAAGAAACTGCTTTGTGCATCTTAGTGCAGATCTAGAAATTGGAGTGATTTTTCAGTGTGCAGTTATGCCTCTCTCCCTAGCACAGCAGCTTTGCAGTTTGAACTGTTGGCCTCCTGCAGGCAGCCCCAGGTCCAGCAGACTCAGTGGGTTCATCCACTTGTGTGGAGCTATTCATCTTGACTCTCCATCTGTTCAAGGACAGGATTCCAGGGCAGATCCCTGCTTACTTCAAAGGAAGCTCAGGTTTTCATGAACACGAGCTTCTCTGAAAAGGATGACAATAATGAAGGAGGCAGAGCAAAGGTAGATGAGTCGTATTGAATGAGCAGCTTCCCACATTTTGCTATCGGGAGGCCAATGGACAATTCATTCTCCATTCATTTCCCTCAACCAGGGACAGCCTCATCTCTGAGGGAAATGGGGTCCATTTACTTGGGTGGTATCAAGACTACAAGGAAATCTCCTTTCCTGTACTGTCTTAATTGTCATGGAATATTATACAAGGAAAATGCTAAGTAGTCCCCCTAGGCTGGAGCATCTCTTGTGAAGTGAGGGACGCTGTGAGAGGAGGTTGGATAATGAGGACAGAATATTACACCCTATTGTGAGAAGCCTTGCTTCTGGCTTGGTTTCTTCTACAGCCCAACCCAGGCAGGGAATGGTGAGCAGCCTAAAGGAGAGTTGGTCTCTCCCCTTTGATCTTATGGAGCAAGAATGTAGGAGGAACCTTTTCCCTGGGATCCTTCACCAGTAGACTTTGTGTGAATGTGAGGGATTCCTGGGGTGAAGGACAGACAATTATGAGAGGCCTGAAATAGCCACTAGGAAGTTCACCCGAGATTTCTTCAGAAACAGCAGGCCTCATTTACATTTTTAAAAGACAAACATAGCTTTGAATAAAAGAAAGGTGTTAAGTCTATCCCAGAACCTCTTAATGCTTCGTATTAATGTGTCAGAGAGGAGGGAAGGCCAGGGAGGCAGCTCTGGAAAGTGATGGGAGCTTATTCTACCAACCCAATCCTTCAGGGACAAAGCTGTCAGGAAAGGGGAGTCAGTAGGCAGGGACAAGGCAGGGAGGAGCTTGAGAAGGAGACCCCAGGCCAGCTAACAGTTGGGGAGCAACTAAAGATAGAAATAGAAATGTTGGAGCTAGGAGGGACCTAAGAAAAGATTGTCAGAGACAAGAGAGACCTGAGACCATAGGCTGTGTGAGATGAGAGAATGGCTAAGGACCTCAGAGCAGGGAAGGGCAGAGTTGTGGATGATTGCTGAAAACAACAAGAATGTGACAAATATTGAGGAAATCTAGTAGTTATGGAGGGCTTTCAAGGTTGCAGAATACTTTACATATGGAAACTTATTTGATCCTCGCAACAACCCTGGGGAAAAAGGAACTATTCTTGCCCATCCCCATTTTAAAATTGGGGAGACTAAGACACCTAGAACTTTGGACTTGCCCAAAATTTGAACTCAGGTCTTTCTGACTCCAGATCCTTGACTCCTTGTGGCCTCCTTCCTCAAGGGAGAAGCTGCCCACTAACCTGGAAGCCCTTGTCTACCCAGATGATGCAGCCCCTGGATCTTTTGGTTCCTGCTTGCCCCTCATTGCTTTGTTAGCCATATGCTACAGCCTGCTGACAACAACCACAAGTCTTCTTTGGATTCAGTGCAATTCAACAAATACTTCCACTGCCCTTTTGGTCGTTAGCAATTGAGATTCTACTGAGATCTCAGTGTTCTGCTGTTCTCAGCTATTAATATGTCATTAAAAATGATGAATAGGAAGAATTGGAAGAAATCTGGAAAGCCAGCTGAAGCAGCCAGGAGTAAGGAGGGCAGATACCAGTGGGACAGAGAATTCACCCCCATACTGATCTTAGAAGGACTAGTGCCTGCCCAGATATAGACTGGTAAGGAGGAACCTTTGGACAGAGTCTGCAGATACTGAGGCACTCATTTGGGAAGTTGTGGCCCTTTCCATGCTTTTGCATACTCACTGGAATTAGCATAGTTATAAATGAATGTCTAATTGTTTGTGTTCAGCATGATTTGGGGAGTGGAGAGTAGGTTGAACTTTCAGAGGAGTAGGATCAGAGGTTGGGTGCTTGCCAGGTTGGTGACCTTGGACAAGTCATTAACCTTCCTAGGCCTGTTTCCCCTTTAGTAAAAAGGTGATAACTCTCTCTGTAGTAATTATCTTGGGATATAGTGAGGCCTAAGGAGATTATCCATAGAATAAGTAGGGTAAACATCTACCATTTTTATTCAAAGAATATTTCTGAGACACCTACTGTGTGTAGAACACTATGTGCCACTGAGAGAGAGACACATAGGATCTCTAAGAGAAGCATCCTGCTCTCTGCAGTTCAGAGTCTCATCATGGTCAGAAGTTAAGTATTCTCAAATGAGGTGATCTGTAAGTGCACTCATTGTATTCCTTCCAATGAAGATGCCTACCTATCTGTGGCCACCAATCCAGAGGAAGTCTTGCCTGTGTCCTCCCATAGTATGGATGTTAGGGCTCCCCCAACAGACAGAACAATCTGTCCTCTTTTTCCTTGACATTGAAATCACACCAATTCAGGCCAGGAGCTGTCCATCCATTACGCCTCAGTCTGACCACATGACTAGCCCATTTTTTTTCATCCTATATGTCTTTGACAACTCCCATTACTCTACATTCTAATTCCCTGCATCTAATAGGTTGTAGCCTATTTATTCACACTACTGATGTTCCTGCAAATAACACACATATCCCTGTGCCCCCTCACATTACTAGAAGAGAAATGGTCAATTAGGAAAAAAACAAAACAAAACATGACACCTTTTAAGATAGAATCTGGAGCTGGAACAAATGTCCCATTTTACAGATGTGCAAACTGCAGTCCAAATAAGTTGGATGAAGCAGCTCAGCTCCCATAGGAGGTAAAGTAAGTTACAGGGTCAAGATGAGAGTCCAGCTCTTCAGATGCCAAATTCAAGGGTCTATCTACTCTCTCCATCACATCCTTCCTCCAGGCTGCAGCAGCCTGTAATCCCTGGTAGAAGAAGGGGAAAACGAGCAGCTCTGACAATGTGGCTGGCCTTCACAGAAAAAAGGAGGAGGGATGGATGGGAGGAGCCCAGTGAGTGCAGGAGAGATTTGGGAAACATTGAGGGGGCAGCTTGGCTGGGCCTCTGAGGGAAGGAAGAATTGGGAATCAGGGCACTGGCAGAAAACTATCAAGAAAACATTGAAGAAGGTCCGAGAAATAACAGTCCACCAATGAAAGGGGAGCCTCTCCCAGCATCCCATTCTCATAGAACCTGACTTTCTCCTGAGGGAAAAATATTTCCTAATTCAGCATCTTCCAGGTTGGATCCATCAAGTCTCATCCTCTCCTTAGGCTAAGTCTCTCTCTCTGTGACCTTGAGTAAGTCTTTTCCTCTCTCTGGGCTTTGATTTCCTCAATTGTGAAATGAGAAGGCAAGACTAGGGGCTTCTAAAGGGCCACTGCCCCTCTCAACTTGTGTGTTACAAGCCTGTGATTCAAATCCACAGCCTACAATACCCCCATGGGCAGCCCAACCACATTAAAATAAAACTGGGAAATACTTAACAATTCTAAGAAATAAATGTATGAGAACACATAGGTAACATTCCATTTTGAAACGAAGTCACTAGCAGCCTCAGGGAGTGTCACGTGTGGTTCCAGGGCCTTGGCTTCTATTCAAATTTATGGCTGAGGGTGACACTTTGTCCCTCCCAGATTGGACACTGTAACCTATGTTCTGTTGGCCTCTCCGCCTCTGACACTCTCTGTTCTAAGTTTCCTTCCAACGTTGATATTCTTTTTCTATGTGTTAAGATCCCTCCCAAATTTGATGTTTATGGTCCAGATTCTAAATGTCCTCTCAGCCCTGACATTCTATATTAGGTTCTTGCCAGCTCTAACATGTTGTTTTCTGTATTCTAAGGTCCTTCCCAGATTTGGCATTTTGTCTTGTCTGTTCTAAGGTCTTTCAAGATTCTGACATTCTTTGTACTATGAACTCCTTCAGCTTTGACAGTTTGTGTTCTATGTTCCCTCCCAGAAATGGATAGGAATGTGTATGGGATGTGGGTGGGAGGAGTAAGGAGAAGGAGATGATGGATAAAGCCTAAAAGTTCTGTCGAGGCAGATGACCCAGGAAACCTTTGCAAACAAACCAAAGTGGGCTCTCTCTCTCTGTCTCTCTGTCTCTGTTTCTGTCTCTCTCTGTCTCTCTGTCTCTCTGTCTCTCTCTTTCTCTCTCTCTTTCTCACTCACACGCGCACACACACACACAAAGTGCACATGCACAGATTTTAATGTCTACTTGATTTCAGTGAAATCTTTTGCATGGATAGATCTCAGGCTAGCAGGGGCCCATCATCCCATGGCACTGAACAAGGAAACTTTGATTCTTCCCCTCTTGGTTTTAGAAGCAACCACAGGGCTACTATCCATGGGGCATAATTAGTCCATTAGAGGGCCTTGTCTGGACAGGAGTAAATCTTTCCCTTCCTTTTCCTGATTGGCTTCCCACTATGACAGCCAAACCCAGGCTATTTCAAGTCCTGTGGCCACTGGAGGTAATGTAGCTGGAGGTGATAGGCAGGGGTGGAGGACCTGAATGCACAAATAAAAGGAAGGAAAAAGAGCAGACCACCTTTTAACTAGGGAGAGGGGCTCAGAGCTCAGACTTCCCTCAGGCTGATGTTTTCCACCCCTGCCCTCCTTAGTCCAGTCATTTGGAATCAGTTTCCATGACAACTCTTCCTTTTCTCCTATCTGTCCATGGGCCTCTTAGTAAGGTCCTTAATTGCCTCATGTTGCCACAGATAAAGGTGATCTGCTGCTTCAGAATGGCATCGTGTGAGCTGAGCCATCCCCACACATCCTTCTGGCTACTCTAGGACTGCAGAGGCTGTGGTCCAGCTATTGGAGGATTCTAGGAACTTTGGTCTTCTCTCACTCATTCTCAACCTTCATGTAAACTCAGCCAAGGGTAGGTCAGCACTTGGACCCAAGATACAGGGTCAAGCCCTTGCTCTTTCCATTATGACCTTCTGCAAATCCCTTACCTTTCCTATAGCTTGGCTTCACCTTTGCTAGAAGGAGGTGACTAGACTAAGCCTGAAAGTCCCTCCCAGTCCTGCCATTCAATGCCTGACCTGGCCATTTCCTGACTTCATATGTTCATGCTCTTACATCTATGTAGAAAAGCATCCATCTTCTATGGGTCCTTCAAGACACAGCCCAAGTCATTGTCCTCCTTAAAGCCTTAGCACTTCCCCCCAGAGTCACTTCTATTGCTACTATTGTTGTTACTAATAATAATAAAAGTAGAATTACATGCATATTTCCATGGGTCTTTAAGATTCACAAAGGACATCTCATAACATCTCTGTGAGCTAGGCAGTGAGAATCTGATCATTCCTATTTTACAGATGTCTGCTAGGTGGCACCATAGTGCATTGAATGCTGGATCTGGAGGTCAGGAAGACTCAACTTCAAAAGCCCAAATCTGGCCTCAGGCACTTACTAGCTGTGTGACCTTGGGCAAGTCACTTTGCCCTGTTTGCCTCAGTTTCCTCATCTGTAAAATGGCAGGAGAAGAAAATGGCAAATCACTCCAGTATCTCTGCTAAGAAAACCCCATATGTGGTCACAAAGAGTTAGACATGACTGAAACAACAATTTTATAGATGAAGACATTGAAGCATGGAGGTTAAGAGACTTGCCCAAGGTCTCAGAAGCAGTAAGAGGAAGGGAAGGGAATTGGCATTTCTATAGCAACTACTATTTGCCAGGAATGGTGCTAAGCACTTTATAAATATCTTATTTAATCCATGCTACAGGCCTGTGAGGTTTGTACTGTAACTATCCTTACTTTACAGGTGAAGAAAGTGAGGCAGAGTGTTTGTATGGCTATATAGTCTCTGAAGTTCGATTTGAACTCAGCCCCTCCTGATATCAGACCTAAGTCTCTCTATTCAAACACCAAATACAGCATGCTTAGGTCACATCCACATTTTGCCTTGCATCATCAAGTTTTATATATGGTATTAAAAAAGTCTTAATGCAGTTTTAGTACACTATAGCTCAAACTACACTAAGACTTTTGCAACACCCAGTTAACTTCTAATCTTGAGTATCTGCTGTTGTTCCTCTTTGTTCTATGCCAAGACATGGTTTTGATCAGCTTGAATCCTGGGGGGCCTTCCTTTAGTGAAAAGAGGGTCAGGGTCCCTATGTTCATATTTCATATCCAGGGCTTTAGCTCATTTAACCTTCCACCCTGGTGCCTTGGAATGACTTAATTTTGGCTCACATTCACGGTTTCTGCAAAGAGGGTGAGTAACAAAGGTATTCCAGTATATAATATGAATCAGATATGGGACAGGTACTTTAATCCTATATGCAAAAGAATTATGAATCATGAGAGATTCACAGCACATATCAGCAGGGCTAGAATCATCACCTTATAACTACAGTCTGCTGGGAGTCTGATATTTAAACCTCATTAGAACATAAAGCGGGACTTAGAATTCTGTGTTTTATATTTCACCTTGACTTGGCCCAGTTCAAACAATTCCTACTACATTTCTTGGCTTAAGTCAGTCATGGCCCATTTTCTCTGATGAGGAAACTCCCGTTGTCAGCACCCACATCTATTCCTTAAATTTTACTAGCTCACCAAGTTACGTCAAATCTTGGATACATTCGTCTCCAAAACATCTGCTTGGTTACCCACTTCAGAAACAAAATAGATATCAGGAAAAGCAGACTGGGGCTCAGGTACAAGTTTGACTAATTTAAGCAGTGATGGGGAGACAAGAAAGATCATAGCTGGTCCCTCAACCTACCCCCTCCCGAACCAATAATATAGAGTCTACAGTTTACTGCTTGCCAATTGAGAGACTTAAAGAAAGTCCGGAGGTTCATTCTTTGATGCTGCTGTCTCTGCGATGCAGGTATGATCAAGGGACAGATGAGTTTATCATGACCTACCCAAATCTAAAGCACTCTCTATGTTGGTTCAGGAATTCCTGGAAGCAAGTCCCCCAATTCCTACATATTCAAGCAGAACCAGAATGGTAACTATAAGCATCTGCCACTGGCTCGCCCTCATTTACTGGGTCTTTTGTAATGTAACAATAGAACAATGAACCTTGTTCCATGAAAGGCTTTCAGAGCATTCACTACATAATAGCTTTTTCCAGGCAGGTGGTTCATGGCTCACTTACATTTCTTAAATAAGGAAACTAAAGCAAAGACACACAGAGTGACTTCCCAATGTCACATATATAGAAGGAATCGGAGGCAGGATTCAAATCCAGGTCCCTTGATGCTCAATAAAATAGTATTTCTACTTGGTTGCTTCTCTGGCTTCATCTCAAATTTGAATCATTTGGACTCAGTCTAGTGTAAGGGCTTTTCTGGATCCAACTCAATGAGCATATATTAAACACCAACTGTATTCTGAGTGTTGTGCTAAGGACTGGGGAGACAGAGGAATGCTAAATATAGTCTCTGTTCTCAAGGAATTCAGAATCTAAAAGGGAAGAGACAATTCACAACAAGTTTGGGACAAACTACAGACAGGATACCTAGGAGGTGCTCTTTGGATCCTCTGTGGATGGGTCATTTGAGTGTAATGACATTTTATTCCACTGACTCCCAAACCAGAGCTCTTTCTACATTCCCCCATTTGTCCATGTGGGTAGCTGAAGCCTGTCCTGAAATCCCCAGTTGCAAAAGCCTCTTCACCTCCTCCCCGATTTTCTTTTGTGTACATGGACATACTTATTTGTATTGTGCTCATGATGTCCTCAGATAGAATGTGCTCATGATGTCTTCTGAGGTCAGAGAATGCTTCTGTTCTGTTTTTACATCCCCAGCATCAATAACACTTTCTTGCACATAATAGGTGTTTAATTCATGCTAGCTGATTGAGGTTGCATTCTCCCTTTGTACCCTTCTCATTACTCATATGCTTTGGGAAGACAGTTTCCCCATAGATATTTGTAGAAGTGAATACATTTGGATTTGGGCACTTATCCATTCAGGAATGACTCTCAAAAGTTTTTTTGATGTCTGGGTCTGTGCATGGTGCTAATAGTGAGGGTCATTTGGAAGAAGGAGGTACCTTGTCTGTGTGTCTCATTCTCTTCTCTCATCCCCACCCCAATCACCAAAGACAAACAGCCCTGGAATGCTTGTGCCCAGCTGAGATAGCTCTAGGCCACTCATGGATCATCCTCTATTTGTGAGCAATTTTAGTGATTGAAATAATGAGAAATCCAGTTCAGTTCCCACTGAGATGGGAGCCCTATCTGCTGAGAGTTTTGCTTTCAGATGGCTTGGTGATAGGCTCCCCTATCTCATCCCAAACACACTGGCAACAATACTCTTCCCTCTGGGAAGGTGGAAATCAAGGGGGGGGGAGATAAAGATGGTGAGGAGGAGGAGATGGGGGCAGAGAGTCCATAAACCATAAACAGAGCCCTGTGGCAAGTGGATGGATGCAGTGTCCTCTCCAACTCAATCATAAAATCATAAAATGTCAGAGATGGAGGGGGGCTTAGAGGATCTCAAATATAACAGCCTCTTTGTTTTCTGAATGAGGAAACTAAGGCCCCGAGAGGAGAATGGAGCTAGCCAGGTCATGAAGTCAAATAAAGGAAGAGGATGGTGTTATGGGTTGTTTCTTTCTAGGACTAAACGATGAATTTATTAGCAGTGGATCCTAAAGGCAGTAGGGAGATATTTGAAGTTCTGGAGTGTGACAGTGCCAATATGAACACGGTGCTCAAGAAAGAAATCTGGTACCACAGAAAGAGGGATCTAGTGGTAGGTGTGACCCGAATTGGAGTGGGGATGGGCATGGATCAGATGTGAGGCTCTGAATGAGGGATGGGTTGTTGGGAATAGAGAGACAGAGCAGGGATTTTGGGGAGAGACATTTTAAGGCTAAAACTGATGAGACATTCCATCACATGGGATACTAAAGCTGTTTAGTCTAACAATAAGTATTAGAATCTTAAAATGATGGAATCTTAGAGTCATAGCATTTTCTAAGAGCTCAGATGCAATCTCCCACCTTCTTTGGAAATGGTCATCTGCTTCTGATTGCATACTTCCATTGATGGGGGCTCACCCCCACACAGGTAATCCCAAGTGCAATAAAATACTTTCTGCTCCTTGGCACCTCCTATCATACAGTCAATGAAGAATTTTCCTCAAAGCCACTGATGAGACTTGCTGAAAATGCTGGGTTTGCTGCTCCACCAACAGGTAGAAAAGAGGCATCTTTAAGTTGCTTCAGTAGAAGGAAATCCTGTGTTTAGAATGGGCTGGGGATAGGCCCCTCTTGGTCCTACTGGCTGCTTTGGATCTTCAACATTGTGTCAAGGTCTGGTACCACTTCTTAGAAAGCCATTGATAGCTGGGGGATGTCCAAAGGAAGGATGTGAGATTAAGGATGAGGACATTGCAGGGGTCTTTGCAGGAACTGGGGGGTGATTAGACTGAGGAAGCAAAGACAGGGGTGAAGTGAGAGTTTTCTTCAGGTGGTTAAGGGTACTCAGGTGGAATTGATTATCACTCTCATTCTGTTTGGTCCCAGAAGGGACAACCTGGAGCAACAGGGGGAAGCCCCAGAGAAGCTGATTTAGGCTTCACATGAAAGTGAACAGACAAAGGAAAACAATTTCCTAACAATGAAGGAGGTCTAGCAATGGACTTAGCAGCCTCAGAGGAAAGTGAACCGTCATTAGTGGGGGTAAGGGGAGGGTCTTCAAGAAAAGTCTAAATGAGTTTTTGCTGGAAGAGGCAATAGAGTGACTCCTGCTGCCCTCGGAGATTCCTGAATTCTATCACTGGTGTTTATTCTGTGTCTCCACCATGAGAATGTCAACTCCTTAAGGGCAGGGACTGGTTCATTTGGTCTTGTTTTTGTTTGTTTGTTTGAAATCTCCACAGCACCTAGCTCTGTTCCTGGCATATTTTAGGGGTTTAATCAATGCTTGTTGAATTGGGTTGGACCAGATGAAATTGAGATCATACTGCAAGCAGGGTATTGTGCTCATGGCTGGAGGTGACACATTTTTTTCTAGCAGGCTTGCTTTTATGGGAGCTCCCAGTTGTTTTGTTTTTGTTTCAGAGGCATGGTGGGGGGAGGGGAGGGAGGATATAGGTGGAGAAGTCAGAATTTTTTCATGTCTTGAATTCTGTCTAAGATAAAAAAGCATAGCCTGAGTTGGAAGTCTCTCAGTGGGAGCAGGGGGACATGTGGGAGAAGGGATCCAGAAAGCAGCTCAGCTCAGTGAGCAATGGTGAATGAGAGGAGGTTCTGTTTCAGAAGGATATTCTGTGACAGTGACCTTTAGGTTCTGACATGCCTTCTTTGAATTTCAGCCTGCTTGGTTTTGTCAACACTGAGCACTGTATCCACACCAAGGAGGATGCCTCCCCCTCCCTTCCTCTCTCCCTTCTCCTGGGAGCCACTGGGCTGCTCACTTGGCAGTTTGTAAGGAGATGAGTTTGTAAATATTGGTGGAATCAAACCTTTATGGGAATGGACTCTTAGCCATTTTCCTCAGATGAAGGTCACTTGGGATATTATTCCCTCATGCCTTCTCTTATAACAACTTCATAGAATCCCTGGATTTAGAGCCAGATGAAAACTCAGAGGCCAGTCAGTCCAGCTCCCTCACTTTAGAGATTGGAAAGTTATACCCAAAGAGGGATAGGGACTTGGTCAAGGTCACATCTTAGTAGATGGAAGAGTCAGGGTTTGATTCCAGGTGTTCTGCTCTTTCCCGAGAGGGAACTGTGACTCTATCACTCAGTGGGTCCAGTGCTTCTGGGATGCTTTGAATCAGAAGCATCACCTCCTCCAGGGGGTCTTTCCTGATTTCCCCAGGAGATAGTGAGCCCATCCACTCAGCTGTTTTCTATTTATTATGTATTGCTTTTGGAGAGAATGTTGGAGCTACCATGTTGTTTCGCTTTTCTCTTCATCCCCCAGCACCCAGCACAGTACTTGGCACATAGTAGGTGGCTTTTTAAAAAATGTAGTAGTGTTTAATCAGTCTTCATTGACCCATTGATGTGGTTTCCCCTCAGAAGAATGGGAAGTCCTGAGGGCAGGGATTTGTTTTTGTCCTTATATTCCTGACTCTGCTACAAAGCGGGTCTTGGGATAGGGGTGGGGAACTTGTTTAATGGAAATGTTCTTTTTCACAGAATTTAAGTTTCAAGGAAACGTAAGGACCATCTAGGATACAAAAGTGTAGAACAAGAATGCAGGGTGTATACAGGAGACAGATTGGAACCCAGGATCCTGCACAAAAGAAAGAGGTTTAGACTATGATGCCTTTGCTTCTTGTACCCCCAAATGGCCTTGGATTTATTTGAAAAATAGTCAGGAATAGAGATGCTCTCTCCTCTGTGTGGAATGTATGCTTCCAGAGGGAAGATATCCTATCATTTTTGGTTTCATATTCTCTTTGCTTTTTGGGCTTTTTGATTGGCTGTGGACTGCTAAGGAATGTAAGAGAAAGGAAAAGGGATCTGGACCTTGTCAGGGTTGGACTAGGTGAAAGAGCAAGATAAGAAGGATGAAGAGGAGGAGGAAGAGGAAGAGGAGGAAGAGAAGAGTGAGGAGAGGGAGGAGGAGGAGGAAAAAGAGGAGGAGGAGAAAAAGAGGAGAAGGAGAAAGAGGAGGAGCAGGAGGAAATTCAAAATCATTTCATATAAGGGCCACTTACAAAACTAAGTTTTTTTAGCCTGGGGAAGGTATTCAGGGGCTTGATGGGGGAGTGTCTGGAAAAATCTCACTTATTTGAAAGATTGCATATGGGAGAAAGATTGGGCTGCTTCCTCAGGTTCCCAGAGGATGTGTTCAGTCTCTCAATCATTCAGTATTTATTGGGTTTCTACTATGTGCAGACTAAGACAGAACTTGGGAGAATGGGCACAGGGTACAAAGAAGAGCCTTATCTTTCATTCAGGCTAAGAAAGGCATCATTGGTGGCTTAGAGGTAGAGGATGATTTGTGGACATGTGTGCCTGTCTGGGTGCGTGCATGAGTGGGGGTGGTGTTGCATAATTCTTGCTGGGTGAGATGATCTTTGTCCTGTCAACGATGTTTTAAGTCTATCAGCCTGTGCTCACACCTCAGCAGCTTTCCAAACTCCATCACCTACCCCTGCATCTTCTCAGAGACTCCTCCCCTGCCCAGGGTCAGTGATCCTCTCTCCTTCCAAAGACCATAACTAGTTTACTGTGGAGTTTCAAATCTGCCTCCTTTTTCAGCTGGCCTATGCCTTGAACATTGAGAATGTAAAACCTGCTAGGTAACTGCACGAGTTAACATTGTTGTTAAGTCATTTTTCAGTCATATCTAACTTTCCTTAACCCCATTTTCTTTCTCCTTTTTTGCAAGGATTCTGTAGTGGTTTTTCATTTCCTTCTCCAGCTCATTTTAAAGGTGAGGAAACTGAGGCAAATAGGGGAAAGTGACTTGCCTGGGATCACACAGTTAGTAAATATGTGAAGCCAGATTTGAATTCATAAAGATAAGTCTTCCTGACTCCAGGCAGTGCATTCTATCCACTATGCTACCTATGTGCCTTTAATTCATGTATTTATTGTTTTACTGTGAGTCAGATCCAGAAAAATGAAACAAAACAAACACACAAAAGATGGTGCACTGGTTATTGCAAGTCTGATAAACCCAAATGGCAGTGCTTATATTTTGAGCGAAGAGGATTGATCCATTGCTCAACAAAGACTGAGAGATGCTCATTCTTACCTCTCAGCAGTTAGTCAGTCAAAAGCATTTATTAAGAACTTACAATGTACCATGTACCATGGTAAGTGCTAGGGATGTAAAAAGGGGAAAAGTCCCTGATCTCGAGGATCTCAAATCCAAAAATGATTAGGGAGATGAAAGCATGCAAATAACTATATACACATTATCTTTAGACAGGCTATGTTGAAGATAATCACCAGAAGGGCACTGGCATTAAGGAAGACTGGGCAAGGCTGCTGATAGAAAGTGCATTTGAGATAAGACTTGAGCATCATTTCTCTTTATTTTCACCCCCCCCTAAAGACAACAACTCAAACCCTACTATCCATAGGATTCTAATGGGAAGAGACCTTGGAAGACCAACCACTTCATTCTACAGATAAGGAAAATGCCCCCTAGACAGGTGGAGTGTCTGAGGCAGGATTGGAAGCTAGGCCTTCCTGACTCCAAGTTCAGCACTCTGCCCATTACTTCATGCTGTCTCATTCTTGATGACCTCTATCAAGTTCCCCAGTCTCTGGTTATTGGGGACTCTAGATCATAGAACACATACTGCAGAAGATGAAAAGGTCCTCAGGAAGACCAGCAACCAATCAACCAATCAATCAATCAGCAACTATTTATGGAGTACCTATGGCTGTGTGTGTCAGGAACTATCCAAGGTGCTGTAGTGATATGGACAAAAGAAAAATCTTTGCTGCTGTGAAGGAACTGCACATTGTACCAGGGGAAATATATATTTATGGATATATAAAAATGCAAGTAGCACAGTGAATAGAGCACCTGTCCTGGAGACAGAAGGACCTGAGTTCAAATCCAGCATCAGACACTTATCAGTTACTAGCCGTGTGACCTTGGGCAAGTCACTTAACCCCAATTACCCTACCAAAATTGCAAGTAATCCAGATGATTGGGGGGGGTATGGGAGGGTAATGGAGCTATAGGTTCCAGACAGTGCAACAGTATAGAGAGCAGAGACCAAGAGGTGGAATGCAAAAGAGGATAATCAGAAGAAGGTCATTTTGTCAAGATGGTCCAGTGTATGTGAGGATCTTGGGACAAGTGATCCCCAAGGGACCCTTCTATTGAAAAATCCTCATGGAGTAGAAGAGTTATAAAAGTTCTGGAACAGAAAATATCAGAGCTAGGAGGGACCTTGGAATAGAGAATGTTAGAGCTGGGAGGGGCTTTAGAACAGGGACTATCAGAGTGGGGAGGTAGGTGTTATTATTGTTCCTTTTTTACTGATGAGGAAAACTGTGGCTGAGTGGTTCACTGAGTTGTGTATGGTCATTCAAATTGCCCGAGTCCAAATTCAAATTCAGGTCTTACTGACCCCAAATCCACTATCCCACATAGTTGCATGATGAGGTTTCAGGGACCAGGCATTTGCCATGCCCCAAATGCCTGGACAAAGTGCCAGGTTGGGGGATGGCACTGCCAGTACTGCCTGAATTCCCAGATGGAAAGTTGTAACCACCTGATGATCAGGGAAGGCTCTGGCTTGTTCCCCTCTAAGGCCAGAGTTCTTGGTCTTTTTCTTTTTCTACGATAAAATGCATAGGATTATAAAGGCAACCAATTATTCTGAAATACAATTATTAATATTTTTTAAAAGTTCCCAGACCCCAGATTAAGAATTTTTGATGTAAGAAGTAAGATAACATATTGGGTATTCAATAAACTTCTGACTCCAGGAGACCTGGGTTCAAGTTTTGACAGGATCACCTTCTCTTAGTTGTAACCAGAGTAAAGTTGATTAAAAACCCTGTGACCCAGACAGTTCCAGAAGATAGCAGTGGCAGGAAAGATACCAAACTGCATCAGAAGGAGGTTCTTCACCCTTGCCGATGAAATCCTAGGCCCAGTTCTTAACCTTGCCCTGTCTGAGGACAAGGAGAATGACTTTATTCCATGACCTGTTTGAGCAAAGTTGAAGGGCCTTTTTGAGTTGATCCAGTGGAGGTGGAAATGCTTACTGAATTCAGAGTTCTAAGAAGCCTCATTGTCTACTCCTACTCTTACCTAAAGGAATTCCAACTTTATTGCCCCATTCCCCACAAATGGTCATCTGACCTCTGCTGGAGGTGCCCTCCCCTGTCTCCAAGGATGCTGGCTACTTACTTTTAGAGTAGCTTTATTAAAAGAAATATTTTCCCAAAGGAAAACCTGGATTTGCCTCTTCCTCCTTCCTCTACCCATTGCCTTTGGGGACAGAATAAGCCTTCCCTCATCCAAAGGACAGTTGGTGACTACACCTCTTACCATAAATACCTGGTATCAGTGGGTAGAGATTAATAGGATGTTACAGTGGAAAGGCATCTACATTAGGTAGGCAGGTGGTGCAGTAGACAGAGTGTTGTGCTCAGATTCAGGAAGACCTAAATTCAAATCCAGCCTCAGACACTAGCTGGGTGACCCTAGATATGTCATGTAACCTTATCTGCCTCAGTCTCAACATTGGCTTTCCACCCAACCCCCTTGTTGTGATGATTAAATGAGGTTTGTAAAGCAGAGGTACTTAATAAATGGTTGTTCTCTCCCTGTTCTCCCTGTGTATTGTCTATCTGACCCCCCATTTTGAACAGATCAAGAAAGGAGGTCCATAAGGGCTTTAAGGCTAGTGACTCAGTGACAGTTCCTGGAACCTATGTCTGGGGTCATCTTGTCATCATTTCCTTGAAGTAGCTGGGAGAGCAGAGTCATTTAACAGTATTTCAGCTCTTATTAGCAACTGGATAGTCAGTCCCATTTTTACTGAACCTGAAAGCTTACACAGAGCTCTAAAATCACATATCCCCCCAGTACCAGTCTTACTGCTTCTGGTTTGGAAGTTTGAGAGATCACTTCATCCAAGGTCACCCAACTAGCAAAGGGGAGAGCTTCCAAGCCAACCCTTCAGGTCTGGCCATATTTGTCCAGTACCTCTCAGGGAGGGAGAGGTGCTTTGGCTTCTCAGGCTGCCAGGTGTTCTCAGAAAGCCGGGATGGTGCTTTCTCTCCAAACTGGTGAGTCACTCTGGAGGTTACTGTATGAAGTCAAATAGAATGCCTACTAGAAGGAATTGGCTGTCCTTGCTTTGGCTTGGTCACTTCCTGGTGACCTTGGGCCTGGCCCTTTCCCTCTTTGGGTCTCATTTCCTCACCCATAAAATAGGGGATTGGGGCCAGATTACTTCTGAATTAGCCTTGAGTTCCTCATACCTGGCTCTCAGTTAGGACAGAGGGATGACCAGTAGTTGGGGATATTCTAGAACAATGCCTGTTAAGGTAGGGGCTGCCCTCCGAGGTGCCTTCGGACTGGGAGAGAGCCTGAAATGATTTGATTTCTCATGTCAGTGGACGGGCCTGTAAGCTCTAGGGGTACAGTTGTATATCCTTGGTGGAAGGCATTGGGCCTGAAGCACAGTGGGGCCTTACTCTGTTCTTTCCAACTGACAGGCCTTTCATTCTCAGCTAGCCTGATACTAAGGTGGGTGGTCAAAGTGGGAGAATGGTCAGGAGTCAGACAGCCCCCTGTAAATCCTGGGGGCCTTTTCCTGTGACCTTGGGAAAGGTGAAAGCCCCCATCCTGTTTTCCTTCCCTGTTTATACCACCATGATAAAGGGCAGGGGGATTTGGTGGCTGACCTGGGAGCCCAGCACCCCTAGGGCCTCCCTCCCGGACACATGCCAAGGTCACTGGGCGTCCTTCCCAGGAAAGGCTAGGGCTCTTCCACTAGTGACACCCTATCCTGTTCCCTGGATTCTCAAGCTATGGAGTTCAGAGGTAGCTGGACCCCGGCGCTCCGAGGTGGGTGGCTGGTTTCTTATCTTCAGACCACCGCTTCGCGGGTACTTGTTGCTCTGGACCATGTACCACCACCACCGCCCGCCCTCACCCCTCTCGGAGATCATGCCCAGCCTTGAGATCGTGGCCCGCTGCGATCCAGCTCTCTGGGGAAATTCTTCCCTGGTTCGTCCTAGAAATCTGGGCATGCTCAGGATCCAGGCCTCAGGGAGTGAGGGCTTTCTCCCGCCCCTTACCCCAGCTTTTCGGGGCAAACAGGCGGCTTCATCCCAATGCTGGGCGCGGTGCCCGGCCTTCCAGCTGCCGCGAAAGCCGAAACCTCCCAGTCCCGGGGGCAACAGTTGGCAGGGGAGTGGGTCTCATCGAGGCTACGCTCCCTCCCCCCCATCCCCATCCCCATCCCCATCCCAGGAGGGCGCCCTGTGAGGCCTCGCTGCCTCAGGCGGCCTGCCGTCACTCTTTGCCGCCCCACTGCAGCGCAGACAACCTGGCGGGATGGGGGGGCGGAATAAGGAAAGGGGGGTGCGGTCTGCCTGGGCCAAGCCTGACGGGCTTCCCAGAGGCGGTGGCGAGGACAGGGGAGAGAGAAAGGCGAGAGAAAAAGAGGGAGGGAGAGAGGGAGGGGACCCGGAGGCCCGGGAACTAGCACCTGCACTGCCGCCCCCCGGCCTTTCACTGCCCTGCAACCTGCAGCCCCTTTCCTTCCCGGAGTCTAAAGCTCCTCCCTCTCCCTTTCCTAGTCCCCCTCCCGCTCCTCTTAGTCCCTTCCCCCTTCTCCTTGGCCCCATCCCTCTTTCCCTCCTCTCTGTCCCCTCTCTCCTCGCCCCTCCCCCCGTCTCCCCCTTCTTTTCTCTTGGGTTCTCTCTCCTCCTCATTTCTCTTTTTCGCCTCCTTCTCGTCCGTCTCCCGATCTTCCTCCTCCTCTTTCTCCCCCTCACTGCCAAAATAAATAAATAAATAAACAAACAAACAAATAAATAAATAAAGGGGTAGGCCGCTCCGGTACTCGCCACTGCCCCATCCTCTCGGTCCCCCGCCCCCACTCCTGCAGCCCAGCCCCCTGCACCTGTGGGGCGCCCCCGCCTCCCTGTGCCTGGCTCTTTGTTGGACTGTGGGGGGAGCGGGCGCCTCTGGGAGGGGGGATGAAATGTGTGTGTGTGTGTGTGTGTGTGTGTGTGTGTGTGTGTGTGTGTGTGTGTGAGAAATGCTCTCGGCCCCGCGAGAAGTTAGACCCGCACCGGGTTCGCATCCCCGGCCCAGGTTCCTTCGCGGGCCCTAAGTGCTAGCCCCAGCTCCCAATCTCGCTTCAACTCGAGCCCACATCCCCAGACCAGCAGCATCCTCGGCGGCAGCATCAGCAGCATCAGGGGACTCCGCGGCCAGGAGGAGAAGGAGGAGGAGGAGGAGGAAGAGGAGGAGGAGGAGGAGGAGGAGGAGGAGGAGGAGGAGGAGGAGGAGGAGGAGGAGGAGGAGGAGGAGGAGCAG
>CM053597.1:225942776-225963472 GCA_028646575.1 Pseudocheirus occidentalis
AGTGTGTGTGTGTGTGTGTGTGTGTGTGTGTGTGTGTGTGTGTGTGTGTGGTGTGTGCGCCAGTGTGCGCGCGCGGCGGGGCTGGAGGCAGAGCCGGAGCCGGAGCGGGAGTGGGAGCCACGGACTGACGGACTGACAGGCGGGCGGACAGACGGTCGCTCGTACGCTCGGAGCCCCGGCGGCGGGCGGGCTGGAGGTGCGGATGCGGAGCCCGGGCGGCCCCCGCGATGCAGCTGCCCCGGGCGCTCTGGGCGCTGGCCGGGACGGCGCTCTGCTGCTTGCTGCTCTCCGCGCTACACGCGCACCTGCGCCGGGAAGGTGAGCTTTCGGGGCCCTGGAGGGCTGGAACTGGGGAGGGGCGCACCCCTGGGGTGAGGGCTCGTCTGGATCCCCTCCTCCAGCCTCCCATGCAGAGCCTCTAATCCCCCCACCCTCGCTTGTCTGTCCCACGCAGGCTAGCCCAGTGGAGACACTCCCGCGCCTTCTCCTCCTGACCCCCAGAGGAGCAGGACCGAGCTCCCAGCCTCAGGTCCCCGCGGCTCCCGGAGCTCCCTTGCTTACCTTCTTTCCTTTTTCTTTCGACTCCAAGAACCAGCGGATCCACCGGTTCCCTCTCCCCCCCCCCCCCCAACCCCCTACTATTCAGCAAGTTTTCAATAGATGGCACTCCAGTTCTATCAAAGGGCAGGGTGGCCTCTGTCAGAGCCGGCGGAGGGCAGCCCAGCCCTCACAGGGCCCCAGTTCCCCGGACCCAGAGCTCTTGCTCTCTTCTAACTATGCCGGCAAACCTGCCCCAATTCTTGAAATGGGCTAGGCTCTCTCAAGCTCTCCTGCTAGCATCTCCAGCCTCCTAGGCTAATCCACCCAGCAAGGGGTCCACGTGGAGGGGCCACGTCCCGAGGTTGAGCTAGGAAAGACTGGCCTGCCAGGATTCTCAGGCAGCAAAGAGCGCAGCCTGATCTCTGGTCACTTTCGGCAACCCCCTCTCTTTTGGTCCCTGCTACCCTGCAAAGCACTCACATTCCTTCTGGAGTTAATAACGGCCAGGGCCGCTCGGATCCAACTTGGCAGATGCTCCCATTTTCAAAGAAGTACTGACTTAACTAGTTCCTACGAGTACCGAAGCCGTTTTGCTGGACAGAGCTGTTTCTCTTAGCAGTGGGCTATTTCTCCGAGTGTTTGCGTAGGTCAGAGTATTGGTCTGGGTTTCCCTAAGTAAAACAGCTTCCTTGACACCATGTTAGGACAGACACAGAGACGCCCAGAAACTTTTGGGGAACCAGATCAAAGTTTGCCTGGTTATTGGGCACGAGCAGGGACTTAGGCATCTAAACCCTTCATGCTCCTTCCTATTCACCCAGCCAGTTTGGGGAGGACAGTCTAGGACCCCACGATTTTTCCCAGACACATGCCTGATCAGAGCCCTTAACCTGGGGTCCAAGAACTTTTTTTTTTGTCTATTGACAACTACATTTAAATATATTGATTTCCTTGCGCAGCCCTCAGGATTTTGTTTTGTGTATTTAAAAAACAACAACAACCCTTGGTTCTTAAAGCGTGAATTTCACCAACCTGCCTAAGGAGTCCAGGACCCCCCAAAGATGAAGACGCCTTCCCCTTGTACTAAAATAATACTTTGGGTAATAGAACTGGACCTAGCTCCAGACGGATGAAAGTGGTTTGTTTGTATTAAAGAATTCAGCTGTTAGACTGATATTGAGGGAGTGTGCCTCCCAGATTCTCATTAACTTCAGGTTAAAAAAAAATGTTTCTGCAATATTTAGCTGTTCTGCCTAATGACTTGGCAGGCGGTGGAGAGTCGGGCATGTAGGACCAGCGAAGGTGTGGCCCTCATTAGGAAGGGCTCCGGGCTTCTGAGGGCTGAGCAGTCCTGCATGCCCTCAGGAGGAAGGCAGACTTTGGCCACTTTCGTTTTTCCGACTTGTATTTAGTGGTTGGGTTGAGGGGTAAGGAGGAAAGTGAGACCACTTGAGGTGAGGAGCCAGTCAGCAGGAGGGAGAGAAAGTGTGTGAGCGTGAAGGGGTGGGGAGCTGCTCGGCTCCCGGTGATTTAGCTTACCCTCTACCCCAAAGGCCAACCCGATTGGGCTCATCTGCACCAAGCTCGGTTTTCAGGATGTTGCTGAGGGTGGAGAGGAGATGGAGTGTCTATAGTTGCCGCGGGTGGTGAGGGGTGTTAATTCCGGTAGGAAGGAAGTACTTTTTTTTTCTGGTTAATGTCAGGCCAGGGTCACCTTTCTTTAGACTGAGTCCATCCGCTGTTCAGACTTGAAGGGACATGTCGTGGCCGTACTTTTTCTACATAGGGGGAGAGAGTCAATGAAGGTCCGCGGTTCTGAGTACTGGCAACATTCTCCTCCGCCCTTTGCCCATTCAGATTCTATGTAACTTCTCTTCCCAGTACTTCTCTCAGCAAAGTGCAAAAACTCTAAAGTTAGCCCTTTTTCTTTGGGAAGCCCAGGCCACCGGAGCGAGGCACGTTTTCTTTGTCTTCTGATGACTGGAGGACTTTTCTTTTGCCTACTTAAGACACAGTTAAGCCCTGGGAGACCCAGAAAAAAGGGATGGGAGGCACCTCTGGTTTGTTCTGAGTGTAGGTAGCATGCAGATGTTCTGGGTGCCAGGTAATAGCTTCAGGAGATGCTAAGGTTCCACTTTTTTGATCCAGATTTCGGGCCTCAGGCGGCTCAGCCTGTGAGCACCAGTGGAGTTAGCAGGGTTAGGACCAGAGCAGACATTCTGCAGCCCTTGTCAGGAAACAGAATGCCTACCTTGAAATGGCTGTGAGGGAGTCATTATGGTAGCAAGCATGCTTCCGGAGCCTTCCGGAGCTCAGCAACCATGCTTTTTGAGTTTGTTTTTTTCCCCCTGAAGCAGCAACCAGAGGAAGCCAGAACATACAGTGTGTGGCTCTGCTGGGAGAGTTGGGGACTCAAGAATTACGAGTGACTTGTTAGGAACCACTGTATAATACAGGGATTCCACAAGCAGCTTGCCCCCTTGCATGGCATCTGCATGAAGATTAAACCTCAGGAGAGGGTCGTGTTTCCGCAGTACAACGAGGTCTCCTCATTGTCAGGAGAAAGGGACCAGCTAGTGGAGGAGAAAGGAGCTGGTTATCAAATGGGCAAGCTAGGGATTTCTGGGCTGAAGTGATTGGATGCAGCCTCTGTTACTAACACAGGCTTCCCTGGCATCTATCTTGTTCCTCCTCCTCTTCTCCCCTCTCATCCCGTTTCCGGTTTGGACAGACATGGACAAAGTTATTTGGTGACAGCTTATAAAATCAAGCCAACTGTGCTGTGGCCACACATTGGTGTGTGATCTGGGGGAGCGGAGAACAATCAGGACTTGTTTGGCCCTGAGTGGGAAAGGGCTGCTCAGAGCGGGATTTTCATGAAGGATTTTTTTTTTATCCAGGCTATGAAGAACGGGTGACACAGGGTGCTATTTCTCCACACTTAGCCTTTTGTGGGGAAATCCAGGTCATTCTGTGGCTAATCTGTTCCCCTGTGGCCAATCTGTCTTTCAGGGTTTCTAAGAGATGAATAGAGATGTGAATTCAGCACCAAGCATTGTGATCTGTAATTGCAGTCCCATGCTTGTCTGATCTTGGTACAAAACGGTTTGAACGGAGCCCTCCGAAGACTTAGTGGAAAATATAAATGTTTAAGAAATGATGAAGACGTTGTCAGATGTAAGCGTAGGATTTGAAAATAGGCAATGGTCTGGTCCGGGGAGAGGCAGGCAGGAGGGGTGCCTTCTGTGATAACAGATCCCATTTGCTCCCAGCTCGACATGCCTGGAGATCCTGCTTACTCCATATCTTGACCTTTTCGGTAAAGGAAATGTCCCTTTCATTGCTCAATAGAGAATCACCATTCAGACTTGATGTATTCTTGGAAAACAGTTAAAGTGTGGGGCTTTGGTGGTGGTGATGCAGCTAAAATACTGGGGCCTAATTAGGGAGTAAGTGGGCCTGGGTAGTCATGGGCTCCAGCGGGAGAGACCAGTCTTGTGTTTTGCTGATTGCATTTCAGCTCAGAATTCGTACAAATATTTTCTACCTCCTCCTTGACAAAGGAGCCACAATATTGCCTTGGAATCTTTGAATCCCCGGGCAGATGGTGGTGCCGGGGAGCTGCCTGGCACTTTCATCAATGGAGTTTCATCTAGGAATCAGGAAAATGTGAGGGATATCTTCAAAAGAGAGGAAAGGATTTCCAAAGGGCCATTTAGAGATGCTAGGGTTGGTCCTGGGGTCTGACTGAGACTGCCCTGTACTCCAACACATCAACTCAACTTGTAAGGAAGCCAAGGGAATAATTTTGCCCTACAGGCATTATTATTTCTGAGCCAAATGCCCATTTCTCCTTCTCCTATCACATTTTTACATGGATTTGAGACATAAGAGTGTGTCTATTTTTAAATACACATTTCTAAATTTTATTTACATATGTTTATATATTTACATATCTAATATTTGTAGCATATTTATAATAACATTATATTATTTATACTATACTATACTATATTATAATATTTATTGATAATTTATAATATTACATATTATATATCTTTTGGAGGGACAAGGGAGTGTTAGGGATGATTTAGTTTGATCCCCTCTCCCCACAAAATCCAAAACCAACCAACCAATGGGAAAAAAGAAAAATAACTTCCAAACAAACATCATTTGTGTTTAGCTGGATAATTTTCTTGGTAAATTACTATATTGTTTTTTCACCTGAGACATAAGCAGAATTTTATCCACATTGTCCTTAATCTTGTATTTTCTCAAACAAAAATTGGAAAATGGCATAAATTCTGCAATGTTTAATTAAAATATATTTTGATGACTTGTTTTTATATCACTGACATTTCTACTAATACCACCCTCTCTCCACCCCTCCAAAAAAACCCCTACAAATTATTCTTTTTTAACAAAAAATTAAGCAAAAACATATATTTCTTTACACGTAGATATTGTGATTGTACCTGACAACATACATACCAATGTTCCCTTATAGAACCCCACTTCTCTTCTGAGAGGGAGTAATTTTGCTTCATCTGTTTTCTGGGTCTGTTAATGGTTTATCAACTCCTTGCATATTAGCAAAATATGAATTTATAATCAGTTTTTTTGATAAGTTAGCTGGAGGAGAGGTAGAGGCAGTGGTACGGAGGTATAATGGGTAAGGTTATTACTTTGGAGGATGGGGGGAGGAGAGTACAGAAGAGAGAATGGTGTAGGGGCTGGAGAAGAGACTATGTCAATTGAGTTTGAAGAATAGGTAAAGAGGTGCATTTAGAGGCATAGGTGGCCATAAGAAGCTCTGATGGAGGAAGGCTACTAGTTTCCATCAGTGGGAAGTTTGTGTTTGTGTGTGTGTGTGTGTACACATATATACACATACACATATGCACACACATATATACATATATACGTGTACACACACATATATAGATATAGAAATAGATATAGATATAGATATACATTTTACACATGAGGAAATGGAAGCCATTAAAACCCCAAGCATGGGACCAAACACACAGCAAGAGCTTAATAAATGCTTGTTGTAAAAACTGCAAGCAGAGATACAGGGTGGGAGGGTGGGAGGATTTTCCATAACGATGTTATAAATAATGAGAAAAAAATGAAACCCTCTTTGCTCTCCAGGAGGGTATATTCCATCCAGGAGACCACAGGTAAATAGGGGCAGAAATGTGTATGTAGAGGAATAGGAGCTCAGAGGGGGTGATCCTGGGGGAAGGGGAGGGAGGGTGGTGCCGGAAATCCATGCTACAGAAGGGGCATTTGGGCTCACTCTTGATAGAACTCCTGGAAATATGGGAGGTAGAGATGAAGAGAATGTCATTTCAGTAATGGGATGCAATCAGTGCAGACACATCAAGAAGGAATAAGGAATGCTGTGTGTGGAACAGTGAGTAGGTTCAGTCATTGTAGAATTTGGTGAATACCAGGAAGATGGTGGAGGTGTTGGGGGGAGCTCAAAATGCCACATATGGCCATTTATACATGACCTTAGGTGGAGTCAGGAACTACTGGAGTCTGTTGGTCCCAGGCTAGGTTCTAGGGACACATAATTTTAGGCATGACCAATGTGATCATTTGTTATACTGGACAATGCATATTCATTATCAGGGCTTTCTTTTTAAAAATTTTGAATGCAGGAAGTGAGCGGTGAAAAAATAAATGCTTATAGGAAGAGTTAAATTAAAATTTATATATACACTGAAAAAATAGTGATAGGGATATATTGGCATTCAATGTAGCAATCTTTATTTGTAACACGTTTACATCCTAACAGAAAGAATTGTGTATGTTTGATTCAGAAATAGTGACAGGGGGTGGGGTTGTGCCTTTGTTTATTTGTAGAATTTAATAGCTTAAAAAAATCTGCTGTGGGTCTCCCAGCGTAGGGTCAGTTTTCATTTTTAAGACATAAGTAGGGACCTTTCAGGAAGGTTTTGAACTAAAGTTCTTAGGCTCTTCCTTCCTGTGGGCTCAGCATCTTGAAGTTAGCATGATGTAGAAGAAAGGAAACTTGTCATCTGAAGTCCTGGGTTGCAGTCTTGTTGCTGATACTTTTTAGTTGTGTGATGCTGGCTAAGTCACAAGGCTCTCTGCTTCAGGTTCTTCCTTTGTAAAATGACTAAGTTGGGCTACCCATTCTCTAAAGCCCTTTTCTGCATGGATATCATGTAATGTGATTCTCTAGAGATCTAGAGATGCTAGAAGGGTTCTAGGAAATTTTGATTACCATATTGTGCCCATTTTGAAAGGGGGAGAGAGAGGGTTATATATTTTCCCCTTTTTTCCCCTTGAACCTAACAAATAGCAAATACAATGAACAATAAAAAAAGAAAGGAAAATAAAACACTGTAAGACAGAAGGTTGGATTTGAGAATTAGAATATTTATTGTTTAGCATTTGATTTTCTTTTATATTGCATAATGAACTCAATATGTAATTTTCAAAGTGGTCATACTTGTCTGTTTTTACTTCTAGTCTTGTGTTCTCTTCTGGGCATTAAAATGCTTTAATGAACTTCATTTTAAAAATTTATTTGTGGAATCCTATGTTTACTCCTACCTTGCCCCAATGCCCCAGCCTCCTCAGCTTGTTCCTTTTATAAAAAAAAGAAAGAAAGGAGAAGGGGAAAAAACTTGTAAAAATATGAATAGTCAAGAATAATAAGTTCCCAAATTGGCCATGTCCAAGACGTATATCTCTTTCTGTACTTTGATTTCATTATCTATTTGTCAGGAAGTAAATGGCATAGTTTATCCTTGGGCATTTGGAATTAAGGCTGGTCATCACATAGACTGGAGTTTTTAAACTCTTCCAAGTTGTTTGGTTTCATATTGTTATTGTATAAATTGTTCTTCTAGTTCTGCTCATTTCGATCTCTATTAATTCATACAAATCTTCCGTCTTTCCTTTAAAACTATCCCCTTCACAATTCTTATAGTGCCCTAGGCTTCATTATGTTTGTACTTCATAATTTGTTCAGCCATTCCAGTTTATGAATACTCCCCTTAGGTACCCAACTTTTGTCCCCACAAAAAATACTGCTATCAATTTATTTTTTGGTATTGTATGGGGTCATTTTTTATTTCTTTGTTTTCTTTGGGATATAGACCTATTAGTGGTATTGCTGAGCCAAACAGTATGCATAGTTTAGGAAAGTTAGAAAGGGCATAGATCCAAATTACTTCCCTGAATGTCTTAACCAGCAGCAAATTAGTGTGCCTGTTTTATCACAGACCCTCCAGCATGTGCCATTTTCCTTTTTGTTAACATTTCCAGTCCAAGAGAAGTGAGGATGATCTTTAAAGTTGTTTGATTTTCATTTCTTTAAATAATAGTGACTTGGAGAATTTTTCATGTGATTTTTCAATAACTTGAATATCTTCCTTAGAAAAACTGCCTGTTCATATCCTTTGTCCAATTAATTGCAGAATGGATTTTATTATCATACATTGGAATCTGTTTGTTATATATTCTGGAAAGGGGACCTTTATCAGAGAAACTTGTTGCAGTAATCCCCTCCCAACCCATTATCTGTTTCATTCATAATTTTAGTAGTATTGGTTTTGTTTTTGCAGAATGTTGTAAAATTTGATGCATCACAATTGTCCATTTCATCGTCTGTGATCTAGAAAAGATCATTGTTTTACAAGTCTTGAGAAGAAAAGATTCACTATTTTCATAATTAATCAGCTAGTTTAGAGGTAGTTATTATTACTGTTATAGTTGTGATGGTTGTTCTTACCAAACTCAGTCAATGCAGGAATTTGCTTGCTAGACTATGAATATTGATAGCAGGGTCCTCCCCTCCCCGCAGTGGGATAATTGAGAGTGAAACAAATCTATTTTTAGTTCATAAAAATAATTTGAACAAAGTATCTAAGGGTTTAATTACTCAATAGTGATAGACCACATGGTGTATACTAGAGAAAAGGATGGCCTAATCCTTGCCCATAGTGCCAAGTACAGCTGGTAAGCCTCTGGAGAAGGGAGAGATACAGTGCAGTCTTGGGGAAGAGCAAGATTAACTTGGCCCCAGAGGGCACAAGGACTACTACTTGGGAAGGAGGGTGTCTAGACTTCAGGAAGGATTTCCAGTGCTCAGAGCTATTCCTGTTCTAAAGTGGAGTGGGCTGCCTCAGGGGCTGGTAGAGTCAGACTCCCTGTAGGTCTTCAGCAGGAGGCTGGATTTCACTGGCTGTTGGCATAGAGATTTGTTGGAGAGATTTGGGGTTGACTGGAGTATGGTTGAGATTAAGATTTTTCGGTGTGTGTGTGTGTGTGTGTATTAGAGATCTATATAGCTATATAATATAGATAGATCACTGTGTTTTAATACAATTGATTTCTGTTATAATCTTATGAATTTTTAGATTTATGAAAATAATTCTGAGGAATCCCTGGGCTTTATTCACCAGGCATCCAAAGTTCAGGATGAAAAAGGGTGAACAGCTGGAATAGAGAGCTCAAGTCCTTTCTGAGCCTTTTCCCTCTTTCTTGTCAACCTCACTTGTTGCCTTCTGTTAGTTCATGTTGACAAAGGATAAAGCTGGGAATCAGTCATGAAATTGAACTTGAATTTGTCCTCAAGCTGCTTGAGACACAGTATCAGAAACATTGCCTATTTTGTGATGTGAAGATATTGCTACTATCCCCCCCCCACACACACCTTCAGACACATTTGGGTTTATGGGAACAATGTCTGGTGACCCACCATTGCCTGAGTCACAGGCCTTTGGAGGTGTTGTAGGTTAAAAATAAAAGGAGAGGAGAGGAGGGGAGGGGAGGGAAGTGGAAGGAAGGGTAGGAGAGAGGAGAGGAGGGGGGTAGAAGAGAGAAAAGGAGAGGAGAGGGGGAAGTAGGGGAAAGGAGACGAGAGGAGAGGAAAGAGAAAAGAGAGTAACAACAACATTGCTGAGCTGAACTGGGTTTAGGACAATAGACAGACAGTCATCCTTCTACCTGCACTCCAGTCCTTTCCAGTTGGGTGTAGGACCTACTTCCCAGGGCTTTTTGCTGATGGGCAGGGCCTCTGTGTGCTCAGAGTCACTTGGAGGGCAAGAAAAGACCTGGGTATAGGGTGTCGTGAAAGGGCTATGGGCATTATAAAAAGAAGATGCCTTTGGAAAAAGAAAAGTTCCTGGAGTTGATTGGTTGATGTCATCATGGGTATGGTGCCAGGTGTGGAGGAAGGCAGACCAGAGTTTGAATCCTTCCTGAAGACTTAATTAGTATGGTGACCTCTGGCAAATCAATTCACCTTTCTCATTCTCAGTTTCTCTATCTGTAAAATGGGGAGAGAACCATGCCGGTGTCACTGTCTTGTTGGAACTGATTCAGAGGCAGAGAGATCTAGGAGTAATTAGTTTTTTTTTCTTTTTGGTTGTTGTTGGAATGGAGACTATATGATGGGGATAATGTGGGTCATTTTAGAGTAGGGGTTCTCAAGCTGAGACCCAAGGGCCAGGAAGGGTTATGGTTGGATGTGGATAAGTTTCAGGGGAGTATGTGAACTTGGATGGGGAAAAATTTACCTCTTTATGTAAACTATAACCAAAGTCTAGCATTTCCTTTACTGACGAAATGAAAGCGATGTATCATAAGCAGGTTCCCACTGCTTTTATAAGATCACCACAGAGGTGTTGGGCACAAAAAGGTTAAGAAGCCCTATTTTCTAAAGGTCTTTCTGGTTTTCCTTTGGTGAAGAGTGTGGTTCTCCAGTGACTTGTGGTGTGGCATGAATCTGAGCATGCACCACCCCTCCCTCCCCATGCTGATTGCTTTAAGATTCTTACTTTAAATTAAATGTGTGTGCTGGAAAATCACTGAGACTTTCCAACCATGCAGATCTGTTCAGATTAGTCATATAGCAGAGTCTAGGAATGTGATTGTTAACTCCTGGGGCCTGATAACATAAGGTGAAAGAATCACCTGGCATGGCAATCCATGGGGTGAGCTGATCTCCATCCTCCACGTGGTTACTAGGCTACTAAGTGATGACAAGGAATCTGCAAATGGCAAAAGTGATTTAAGCAAGAAAAATATCCCTTTGGACTAGACAGAGGTTAACCCCACTTGATAACAGGCTCTCTTGTGCTGCTCCCAAAAGCCGATTTCTTGGGATGTGGGCTGGGCTTGCTGCAGAAGCCTCCTGCTGTCCCTGCTCCTGGCACTGACCTTTTACAGAAACTGAAGAAGGGACAAATATTCTGTGGAGCTTGTCAAAGAAATCTAGTCCTGGCCTAAGCTGACAAAAAACTAATTTGAGATAAGGAGTTCCAGGTGCTGTCATGTAGGACAAAGGCTCCTAGGAACCAGTGCTGACGAAGGCCATGGAGTGGGCAGACTCTGGGCTAGGTGAAAGGTCATTGGACAAAACATGAGGCATGCTCACCTGCTGGAGCTAATACATGGTTAACCAGCCCTTGGCCCTATGGGTGAGTCACTTGATGAGGGTAAGTTGTCTGTGATGCAGAATTTGGGATCCTAGTGAGCTTGTAACCCATATCAAAACCAGGTTGCTGGCTCTGGGTAGAAGAGAATAAGTGGGAAGATCATGCTGTTATTTTGGCCCTCTGACCAGACCTTCCCTTATCAGCTATTAAAACAAAACAAAGCATTTTTTAAAAATGTAAAACATTTTACTCCCAACAATCTATGGGCTAGGTGTCATTGCTACTGCAAAATCCATTTTACAAATGGAGAAACTGAGACTTAGAACAGTGAAGGCACTTGCCCATGAGGGAACAGCAAATGCATATAGTAGATTCAGCTTTCCTTACACCTTTGTCAGGCTTTCTCCCTGGTGCCATGATGCCTTCACCTAGAGTGTCGGCGCTTGGTGTTTGAAAAAGTCATGTTTATTCTGGGGCAAATTGTCATTTCAAGAATGCTGAATTCAGATGTGTCAAATGAACATGCTACATTAATAGATAACTGTAATCCGCTCTGGATTTACTAGGTGCCTTTCATCGGAAAACCTTCTGATCTCTTAACAACATAGAGCTGCTGATATGTGACACCTCCTGGACTCGGTCGGTGACTTTCATTCCAGTGTAGTTATAGAAAAATATAATTGCTTACTGAAGTTGGAACAGAAATTGATGCTTTGTAGCCTGGACTTTGGGGTTTTCTGTTCCAGCTACTCCTTGTATGGTAATGGTGATGAGGATGATGAGGATGGTGATGGTGATAAAGATGATGGTGATGAGTATGATGATGAAGAAAATGATGGTGATGATGATGATGATGATGGTGATGAGAATGATGATGAGGATGGTGATCAGGATGATGAATGCTGTTGTAAGCATCTATATTGTGTTTTAAAGCTTACAAAGGATTTCACAACTTTACAATTTATCCCCACACCCTTGGGAAGGAAAGGTTAAGCATTTTGTTCCATCAAGCCAGCTAGTAAGTGTCTGGGGCAGGCTCTCAAGTCCGATCTTCCTGATTCCAGCTTCAGTACCCCTTCAATTGGGATGACCCCCAGCTGCCTCTCATCACATTGTTTCTGAGAAACAGCAAGGAGTACAGTGCAGCCCCACTCTTGGGGACCTTATCTTCTAGAGCAGTGGAGGTGCTAAAGTACAATCGGCATCTTCTGGGCAGATGGCTTTAACATGGCTGGTTTAAAAAAATGGCAGCATCATCAGGGCAAAAAAAAGTAAACTTGGGCACTGACTTGGCTCCTGATTCCTCATTGGTTTAGGAATAAATGTGTATTTTGGCAAACATTCTCTCCAGGTGTGTGATAGGGGAGCTCAGGTAGTGCAGCGTGTAGAACCCTGGGCCTAGCATCTGGAAGATCTGAGTTCCAACAAAGCCTCAGATGCTTACTATCTGTGTGACCGGAACACATCACTTGACCTTGGCTTCAGTCTCCCATTCCTAAAATCCGGATAATAACACCTGCGCATCAGGGTTGTCAGGGTGAGATGAGACGAATATCTGTAAAGTGCTTAGCATTTCAGTGCTAGTCAGACAAAGCCTGACACATAATAGACACTATATGAATGTTATAGTTATTGTTCTTATTATTCTGTGATCTCCTCTACGGGAGCAGATTGCAACTCATGTGTACCTTCACATCCTATGTGGTCAGGAGTGGAAATCCTTCCATGAATTATCCCTAGTGAATCTGGCTACTGAGCTAAAGGTATTTTGCATTTTTTTAGGATCATGTTTTCAAATGTTTTTATATGTCTTTAACTCTAACAGTATTCTCCCTTTCCCCAACCGGTTCTTATTCATTAATTCATTTGTTTATTCATAATCTATATTGTGCAATATGAGTGAGCATAAAGGTGATATTTCTCTCCCTCTCCCTCCCCCCTCTCTCTCCCTTCTCCTCCTCCCTCCCTCTCTTCCGCCCTCCCTCCTTCCCTCCCTCCCTCCATCCCTGTCTCCACTTCCCCTCTCTCTTTCTGTTGTTCTCTTTCTCTTTAACACACACACACACACACATTTTGTGTCCCCAGAATCTTTCCTTTTGGGAAGCAGAGATAGAAAAATGTATGCCTTATTCTGGACCTATAACCCACCACTTCTGTGCTTCCACATCTGTCCTGTGAAGTTGGGATCATTTGCTGGATCATTTGCAGCTCTCATGTCTTTCAGAAATGTTTTACTTCTAATATTGTCGTGTAAATCGTTTACTTGCTGCTTCTCTGCAGTTGGTAAGATATGCCAGGTTTCTCTGCAGTCTTTATATTTCCAGTTTCTTGGATACTTTATTCACATATTCCAGTTGGTTTAGGTCATTAATGGGCATCTGAGTTTGTCTAGATATTTTGTGTTTCTCCGTCTTAACTTATATGGATGGATGTGCTCAGTGGTAGGATTCTTCGGTCAGAGCACGGCCAGTTTAGGGGCACCTTCCTTCCAAATGACTTCCAACTGCTTTCCCAGAGCAGTTGAATCAATCCAAAGCAGAATATTGATGATGGGGCCATCTTTTTCCCTCTGCCTCTCCCACACTACTCACGTACATCCTGTATCTTTGCTGGTCTTCTAGGAATAACCCCACCTGATTTGAGGGACATTTTCTTCAACGACAAGATTTATTTCAGCACATTTAGACCTCAGCCAACTTAACACTGCACCTGGAGGCTTGCAAAACCCTTTATCAGCATAATTTCCTTTGATCCTCATAACATATCTGGGAGCTTCTAATTGTGTCTCCATTTGAAAAATGGGGAAAAGGAGCACACAATTTTGTCCAGGGTCATCCAGCTGGCAAATGACTTAGGAATCATTTGAACTCATATCTTCCCTCCTGGTCCCATGTGTCCCTGCAGCAACTGAGGAATTATTGGCAATATAAAATGTATGGTGCCTTTTCTCCACCTTCCCCAGAAGAATGGTGAATCCAGATGTCTTGGGCTTTTCCTGGTGTCAGTGGAAGGCTGCTGTTATTGCTCCCACTGACCTCTGCTCAGTTCATTCTACCCCAAACCTTGAAGGAAAGTATTCTGCCAGCATCTGTGGCCTAAACATTTCCTCAGTGTCTCTTTTCTTTTCAGGTTCAATCTTTTCCCCCAAGGGGTGCTAAATCCCCTTTTCCATCCTCTGAATCTGACTAGGAGAGGTCATGCCAACTTTTCTTTATCAATTTTTTGGCTGGTTGTGGAATGATCATATTAGCCAATCTCTATCCTTCTCCCATTATGGAGGCATATCCAGGCTGTCTGAGCCACTACATTGATGGAAAGAATCAGGGACCTTGTTCATAAATAAGTCAGTGCTTTCCAAATTTCTACAATTCATCTTCTTAACCAGAAAGTACAAAAAATAAGAACCCCTTGCTCATTGTCTAGTGTAGGGGTGGGGAACCTGTGACCCTTTATGTCCATGGGTGTAGCCTTTTGACTGTGTCCAAGTTTTACAGAACAAATCCTTTTATGAAAGTGATTACCGTTGACTTCTGGACTAGAGGACCTGGTTCTTCTCGGGGTGACTTCCACTAGACCAAAGGTTAGGACAGTCCTGTGGAAGTAAGCATCTCTTGTACACAAGGCACTGGGCTGGGCGCTGGGGAGACATAGGTGATAAGGAGCAAGAGAGAAATTCCTTTTCTCCTTTCTCAAGCACTAAATGGTGCTTTTAGATTTATAAAGTAAGTCATCCCTACTTGGACTACCCACCAAACATCCAGGTGGGATCTTGTCATCCAGTCACAAATGATACAAAGGAAAAATGGGAAAAAAAAATCTACCCTCAAAGGTCTACTAGAAAGAGACTAGAAAGAAAGTGTATGTGTGTGTGTGGTGGGTTTTGGTACAAATCTAATTAAGGCCATTTTCACATGAGGTGACAGGCTCAGGGAAGTCCAGCCACTTCTCTTTGGTCAGTTATACATCCAGGAGGGTTACCGTGGGCATTCAAACTCAGTCCCCACTTGGGGCACGTGGTGGACAAAGTGTTTGGCCTGGAGTTGAGCAGAACTAACTTCTAAAGTGGCATCACACACATATCAGCTGTGTGACCCGTGCAAGTCCCCTAATCCCTGTATGTTTCAGTTTCATCAACTTTAAAATAATGACAATAATACCACCTACTTCTCAGGGTGAGTGTGAAGACCAGATGGAATAATATTTGGAAAATTCTTTGTACAGTACTTGGCACTGGTATGTAGTAGGTGCTACATAAAAGCTTATTCCTTCCTTCCTTCCTTCCTTCCTTCCTTCCTTCCTTCCTTCCTTCCTTCCATCCTTCCTTCTTTCCTTCTTTCCTTCCTCCTTCTCTTACTCTGTCGTCCCTTTCCTCAAGATGAATCATTCCCCAGCCATGAAGAACTTCCACCTGAGGACATCAGAAGGTCATTTCTATGGTCTTAGCTCTGGTCAAGTCCAGCTTTATTCATTCTTCAATTGACCTCTCCAGAAAGCTCATAACCTTTTTTGTGGATCATGAAACACTTTTAACAGTCTGTGAAGCTTTTGGAATCCTTGTCAGATGTTTAAGTGCCTAAAATAAAATTCGTAAGATGATAGAAAATCAATTATACTAAAATACACTTATCAAAATATAGTTTTGTTGCAAATTGATATATTTAATAAAAACAAATTCCAAAATTAGCCATGTTTGAGAAGGGGGAGGGAGAGAAAGGGGAAAAGGGAGATATGGAGAGACAGAGAGATGGAAGAGGCGAGAGATGGGAGAGAGAGAGAGATGGAGAAAGAAACATGGAGAAAGAGAGAGACAGAGAAAGACAGAGATAGAGACAGAGAGAGGGAGAGACAGAGAGAGAGAAGGGGAGAGGCATGGGGAGAGACAGCAAGTGAGCTCAGCAAATTGTCATATTTCAGTATGGAAAAGGTTGCTTTGGCAAATAGTGAGCTCCTCGTTAGTGGAAGTATCCAAGAGAGGCCCCAGGTAGGAGCTGGGGGCATTGTTGAGAGCCATCACGCTTTTGTTCCAGGTTGCCCTGAGTGGCCCATAGAGCACCTTCTGATACTGACATTCTGTGACTTTGAACTTGACCCCCTCCGTGAGTTTTTCTTGAATGCCTTGATCTGAGATGGGAGGATGTTTGGAGGGCCCTGTAAGTTCTGATTTGATGCTAAGATTCTGTTGTTAGAAATTTGACAGTTATCTGGTGGGTTATTAAAATATGCATGTTCTCACTACTGCACTAATGCTGGTTCTGGGAGCTCACTTCTTTCTCTTTTCCATTAGTTTTACTGCTTAAGTGATTAGTGCTAAAATGCAGAGGAGAATTTTGTTTGTGGGTTTTTTCTCCCTTTGTTGCTAGGATGAACTATCAGTAGTAACGATGAGTTAATGATAATTTTCCAAAACAGCTTCACTCAGAATTGAATGTGTTTACTAGGCCATGGAAAGTCTTTGTAGTAAAAGCTACTGTGGATGTGAGAACTGGGTTGAGTGCATGACAGGATTCTTAGGGAGACTGGAATCACCACCTCTTTTTCCTTCAATCCCTCTCCCTGCCTTCCTCACTCCCAAGGACAGCTCGAAAATTAACCATGCCTGGGCTGGGTCAAATGAGGCCACACTCACTCAGCTTGATGGTATCCATCCTCTGACTTCCTGAAATTCTCCCAACTCGACCTTGACTTGTGGGTAGACATGTTGAGACACACAAATCTGTGTGAATCTGGGGGTGGGAATGGGTTTGACACAGCAATCCTCCCCCCTTCATGCCACAGACCACACAGTGACCTGGTCCTCTCCAGACACCTACTGTAAGATGGGTCACAGATTAGTGGTAGCAATTGGCAGACTAAAGAAAAAGGGTGATTGAGTGTTGGGTACAACCAGAGTGGAGAGGAGAGTGTGCCTTAGTCTCTGTTAAATTGAGTGTCCCCTCTATGATGTGTCAATAATGCCTTTTTTGACCTGCAGCTTACAGTGAGTCAGCAGCACGATATGGTGGATTAAAAAAAGGGCGGAAAAAAAATACCTCAAATAAAATTCCCTTAGTCCTTAGGAGGAGGTGTGCTTCTCCCAAGGAGGTAAATACGAGTCCCATTTTCCTCAAACTTGGTGGGAACATGTGTTCCATCCTAGGCACAGAGATTTAAGATGGATGGTGTTTGGCAACTAAGAGAGTGACCAGAATGGTGGTGTGATTCTTGAAGAGCAAGTGTCTTCTCCACTATTGGAGTTTCTAAGCTAGGTATGCACGACCAAATTCAGGTGAAACGGGCCTGGGAGGTTGGAAGTGGGGAAGAGAAGATGGATCTTGTAACATTGCTTGTCGTGGTGATGAATTTCCAGACCCCTTCCATCACTAACTCTGAGATTCTAGGAGTCGAGTAGAGGATCAGTGTCTTGTTAATAAAGCATATATGTCCTCACAACCTTTTTAAAACAAAGACCCACACAACAGGACAGGGGCTTGCTGCTCCAGGAAAGTGTTGGCACTAGGTTTCTTGAGCATTGATTTAGAAGTGGGCAGTGGAATTCTCTATGGTTTTAGTGATTTGGAGGCGGGAGTAGTGGGGGAGGGGAGGGGTGGCTATAGGTCTCCTGCCCTGCTGGGGGCTGACTGGAATTTATTATGCCAAACTGCACAGTGAAGCAAGCCTGGCAAGCATGACCTTTAATGAAGGGGAGAGAGAAGGCTTGGGAGTTACTTAGCATTTATTGATTATTGATTGACATTGTGTTCAGTGCTGTCCAAGCTAATAGGGACTTAGGAGATAGGGAGGTGAAGATTTCCCTGATTAACAATAGGGAAAAGGCTTTAAGGGTGTGTGTGTGTGTGTGTGTGTGTGTGTGTGTGTGTGTGTGTGTGTGGTCACACACCAGAAAGGAGGGTGAAGACTGGAGGCCAGAGAGAAGCCCTGTTTCTGCTGGGCTCTAGAAGCCAGTGGAGAGAGATGAACAGCAGAGAAGTGACTGATATCTCAATGGCTGGGAACTGCCTACTGGGAGTCAGTTGGGCCTCATTGGGAAAAATCCAGAATCTGGCTTTGGGAGAAAGATGCTCGAGCCTGAGCTTTTCCCCTGAAGCCTGTGTGAGTCAGGGTGAGTCTTCCCTGATTGATGAACCTCAGCCTTTTTTTTCTTTTTGCTTTTTTGAGGGCAATTGGGGTTAAGTGACTTGCCCAAAGTCACATAGCTAGTAAGTGTGTCAAGTGTATGAGGCTGGATTTGAACTCGGGTCTTCCTGACTCCAGGGTCAGTGCTCTATTCACTGCATCACCTAGCTGCCCTAAACCTTAGTCTTTTTATGTGTAAAAGGGATGGTTTGAGGTTTTGGAAGAATCAAGAGTCCAAGGACTCATTTCCAGAGCAGCATGTATGTATTATGACTCCATTTCACAGATTACTGTTACCAGAATTATAAGCATGGGGACTATGGCACATCTTGACTCTATATTGATCTGGATTATTACAATTAGAATCATGTAAGACAGTAGGATCACAAGATTTGTAGTTTGAAGGGAACTATCGGGTCAGTTGGCCAAACTTCCTCATTTTATAGATGAAGAGTCACCTCAGAGAGTTGACGTTGCCCAAGGTCACCCAGCTAAGAAGTGACAAGTTAGAGTTTAAGCAGGTCAGAGGGTCAGGGATCACATCATCTTCACCACTCCCATCACCCTGATCACCCTCCCTGTCACCACTACCACCATTGCTACCATCATTGCCATCACCACCATCACCCACGATGTAGGGAGGAAAGGATTCACTTAATTCAACCCACTTATTTTGCAGTAGGGGAGCCCTCTAATGTCACATGACTAGTATGGAACATACCTGGGATTTTAGGGGAAGACGACTGTGCTACAGGGAAGTCACTTGTTTGTTCGTTCATTCATTTATTCATTCATTCCTATGTAAGAAGCATTGATGGGATGCCGAGGAATTGCTGGTGATAGAATTCGGCAGTCTGAGTTTCCAGCTTGCTGCCAAAACCCTGAGCCAGGGATCTTTTCTCTACCTCTGCAAAACATACTTCTTTTTCACTGACTCGGATTGAAGGATTTCCCAAGAAGCCACGTGCAGCCAAAGAGAATTTGGCTTGTTTGCGTCATGCCTGCGTCTCTTTCTCCCTCCTTGGCCATCTCATTGCCTCAGCCAGTTTGGGCTCACTTGCTCACGTGGGGGGTTCCTGACCTCACAGGGTCATTCTTTTAGTGTTTAAGGGAGGTGTTCTGAACACAAGCACCCAGCAGCAGGATTGAGGGGGTGGAGAGTGTGTGTTGAGTGAGAACCCATATTGTAAAACAATTTTCTTCAATAATTAGCAAGAAAGAAACTTATGTGTGCAGTCTAAATGTAAATGATTCAGTTCTTTAAATTTTTCCCTGTATTGTTGTATGTGAAAGTTCCTTCCTTCCTTCTCTAATTCTTCCCTCCCTCCCTTCTTCCTTTCCTCCTTTCCTTACTCCCCTCTTCTTTTCTCCCTTCATCTCTTCTTCCCTCCCTCCCTACTGTAGAGCTAGGCTCATAGGGAGATGCTCCACATGACTGGGTAGCCAGTGAACATATGTGCAGTCCCAGCCATGTTGGCTCTTCTTCCTGCCATGCTTGGTAGGCAGTGTGGGGCTGTGGGGAGAGGGTTTTGGGCTTCTAGCCAAGGACCTCATTTGACAAGTGACTTTGGTATTTATCAGCTGTGTGACCTTCAGCATGTCCTCTTAACTTCCTAAGGCCTCAACTTCCTTATCCAGAATAGCCATAATACCCCTAGTTCACAGGGCTGTGAAAATACATCACTCCTTTTGAAGATATTGTGTCTTCTATGGACTGGGACACTCACCCTCTTTTAGTCCAGATTACCTACTTTGCATGTTGAGACTATCACCCATGATGGCCTCTGAGTCCCTCCTAGGTACAGAACTATGATCCTATAATCTATGATCTTGCTGTGGTCCCTTACACATAACTCCATTTTTTTGCCTTAGCATACATTTTCCATTAGTTGACTTGACCAGGAAATATTGCAATCTGTTGGTTGCCCTTCAGTGAATGAGCCTCTCCATCACTGGCTGTGCCAGAGTGCGCTTAGGACTGGAGCTGGACTCAGGAAGACCTGAGTTCAGATGCATCCTAGAGTGTATAGTTGTGTGACCCTGGGCCAAGTCACTTCACCTCTGTTTTCCTCAGCTTCCTCAACTGTAATATTGGGATAATGACACCTACCTCACTAGGTTGTCATGAATCTCAAACAGATGATATTTTAAAGTGCTTTCCAAACATTAAAGCACTATGTAAACACCATGATGTTGTTGTTATTGTTGTTGATGATGTTAGGACAGTGATGGGCTGTCTGAGTTAGAAGGGATATCAGAGGGCAGCTGCTCCAACTTATTCTTGAAAAATAATTTCATCTTTGCTAGATAGTTTTAACCTGGGGCTCCCGGGTCCTCCAAGGGGCTCATGAACTTAGGTGGGGAAAGCAATAAATCTTCTTTTTCAGTAGCCTTTAACTGCATTTGTAATTTTCTTTATTTTATTTTATGCCTTGAAAATCTTTATTATGAGAGGGGGGTTCATAGGCTCCATCAGACTCCCAAAGGGTCAGTCTCTCTCTCTCTCTCTCTCTCTCTCTCTCTCTCTCTCTCTCTCTCTCTCTGTCTCTTTCATCTGTCTCTCTGTCTCTGTCTCTCACACACAGACACAGACACAGACACACACACACACAGAGA
>CM053597.1:225963972-225983904 GCA_028646575.1 Pseudocheirus occidentalis
CTCTTTTGCTGGCTAAGAAGCCACATTCCTTCAGCTTTGACTCATGTGGCTTAGTTTCTATATCCTTCTTCATGTGCTGGTCACTGTCTAGGATGATTGTCTCTGGTCCAGCTTGTGAAGCTCTTCCAGAACCTGGCACCGGCTATGACCCTTGCAAATTCAAGTTCTCCATGGAGCCCCAGTGAGGCACTGGGGGAGACAATGGTGCATTTGCTCTCATTGCTGGTGTTCACATCACAGGCTGTTTCCTCTCACCCTGGACAGCTCTTGTCTACTTCCTTCCAGGCATCCTCCGTGAAAAATCTTGAGGATACCCTAAGGTGCTTGGGTGAAGGTGTAATTAAAGTGATTTGTAGGATGCTCACCTATGTAATGGAGAAAAAGAAGTCACATGGCATGAAGGATGATGGTCTCACTCTGTCCCACCAAAGGAGCTAGTAGACATCTACCAATGGACTCTGGCCTCAGAAGATTATCAGTCTGGGACAAGCCTGTGGAATTAGGGGATGCCTTGGTTGGTGGGAAGGATGGCTTCTAGGCCATCCACAGAACTTCTCCTCATTCCCCCAACCCAAATGGAATCTCTTGCCTCCCCCAGGCCTGGAAACAAAGAGTTAGAAAGAGAATGAGGATTTGGGATAGAACTGACTCCTTGAGATATGGTGCACACACAAACTCTTCTTCAACTGGCCGATGGAGAAGAGGTTAGAGAGAGGGAGGGAGGTACATGGACAGGAATGGACATGATGGTTTGTAGCTGTTTCAGGAACTGTGACAACATTTCATCAAGATTAAGGGAGTGGGTCCAGAAACTCATCAGGCTCCAAATTCCCCAGAAAACCCCGGAAAACCCTGGCCCAGTTAAGACTGAAAAGTGAAGCCGGGGTGTTAGGTGGAGGGGAGGACTTCCCTGCTGCTGAAGCCTCTGTGTCTGTTCCCAGAATTAAACACCCCCACATGCACACACATTCACAGCCCAACAGCTGAGCAAATGAAGGAAGACTCAGGTTTTGGCACATCAGGAAATTCACAATGCCAAAGGATTGCCATTCATTTCTGTGGAGGTTCATGGTGTGGCCGCATACTGAGATGGCTTCATCAGCAGACTTGGAGCTGGATGACATTTGGTGGCTAAGAAATAATATTGGGAATAGCATCTCCATGAAAACTGCACCAGTGCAGGTCACTTTGCTTAGGAAACAAAACTCTTATTTTCAGGCAGTGTTTGACTTTTGTCTCTCCTGGTATTCTCTCCAGAAACTCAACTCTATTATTTATCTTTGTGCCTCATTCTCATTTTCTTCCTTTGTAAAATCAAGGATTTGGGCAAGATCAAGTGTGTGTGTGTGTGTGTGTGTGTGTGCGTGTGTGTGTGTGTGTGTGTGTGTGTGTGTGTTGGAGGGGGGAGGGCAGGGCATTTGGGGTTTAGGGACTTGCTCAAGGTCACATGGCTAGTAAGTGTCAAGTGTTTGAGGCTGGATTTGAACTCAGCTCCTCCTGACTCCAGGGGTGGTGCTCTATTCACTGTGCCACCTAGCTGCCCCAAGATGAAGAGTTCTTAACTTCTGTGTGTGTGATGAACTGCTTTGACGATCTAGTGGCAAGTATAGACTTCCTATCAAGGTAATGTTTTTAAATCCATAAAACAAAATACACAGCATTGCAAAGGAGATGAATTATATTGTCAACTATATATCATTACATCTATCTATATACTACATATATATTAAATAGCATAGTCAAAATGTTAAAAAGAATCAAGAAATCCATGAACTCAGGTAGAGGAGCTTCGGGCTAGATTACCTCCAAAATCCCTTCTACCATTAATATTATGAGCCACAATTCCTGTGATTGGAAGTCAAGTAGAAATAGATAGTAACATTTATATCACAGCTTCTTTGTGTATCTGGGGTTGTGTTATTATATTATAATATGTAACATTCTATCATACTTTACCATACTAAATTATACTTTATTTATTATTATTATTATATATCAGTGTAGATTATGATCCCTTTGGTTATTATTATTTTGGGATGATTATTATTATTATTATAGTTGTTATTATTTTGCTTTTTGGAGAGGGGAAGGCAGGACAATTGGGGTTAAGTGACGTGCCCAAAGTCACAAGGCTAGTAAGTGTTAAGTGTCTGAGGCTGTATTTGAACCCAGTTCCTCCTGACTCCAGGGCCAGTGCTCTTTTCACTATGACACCTAGTGGTGCCCCCTCCCCCTTTGGGTTTTTTCCCCTTTGTTTTTTTTCTTTGTTCCCCCTCCCCCTTTGGGTTATTTTTGAAAACTTCTTTAGCTGCAAAATACATTTTCCTTTAGACAGCCTGACCCTCAAATAGACTTGTCTCCAGATGATAAACCCTGGTTCCGTAGTCAATGTGGCAAGTCAAGTCCTTACATCTGGCCAGGACTCACTGGAGCTTTGCCTCTGAGGATGCAGAAGGGGGTAGTGGATCCTGTCCCCAAGGCTTACTAACTGGGTATTCTTCTTCAATTATCAGATGAGTAAGTTGGACTTAATAGCTGACTTCCAGCTCTAGATCCAGAGGAGAAGTGACTTACTCATTCTCACACAGGAGCCAGAATGTGAAATTTGGTCTTTTTGACCCATGGTCCTCAGTGATATAGAGCTCATAGCCAGCCCCCTGACAGGCTGTAGAGTATCCCATCTATGACCTAGGGCCAGGGCGAACCTTGTCACTTTCATGAGGCTTTGTTGTCTGGAGTGAATGCCACTTATAAGCGTCTGGTCTGTGTTCTTGTCATATCGACAGTCTTGGAGAAAATAGATGCATTTTGTTAGATGAATGTGGAAACTGCCAACAGCAGTGAGATACTTGCTGTTTAATGGAACTGAAATCAGGTCTGCCGGCAAAGCCAAATTGGGTTCTTTGGAAACCACAGACACTGTCCAGGTTCTGCCTGATGCGTCTCCAGGTGCCATCAGTTAAATGGTCTTGGAAGCAATGAGGAGAAGAAACCCCTTCTTATGAGTGGGTCAGGCATTCAGGCATCCTTCCTAATTTCCAGTGTACCTCCTGATCCATGGTCTTCTCACCAAGAGAAAAGCAGAGAGAGCAAACCTCCTTCAGCTCATGCCTCGCCTTCTTTGAAGAGAATAGATACCCTGATTAATTAATATCTGCAGCCCCGCTGAACAATATTGTGCATTAATCCCTTAAGGATGGAAATGACAGATGACTTAGGCAGTGAATACATCAAAACTCCGGGTCTGTGGATATCTGGGTAGACTTAATAAGGGGCAAGATTATGCAAAAATAGTTAGGTATGATAATAAGAATTTCAACGCAGAATGCTCATTTTCTTCTCTCTGCTGTCGTTAAGCTCCATTCCAGAGGAATTAGTGGTATTACTGCGGGAATCTTAACTTTTTTTTTTTGTAAAGGAAGCTTGTTCAGGAGCTCCCTCGATGTATCTTGAAAGCAAAGCATGGATTTGAACAGGTTTAACAAGGGGTGAACGTGAGAAATCTTAAATCATAGTTAATCTTTAGAAAGGACTGGAATTGTGTGAGTAGATTTTCTTCTCTAATTACAGGGAGGGAAAAAAACAACTGTTTTCCTTTGCCTGAAATTTGGACTGTTTAAGTTGTTCAAGTGAGGGGAGAACGCCAGGATGATGTTTCAGCTTGGCCTCTGGAGGGCAGAACTGTGGCCAGTGACTGGGAGATGTCAGGAGGCTGGATGCAAGCAAAAAACAAACAGACAAAAACCATACAAACTCTAAATCAAAAAACCAAGAAACAATAACAACAATGAGATCTTTATAGTGATAATAACTGGCCAGAGGAGATCTGAGAGTGGTCATCTACTTGAGGCAGCCAGGTGGCATAGTCACTATTGCAAGCTTGGAAGACTTGAATTTGAATCCCACCTCAAACACTTGCTGCCTTGATGACCTTGGGCAAGTTACTTAACATCTCATACACCTATTTTTCCTATCTGTAAAATGGGGGTCATTCTAGTACCTTCCTTGCAGAGAGTTTGTGAGGATTAGAAGAGGTAATCTATATGAAGGGCTTTGCAAACTGTAAAATGCTGTATACATTTAGCTTTTTATTATTATCTTACAGACAGGGAAACTGAAACCCAGAAATGTAAAGTGACTTTCTCATGATCACACCCAGGTCCTCTGAGTCTAAACCCAGGACTCTCTGTGTGATTACACTTTTTCCAATAGTGGAATGCTACACCCCAAGAATTAGTAGTTCTTTGGTTCCCTCCACCTCCCTGGGTTTAGAAGGCTGTTGCTGAAGATAATAGAGAGTCCGCTGGGTGATTTTGAGGTTCCTGTTTCTGTAGGCCTAAAGGCCTCAAATGAGAAACAGAATGGAGGATGGGCAGTGAATCAGGAAAGGCCTCCTAAGACAGGGCCTCCCAAGAAGGACGCTAGACTTTCTGTAAGTTGGAGGGGAGAAGAGAGAGCATTTCTGACACAAGACCGGCTTGAAGCCAGAGATGTAGAAGGTAGAAAAGTCACATACAAGGATGTTGAATTACATCCTCAAGGCAAACAGGAGCCATTGAGGATTTTCCAGCAGGAGAGTGATGTAGTCAGATTTGTCATTTAATGTTTTATTCCTATCAGCATCCTCTGTCCCATCTGCTTTGTGGCTACTGATCAAATTTATAGGACCATTGTTTCGGAATCACCCACATAAGGGTACCACTTATCATATCCTGACCACCCTCATTTTTATTGTCTCTCCCTTTAGAATATAAGCCTCCTTAAGAGTGGGTCTTGCTGGCTTGCTTTGCTGTGTCCTTGAGGCTTAGCACAAGGCTGGGCACATCGTACAATTTTAAGAAATGCCTTTTATTGATTGATTGATTGATTCCTTCATGGAGAATGATTTGTCAGCTGCATGGAGGACAGATTGGTGAGGGTAGAGACTTCATGCAGGGAGACTGATCATGGGACTTTTGTGATAATCCAGAAGAGTGCTGATGAAGGCCCAAAACAGAGAGGTAGTCGTGTGAATGGCCAGATGCACGCATACTAAGTGCTGCTCAGATGGGAGATGGCAGTGATAGGCTAGAGGTAACATTGAGAAGCCTTGACAGCCTCCTCAAGAGCAGAGGACCATTTTTCCATCATTTTCACTTGCACCAAGCCCGGGGTTCCTGATAAATCCTACTGAATCAGAACAGAGTTCCATGAGAAGAAGACAGAGAGTAACCAGAGTGGGGTGTAGCTTCAGGTATGGGCATCAGGGAAAGCTTCCTGGAGGAGATACTTGAGCTGAGCTTTGAAGGGTGGGTAGGATTGGAAGCAAGCAGAGATGAGAGATAGGCATTCTATGTGTCGGGAACAGTGTGGGCAAAGGCATGGTGATGGGGAAATTTTTCCTTCCCTGGAGGACAAATTGATGTTATCAGCCATAAAACAGATCTGGAGACTGGCTGACACCCCTTTATTTTAATCTATAGGTGTGATGCCAAGTCCACATGGCACCATCTGCTCATAGCCCCATCCAACTATTTTTTCCCTTGCCTTTGGGGTAGTAGATTTAAAGCTGAACCGGGCATCTGGTTCATGATTAACCCACAGGCTGAGGGAATTAGAAACAGAGTCTGGGATTTGGAGCCAGAGGACCTTGTATATACCTGGCTATCTACATGCCCTGTATCCCTTTAGATCAACAGTTCTCAACCTGTGGGTTATGTTCAATTTGCAACAATGAAAATGCATCCTGCATATCAGATAATTATATTACGATTCATAACAGTAGCAAAATTACAGTTATGAAGTAGCAACGAAAATCATTTTATGGTTGCGGGGGTCACCACAACATGACCTGTATTAAAGGGTTGCAGCATTAGGAAGGTTGAGAACCACTGCTTTAGAATCTTAGCTTCTTGAGGGTAAGACACTTATTTTTTCCCTTTTGTCTGTGGTGCTTAGCTTAGAGCCTGGCACATTGTAATGATTAATTATTGATTGGTCACTAATTGAGAGAATTTGGACAAGTCACCCTAGCTCTTTGAGCCTCAGTTATGAGAGGTTTGGACAAGCTGAGGAGTTCTTAACCTTTGACATTTTCATGAAGCTTTGTGGATCATGTTCCTCAGGATAATGTTCTTAAATATATAAAATAAAAATTAGAAATTAAACCATTGATATGTAGTTACTGAAACATTTTTTAAAAGTTCGCATTTTCTAGTTTCCAAACACTTAGACTGGATTCTCTTTTTACTTTTGTCAATAATAATTATAGAAAATTGTGTTGTGACTTGTAGTCTGAAAATTCTTTATGCCCATCCTCTCAGTGGAATCTGTAAATAACCCTGGCAGAGAGCTTCCCCGAGTCTTATTATTTCTAGAGGGAAACTGAGGCAAAGATTGTAAGTGACTTGCTTAGGACCACTAAATTAGTAAGCATAGTTTACCTACTAACGTGGATGTTCAATCTGGGCCTTTCTGTCCAAGGGCATGTCTCTAGCATCTCTTCCGTGTCACCTTTCTGTCATCTCTGATGCTCAGGGCAGCCCAGACCCTGGGAGATAAGCCAGCTTGGCATTTCCCTTGTGAACAGGCCTGTGAGCAAATGGTTTCATCTGTTACTTGTCTGGCGATTTGCCCCAGGACTTATGTCCTTCTTAATCAAACTGCCCCCCTCAGCATTGTCTGTGAAATGGGGTGCCCTGTTTTGCACACCTGGCATGCTCATGCTTGCCAAGCTTTGAGTAAATAGATTTATCTGATGCCCACCAGAGTGAAGGTGATTGTCATGTGAAACTGAAGTCCCATGGACTACTAAGGTGGATGTAATAATGTAATTTAATTGGAGACCTTGGCCTGGATTGTTGGGGTGATCAGGGAATGGCTCCAGGGGAGAGGAGGGAGCCATCCCTATACATGACCACAGACCCCCAGTCTGATGATGTGCTTACCCTAATTCCTGAATACCCCAGTGGCTTTCTCATCCTTGGATAACTTTCTATATATTAATAAGAAAAGAACTTCTTCCACAGAAACTTCATAAAGACTGTCCATCTTAATCAGATCACTGGGGTGGGGGGGTTTCTGGGGGAGGTACATAAAGGGAGTCTGGTTTTCAGGTACCTGGACACCAAAGGTTGTAGCAAATGTCTGTGTTCCCTAAACAGCTCACCTTATCCCTTGAAATTCTGATGTGCAGGGACACGGAAGACTGTTTCTCATCTCCTATGTGGCTCCAGAGAGCTGCTGAAGCGGGGGTGTTTGATGGGAAGTCAGAGGAGTTTTGAGTTTCCATCAGCGCCCAGAGCTTTGGAGCCAGGCAGGAGCTGGGCCTTAATGAACACCAAAGAACAGATATGGGTTTTTTTTTCTTCCCAGAATAATTCAAACCTGCTTTGTGTGAAAATGTTTCTATTTCCCCCCTAATTGGTTGAGTTATAAACTATAATTTTATTTTGGGCTCTATTTTCTGGCCCTCTCTTCCTAAGTATTTTTGACGTTGTTGTCATTGTGGGCTGTGACCCAGGAAGGTGATGGAGAGGAAGGAATACTGGATGAAAAGTCTGCAGACCAGGGATCTCCGGCCTCAACTCAGCCACATCCTTGCTATGGGACCTCGAACAAAGAAGTGGCCGCTGGGCCACTTGTGTCCAAACTTCGGAGGCATAGCTCTGATCTCCAAGGTCACCTGAGCCCTGCTCTTCTCTCATCCAATTATTGCTAAGTGTTGTGTTATCCAAGGCTCAACAAGGACAGATGGAGGATTAGAAGTCTCCTAAATCCTCCTGAGGCAAGCTGGGGAAGGATGGTTATGTCTGTTTTACTGATGGGCATACTGAGACCCAGAGAAGGGAAATGATGTGGTGTGGCAGATGTCTCAGGACCAGCAAGTGGTGCAGTGAAGGCCTAGCCCTGGACAGTGGCCCTCTGAAGAGCACCTCCTGTGATTAGCCTTGCCTTCTTCCCAGTCTGGAAGGACCTGAGGGGCTTGTTGGTGGGAAGATGGGAAGCTGTGCTTTTCCTGGAGTCGATTACAGTTTAGACGGCATTAACATCCTGTGAATAAATGAAAATGGGCCTCCATAACCATAGTAACTGCTGCTCTTAAAAACTGCTACTTTGGATGTTTTTTTTTTAAGATTGCATCAAAGTGATGGATTCTCTCTGTTCAGAAATCCTGAGCAGACACTCTAGAGCCCAGCATGCTTCAGTTATTGATTTTGTAGAATTCAGTTTAACAAGAAGAAAAGAGAAAGATAGAGGGCAGGGCTTTGGTTCCGAGTCTAGCATTGGACGAAGGTAGGGCACGTGCCGTCCTATTGCTGCCTCCTCTATCCTTTCTGCCAGGCCCTGCCCTCCATTCTGCTGTCACATGCCTCTGGATGCCTACCATATACCTCTGTGCCTCCTAGCCACATACTGCTAAGTGGTTTCCCTTCCTAATTGGAAGAAGTCCTAAATCTTTTGTAATTGGATCTTCTGTAAATTCATGATGTCTCCTCCCAGCTGGCCGTCACTTGGTGTCTGGTGGTCCTTGAAGTTAGCCATGATTGAAATGAGGTTCATCCTAATGTGTAGCCCACAATACTTCTCAGGTCTCCTACTGTCTTCCTAGCCATCTCTGTAAATGAATGTTCTCTCCACCTGCTTTCTGGTAAAACAGGCAGGGGTCTTGGGCTTCACCAGACACTGGTGGTACATGACACCTGGGAACCTCAGTATCTTCATCCATTCTCTCCTTCCATCTAGGCTTCCAGAAATGTTGAGGCCAGTTCCTTCCATGTGCCTTCCTGTCTCCTGAGAGCCTGCCCCTTTCACCATTCACACCTCATCAGTCATTCAGCTTTTCCTTCTCTCCTCCCACCATCTTCCCATCACCTCCTCCCCCGCTTTCCTTCCTCATCAGCTTTTCCTCCTTCAACTTTCCATCTTGGCTGAAAATCAAGCGATGCATCCAGAGTTACATGGTCAGTGTATGTTAGAGGCATTGCTCCAGTCTAGGACTTCCCATACCAACCCAAAACAGATACACACACATGTACATCGACAGGGAAATATTATGGTTATGTCTCCCTCTATATGTATCCACACAGATATAGATGTGTATACATACATGTATGGATGCATATGTACCCAATATACATGTACGCTATACACATATATGTACATACACATAGGTGTATACACATATAACCATTATACACTATATTTACACTTCATGTGTGTGTCCACACACACACACACACACACACACACACATGCATACATTCTTCCAAAGGAAATCACCTTGGCTTTGGAGTCAGAAAATCTCTGCTCCTTACTTCTCCCCAAGTCACATTTCAGGTTCTTGACCTCAGTAAAATGAGGGAGGGACATAGGCTTTGAGACCATTGTGCTAGGAATATTTACATACCTAAATATAACTGTTTATACATGTGTACACACACACTCACTGTGGAACCATGTACAAAGCACTCCATCTCTGCCTGCCTCAGTTTCCTTATCTGGAAAATGGGAATAATCCTGTCCCTATCCCTCAGAGTTGTTGTGAGGATCTCATGAGATTTTCTTTGGGAATCCCAAAGTACTCTACAAATTTTAGCCGTCATTATTATTGTAATTTTACATCTGGGTGGGGGGTGGGGTGGTAGCTCTTTGAGTGGCTGCCTGGGTATATGCCCCTTAATTTACACTGTGCTGGGTGGTATTCAAAACCTTTCTTTCCCTGCATATGTTGTAACCTCCAGCCCTCTGTGTTTATTTAGGGACTATAGAGATAAACAGTAACCCAATCTGCCATTCTTAGCGGTGCTGGGCACTTTACTTGTTAGATGGCAGTCTCTGATGTTTGCTCCTCCCATTGGCTGCCCCAGGGGCTGTAATGACTCCTTCCAGGCTCCCTGGCCCCAGTGGCAGGGAGGAAGGGATTGCTCTCCTCGTGATAGCCCGATTTCCTGTGTCTGCAGGATGTTGTGGGCAAGGCCCTGTTTGCATATGACAAGCCCATGTCAAGGAGCTCATGTTCCAGTTCTTTGGATTACACCTGACCCATGGGGACACAGCTGTCACATTGATCATGGAAGAAAGAAAATGTTTCCCTCCTTAGCCCAGTTGAAGAGACAAGGAGCATCCTGTGTGAGGAGGGAGAGTGCCTCCCTGGCATGAGGAAAGTATCAGAGAAAGGAGGCCCATGTGCTCTGAAGAGCCTGGGAAGGGTTAAACCAAGGATACCATAGTTCGTCCATGGTAGGTTTGGAAAAGAGCTCCCCCAAACTGAGAGTCAGAGGGCATTAGTTTGAATCTCAGAGCCATTCGTGAGGATCTCAGCCAGTGTTTAAAACTCTGGACTTGACCCCAGCATTGGTGTGGCCTTTTCTAGTACTGCCTGTCCAAGGGTAAGAAAGCAAGGGCCCTTAGAAAAATTGTGCCAGCCCTCATGGAGTCCCTTCTTCTATCCATCTCAGGATCCCCCTCTTTCCATGGCAGATATTGGGGACCTAGGACTAGGTGGCTAAAAGATGAAATGTGAGGTAGACATTATAAAATATTTGGGAATCTACCAGCCAAAACAAAATCAGGACTTATATGAAAACAACTACAAAACACTTTTCACACAAATAAAATCATATCTAACTAATTGGAAAAACATCAATTGCTCATGGCTGGGTTGAGCTAATATAATAAATATGACAGTTTTACCTAAATTAAATTACGTATTTAGTGCCATACCAATCAATCTACCAAAAGTTACTTTATAGAGCTAGAAAAAATAGTGACGAAATTCATTTGGAAGAAAAAAAGGTCCAGAATATCAAGGCAGTTAATGAAAAGAAATGCTGGGGAAGTTGGCCTAGCCATACCAGATTTTAATCTGTATTATAAAGCAGCAGTCATCAAAAGTACTTGGTATTGGTTGAGGAATAGGATAGTGGATCAATGGAATAGATTGTGTACAAAAGACTCAGTAGTTAATGACTGCAGTAATCTACTGTTTGATAAATCCAAAGACCCTAGTTTTGGGGATAAAAACTCACTATTTGACATACAAAAACTGCTGGGAAAACTGGAATATAGTATGTCAGAAACCAGACATAGACCATTATCTAATGCCGTATACCAAAATCAAGTCTAAATGGATTCACAATCTAGATATAAATGCTGAAAGTATAAGCAATCTGGGGAAGTAAAGAATAGTTAACTTGCCAGATTTATGGAGAAGGGAAGACTTTATGACCAAACAAGAGGATTATTAGAGAGGATTATGAAATGCAAAATGGATAACCTTGATTATATTAAATTGAAAAGTTTCTTTACAAACAAAGCTAATTTAACCAAGATTAAGAGGGAAATGGGAAATTGGGAAAGAATTTTTACAATCAGTGTCTCTGATAAAGACCTCATTTCTAAAATATACGGGGAACTGAGTCAAATCTATAACAATACAAGTCATTCCCCAATTGATCAATGGTCAATGGATATGAAAAGGCGATTTTCAGAAGTAGAAATTAAAGATATCTATAAGCATATGAAAAAAAGCTCTAAATTACTATTGATTTGAGAAATGCAAATCAAAATAACTTTGAGGTACCACATCTCATCAGTCAGATTGGATAAGATGATAAAACAGGAAAAGAAATGCTGGAGGGGATGTGGAAACATTGGAACACTAATGCATTTTTGGTGGAGTTGTGAACTTATTCAACCATTCTGGAGAGCAATCTGAACTATACCCAAAGGGCTATAAATAATTGCATACCCTTTGATCCAGTAATACCACTTTTGGGGTTGTATCCCAAAGAGATCATAGAAGTGGGAAAAAGACCCATATGTACAAAAATACTTATTGCAGCTCTCTTTGTGGTGGCAAAAAACTAGAAATTAAGGGGATGCCCATCAATTGGGGAATGCCTAAACAAGTTGTGGTATATAAATGTAATGGAATACTATTGTGCTATAAGAAATGAGGAGTAGATGGATTTCAAATTTACCTGGAGAGGCTTATACAAATTGATGCTAAGTGAGAAGAGCAGAACCAGGAGAAATTTGTACACAATGACTGACACAATATACTGTATGTGTGACGATCAAGTTAGATAAACTGGACTCTTCTCAGCAACGCAAAGTTAAAAGACAACTCTAAAAGACTCAGGATGGAAGGACAGGTCTACATTCTGAGAAAGATGCAGAAAGAACAGAGTTTAAATGGAGACTGAAGCAATCTACATTGTCTCTTTCTTTTCCATGTTTCGTGTTGTTTCCTCTTTCACATTGTTCATTCCATCAGTTACAACCCTTGTATACAACCAGACTAATGTCCAATGTGAAAGTATTTACAGATCCTATACTTGATTGTGTGCTGCCATGGGCAGGGGGAAGAGAGGGAAAGAGGGGAGAAAATTTGAAACTCAAGGGATTGTGGAACTGAATGTTGTAAAGTAAAAGTTAATAAACAAATCAGTTAAAAAAGATGAAATGTGAGGATGTTGTTCATTTCCCTGATGCTGCTCTCAGGTGGCTTTGGGGACTGGGGGCTGCTCTTGTGGGGACCCACTGAGGGGTATGGGGGTCATTTTCTGGGTTTCCCATTTGCAGAAATGATTGGTGAAAGGGAATGCTTTAGTGACTCCTGACTCACCTTTGATTTCCTAAAAGTCACTTTTGGTGTTTGGGGTCTCAATCATAAGCCCCATCAGTGCAGATGCCCACATAGGCAGCATGTCTTTGCTTGGTTGGGAGCTTGAGGAATGCAGCTCAGTTCCTCCCAGTTAGTCACAGAGAAGGTGCCTGAGTGATTGTGCAGGAGGCATCAGAGTATTCTCCTTCACTCTTGACATCTGCTCCTGGGCAGAGAAGGGGCTTTGGACTTGGGGTCAGATAACCTGGCTTCAAGGTCCAGCTCAGTCACTTTTTACCTGTGTGATCTCAGGCAAATCTCTAGTGTTCTGTTGTCCTCAAGTATCCTCATCTGCAAAATGGGTTTTCTATTATAGAACAATAATGAGAATGACAATCACAATGATGATGACTAAGATGTGTGTAGTATTTACTGTAACAGATCCCACCTACCCTGGGTGGTAGGTGCTGCTACTATTCTCATTTTACAGATGAGAAAACTGAGGCAAATGGTAACTTGGCCAGGGTCATACGACTAGTTGAATTCAGATTTTCCTGACTGAGCCCCTGGTTCTAGGCTCGCTGTCTCTGCTGCTGCTTACCTACTCTACTCCAGGAAGATAGGGTGACAGTGGATAGAAGGGCCCAGATCCTGGCTGTGCCTGCACAAGTCCCTTAACTTCCCAGTGACCTCAGCAGACCTTGAAGCTTTGCCTTGTGAAGCAGGTTCACATCTTGATGGGTGGAGGGAGTTCTCTAGAGGAGTTCACTATGCTCATGAGCGAAGCCCACCCCTGTCCAACATGGGCTTCACTCTGGATAGGATTACAGGAGGAATCAAAGCAACAGCCAGGTTCAGGTTTTTCCAGTAGTCATAGTTATGCTTTAATATTTAATACCTTAAAATATACTAAGACTTTTGAAGCACCCTGTAGAAAGTAATTGATCCATGTCAAGTACTCCCATCTTGTAAACTACACTTGAGACAGGATTGCATAATGGGGAGCCCTGAACTGCAGGGAGGATACCTGGGTTACTGTCCCTGCTTTGAAATTTACTATTAGTAAAATTTGGACAAGTCACAAGCCCTAGCCTCAGTTTATTCCTTTGGAAAATGTATATAATATTTAAGCCCTCTGTGTCACCAGATGGTTGTGAAGAAAGTAGCCTTAAAAGGAGAGCTCTTAAACATGTAAACATTAACTTTGGTAAGAAACATACTATTCCAGGCCTGGCTCCTATCCCTAGCCCACCTCCCTGATGGCCTCAGGGGTCCCTTTTGTTCTAAATCGAAGTTTTTTCTAAGTCAGTCTGTTCCACGATTTTCTCAGTTCTTTGAATCAGGAAGCTTTCTCCTATTTTGGGTCCTGGTGCTCTCCATGTTCAGTCTGGTGAAGCCTACAATTCCTCCAAAGCATTATTTTTCCATATATGAACTGAACTAGATGGGATCATAAGGGAAGGAGACTAATTCTGTTTCAGTTCAGTTACTGAATGGTAACAAGTTGATGAAGCTCTGGTTAAGAACCCCTGACTCAACTGATCATTCTCCTACTCTTGTTCCCTGGACCCTCTTTGCCTTCAATTTTGTTGTCCATGCTTAGCACAGGCCTGTGGAGCAGAAACTGAAAAATGCTTCTTGACCTCACTTGACCAGCTGTAGAGGAAGAAGGGGCATCTTGTCTATGACCATCTGCTCCAGCCTCTTTATTTTACAGATTGGGAAACTGAGTCCCAGAAAGAGAAAGTGACTGAGAACTCTTCAACAAGAAGGTTCTCGGGCTATTTGGTCTAAGCCCTTTACGTGGCATCCCAAGGGAGATGAAATGACTCACCACATGCTCCCTAGCTTTCTCTGATTTTACATTCAGTACTCTTTCCACTGGGCCCCACAGCCCTTGGTTCATCTCTGGTCTGTTTCTTGATAGTCAGCTGTCTGAGGACAGGGACTTGTCCTTGACTTTTCCTGCCTCCCTGCTCAGGTGCTGTGCCTGGTGCTTGGTACCCACTAAATCCTTACTGATTGGTGCTGCAGCAGGATCTGTGCTTTGACTACGGAAGGGATATTTATCCAGAGATAAATAAGAGACAGTGGCCAGCCAGATGTCCTCTGGAATACAAATGAGGCGCTGTATCTCCCAGCTGCCAGGCTGAGGAGATGCATTTGTTTTTCCTGGGGACTGAGAAGGCCACAGCTAACAGAGAAAGGGGTGGGCGACCTCTGTGTGAAGGCCCTTCCTCACTCTAGAGTGGGGTGGTGGGGCTAAGGGGAGTTCTTGGGACAGAGAGGCACGGGACTGAGTCCTGAGAGGAAGGCTGGCCTGGCTTCATTTTTTCTGGGAGGAGAGAAGTCAATCAAGCCATTTTTAATTATGCACAGAGGAACAGAATATATTTTTTTCTATCTCAAGGGAATGCACTCTGACCTTTTGTCTGCTTTTGTGACTCAAGAAACTCTGGCTCTAAATATATCAATTCAGACAGAGTGATGGGCCTTAATGAGGAGGGAGCCTGGTGCCAGATTGGAAGGAAACTTTGTAGGGTTTTGAACATTCAGATGGATTTGAATTTCCCCACTGGACCAAAATGACCTGTATTGTTGTATATGATTTTTCATCTTTGCGAGATGAGATTTTGGGTCATTTCATTAGAAATGTACAAAGGTAAAGCTGGGAGAATTTTGAATATATAAGGTGAAAGCCAAAAGGGACCTTAGAGCAGGTAATGTGAGAACTGGGAGGGGCCTTAGAGCAGTGAATATCAGGACTGGGAGGGGCCTTAGAGCAGGGGGTATGAGGACTGGGAGGGGCTTTGAAATAGGGGATATCAGGGCTAGGAGGGACCTAAGAACAGGAGATATCCAAGCTAGAGGGACCTTAGAGAATGGCAGTCAGTTTTGACCTTTACTGGCACCCTGGACAAGGGAGCCAGTAAGCCTTTCTTTTTCTTTCTCTTTTCTTTCTTATTAATTTTTTTTTTCTTTTTGGAGGGGGGAAGGCAAAGCAATTGGGGTTAAGTGACTCACCCAAGGTCAACCGAGCTAATAAGTGTTAAGTGTCTGACGTCACATTTCAACTCAGATTCTCCTGACTCCAGGGCCCGTGCTCTATTCACAGGAACACCTAGCCACTCCCCCCCTCCCCCACTCCCCCAGGAAGCCTTTCTTAACCATGTGCTATGTGCCAGTCACTGCACCAAGCTCTGTGAGTACAGAGAAAGCAAACCTCCCATTCCCTGCCCTTGGGACTGGACCCCTCCCATTCCTGATATCCCCTGCTCTAAGGCCCCTCCCAGTCCTGATATCCCCTGCTCTAAAGGTCCCTTTTGGCTTTCACCTTATATATTCAAAATTCTCCCAGCCTTACCTTTGTACATTCCCTTCCCAGTCTAATGGGTGGAACAAGAAGCAAAGAGAGCTGTTCAAAGCCAGTAGCAGAGGGGCTGGAAGAGGTTTCCTTCAGGACTTGGGATCTTAGCTGAGACCTGGAGAGAGCCAGGAAGCCAACAAGAAAATGCAGAGCTCTGTTCCAGGCCGGTGGGGAGACAGACAAAATGCCCAGAGACGCTTGGCAATTCTTGGATTGACCTGTTGGAGTACAAGGTTAGGATCTCCCTTTGTCAGCATGATATGGGTAACTCTCTCTGCCTCAATTTCCTTATCTGTTAAATGAGTGGGGAAGGAAATGGCAAACTGCTACAGTATCTTTGTGAAGAAAATTCTCAATAGAATCATGACTGAAAAACAACACAACAAATCATCTAGATCATTTTGAGGAGTTGTGGTGGTGTGCTGGCGGGGAAAGCTTGCTGAACTTCAGAGTCTCTGCCATGTTGTTGGAGCCTCTCAGGAGGTCTATAAGAATAATTTGGAATTAGCACACTAATGGAATACAAAGAGATGCTCTTTAGAAAGTTAACCCTTACTAGTCCTGAGAGCTTCCTTTGAGTAGCAGGGTGGAGTATTGGATAGAGTACTAGACCTTAAGGTGGAGTGGATCCTTCTTTGAATCTGGCCTCTTTGTGCCAGTGGGCAAGTCTCTGAGCCTCAAATTTCCATCTGTAAAATGGAGGTGAGAATGACTTCAGTGTGTCCATCATAAAGTTATGAAAGTCACAAGTGAAAATTGCAAAGTTCTTTGCAAACGTTTTAGGTGCCAAATAAAGAACAATTGAAATTATGATCATCTTCATTATTCTGTCTTTTTTTTTTTGCTTTTTGGAGGGCAATTGGGGTTAAGTGACTTGCCCAAGGTTGCACAGCTAGTTTTTGTGTTAAGTATATGAGACCAGATTTGATCTCAGGTCCTCCTGACTCCAGGGCCTGTGTCCTATTCACTGTGCCACCTGGCCACTCCCCCAATATTTGTGGTTTAAAAGGATTGCTTTTCACACGAGAGACGTAGCCACATACTCTTTCCTCTATCATCATCATGTTGCATTGTCAAAAAATTGTTTCTTTAACTCCAGGGTTTTGAGTCTATGCCTATTGTAGGTGAGATTCTAAACTTCATACAGTGCAAACATTATTATAATTACTCTTTATGTCAAAGAGAAACAGGTTGGGTTTTTGAGATGATAAACATAGGTGCTATTATGCAGGGGAAGTAGATTGGTTTTGTTTGCCATTAATTAGAAAATCTAATTTTGAAGCATAGAATGTTGGCAATATCTTTCATTAATCTGTAGAGTGTTTTGGAGGCAGCTGGATGCCGCTGGGTTTTCCATATGAGTTTGGATGCCTTTCAGTGATGGCTGGCATCTCCTGTTCATTAGTTGACTTATCAGGACTATGTAATCTCTTGCTGTTGCCATGTACAGAGTTGGCCCTTATGGGTGGCACAGCCACAAGATTGCGTTGGTGTTTCTATGGAGGAGCTGCCACTTTTTTAAAGGGAAATGAAGGTCAGTTACCAAGGCCAACTGGGCTTCCATAATTTGGCTTACCTATTTTGGAAACAATATCTTCTCATGAAGTCGTTTTTCTTAATTTTTCTCATAAAGGACACAAGGCCTCTCCCATTCTTTTGCTAATAATGCCACACTGAAAAGTTATTAGAATCTGCCAAGACCTAGTGCCTGATGGCTTATGAATATATATCAATCGATGGAGATTATCGACTAAGTTCCATAACTTGCCTTTTGAATCCAGAGATAATCAAAATAAAACTCATGTTAAATTGAACGGCTGGCGGAGAGAAGCCATGCCCTGAGGATGAATAGCCCATCTGGGTTCTGCATTTTGAAGCTGTTGTGGTCATGAGGACACATTTCCACTTTGGCAGTTTCCATTTTTGCTGCACCAGAGTGTGTATTTGTCTGACTATTAGAGGACTCCTTGGGTGTCATTGTTGACAGCCCTGCAGGAGTGATGCTGGCCTATTGGGGCACCTATGGCTCATTCCATGTTCCCTTGAATGTGGCTGATGTTTCCTTCCCTGTCTTTTTTTTGGAAAATATCACATGCAATAACCCATTTTTATAACTACACTTAGGGCTCTATCCAACTCTGTTAATGTTGCTGTATATTTCAGTGCTGATTTAACGGGAGGCATATTGGATGCAAGAAATCTGTGTTTTTTAAGATCCAAATTTGTCCTATTGAAATATTGGCATAGGAGGGACATCCTGACAGTTATTGAATTTTGAAGCACGTGCCTGCAGCACATCTTCTTTTGATTATATGATATATTATTAGATTTGAATTGATTCTTTTCTCCTTTTCCAAGGGCGCCTGATCATGACGAATAGGTAATTCTGTAACACAGCAGGTTTTGATAAGAGCTTATAGGAATTCATATAGGGATTGGAAGGGGGTGAAGCTCTCCCCTCCATCCTCCTGTCTAAGGTTCTATAGGCTTCTATGTCTTCTGATTCCCATGACAGACAATATGTAGCTCTTGGAAGTCGTATACATTTCATGCTCAAGTATTCTTTGAACAGAACACTTGTGAACATTCTTTTAAGCATTTACAAAGCTCATAGATTGGTGTGGTGAGAGCTGAAAGAATATACAAGATAAAGTTCTTATCTTCCTGGGTCTTAACATCTAGTACAAGGTTCTAGACTGGCATAGCCTTTGAGAACCAAGGGTTATTTCCACGTCTCACGAGACATCAGAGGAGTGGTGCTTCTATTCCATGACCTGCTTAATGGGAGTGCATAGACAAGAATCACATGGGATGGGTAAACATGGGTAGATTGTGATCTGAGTCATTGGTGGGAAGCTCAAATGGGTACGATCACAGCTCATTAGAATACTGGACTGTGGTAATGAAGATGGACAACTTTACTCAGAAAAGGACACTTGGAGTTTATTTAAGGAAAAATCTAGAGGCAATGACCATTATCCTTTAGTAGAAGCTGCTAGCTGTGATTGGATTTTCCATCTGGAGTGTACTGTTTTGAGTAAATTCGATTCTCATTTTTGTGTCCCTTGCCTCCTAGGGGTCTTAAACTCATTTTAGCAATGCCCATACTTGGTGTTAATAAAGAACGGGGATTAAACCAGGAATGCTGTCATTGTGTACACATAGCTATCCCAACATCTCTGACTGGAAGGGTACTTCATTTTTTAGTTCTTTCTGAGAACTCACCTCAGTTAGCAATTGCTGCATGGTTCTTTTGAAGGAATGGCTTTTCCCATCCTGTTTTTTGTTTTTTATTTTGAATGCTTCTGTGTAAGTTTAGGCTTTGGAAATTAGTATTTCTCTAAAGCATTGTGAACTTGGAACACAGAAAGACCTAGAATCAAAGTGAGGAGGAAGGAACAGGGAAAATATTGACATGATTTTCTGTAGGAATCACTGGAGAGAGCAATTATGTAGTCCTGAACATAAGTTCAGTTTAATAGACTTTTTTTTCCCATTGAGGCATAGGTGAGAATAGATGGATTTAGGTCCCCTTCAATTCTGGAATTCTTTGGCAACTACATAGGACAGCACAAAATACTATGTGTATGATCTGAGGGTATTAAGGTAATTCCTATTATTTTAAAAATCTCATTTTCATTATTTTGTTTTCACACAAACTTTCTTTCTGAGTATATCCCATAGACAATTGACTTGGCCTCCCCAGACCTCAGTTTACTCATGCATAAAATAAAGATGTCTGAGTTCTCCAACTCTAGAACCCCTGTGACCTTTCCACATTTCTCATTCAGCAAGTTTCATACTAAAAATTTAAACCTAACTAGGAAGAAAAAAAGCAATTTGGCAAAAGCAACCAACATATCATGTGTGTCTGAAAATGAGCTCAGTATTGTAAACCCCCAGTCACCCAACCAAGGTATCTAAGAGGGGCAGGAGGTACATTTTCTCATCTCCTCTCCAGGCCCCATTCACTTTT
>CM053597.1:225984404-226041394 GCA_028646575.1 Pseudocheirus occidentalis
GAGAACAGAACAAGGGGGGGAGGGATAGGAAGGAGGGACATATAATCACTGTCACAATATGTCCACTATGAAGACGTCCTGTATGATCACACATCCACAGCCTGTATTGAATTGATTGTCCTTCCAGTGGGGGTGGGTGAAAAGGGAGGAATTGGAAGAATCCAGAATTTAAAGCTCTGCACTGCCTGCAACTAGGAATTAAGACATACAGGGGCTGGGGTAAGGAGACCCTCCCTGCCCTACCAGAAAGTTAGAGAGCAGATCAGGGGAGGGGCTTTACAGTGGAATTGCTGTTTTAGGGGTATTGTTGGGGTAGGGGAAAGACGGGGAGAAAATTTGTAATTCAAAAATCTCATAAAAATGAATGATGTAAACAAGAAAACAAATAAAAAATTATTAAAAACAAACAACAGTAGCCCTCTAACTGTAAGCGATAAAAAATGTGTGTGTGTATAATTATAATTATTATTATTATTAACTACATCCAACTGGGAATTAAGATATACAGGTGCTGTTGTAGGGAGATCCATCCTTCCTTACTGGAAAGTCAGAGGGGTGAGGGGAAGGACATAGGAGACAGCAGATTGTGGGAGGGGGTATACAGTGGTATGGCTGTTTTGGGGTGGTGGGTAGGAGAAAGATGGGGAGAAAATTTAACTCAAAATCTCATGGAAATGAATGGTGTAAATAAGAAAATAAATATTTAAAAAAAAGAAATCACTCAGGTGAGGGGAATTTTTCACCTATTTTTTGTGTCCTAAAAATGTGGGCTGTTACTCATGGCATGGATCCCTGCTCAAGTCAAATCAAGCCAAGAAACATTCATTATGCACCTTCTGTGTGCCAAGTACTGTGATAAGTGTTGAAGATACAGAGAAAGGTAGAAAAGAGACTTCCTGCTCTCAGGAAGCTCACATTCTATTAGAAAAGAACAAACTAGTATGTACAAAGATGCTCTTAGCAGGATAAATTGGAGATAGTTGTCAGAGATGAGGCACTGTCATGAAGGGACACCAGGAGGTAGAGTAGAGGAGGGAGGGAATGGCAGATGTGGGCAACAGCCCGGGAAAATGCGTACACAAAACGAAATACATAGAAATACATAGAAATACATAGCAAAGGAAAACAAATATTCAAAACCAGTTATACACACACTCGCATATATACACATATGTGCTTACACACATACATTATGTATGGCATATGTATGTTTGATATGTGTGGATATGTGTGACAAGCTTATGGACCCCTGATTTAGCCCAGCTTCCTCATTTAATAGATAAGGAAACTGAAGGTCAGGGAATTTATGTGACACTCAGCTGTTTAGGTTCCTGACACTCAGGAATTTAGGGCACTCAGCTATTGATGGTTGTCCATGACAGAAGAAAATATAGGATAATATAACGGGGGGCCAGAAAGTATGTTAGAGACTTTCTTGTTCAGTTGCTCATTGTATGGGGTGGGGGGGAACTGAGCCACAGAGAGAGTCAAACCAAGGTAAAATATGAAGATAACAGTGGAGGTTAGAACTAGAGTCCAAGTCTTGTAATTGCCTAGATTAAAAAAAAAGAAAGTCTTCCCATTAACCTCCCTATCCAAAGAGAGTCTGATGACTGAGGTTGTGGTGAGAATGGGATAATTGCTGTTGTGTCAGAGACTGTGGACATCCCTGGCCTGGAGGTGGATTCTTGTAGACTTAGCTAATAAACCCTTAACTAGGCTGAAGGCAAAACAGAGTGTCACTGAGCATAAGTGACCCTCTGGATTCTGTCAAAAGTCTGTCATGAGGCCAATGGAGAGAGTGACAGGGATTCTGAGCCTGGTTGGCATTGCCTGATTGCTGTGGAGATTGGAAAGAGATATGTCTTAAAGAATCTGTTTCAAAAGAGATGAGTCCCTGGTGCTCAGAACCTAGTTCCTGTGGCACTGGATGTTTATCTGGTCTGGTTATTTGATACTGATGACACTCGTCAGTGTGCTGTATTCAGAACATTTGATAGAGTGGCTGTGAGACGTCCATATGACATGGAGTTGAGCTGGGTCTATGCAGGAGCCCAATGGGACCCAAATTCTAGTTGGTTCTACTATGTGGAGAAGCTTGAAGGACCAGTCAGATGCAGTATGGAGACACTCAGTTCTGAAGTACTTCATTGGGATAGTGCATTTTTCAGCTTTAATAACCCATACCATCCATAAGAAGGAAGTAGCACTCCTTATCACTTCCTCATAGATGAAGGACTCTGGATGGATGGTGAAGGAGAGGCGCAGTTTGGACATGACCAATGTGGGGATGCCTTTTTCTTGATTATACATATTTGTTACAAGAATCTTAGTTTTTCCTTCTTTTCCTGGGGGGGGAGGGTGGAGAAAGTAAATGCTTGTTAATTAAAAATATGTATTTTCATAGTAAAAAAGTAATGAATAATGCTTAGAATCCTTAGGATAAAGGATGGACTCATCCCCATGGGATTTCCTTTTGCCTGTGCAGTGCTATGGTTCTTTCATGGAGATCCCAAATCTTGTCCTTGTAAATGCATCATGGATGATCTGCCCAAAGTCATAAGCCCTTCTCTGGTTCTTTGAAGATCTCAGCCTAACACTGCATTACTGACTTCTTATCTTCCATTCCAATCAGAAGTGTCCTTGATTATTTTTGTATTGACTTTGCATTTGCTATGTGCCAGACATTTCCAGGACCTCAGAAAACACACAATGAAAAAACACCAGGGCTTGCCCTCAAAAAACTTATTCTTTTCAGGGGAGAAGGGAAGACATCAACAGATGAGTAAATATACAACATGGGGATTGGGACTGGTCCCATAACTTTTTGGCAGAGAAATCTCCCAAGTGAGGAAGCTCTCCCTACCTAGATAGGTTAGCACCTTAGGAAGACAGGCTGGGGAAGCTCATGGCCCTTTCTCAGAGTCCTTATTTTCATTGCATCAAATACAATAGGGAAAAATCGAAAAGAAATGCAATTATAATAGAACTATAGTTATTGAAATATGAATAAATAACTGGACCACAGGTTAGTAATCATCCCTATTTTAAAAGTTTTCTAGAATATTGCTAAGTTAACTGAGTGGCTCAGCGTCATGTATCCAGTTTGAACCAGAGGTGTGGGATGAGAGCCTGTGCCTTCTTGGCTTGAAGGTTGTCCCTCCTGCTATTATGGTCTTCTCTAGGCGCATGCATACACACACACATACATACACACATGTATAAACACATATACACAGAACACACAAAAAACATAAATGTATGTGTATGCAAGTGTATATTTAATGTATATACACACCTATGTATAGACTCACATATGTGTCTATACACACATATATAGACATATATGTATGCATATACACACATACCTATGTATATATGTGTGCACACACATATATATATATCGATACATTCTTTGGGTAGTCAGGCAGACAGTATGTCTGTGTATATGCACATATACCTGCAGCTCCCACATCTAGGTACATAAAACATAATGTCTATATAAAAATGTGTCTGTACCCATACATGCACACACATACACATGTGTATTGCCACATGCACATACATGTGTATGCACACCTATACTATTCACACTATAAACCTACATATCTTCATATACACATATAGCTATATACACATATATTCAAATGCACTCATATGTATACACACATGTACATACTCACCCATATATACATAGAAATAGAATAGATCAGAACAGGCCTCTTCAGGAACTGAAGGGAGTTATGGATTCCAAGAGGCAGAGATTATGTAGAGAGGGGTGAGGGATACTCGGCAGTCCCCCACTGCATACCACATTGGCTGGGTATCTTCCTATCAGTTGATGGAAGCTGCATCAGTTAGTGAGTGGAGGAAGGAAGACTGAGGTGGAGAATGGTCAGGGAAGCCCCATAAAGGGGCACAGGATTCTAGGAGGGGCTGAGGTTGCTGCCTAATTGGGGGGATGAAGCTTGGAATCAATAGGCCTCATTTCAAGAGCTGCATATTTCCTAGATGGGCTGGGAGCAGGAGAGGCAGGGAGGTAAGGTTAGGATAGAGGAAGGGCAGAGGGGCCAATGGTCGAGGTTTCATGGGTACCTGAGCTTCTGGACCTTTTGGATCCCTGTAGGCTCAGTGCCTCTGTTGGCTTCATGTTGGTCCTGTTTTTGCCTGTTTTACTGCCAGCTGCCCTTGGACCTTCTTGTGTTCTTTCAATGAGCACCCTTTCAAGATATCAAGAGAATTGCCTTAGAAGCCAGAAGACTGCAACTTATTTGTGTCTTAATGTGTAATCAAAAGAAAAAGTGTAAAATTCATCATGAGTATGTAATGTTTTACAACCTACATAATTCCTTGAGTGTGCAAAGCAGTTGTAACAGTAGACCACACCTTAGTACCAGAGAGGGAGACTTCGGTGTGCGGAATCACTTTCCTATGATGTGCTTATACTTTAGCTTAAGGTTCTGCCAACTAACGTTCTGTGATATGTCCAAAGACATTTCATTTTATAATCAGAACACAGAATGATTATAGTTCGTATTATAATGAATCTAAATTTGATAATTTCTTCCCAAGGTCAAAGAACAGCCAAACTTCATAGAGGTGGCAACAAGTTTCCAGCATGGAGCCCCAGGAAAACCAGGAACTTCCTGAATGAAAACATCCCCTCAAAATTCATCTAAGAATGCATACAAGAAAAATCAAATGGACAATCATCTTCTCATTTGCTGTGCTATAGCATATACTTGTCTGGGTAGCCGAGAATATGCTACATATGCTTTCCTTGTTTTCCCCTCATGCCACCTAGCGTGGTGGAAAGTGTACTCCACTGGGAATCCAGGCTGCTGAGTTAAAATTCTTAGTCAGTTGCTTGTTATCTGTACAACTGTGGGCAAAACACTTCATTTCTAGGGGCCTCAGTTTACTTTTCTATGAAATGAGGACATTGGAACATAAACGAACCTGTAAGGTCCTTCCCAGCTCTAAGTCAATGATGTTTAGTTCTGTTGTTGGGTAGTCTTCCTTTATTTAGCTAAACACAGGCCACTTGGGGGTGATTTTTTGGGGGGGGAGTAAATTTTTTATTCATTTTTTAAAAATTATCTTTTGTGTTTATTTTTAGTTTACATCATTCATTTCCACAAGATTTTGAGTTACAGTTTTTCTCTCCATCTTTCCCCTACCCACCACCCCAAAACAGCAATCTCAGTGTATACCCCCTCCCCCAATCTTGTCTCTCCTATATCTTCCCCATCCCCCATCTTACTTTCTGGTCGGGAAAGATGCATCTCCATTCCCCAGTGCCTGTGTATCATATTTCCAGTTGCATGTAAATAACAAGAAGAAGAAGAACCACCACAACCACCACCACCACCACCATAATAATAATAATAATAATAATAAATGGTTTTTAATATAATAATAATAATAGTTATTATTATTATTATATTAAAAAACATTTGATTTTCAAATTTTGAGTTTCAGGTTCTTTCACTTCCTCCCTCATCACCCACCCTTACTGAGAAGATAAGCAAATCAATATAGGTTGTACATGTGTAGTTATGCAAAATATTTCCATAGTAAATATATTGTGGAATAATGACTATATTTCCCTCCATTCTATCCGCCCCCAACTTCTTCTATTCTCTAGTTTGTCCCTGTCCCTTTACAAAAGTGTGTGCTTCTACTACCCTCCACTCAGCCTTCTCTCTCCTCCATCATCCCCTCTCTCATCCCCTTCCCCTCTACTCTCCTGTAGGGCAAGTACCCAATTCAGAGTGTATTTCATTCCCTCTCTAAGCCAAATTCAATGAGTGTAAGGTTGACCCATTGCCTTTTGCCTTCCTGTTTTTCCCATCCATTGTGACAGTTATCTCTTGCCTCTTCTATATGAGATGATTAACCCCATTCTGTCCCTGCCCATCTCCTCTCATTATATTCCTCTCACCTCTCAATTTCATCATTTAAATATCTTCCCTTCATATTCAATGGATACTGTGCCTTCTGTCTATGTATAGTAGTGCACATATATACACATTCACATATGTATTCATATGCATATATACACTCCTATATAGATATATACATATTTATTCATATGTATGTATGTATACATTTATATTCCCTTCAACTATCCTCATACTGAGGAAAGTTTAATAAAATACAATGATTGTTTTTCCATGTAGGCATATAAATAGTTCAGCTTTGATAAGTTCCTTATGATTTCTTTTCCCTACTTATCTTCTCATGATTCTCTTGCTTCTTGTATTTGAATGTCAAATTTTCTATTCAGTTCTGTTTTTTCATCAAGAATGCTTGAAATTCCTCCACCTCATTGAATAGCTGCATTTTCCCCTGAAGCATTATACTCAGTTTTGCTGGATATGTGAGTGTTGGTTTTAATCTTAGCTCCTTTTACCTCCAGAATATCATATTCCAAGCCCTTTGATCCTTTAATGCAGAAGCTACTAGATCCTGTGTTATCCTGATTGTATTTCCACAATATTCAAATTGTTTCTTCTTGGATTCTTGTAATATTTTCTCCTTTATCTGGGAACTCTAGAACCTGGCCATAATATTCCAAGGAGTTTTTTTGGGGGGATCTATATCAAGAGGTGATCAATGAATTATTTGAATTTCTATTTTGCCCTCTGGTTCTAAAATGTCAAGGCAATTTCCCTTGAGAATTTCTTGAAGGATGATTTCTAGGTTCCTTTTTTTAATCATGGCTTTTGGGTAGTCCAATTATTTGTAGATTGTCTCTCCTAGATCTATTTTCCAGGTCTGTCATATTTCCAATAAGATATTTCACATTGCCTTTTATTTTTTCATTTGTTTGGATCTGTTTAATAATATCTCTATTTCTTATAAAGTCATTAGCTTCCATTTGCTCTACTCTAATTCTGAAGGAATGAGTCTCTTCAGCAACGTTTTGAGATTCTTTTTCCTTCTAGCAAATTTGACTTTTTAAGACATTCTTCTTCTCATTGACTTTTTGGGCTTCTTTTGCCATTTGAGTTAATCTACTCTATAAGGTGTTATTTTCTTCAGTCAGGTTGTTAACTCTCTTGTCATGATTTTCTCGCATCATTCTCATTTCTCTTCCCAATTTTTACTCCACTTCTCTTGATTGATTTTCAAAATCCTTCTTGAACTCCTTCATGGCCTGTAACAAGTTTTATTGTTCCTGGAAATTTCTGACTTCATTGTCTTCCTCCTGTTCTATGCTTTTATCCTTTTTGTCCCCAAAAAAGGCATCTAAAGTTGGATAGCTGTGCTTGCTTTGCTTCCTATGCCTGCTCATATTGCCAGTCAGTTACTTGACTTTTAAGTTCTTTGTTACAGTAGATCTCTGGTTCGAGAGGGGAGAGCCTTGTTCCAAATCCCTGGGGTTTTTGAAGCTGCTTGAGCTATTAGGAGGCTGCCATTTCTACAGCCCCCACCAGCTTTGACTTACTGGTCACACACCTCAGGAAAGTACCCAAGACCATGATCCTGATCCAGGCAGGTTGTGGCAAGAGCATTAGTCTCCGAATGTTTGCTTGGTCCCTCTACAATCTGCAGGCTGGGAGCTCTGAAGCAGCCACATGGAGGTGGCTGCAGGGCCACTGCTTGTGCTGCTTCTTGCTCTGGTTGTAGAGCCTGGACCACACTTTGTTCCGCGCCCCACCCCTACCCCCAGATCCAGGAGAGTTCCATTGACTTTTTACTTTGTCTTTGGCATTTATGGGTTGATAATTCTGGAAATAGCTTCAACTGCTGGTGATCCAATCTCCTAAATGCTCAAGGCACTGCTGGCCTGGGCCACTCTGGGGCTAAAAGCATGGGCTCATGTGGGACTGGGCTTGGATCCCAGAATTCTCTGATGGACCCTTTCTGTCCACCTTCTGGGCTGCCTTCAGAGAGAGATTTGTTTCTCTCTGTCACTTTGTGGGTTCTGTAGCTCTAAAATTTGTCTATAGCCATATTTTATAGGAATTTGAAGAGGTTGTTGGGGGTGCCACCGACTTTTCCTGCTTCTCCACCACCATCTTGACTCTCCCCAAGTGTGATATGTTTTGATTGAACCAATGACTCTGGGGCAAAGCCCTGGCCAGTTAATCAGATCAGATGCCTTACCCTATTTGATTTTTATTTTTCATCATATAAAGTTGTTTTTGGTGCTAAGCATTACACAACACCTCAGAGCTTGTCTAATCTCACCCTTAGTTGAAGTAGGAATTCCCTTGATAACATTAGCCCTAAGCAGCAGCCAGCCTAATTGCTTCCTCAGTACACAGCAATTTATTGGACTCCCTAAATTGAACTATCTCCTGTGAAGAAGTCAACAAATGCTTTCTGACCTGTGCTAGGTGTTGTAAGGGGACACACCATTTGGAAAAGGGCCAATTCCTGTCTTCAGGGAGCTCACAGTCAAGGGAGGGGATTATGTTCACTTACAAATAACTGGAATATTCAATGTTCCATGATATCTGTGTTGGAGGTTCACAGTTCAAGAGCTGCATGATGTTTTCAGGTCATTATTGATGAAACACTTCTGTTGAGAGAGACACACATACACACACAGACAGAGACAGAGAGACAGAGACAGAGAGAGGCAGAGACAGAGACAGAGAGACAGAAAGAGGGAGAGAGAGAGAGAGAGAGAGAGAGAGAGAGAGAGAGAGAGAAAGAGAGAGAGAGAGAGAGAGAGAGAGAGAGAGCAAGCACACACAAACGCCTGTCCTGTACAGTATTCCATACCTGCAGTTGCACACATCTTCAAAGACATGGGAAAAGTGTGGATCTCCCCTGACCTTCTTAGGCCAACACTACTCATTATAATCCCTCACCATTCAGCATTGGTTATTTTCTTGATTTTCTTGTCTTAATATGATTTTCTTCATTTGTAAATATAGTTTTCCTGGTTTACATTCTTCCCCATGCATCAGTTCACAAGATTCTTCTCATACTTATCAATATTTATCACATTCATCTCTTTAGAGTTATTTCATTACATTCATAGACCACATGGTGTTTTTGCCATCCCCTGTCAATGAAGCCTGGTTTCTTCTTCCTATATACTTTCTGAGTCCAACTATTTATCCATCTATAGTATTCTGGTGTACCACTTTATTGGGCTACCTAGCTAAGCATATGCTATAGCATAGAAAATGATGACTTTTTTGTCCACTGGTTTTTCTTGTATGGATTCTTAGATGACCTTTAAAGGGATGTTTTCATTCATGGAATCCCTGAGCTTCAATGCAGGAAGCTTTCTTGGGAAGCAATTGTCAAATTTGGATGCATTATAATGTGAATTACAATAGTTCTGTCTTCTACTCATTATGAAATGCAAAGTCTTTGGATGTGTCACATCTCATATACATTAGCACCATTGATTCTCACTACAATTCTAGGAGTGAGGGAAGCCAAGTATCTGTTATAACCATTTCTCAATTGTGGTGACTGAGGTCCAGGGAGATGTGAACATAATCAAGAGCCCAAATGTCTGGGATGCGTGGAAGAAACCTATCATTTTGATGTTAGTGTTGGCTGGCATTCTGACCAAGAACTGGAACTCAGTCTTTTCATCTATAAAATGGGAACAATAATAGCTGGACTCCGTCTTTTACAGGTGTGTGTGTGTGTGTGTGTGTGTGTAATGGTTTCGTCAGCCTTATTATTTTTACCTGTCCCTTCCACATGACCTCACTTCACCCCCACTGGCCATATTTCATTTGCTTCTTACCTCCCAACTCCGACAAGCTTGAAGATCATTCTCTTTGACAGAGAAAACTGAAATAGAGGAGTGGTTGGACAGTTCTAGGTGCGGTCTGTTCATCATTGGCATCATCGCATCCATATGTGGCTGCATCAGATCCGTCCCTCCTTCCATCTCTGTTTTGCTCCCAACTCCATGTGGAAGAAAGAGGCAAATTGAGGCCTGATGTTGAGGAAAATACCCGAAGAGTTAGAGCTCTCCAAAATTAGGGGATGGAATGGCTTCTCTGTCACTGGCAATTTGAAGACAAAAGTTGAACAACCATTTGTTAATAAATTATTAGAGGGGTTTCTTACTCAGGTCTAGGTCAGACTTGTCTAGGTTTCTTGTTTGTGTGTGCATGCATGTGTGGACATGCCATAATCTTTTCTGACATTATAAGGAAGCCTATAGACTTACTTTCAGAATCATATTTAAAAATGCATAAAATAAAAAAAACACATGATATCATAAAGGAAGCTGGTTGTATTGAAATTCAGTTAACAGAATGTTAAAAAAAATAAACAGTTCCCAGAGTTCAGGGGATGGACCCCTAGACTAGAGGTGTCTGAAGTTCCTTCCAGCTGGAAGATTCTGTGATTTTGTGGTATTAAACTAGCAATGCCTTGAAGGGAAGGCAGATGCTTTTCATTTCTGTGTTCCCCATGACCAAAGATAAGTGACAACCCTTTGCAGACCTAGAAGGGTAGCCAAGGGTTTTGAGGTGAGGGAATAGAAAGCCATCTGTTTCTGCTTATACTAGGGTCCCCTATGTTTAAATGAATTGCATGTTTAAAAAATCTAGATTATATCAGAATTAGATTAAAAGAAATGGTTAGAAAATGCTGATGTGGTTAATGCCAGTTAATGAAAGAATGGAAATCAGAGCTTGGAGTGTCCTTAAAACAGGGGATGTCAGATCTGGGACATAGAACATGGAACATTAGAGCTTAGAAAAAATCTAGAACAGGAACTATTGGATTTGGGAGAGATCTTAGAACAGGGAAGGTCAAAGGTGGGAATAATTTTAAGGGATCAAGTCCTGTCTTCTCCACTCAGTTTATAACATATGCATTGAGTCTGAGAGAGGAGAGTGGATCTGTGCCAGATCACACTGAATTAGTGACCAACTACTGTCTGGATGCCAGATTAAACAGAGAACGTGATACTGAAGTGTCTTTGGACTTCTAGGCCCCCATGGGAGAGTGAAAGAGGGAATACATCTTAGAGCCATATTTGTCTCCTCTTCATCCTTCTCCTTGAAGTCTCTTGATAGCACCTGGCATGTTAATTAGTGGGAAAGTCATAAACAAGGTAGGTAGGAGTAGTTAATGGATTTGTTGGACAATTAAATGAATCAATTTCAGATTCTTCCATTGCCAACCAGCAGGACAGCTGATGATTAATGCTTGCATTGGCAATGAGGAGGCCCAGGCTTGTTGGTCAGTGTTGGAGGAACTTGGCACCTCCTGGCCTTCTTTGTCCCTTTGAGAGTAGTGGTCTCCTCACTGCTGGTTTCTGGGAGCTTTGTTTTGAAAGAAGAAATATAGCAGATCTTCGAGACTTATCAAATCCTCTGAAGCAGTGTGTCATAGGAAATCTCATGATTTTGGAAACACTGAGTTCAAATATATTAAACCCATACTGTGTCACATGGACATACAAAGATGGCCCCCAACTCAAGTCCTGCCTTCAAAGAACATACAGTTTCATGGAAAGAGTCAGACCCCTGTGGAGAGGTGAAATGTAGGGAAGGGTCCAGAACAATTCCCAAAAGACACTTGGAAGTATCCAGTACAGTTGCTAATCCTGAGCTATCAGGTAAGTTTTTTGTTGCCCTAAAAAAAATCAGATACAGATTGCTTGTTCAAAGCAAAGCAAATAGTTTGTATCCTGCTGGGATCTGTACTCTTTGAAATGATAAACATTGAGCTATTGCGTTAAATATTCATTTGAACATTTCTGAACGGCCTCAGATGTGTTAATAAGCATCCCATACAAGTTCATTGTTTTATGGGTGTAAAATTCTCTCATGCTCATTCTTTCATGGAATCCTTTCAATTGCCTTGTGAGATAAGCTGGATTGTGGTTATCACCTCCATTTTATTTTATTATTTAAGAAAATTTTTAAACTACATTTTCCCCCCAATCATCAAGTATTATTAATTATCAAGTATATTTCCTCATTTTTTATTTTTAAATTTGAAATTTTCAATTATCAAGAATTTATTGATCTCAATTTGAATAAATAGGAAACTAAGAAACAGAGGAGAGAAATAAGTCATCTGATGTCACATATTTGGTGAAGGCGAAGGTCCAGGGACATATATAGTATACAGACATATCTTTTAGTTTTTCCTCTTAACTTTGTGACATTGGAATTCTATCAAACACACTCACTCAATCCTTTTTTGGTGTCACTTATTTAATATTTCTTAAATAGTGCAACCTTCAGACTGAATCTGCTATCCCTTGTTCTCATTGCAAGTCCATGGTGCCAAGTACTGTGCAGGTGTCTAATAAATGTTTACTGATGGATTACCCCTCTCTTTTGTTGATCATTTATCTCCTTGAGGATGCCTTTCATATTACTCCTTGCAATATGAGGCTTGTCATCCTTGGTTACATGCTGCAGTGTCCTTCCATATCCACCTGTGCCTGACTTACCTATGAAATAAAATTAAAAATAATAATAAGCAAATGCCTACATTTTTCTAGGACTTGAGAATTTTCATCGTGCTTCTGAATGTTACATCTTATCAGAGTCTACCAAGAGGCCTGTGAAGATAGATTTAGGAATTCAGGGTCAGTGGATGTCAGAGCTGGCTGGGACCTCAAAGATGGTGCCCATCCCATTCTGTGGCAAAAATAGCTGAAGTGTGAGCCCATACACTCTCCTAACTTATTGTCGCCTCATCTCCCCGATCAGAGAAGTTTCATTTTATGGCATGATTAAATCTGAGAAAATCCCAGTCCTACATAGATACCCCTAAGCTATTAAAATGTCCAAAGACAAATCTCTAGGATCCAGTGTTCAGTCTTCTAGGCAGGATTATTTTTTTTGAAGACATGACAAGAATGTCCTTGGCTGCAAAGGAACCAAGGGTCTGTGTCTATATTAGACAAAACATTATCCAACCCACTGGCATCACAGGTACATGCACATATCTCAGGGGATGTTGTCCAGAATTATTGACTGTGTACCTTGAAATACAGTTTGGCCAGGGCTTGCCAGAATGCACAGATACCCATCATAGGTGCAAGTTGCCAAAAGGCTGGAGTTATGAAGGAGTTAAGCCTGTTTTTTTTTAATCCTTAGAATACCATCTTCCTATAAAAATGGGATTGAGTGCTTGACAGGACTCAGCAGGTATGAATCACCACAGGTGACAGAGGTGCGATGGGAAAGATTGAAACAGTGATTAGAGTTCTTAATTAGCAAGAATCTACGGGCTATAAATTAGTGCCAACAGAACTAATTAAAATTACTTTTATTTGAATGCAGCGACAGGCAAAGGGCTTAGTCCTAAGAGACCAGCTCACAGCAGAGTGTACCAGACCAAGTGATAAGCTATGCAAGGACTTCAAGCAATGGATGGAAATCCTGGCTAGAAACCCATGAGTAGGATTAGGTGCTATCTTAGCCAATCAGAGCCTTTGGAAATGCTGCTTCTGGGAGGCAGCTGGGTCTTTGAGGAAGCTTAGAGGAAAGCAGATCCTGTCCTTGTCTTTGAAGGTGGTCATTTCCTTTCATGATTTTCTGTTTGCAGTCATACTTCCCATCACGCTTTTAAGGTGATCCCGGCCAACCCCTCCGCCCCAGCTAGTCTGGCACTCTGTTTAACTAGTACATTTTGTCTAAATCCTTTTCTGTTCCTTTTCAAAGGTTGGTCTTCCTGCAGTTTAGGTTTATAGAATTTCAGAGCTATAAGGGACCTCATAGCTCACCCTGTTCAGTTCTCTGTCTTCTGGGTGAATTCCACCCCCCTCTTACTTCCCCCCCACATGCACCTGCACCCGCCCACACCCACACATTCCCAATGAGTGGTCAGCCAGCCAGTAGATGACCTCTAGGGAGTGGGGATCTTACTACCTCTAAGGGAGCCCATTCCCTTTTTGGACAGCTCTAATTTAACAAGTATAATTGGGCAATTTCCTGAGCTCTCAATTATCTCTGGTATAAGCAGACAAAGAATTAGAGGATCACGGACAATGAATAATATAGATTTCAAAAAATCACATTGAGGTCATCTTGAGAAGATCTTGATGAACCAGAACCCAATTAACCCAAACCCTCAGTTAACAAAGACTTGAGGCCTGGATTTCACAGAAGAGGAAGAGCAAAAGAAAGAAAGAAACTGGCCTCTCAGTAGTGTGGCATTACTTAGAACACACTGCACACATCTGGACATTGGGCAGGTCTGCTGACAGTGCCCAATATCTGCCTTTCTCCTGTAATAATTTTGGCCCTATAGTCCAGACTATTGGAAAGATTGATTATTGCAGAGGCATTTATTATGTGCCATCTATATGGCAAATACTATGTTTGGCACTAGGGTTATGGAGAGAAAACCTAGAGGCCCTGCCCTCAAGGAACCCCCATTCTACCAGGGAGAGACATAACACAGAGATATAAGTTGATTGAAAGCTAACCCAAAGTAAATGCCCAATAATTTAGGAGTTAGTGACAGAAGCCATTAGGAGAAGCAGGAAAGGTCTCATGTTAAAAGAAAGTGCTTGCACTGAGATTTTATAGAAAATAGGAATTCTGAAAAATGGAGATACTTCGCTCACTTCCTTGACATTTTGCTATGTGTTTTTCTCCCCACTGGATTGTAACCTACTGGAGAGTAGTGTCTCTATTGGATTTCCCTTTGAATCCCTGGTACTTAGCTTGGGTCCTTTCACCTAGTGGTTACAAAGTAGGTTAAGTAGATAGAGTCCTGGACCTGGAGTCAGGAAGATATGAGTTCAAATCCAGACTTACATGCTTACTAGCTTAGTGACCACAGGTGAGTCACTTAGCCTTGGCCAACTTCAATTTCCTCATCTGTCTAAAGGGGATAATAATAGCACCTACTTCTCAGAGTTGTTGTGAGGATCAAATGAGATTTGAAAAGTATTTTTCAGACCTTAAAACACTATATAAATATTGTTATTATTTCTTTAAAAAGGCTTATTGAATATAGCTCTTATTTTTTCCGAATGACCTGGTATTAATATAAAAACATCTATTCATTATCATTGGACAATTGATTTATTACTGAAAGGAATATGAGATGTCATTCTGGTCTAATGTCCTTATTTTACAGATGAGGAAACTGAAGCTCCAAAAGGCTAAGTGAATCACACAGCTCTTAAATATAGTTAAATATCAGTGACAGGATTTTAGCACAACTTTTTCCTTATTCTCCATTCCAAAGCCATCATTCTATCAGTTACTCCACACTGTCTCACAGTCAGGAGACAGGGATCTTAAACTCATTTTCTCCAGTGACCTTGGACAGCTCACATACCTTACATTAATCTCCTAGGATTTGAGTTTTAGCTTCTCTCAAATAAGGGGTTGTACTCGATGAGTCCTATTCATTTGAGATCTTTCTTTTGTAACTCTGGGCTTACTAATATTCTCTACTATAGTGTTTATTAAGTGCAGAATTAAAATGACCATAACAGAAAAATCATGATATAGTTCCAGGCTGTTTAGAAGAAGACCTGATACTTGGAGTGAGGGACTGATTTGAATTCTTACTCCTTTGGAAAGACAAAGATTGGACATCTGGGTGTCTGGGACAGGCAGTTTGAGCCCAAAGATCCTTAACCATTTCTGTCAACCTTTTCTCTCTCCTGTGTTGTGGATCAGCCTCCCTGTGAAGATGAGAACACCCCTTTGTATTACATCTGCTCATATACCAAAGACCAAGTCTCCCAGTGAAGATGAGTCTTTGGGAACGCTGAAGACATGGTGAGAGTTGGCATTGCCCCTGCCACAAATTATAGCTGATTAGAATTGCAGGAGATATCAGAGGCCTCAGTCAGTGAGAAGAGCCTCTGGAAGGCCCTGGGAACCACGTTTTATAGCATCGGTCTGAGGCAGGGTTGCGAATTCTCCAGTAAACCTCCTAACCCTTCAGAATGCCAATGAGTGCTCCACTCAGGCCACAGCTATCTGGGCGGCACAGTGTGCTAGTCTTTGGCTGTCTTTGACTTGGCAGGGAAATTGGTTGGCAGGAGTCCCCTCCCCCTTCCTTCTTTCAAATGGTGTTGCTGCCCAGCAGCAGCGGCAGGAGCAGGGTGACCCGTGGCTGAGGAGCTAGAGTTCTTTTTTGAGAACTGGTGTAGTTGGCACTGTCCTCTAATTGATAGAGAATATATATAAGCTTTAGTTGTATTAATTAATCCATCCATTAATTCATTGATCAGTCAAATGATTGATTTCTTGTAGGGAAATAATGCCCTCCCACTGAGAGTAAGGTTTGAGCTCAGGTCTCTTAGTACCAAGTGAACCAGGCCTCAGTTATTAAGATGAGCAGTTGGGTGTCACTTCTAAGTAAGAACTGGCATGTGGATCCATGAGAAAACCTACTCCAATAAGTTATATTTTTGTATCATCCTACTAGTGACAGAAAAATGGGAGCCAATCCAAGGGGCCTTTTTCTGAGAGACAATTTGTGCCTTATCTATTGTAAACAGAAGATATTTGGATGTGATTTACAGAATAAAGAAAAATCTTTCCCAAAATATCTTCCTTTTGCTTGTTGAGAAAAAGATGGATCATCCCAACTCATTGTGTCTCATTGATGGAGTCCCAGAGCATTCGGGAGGATTTGTATCCATTTGACAAATTCTTGGTTTGCCTGGCACACAGTCCTTGAACAGTGCTGACATCCTAGGCTGTGTATAGAGTAGGAATAATTAGGATAATATTTTATTACACTTCATTAGCTGAAGACAAGCTGTTAATACTTTAATTTTCATTGCTGCAAGTTATGTTGGCATAATTCTAATAATTGGTGGGGGAGAGAGAGAGAGAGGGAGAGAGAGAGAGAGAGACAGACAGACAGACAGACAGACAGAGAGACAGAGAGACAGAGACAGAGACAGAGACAGAGACAGAGAGAGACAGAGAGAGAGGGAGAGAGAGCCCTGTATTTATTACTGGTCTGCCTCAACTATACAGAATCCAATATCCAAGGAACCAAAGTTACTGGTAACTGAATGGGCTGCCTGGCTTTTGTGGTTTCTAGAATCTATGTTTGTGCAAATAGGGACTTTTAAAAACACTATGCTTTCCTAATTGTTTGATTTTGCATGAGAGACACTACTGAAACACTAATATCTTTCTCTAGTTGTCTTAACTTTAAATGTACAGTTGAGTTATGGTAAATTATCAGGGCTTTGTCCTTAGGGTTTTCTTGATTCTTGCCATGGATGTAACTCTTGGGCATTTGATAGTTATGATATCAGAGCATGTCATGTGGTCTCAGTGAAGAAATTTTTGCCCACTCTTTGAGGAATAAGTTGAATATGGAGAACTCTGTTAATTTCAAGTTGGACAGAAACAAAAAGAAAGCAACATTATCATCACAATAACAACTTTGAGGTGGCCCACCAGTTTTGAGGGATCACCCTCAGGGAGGGGAGCATACAAATTTGTGTCAGAGTGGCACAAATGATGTGGGATTTTTCTTTACCTCTTTAGAAATATTAATGTTCACACTTTAAATGCAAGACCCTTGTCTAACAATGTCTGAGTTGACATTCTAGTGCACTGGAGCTGTGTCAATATTGACATTCTGCCTGTCAATGGAATCAAAAGACTTAAGGAAGTCAGAAATAAATGAAAAGGTGGCTCTTGGCTTCTTCTCAGAGAAGTGAAGAAAGATGTTGACAGAGCAAGATGTATTCGGTACTCAATGGTAACAAGAATTGTTTCATGGAGAGTTTGGCCACCTTACCATCTGTGAACAGGAACAAAAATGCCTTTATGAGAATGGGCATCCTTTATGCACCAATATCTGTTGCGGAAGATGAAAAGGAAAAAAAAAGACAAGTAAAATTCAGGATTAAGAATTTTTAAAAATTGCCAAGGGCTTTTATATTTCATAAGAACCTCACTCCTGAAAACAGCAAATCCATTAAGACAGAAGGATCTGGAATGACCGTAAATTCGAAGGTCTAAAGAGAAAAAGTATTGATACAAGAGCTGCAGTCCGACCTATTCAAATCAAATATGGATGTTGCAGTTTAGAAAATGGACAAAGGAAAAGAAGTCAAAAGTTGCTGTCACAATTTCCTACTGAATTTTTACTGATGTGAACCATTTGCCACAAGGAGGCCAAAAAAATCCTCTTGGTCTCTGCCATCATCTGCCTCAGATGTCTATGCCCTTCAAAAGTATGATCTTGCTAGAGGGGCACATATCAGCCAAAGGAAGCCTTGCAAAATATTACATAGAAGAATACTGGATGACCAGGGCAAGTATTGCCTCACAGAACAAAGAGTACTGGAGGTGAGAACATTTATACTGAAACCTTGATACAAGACCCAGATGATCCAGGAATGTTTCAGGATGAAGCAGGAGGGAGAACACACACTCACACACACACACACACACACACACACACACACACACATTGGTTACATATATATGTAACCAGCTGTAACACCATGCACCAGCAGATTCCTGAAAGAATGCTACTGTGAACAACTTTTAAGATTCTGATTACACAGTAATAGTGAACACTCTGTTTATTACATTACAAATCAAGGCAACTATTCAGTCAATTCACAAAACAATAACCATTCTTCCACTCATGGGGCAAATCAATAATCATTCAATCAATTCATAATACAATAATTAAACTTCCATTTATGGGGCAACCATACATCAACTCAATCAATCATTAAACATAATAATCAATCTTCCACTCATGGGGCAACTATATATAAATTCAATCAATCACTAAATACAATCATTAGAAAACCACACAAATCCTCTACCCCTTGGTGTCCAATAATCCTCAGTTTCATCCAAGGGGAGGCCTTTTCTTCATCTTGACTCTGGGTGGTCTTTCTGATTCCCTGGATCCACTTCCATGGTTCCAGCTCCCTCTTGAAACTCCCAAACATTCACCTGGATTCAGAAGCGGACAACTGCCAGGTTCTTGTCCAGTCCTCAGAGGTAGTCCCTGGCACACACTGAAGTTTACAGGATCCAGCACATCTCAAACCCTTCACCACTTCTCTTGCCTGGAACTCAAGGATCAGCCAGACCATGAACAAACAAAGTCTTATCCTGGTCATGCTTCCTCATTCCTCCAGCAGTTCAGCTAGCCCCAGGACCCAGAAGGAGTATCAGCCTTTTGGGTGGTCTTCACCAGATTCTGGTCTCAGGAAAACTCCATCTCAGGTCTCACTCAGCTTCCAGATGCTGCGAGAGAATCTCTGTCTCTGTCTCTCTTTCTGTCTCTGTCTCTGTCTCTCTCTCTGTTTCTCTGTCTCTCTCTCCAGTCTAAAGTCCAGCTTCCATGAATATGGTATTGAGAACCTTGAGTGACTGATTTTTCAAGGAGCTGAAAAAGGGAAAGATACCAAAGCATTGTAGGGAGACAGTATGACAAGCATGATTCTTATCCAGGGAAGGGGATTTGCAGAATAACTTTCTCTTTCATATAAAATCTCAATGATAATGAACTTTGTTACACATGAAGATATGAAAACAGGATGGCCAGTCCTTTAAAGCTGCTTCCTTAAAGAAAGCATACCTTCAGCCCCCAATTAGCCAAAAACATTACAGAATGCAAGATACCATTGCAGTTTTTTTGTTGATTTAAAAAAAATCTGAATACAGAGGAAAATTTTATAAAGTATTTTGTGTGTTTTTATAATATTAGACAACTCTCTAGGAGCCAGGCATGTAGGTTCAGATCAGTAGTATGAAACTAATTTAGAAATAGGGGGCACTAAAATGTAAACAAGACCCCCTGTGGGCAACATATTAACTTCAGAAGGAACACAATGCCACTGTGTTTTATTGTATTTTTACCATTTCATTCTGTTTCAGGACTTTGGAGTATTAGTAGGTTGTATGTGGCCTCTGGGCCATATGTTTGAAACCTTTGCCTTAGATGATTGCAATTTTGTTGACCTCATCCAGAGTCATCAATGTCTGGGGCACATCAGTCTCTTATCTCCATCAATCTGGGTCAGCATGTTGACCTTGGCCACTTTGATGTCTTATAGTTTCATCATAACTCATTTTATTTGATATTTGTTGGCCTTGACCTGCGCAGTGGGTGGTTGGGGGAGGGGAATGGGTAGGTTTTGTCCTTAACCTTATTTGCAGCAGAGGCAGTGGTCAAGGGAAACTTGATGATAGCACAGTGATCCAAGCTTTTTCACCTTCCAAACTGGAATGTCCTAAGTTACAGAAAAGTGGGGGTTGTTTAGATTTTCCTCATTTTGTGACCATTCATACTCTTCAATACTGTCTTTGGGCCCTTTAGTCTTTGAGTCAACTTCTTTTGGGGGGCAGTGGTCAACTGATTATTTTTATTTTATTTTATTCCTATTGTACCATATAAGGGGAAAAGCTTTGCATGCATATATGAAATTCCATGAAGAATCTAACAGTAAAGACGACTTTGCTAGATGACCCTCTAGTTATCAATATCCAACAAGAAATAAACCAGGGTTGGATACTCACCAAATGAGGATATCTTGTACAGAGTCCTAGGTTGAAGTGGTATTCCATGTGGATGGTGAGGTCCTCTAGCTACTCCTTTGTACATATGACATTTTGCTGATTGAATCCAGCCCAAGAGCCTTTTCAGTTATATCTATTCTACTATTCATTCATTCATTCATTCATTCATTCATTCAGGAACTAATGTGTGCAGGGCCCTGTGTTATACATTGAGGCAAACAGTAAGTTTAGATAAGACAGAGAATCTGGCTTCTTGGCCCTTAAAGTCCAGCAGAATCTATTGAATATATAGCACTGAGGGGCAGAGCTACAAGAATGAATAAGAGGTGAAAATATCTCTTAATTGAGTAGAATTATTGAGTCTGTCCTCCAGGTGCTTACATTTCAATAGACATGAGACATGCATTGGAACTTCATGATGAGAGCTCTCCAAATGGAGTGGAGAGTGAGATAGCAGAAATGATGGTGGACCAGCTATGTGACTGTAGCTGCATTCTACCTCTTCTCTGAGCTTGCCTTCCCTGTCAAAAGGAAATTCTAGGATCATGAATTTAGAACTGTAATTCAATCCTATTAAGCAAACATTATTAGGAGCTTCCTGTGTGTCAGGCACTGGGAAGTCAAAACACAAATATGCCAGACCTCGCCCTCAAGTAGCTTACATTTTAATGCCTGAGAGTGAATTAGTCAACAAATATTTGTCAATTGCTGGGTATGTGTCAGACACTGCTAAGTACTGTAGATACAAAGAAGGGAGTCTTAGACTTGAAACATCTCTGTATCAGCACTGTGGTTAAGAAATCAATTTAAGTAGTAAAGTGTTGAGTTATTCAGGAGAGTATAGAATGTTCTTGGACAGAGGAATTGTATATGATCATCACGGAAAACTACTATGTTATAAAACATGAGGAGCTCAGTGATCATAGAAAAATGTAGATAGAATTGTATGAAATAGTGAAGAGCAAATTGAACAGAACCAGGAGAATAATGTATACAGTAACAATAATATTGTTTTAAGAACATCTTTGGGAGACCAAATCATTTGACCATTACAAATACTCAAAGTAAGTGCAAAGAACCATGAAAGAAGCTGCTATCTGCATCCAGAAAAAGAACTTATACATAGGTGTGTAGAATGGTTTTACATATACATATGTGTATATAGATATGTATATATATATATATATATACATATGCATACATGTATTTCATATAGGCACATATTTGTGCCTAATGATAGATCCATTACAGGGGAAAGAAAAGAAGAAAGGAAAAGAAAGTTACACAATAACATTATTATATATTATAAAAGAATAGCAAGTTGTATACATTAGATCTGCAACTTTATATGCAATCATCTTTTTTTTCTATTGTTCTATGTTATGGAAATGCTTCTTAAGTTCAAAATAAAATAAACCAAAAGAAAGAAAATCAGTATGAAGACCCTCTATGTGACTTTGTCATGACCCAGACATGAGGGGATATGAAGAAATGTGCATTTTCAGGAATGTAGAGTGAGTGGTGTGTGTGTGTGTGTGTGTGTGTGTGTGTTGGATATGCATTGGGCCCTTTATATAGTCACTCAACAAACATAAATTTTGTACATACGATATGGAGAACCTAGTAATTATAATTGTGAGTGTGGGAAGGTGACATTTTCCCCAGTTTTCTCCTGTGGTCCATTATCTCATTTGATGTTTGAACAGTCTCATAATGGGAGGGGAGATGGGCCCCCTTTTGGCCTCCCCCCATTACTCCCCTAATTACCTCTATTTTTCAGATAAGAATACTGAAACTCAGAAAGGGATAGTTCCTTGTCCAAGGTCCTATGAGGTATTCAGGTGTGAGTGCCCAGGGTGAATGGGAACCATGCTAACTTGTCCAACAATGAGAGGTAAAAGGAAAGGAACTGACCATAGTCTTGAAACCAGATGACCTGGATTCAAATCTTGCTACCATCACTACCTATGTGAAGTCATTTATCCTTTTTTTGTCTCAGTTTCCTCATATGAAAAATTAAACCATTGGACTAGATAACCTTCATTATCACCTTGCAAGTAAAACACTATAATCCTGTTATTCTTCTTACCTCTTTTGGAATAAATCTGTGATTTTATTGGTGTAGGGAATTCCTGATGAGGAAAACTCCTTGTATCCATGCCAATGGCATTTTCTTTACCAATTAGTCTTAGAATGTTGTCTCGGTGCTGAGATGTTTGTGACTTGCTCAGAGTCACACTTCCATCTACATCTGAACTCAGGTCTTTCTTACTCCAAGCCCATCTCCTAAAGTAATGGAATCAATTTCTAAAATGTAAATCAGTAGAACCTGTATCTTCACTGGCCAGCTAGGGATGTTGAGGAAGAAAACATGGCTTAGGTCTGCACTGAAACTTGGAGATCCCTTTTAGCTCAAAGAGTCTGTAATTCTTGAGCTGTCTTTCAGTAATTCATTTGATTCATTGCAAACCTGGGGCTAGAGCCTTGTTCCCTCAGTTTCCAATCTTTGCCTATAATATCAGTCTCCTTTTCCTGGACCTTCTCTTTCTTTCCTGGAGATGGTGGGGAGATGAGAAAGTGGGAGATGAAGGAGTCATGATAACAGGAAGGGAGGCCACAACCCCAGTATTTTTGCTTGACTACATAGATTGCTGGGCTAATTGGGATTCATTCCTATTCTTGGTCATTAAAATTTCCAGAGCAGATTTGCAAGAAGAGGAGGGCTATTAATCTGGGCTCCTGCCAGATTCAGGTATGAATGATCACCATCTGAATTCATCTGTTTTTGTGGTAGGCTACCCTGGAGCAAGTGCAGCTTTCTCTATTAAGATTTGACCTCTGTAAAGTGCCTGCTGCACATAAGAGATGCAGAAAGAGGAGTTGGGAATGGTGCTGGGGACTGACAGGAGCCACTGCCCCAAAATGTCCCTCCCTTATCTGTTTGAAAAAGTTTTGGCTTACTAGGCCATTGTTATTTCGTTGTTATCATCATCATTATCAATGTGACATCACAGAATGTAACCTGAACTTGTAGTGGAAAGAGCCTGAATTTAGCCCTGGCTTGGCTGCTTAGCAGCTGTGTGACCTTGGGCAAGTGATATCACCTCTCTGAAAGAGGCTTATTTATCTCCACTTCTTAAATGAGGTCAATACCACCTGCACCTCCTAAGGCTAAGTGTAGATCCAATGAGTTAATGGATAGAAAGTGCTTGGTGCATCTAAATCAACCCTGAAGAGCTGGAGCAAATCCAGGGGAGGTGTAACTGGATGACATGTTAGATGAGATGGCATAGAAGGGAATAGGGAAGTTTAGGCTGAGGAAGAAGAGAGAGACTAAAAGTTCTCTCCAAGTATTTGAAGGCTTGTCACGTGGGAAGAGGGATCAGAATTAGTCTACTCATCCTGGGGGACAGACCTGGGAACCACAGGGGTGGGGTGGGGATTGCAAAACAAGAAACTTAAGTTCAATGTAAAGGGAAGCTGAGGGTGATGGGCTGCCCCAGAATGTGGCAAGTTTCCCTTCACTAAGTTTTAATGCATAGGCTGGACAGCTCCTTGTCCAGGATGTTGTTGGTTCTGGGCATTTCTGCTCAGCTATGGGAGGAGCCAGATGGCCCCTGGGATCTGTCTGGCAATGGGGTGCTAGGAGTGTTTCCTAGTAGATGCCTTCCCTCCCTCCATACTGAGCCTCTTACTGTCCTGCAGCTATCTCATGACATTTATTTTTCCAGTAGGAAGGTATTGACTGAATCCTGATTCTTCCAGGTATCTCGGCTCAATAAGTTATTTCCCTCAAGCCTTCCTGGGCTTCTTTAAGACCTGGCCTTAAGGCCAGAGGAGCTTCCACCCCTTCTCCCCTTCTATCCCTTCCCTGCAGGATCTCTGTATCTTCTTCTTATTAGCATGACTGTGTAAAAGAGTGAGCCCTAGGCAGGAGAAGAGAGCCTCATTTCTTGGTCTCAGCTGTTTCTGATAAAGTTTGGGTATTTTTTTTTCTTAAGAGTTAGGTTATTGATTGCACCTGTTATAAATGGATTGGGTGAGGCAGTGTGGGACTGGGTCTGGAGGCATCGGCCCTCAAGCAGAAATCCTGATTTCTGTGATTTTGGCTACAACACTTTTTTTCTTTGGTGTCACAGCTTGTAGAAGTGAACACATTCTAAGGGAAGTAGTATAATTCTTTGTACTCCCATTTCACAGATGGTGAAACTGAGGGGAAGAGGAGATTGTAGATTTGTTTTAGGTTACATAGAATATAATGTCAGGGTCACTTCCTGTCTGTGTAACATGTAGCACTGCCTCTACTTTCAGTGTTAGTTCACTCATCTTGTCAGTGAGGCTGTCGGACTAGGGAATCCACCAAATCATTTTAGCTCTGACAATCTATATTCCAAGGTTCTTGCTCTCCAGCTCTGACATCCCCTGTTCTCAGACTTCTCCCAGCTCACATTATCATTCTCTGTTCTGAGATTCCTCCCAGCTCTGGTATTCCCTCTTCTAAGGTCCTTCATAGCTCTGAAGTTCTATGATCCCACTATAAGCTGTGTTGGAAAGGAGCCAGCCATTCTCACCTTCCCCGACCTCCAACTGGTGAGATCATGGTAGCCTCAGGCAGCTTATTCTCCAACAGAGACTCTGACTTCTCTTTCTACTTCACTGACAGCTACCCAAATCTTTGGTGGGAGGGTTGTGGGGGCATCTTCATTTTTCTTCTATATTATATGTGCTGTGGGTTTACAAACTGAAATGCCAAGGGACAAATCCAATAAGAGAGAAACTTAAGTCAAGCAGCCAAACACTGTTGTGACCTCGGAGACAGGATGATACTAGGAGTGGCAAGGGAGGAATCAATGGTGCCTAGCCCTAGGACATCTGCTAGCTCTTATTTTTATTCCTGTATTTCCCCCCCTTTGCAGGCATTCCAAATTCCTATTTTTGCCTTTAAAATTTTGCCTCTCATCCTACCCCCTTGAACTGGCTATGTTTTTTTCATAAAAGATCTCAGTCATGTACACACAGGACATACAATCCAGGTTAGATTGGATGTGCAGCATGAGGGAAAAGTTAGTGCCATAATAGCATGTTAGTTCTTGATTGTAGAAATTTTCTGTACGAGGAGAAAGAGGGACGTAATTATATCCTAACAGAAGGAAAAACTCCTTTAGCTTTATTAGGGAAAAAATTCTTAGCTCTGTTTGATCCCAGAAAGTATTAGAAAGACAAATTCAAAAACTACCTTGGATAATTTGCTAAATGCAAGATGATAGGCAAATTATTTTCCACTTCTGAGCCTCAGTTTCCTCATGTGTAAAATGAAGGTAATAATTTGAAAACTCTAAATTGTGAATCATTACTTACACACATTGGTAGAAGGGACTGTCTTCACCAGAAGTTTTCTATACCCATTAAATGATAAATCACAATCCTGGTTCCCTTTAATGCCCCAAGAAACAAATCAAACCACAGTAACAATAACGGGAAAATTCAGAGTCAATATCCTAAAATTAGATCATACTCACTGTCATCTTCTTCATCAGTGGGGGTGGTTATCATATCTGCCACAACAGCAGTTTGTCTGAACAAGTGAAAGCTAACACTGAAGGTCTAGCCTTGTCAGTTGGGAAAGGGGTGATGCCACTTATGGCAGTGGTAGGGTGGCAGCTTTGGCAGCTTTGGTGGCCCCAACACCTGACTGACTCTTGGTCAGTCTTCTTGAACTTCCAGGATGCCTTATTTGAAGTGGTAGCAAAGAAAATATAATTCTGGGGTTCAGACTCCTCCATCTTCTCAGTGGGCTCCAGTCTTGCTCATTCAGCCTAGATCCAGGGTCAGTGCTGCCTGTAGCAAGCCCTGGACCTCCCCTCCATAGGGGTTCCTAGGGTGCTGAAGTTCCTCTGGTGGGAGGCAAGAATCTTATCCTGATAAATATCTTTTTAACATCTATGGGTATGGCGGACAAGGCATAGAAGACATTTGGACATTTATTGAATTGTAGCATCCTGGGTCTTAGAGCTGGAAGGACCATAAAAGCTCATTGGAGTTTAGGTCCCTACCTTCAGGAAGCTGAGAAATCACCACTATTTCACAGAAGAAACATATGAGACCCAGGAGACATAATGGACTTAACAAATGATGGTTGGGGAACGAGGTTCCTAGTCCCCTTTGAAGGAAGCTTAGTCTACTCTCCTTCTCTCTGCTCTAACTGGTACATGAAGACTAAGTGTGTGGGATCCAGGAATGAGTTAAATATTTTATTTTGATAAAGAGGAAACCGAAGTCCAACAAGAGAAGTGATGATGGGTCTGAGATCATATTGCTATTAAGCACAGATCTAAGAGCAGCAGTTCCCTGTCTTTACATCGCCTATGTATGCTGCACCCAACAGGCATCTACACAAATGTTGTTTGTTCCTCAATCACAATAAAAGTAGTAATAACCAATGATAACTAGCATTTCTATGGTGCCTTCAAGTTTGTAAAGTGCCTTGATTCTTTAATTTGGTGCTCCCAGCAATCCAGGGGAACGTGTTTTTAGTTGGTCTCATTTTACAGGGGACTAAATGGGGGCTGGGAGACTTCAATGATTTATTTTCTTGTGGTCACAAGGTACTGAGTGCCTGAGGGAGAATTGGAACCCACCTTCTCCTTCCTAGAACTAGCACTGTTTCCAGTGAAGCATACTGCATTTTAAGCACTCACTCCTTCATGCATACCTTCATTCTTTTCTTTTGACTCCTTATCCCATTTCTTTTTCTTGGCATCATGGGATGGGGGACAGCATTAGATTTGGAGTCATAAGGGATCTGAGTGGAAAGCCTGACTCTGATACTTAATAGCTATGTGACCCTGGTCAAGTTAATCTCTCCCTTGAACCTCAGTTTCTCCCCAATCCTATCAAATGAGGGTGCCTTTTTTTCAAATGACCTATTTCATGAGGTTGTTATGGACAAGAACACTTTGTAAATGGTAAACTCTCTAGAAATATGAACTGCTGTTGCCATTATTATTTTAACCATCGTTTTCTCTCAACCAGAATAAGGCATCCAGGGGCTGAATGTCAGTTAAGGAAGGAGGTACCATCTTGCCCAATTTGCCCATCATCTATTAACAAAACTACTGTGACTGATGTTAATGATTTGAAATACGATATCATAAGATCATAGCATGAGTTGAGACTTTAGACAGCATTTAGTCCAAACCCCTACCTCCATTTACAAATGAGGAAACTGAGGCAAGGGAAAGGAAGGGACCTGCTTAAGGTCATGTGGGCAGTAAGAGAAGAGAAGAGAAGATCTGGGATAGTGACTGTTTCATGTCCTGTCTGTGCATCCAAAACTCCTTCTTCCCCCTGCAATGAGCTATGTGGACTGACATTCGAAATGAGCACAAACACTGCACTTAACGATAGCAACTTTGTGAAATGATTTTAGCAAATTAAAAGGGAGTGTGAAACCTCATCTTAAAAAAATGGAGACAGAGATCATGGAACTGTGGGCGCAGGCGGGTGGCAGCTTGGCTCTGTCTTTGTGGGGGGGCACCTCCAGAGAGACAGACTAAGGAGGTGGCTGGTACAGACCGAGGGAGGGAGGGGTGTGTCCTGCTCAGCTGCCATGAGAGCCAGGGGCGAGGGGTGGGGATTTCCACAAAAACCCTTGCTCCTTCTGCTGGGATAGGGGCTTCTTTGTGTCCCCCTCTCTGAGACACATGAAGCCAAGAACCTAGAAATCAATGCTTATTCTAAACTGGCCAGCTGGTAGTAGGGGTTGTGTGGGCAGTGTGGGCCAATGGAGAATGCTGGATTTGAAACTGCAGGACCTCTGCTTGGGACTTTTGTGAATTTGGGCACATTACTGGACCTCAGTTTTCTCCCCTGTAAATCCCCTGGTAGTATGTTACTATATATTATGTTACAATATGTTATGTTACAACATCTCTCCCAGACCTTAATCTTTGATCCTATGATCCAAGCAAAGGAAAAGAAAGATGCTCTTAGAAACTTTACAGGGGAAGAAACTGAGATTCAGAATGATTGAGGAATCTTCCTCTGGTCACCCAAGTGGTCAGCTTTGGAGCCTAGTTCTCCTTCCTCCAATGTTCCAGGTGTCCCCTAGCTCCTCCTTCAGCCTCAGGCCTGGAGGGGGCTGCTGGGTGTTGGCATAAGCTGGCAAGAGGGACCCATCCAGACCCTGGCAATGGACCTTCACCTCCTCTTTCCACAATCTAGCATCCTTCAAGTGTCCATGTGAACACATGATTTCTAGGGAGAAGGTGCCTGGTGAGAGGTCTGACAGTTCCAGCTGCCATTATCCATTAACAAATTGACATCCAAGCTTCAGATTTTGGGCTCCTGGGACTTGAGTTAGATCTGGGCCCAGTGAGGCTGATCAGATAAAGACTTGAAGTCACGTGGATAATCCTGAGGCTAGCCTTCCTCTGACCAACCTGCTCCTGAACCTGGTCTGGGAGATAATGGCCTCAGGTGGGAGCTGGAAGCCTTGCTGACTCCATACCCATTCTGAACATTGTCCTGGAAGGGCAGAGGGTGTTGAAATTAAAGAAGAGGATTTGGTCGAATTCTCAGAGCACATCCATGGGCAGGAGTGGCCAGGGTAACCTTGAAGGGCCTCCCTTTCATGCAAATATGGCAGTCCCTATGGTACTGGTTTACTCATCTGAAAACAAGGCATTTTTGATGGTGATTTCTGCCCCCAAACTTGCTGCTCCTACTTATACGCTTTAGTCTGCAAATACTATTTGCCTCTTACAAATGGGGCCTCATGTTCAGCTCTGGACATGCAAGTCAGCCAGTCAGTGAACAAGCAATTATTAAGTGCCAACTATGTGCCCAGCACTGTTGTAAGCAAAGGGGATAGAGAGGTCTGCTCTCAAAGATCTCATAGGCTAATACTTTATTTGTGATCAGAGAACCTGAGTTTGAATACTGATTCCCCATCACTTTCTTTCCTGTGAGACTTTGAACTGCTCCTTCACCTCTCTGGTTCTCAGCTTCCTAATCTGTGGGATGACAGTTCAATCAGGTGAACCCCAGGACAAAGATTAATACCTGGGAGCAGGAAAAGCTGGACTTAAATTCAGCCTCCAGCACTTCCTAACTGTGTGACCCTGGATAAGTCACATAACCTCTATCTGCCTCCCTTTCTTCATCTGTGAAATGGAGACGATAATAGCACTTAACTCCTAGCGTTGTGGGAAAGATCAGATGATTTAATATGTAAGTTGCTTAGGAAATCTTTAAGATCTATATGAGTGTTAATCTGTGAGACTCTGAAAGAGAAAACAGAATGCAGCCTCTGACCTCAATGAGCTTACAATCTAATTTATGAAAAGAAGTAGGTTACAAGATAGAAAGTGCCTGGGGCATGAAGATATCCAGACTCACTGCTTCAGGGAAGTTGGACAGTTATTATCCACAGGAGCTTCCCAGAGAAGGGGACACCTAAGGCAGACCATAAAGGAGGAGCATGAATTTCACTTGGCAGAGGTGAGAAGAGAACACATTCCATGAGCAGGTGACCATCTGGGCAAGTGTGTAGAGGTGGGAAATGATTATATGGAAATTAGTAGCTATATGCAGGTCTTTAGAGCCCAGTTTCCACCTCACATGCTTCCTATCCTTGCAGGACCCCCTCCCCCATCCCTTCTTTCTTTTTCTCTCTTTCTGGGCCAAGTTCCTTTCTCCTTTCGTTACTTACTTCTTCCCCCATGTGGTTCTCAGACTTCCTGGAGCCAATTTTTCTCACTAATGTGAAGGACAGCAACTGTTGGAAAGAGACTGCCAAACCTCCCTGCAGACGAGTTCTCCCAACCCAACTCCCATTGCTGCTGAATAAAGGAGAGGGGGTTTGAAATAAAGCCAGAGCCAGGAGCTTCTGGACTGGTGGGCACGTGGGGGAGCTGGCATCTGTTCCCAGTGTTAGAGCAGACCTACTTTCCCATTTCTGTGACTTCCTCCCCCCATCCCCTTTTCTAGCATCACTTTTATCCCCCTCTTCCCATGGTTGGGTTTACTGGTAGGGATGTACACAGTAGAGGAGGGAGGCCCCTTACTGGAACAAAACTTGCGTATTATAGTGTTCTTTTTGATCGAAATGAATCCATGGTTTCAGTGGTCTTTGTGCCCTTGGTCCCCAGAGATATGTTAACCTGACTGAACTGTCAACAAGCGGGTCTTCTCAAATGCTATGACCCAAAGAAAGCTCAGCCTCAGTAAGACAGGTTTGTCCCTGGACAGCCTCAGCAGAAACTACCCTGAGTCCATCTTTGTCCACCTTCTTCCTTGGGTTGACCTCTCCTGGTTTGGTCTTTAGGGAGGCAGTTTCTCTGGTTCACTCCAAATGAGAGTCAGTGGTACCTGTTGGGAAGAGCTCTGCTTTGGAGCCTGGTCTGGCTCTGCTGATTTCTGCCTTGCAGCTCTTGGATGCACCCTTGAATTTCTCAGGGCCTCAGTTTCTGTTTTGCATGATTAGGGACACTCACTGGTGTTTCAATGACAAGATGATTGCATTGGTTGTTAGACTAAACTAACTAAACAACTCCAGCTCTGACATTTTCCTCTTCTTACTGATGGAGAGAAGAAGCCCTCCTGAGGGAGGAAGGGAAGGGAATAAACATGTATACAACACCTACTATGTGCCGGGTGGAATATTTACAAATGTTTTCTCATTTAATCCTCACAACAATCCAGTGACAGGTGCTATTATTATCCCCATTTTATGTTTGAGGAAACTGAGTCACACAGCTAGTAAGTGTCTGAGGCAAGATTTAAACCCACGTCTTCACGATTCCAAGCCCAGATCTCTATTCACTGTGTCCCCCCAGATACCTCTGTGGCAGGCTCAGATCACAGTCATAAACAATCTAGTCCTATAATCTCATTTACAGGGAAGGAAACTGAGACTTAGAGAGGGGAAATATCTTAGAATAATAGATCTAGAACCCCATGTTAATGGTGTGTAGCATAGTGCTTGGCACATAATAGGAACTTCTTAAATGCTTATTGGATTTTTCAAATGGGGAGGAAACTAAACTTGAGAAGAGATATGACTTTGGATCATTCCTTTCATTCTGGAAAGGTCCTCAGAGGCCATTGAGACCACCCCCTCATCTCTCAAGGAGGGGAAGCCCAATGACCTAAATTCAAGGCAAAACTCCTACTTTGGAATTTGAACCAATGCTCAAGTCCAAGGTTAGGAATCTGTGGTGGCCTGTTCCAGGTGTCTTTCAGAGGGAGCCTAGAGAGGGCATCCACTTTTGGTCCCCTCTATCTTCCAACTGTGGTCATGATTCTCTGGGTAGGTCTGTGGGATTCCGGGTGTCTGGTGAATGAATTGCTGCTCCCTCTGTGCTCTGCCTGGCCCTGACAAAAGTGAAATGATGGTATTGCCTCCCAGAATGCTTCCAGGTGCCCTTGGATGCTGCTGGCCTATCTTGGCTGATATTGCACGAGCTCCTTAGAAGAAAGGCTTTATGGACTATGGTACATTTGGAAGAAAGGAGGTGAAAGGGACTGAGATGGATTAGCCAAGGGGAAAGAATGTGGAGAGGGAGTGTTGGGTAGAGACATTCCTCATCCCAACTGAGTGAGTCCAGGATGCCACCTGCCATGCTGGGTGAAAAGAGCATCTAATTTCTGGGCAGGAGCATTAATTTTAGCCCCATCTCTAACATTGACAATAACAAAAGTCACTTCAGTTTCCTCATCTGCAAAGTGAAGGGAGAGGTTTCACTGCCTCTGCCTCACAGGGTCATTTTAGAGGAAAGTGTCAAGGTAGCCAAAATGAGTTGCTAATATGTGTAAAAGAACAGATAAACTGATCAGTGATCTCCAAATGCACAGCCTGGTGTGGTGGAAAATGGGATTTGCAATAAGAAGAGACACAGTTGTGTGAGCCTGGGTAAATTGCTTCACCTCTCTGAGACAGTTTTTTAAAATCTGTAAAATGGGGACATTTACCCTTACAAACTCTCTCTCTCTCATGGTTATGAGGAAAACACTTCAGAGACCTGAACAGGCTAGAAAAATGGGAGTTACGAGTAAGTAAACCCTATCTCCAACATTTGTACTCAGTGATGTAGTGAATGAAGGTGGCAGCCCCTGTCTGAGGTCCTGAAATCAGTGTATCTCAGGTTGGGGACCTCATGGATGGATGTGTCTGTCATTGAAATATGCTACTGAGCTCTACATTTTCAACTGCTGTAACTCTCAGGCCTTTTATGAGATGGTCAGGGGACAGCATTCTCAGAACTGGGGCTGATGCCAGGGAATTCACCTGCCAGGCTGAACTTCAAAGAAGTTGAGAATATCATACTGAAAGTTGGGGAGAGGGGGATTTGTCCAACCTGCTGACCCATGTCTGAATCTCTTTAACCACCTCACCACCAAAGGGTCATGCAAACTCAACTGTCAGACCTCTGCAGATGGGGATCTCACTACTTGCAGTCAACTAGGATGCTCTGATATCGTGGACTCGATTCTTGTGATTTGAGTGAAGGTTGGTTTGTATCTATCTCTGTGGGCAGAGCAGAGTGCTGATACCTCCCCTCTTATTGTCTGTCCCACTCCAACTTGAAACCAAGCTGATAGTTTCTAGTGACCTTGTCCATCCAGGCCCCATTGGACTCTTAGGCAGTAGGACCATTTGGGTCCCTTGTCTGTGCCACAGAAGGCACTGCTGGGCATACTCTATCCCATGGGCTTTAATGTTTATTGGGTCCAGTGTTTGTCTCCCCAATCAGTAAGCTTTTACACTGCTGGGGACATGGCTAAGGCTCACATTGTGTATAGCACTGGTCTGGACACATAGTCACTGGGGTGTAAATGGGGGTTTGATGATTAACTGTTCACCTCAGTATGACAGTTTAGGTTTATTCTCAATTAAGATTTAAAGCAATATATTTTGGGGTAGGAGAGGGTAGGAAAGGAAGGATTAGGGACTGAAATGAGAAAAGAGCTGTGTACTCCTCTTCCTCTATGCCAGCGGTTTTCAATCTGTGGGTTGTCACCCCTTTGGGGGTCTAACAACCCTTTCACAGGCGTCACAGGGGTCACCTAAGACCATTGAAAAACACATATTTCTAATGGTGTTAAGAACCAAGGCACCCCTCCTCTATCCTTCTCCTGGCGGGTCTGCCCACAGACAGATACACCCACATATGTGTATTAAAGGGTTGCCATATTAGGAAGATTGAGAACCCCTACTCTAGGCTGTGGAGGCCTCTTCCTCTTGGCTGTGGCACAGTCCCATGCCCCATACCTAGGCCCTCTGTCCTACCAGCGAGGATAAGGAGGGGCTCATTGATGTTGACAGAGATGCGGCGGCCGCACAAGTGATGATACAGAGTCTGGAGTACGCAGCCCTTTGGTGTTTCCTCTGTCTAAGACCTCAGGCAGCCAATGGCTCAGTCTAGTAGAAAACAACTAACTAATCAAACAACAACCACTAAAGTGAAAACTATGTGCCAGGCACTGAACTAGGCACTGGACAGAGCAATATAAAGAATGAAACAATGCCTCTTCCAAGGAGAAGATGCACAACACAATGGACATCACAGTGAGACAAAAAGGGAACCTTGTCCACCTCCCCCCACCCATCTGCATTTCCCAGAGATGCTTCAGTACTCTTACTCTCATTCTCCTTGTCATGTCAGTCACTTCCACAGGTGCACAATGGGGGTGAACTGGGAATGGCTGCACACAAGCCTGACCCGATTTCTTTGTCTTGTAGGAAACCAGGCCTAAGGATGGCAATACTAAGAAGGAATAGCATAGCAGGTGCACACGTTCCAGCATTCTCCCTTCTTTTTTCCATTTCTATGACTTTAAGAAAGCCAACTAACCTCTCTGAGACTCATTGGCATCACCTGGAAAATGGAGCTGGTCAGTGTTACCTGGGGAGTTTTGAGATCCCTCCCCCTCCAGGATCTCTGATTTTTGCGTCATGCTTTCCTGGTGAAGATACCAATTACATTTGAAATGTTAGCAATATAGCAGATCATTTTAAAGATCAGATATCTAAACAAAGTAGCCTTATTCTTCCCAAGTACATCATAGCACTCAGAGATCATTTAGAATTATCGTTTATGCAGCGAGATACCTTAGACACCATCTAGGCCAGTGGGGTCAAACTCAAATAGAAGGGAACCCTGTGGGCCGTATTAACTTAGAAAACCACAAATTACTGTTATCTGTATTGTTCTTGTATTTATTTTGGTAAACATTTCCCAATTAAATTTTAACCTGGTTTTGGCTGACAATTGGTTGACCCTTTTGTTGATTGTATGTGATTGCCTTTTCTCATCCTTTCCCAGAAGTCCAGAGGTGATGTGCCCCTTCCAAAGGCACACAGCTTAAGGGCAGAGTGGAGTACACATGTCTGGTGACTTGCTGTCCCCTGTGCTGTGTTTTCCCCTATTACTTTAAGCATTAATGAAGGTTTAATCTTGCTATACATAATTATCTCAAGTTTGCAAAGATAAAATATTTGCATGGAAGACATAAATATAGGAAAGAAAGTAAGTTTTTTGAAAGGAAAAGTCTTGTAGACTTATCTGCCAACCTGGGAGCTTGCATGCACGTGTGTGTCTGTGTTTCTATAATGGTGATTTTTTTTCCTGTTGTAATTTAAGGTTATATAAAGTGACTTTAGGACAACATGCCTATGAGACAGGTGTTTAAAGGGATGAGAGAGTGATCAGTCAATTCACTAAGAGTGCTCAAATCACAGGTGATGGAAGACTTGTCAGCCATATATCAGGGATAAAGGGAAAAAACCTGAAACTGAGAGGGAACGTGAGTAACCCAGGGTCATACAGCTTACAAATATCACGGGAATAGGATAGATGGCTTGTTCCTCTCAGCCAGCTTAGTGACCTTTCAGCTCCACCATGGACCAGATTGCAATGTGGTATAGATTATTAAAAATGACTTGGCCAAAGGCATAGGTAGCATATTTTTCCCATTTACAGAAGACACAGCTGAGAGGGATGGCAAATAACCTGTCTAGTGGAGTCAGAATCCCAAAAGAACTTGACAGGCTAGAACTTTGGATAGAAATTAATGAGATAATTTAATTACAGAATAGTGAGATTTTATACTTAGGTCCAAGAAATCACCTTTGCAAGTCCTAGGATGGAGGAGACATGCATATGGAAAGAAACCCATTTGAGAACAATCTAGGGTTATTAGTGGACCACCAGATCAAACTGAATTCACAGGGTGATGGGGACTCCAAACAAAGTGCTCTTGGGCTTCATGGAGAGAAGTTCAGTGTCCAGGCCTAGGGAGCTGTAATCATCCTGCTCTCCTTTGCCCTGGTCTGACCCCATCCTGGGTGCTGTGTTTTAGTTCTGGGCACCAGATTTTGGAGATGTTGCTAAGCTGGAGACTCTTTCAGAGGAGAACCATTATTATGGCACAGGACCCCAGGGTTATGCTTGTGAGGCTCTTTTGGAAGAACTGGGGTAAGTCTACCCTCGAGAAAAGCAGATTCAGGGTCTATTTGAAGACTTGTCAGATAGAAGAGGGATTGTCCTCATTCTCCATGGCCCCATTAGACAGACCTAAGAGCACTTGCAGAAAAGCTACCTAGTCTCACCAGAAGACAATGATTTCCTAACCACTTAAGCTGTCCACAAGCTGATGGCACTGTCTCTGGCAGGAGTGGGTTGTCCTTTCTTCACTTGATTCAAGAGAAGGCTGAATGCCTGCTTATCAGTGACTGTGAGGGATTCTTGGTCAGGTATAGTTTGGACTAGATGATCTCTGAAGCTCTTTCCAGTCTCAGTGTCTAGTACATAGTAGGTCCTGAATAAATGCTTGTTGATGGGTTGAGGCCAGTTTTCTCTGATAGCAATGCCAGCGTAACTAACAGCCCTAATTGTACTGAAGTATTGGCAAACTCCCGGTAGGGACCTGTACATGAGGCATGATCATTGGTTAGCTTAAAGAAGACTGTGCTTTAAATATGCCCCTCTCCTCCTTACAAACCTTCAGCTCACACCAGCTACAAGGGGTCCAGGATCTCAGGGAATCCTCTGAGAAAAGGAAGACAGGTGGGACAGCAAACACATTATTATTGGCTTGTGGTAATGACTCAATTCCTAGTAAGAAGGATGGAAACAGGTCCCTAATGAACACATTTGCTAATTGTGATGGCCTGCAGGGTATGATCACTTCTGTTCAGACTTTAGCCTGGCTGTACTTTGCATATAAACACCCAGCAATAAAGGAAATGAACAGTGAGCTCTATTTGGGGAGGAGTGGGGAATACAGCTAGGGATTCAGGCAAGGAAGGGTGAAGTGAGTTTGAAGTTCAAGCCTCAGCCTTGGAGGCCACATTGTGTCCCAAAGGATAAAGGGCAAATTCTATTTGACTTTGTTATTCAAGGAAGTCTGTTCATCTTGGAAAGGGCATCCATGCAGGCATACACAAGCCTTCAGGAGACTTCATTGGGGTGGGAGAGGGGATGAGCAAGAGGGAAATCCCATTAGTTTTCTTGAGAGGTGGTGGGCACTCCCTCTTTGGAGGTCTTCAGGTAGTGGCTGGGCAAACATAAGTCAGGTTATTAGAGTCAGGATTTCTTTGATTTATGGGTTGGACTGTATGAATGCTAAAATCCCATCTACTGCTCAAATTTAGTGACTGTGTCCTGTAACAAATTAGAGCCAAACAGCGGCTTCAGTTTTGAGGATTTTTATAAGATTAAGTTGTTCACCAGCTCCTAGTCTGATGGTTACTAATTGCTGTGTGCCCCAGGGGGGGCATCATTTACCTCTTGGCATAGACTGCCCTTCTCTGGAGAAGTTGGAAGTGTTGACTAAGTCATATGTGGCATCTTAGTGGGCTAGACCCTCTTTTAAGACTGAGGTGATGTACTTCTCTCTGGGCCTGTTTCCTCTTTTAAGATAAGAGGGTGGGTGGGACTGGATAATCTCAAAGATCTCCTGTAGTTCAAAACATACAACTATGAGATCTCTAAGATCCCTTTAAGCCCCTAGTATATGTCCCTTGTTCTAAAATCCTCCCAACTCTGACATTTCCTGTTTCAAGTCTCTTCCCAGCTCTGACATTCCATGTTCTAACATCTCTCCCAGTTTTGATTTTCTCTATTCTTAAGTCCCTCTCAGTTCTGACATTCTGGCTTGCCAATTCTAAGTTGGTGCCATGGTTTTGCACCATTTAACAGTCATAAATATAACCTGCCTGTTTCTCTGCAGAGAGATGTCCTGGTCATTGTCATAATTGCTTACACAAAACAGCTTTGCACACACCAACCCCTCTTCCCTCTGAGGATTTATCAAAGCATTTGGTTTGGGATGATTAGCAAAGTAGTTATTTCTGTTTAATTTTCTAGACAAGCAACAAATTAAAAGGGGGAACAAAGTGTGCAGAGGGAGTCCTCCCCCACCCCAATCTCCTGATGAAATACATAAGTCAAGGACTTTTTTTTAGCTCCCTGGATTATTTCTCATTTTCTTAGATCTGCCACCCAGTTCCCTCAGTTGAATGCAGGAAGTCTTAGCTTTTATTGCCTGTATCATGGATCCATTTGGTAGTTGGTAAGGTCTATGGACTTATGCTCAGAATAATGTTTAAAATGCATAAAATCCACATGAGTGCAAAGGAAGCCAGTATATTGAAATGCAGTTAGTGAATTTTTAAAAAAAGTTCATGGATCCTAAATCAAGCACCCCTGACCTAATTGAGTCTTAATTCACTGTCTCCACAATTGTTCTCCCCCATCACCCAAGGACTATAAAACAGTTTTGTTTTTTAAAGTTTTATGATGGTGAGGAAAAAGGAGCTAGTAGGAGAAGCCAATCCCAGACACTTTGCACTGCTAATCTTAGGAGCTGGAGAGTTTGCATGAATTTTTCTACAGCACCAGGTTTTGCTTTAGGGGAGGAATTTGTTTCTCTCCCCTGAGAGGGGTTTTCAAGAAGCAAATCTTGCAAAACATTTAAGCCCATTAATGTACAATAGCCTTGGAAATAAGACTATTTTTTCCCTCTGTTCTAGTCTTTTTCCATCAGGTCAGGTAGTCAGTTTCTTTCTAGGATCAGGGGAAAGGTCTATTTAATGTTCTCACCACAAGGTTCCCATCACTTGTTGGAGGGGATCTAGAAGGATAGCAATGTATTCTAACCTCATCTGCCAGGGCAGAAAACCTGATTTTTTTCCTTTTTCTGAACTCTCAGAGGACATTGTTACAACACTTTAAAAATTACCTGTGTTCTCACCATTCTGATAGATTCATTTTTGTCTTTCCACATCCTGAAGCTTCCTGAGGCCAGTCACTAGTTCTTCCTTGCCTTTGTCTCCACCCTGCCCCACCTCCCCACCTCAAAACCTTGTAGTCTGTAGGCATTCATAAAATACAGTGATAGAGAGATTAGGGAGACTTCATGGGGAAGGAGAAGGAAGGAAGGGAGGAAGGGAGGAAGGGAGGGAGGAAGGAAGGAAGGAAAGAAGGAAGAAAGGAAGGAAGGAAGTATGGAAGGAAGGAAGGAAGAAAAGAAAGAAGGAAGGAAGGAAGGAAGGAAAGAAGGAAGGAAGGAAGGAAGAAAGGAAGGAAGGAAGAAGAAGAGAGAGAGGATTGTTGTTTCCAGTTGTGACCTCCTTGAGCTATCTCTAGTCTTGTTTGGCAGCTGATGGAGGTGATTTTCTCTATTCTTAAGTCCCTCCCAGTTATGACATTTTGACTTGCCAATTCTAAGTTGGTGCAGCTGATGGAGTTAACTCACCAAAAGTTGGGACGCTTGGACTGGTGCTGCCTCATGGCTCTCCCCCCTCCTTTCTTGTCTTTGGCAGGCATCTCTCCCTCCAGGTTTCTCTAGGAAGGGTAGTTAATTGATTTCTTGCCTTGACTTCAGTCCCCACCATTTGTGAAATTTGGGGATGTGCCTTCTTTCCTGGAGTTCTCTAATTGCTCAGGCAACATCCTCTCCATTCACTGAGCCCAGAATGCATTTGACTGTTTTGATTCTGATATGTTGTAAATGCATCCACAGATTTGGAGTTCATTATATGGAAATTGTCCAATTTGGGGTCTGAGTCTTTTGATGTCCCTGGAATCCAGGAGACCATTTTTAATCAGTTAGTTCTGCTCATGCCTTTGAAAAATGATGCTTTTTTATTGTCGAGGACAATTTCATTTTCTCTCGCAAATAAGAGTCACAAAATTCAGGCAAGCACACCAGATATCCTATGTCCTTCTCTGCTATCTGTATTTCTGCTTCATTTGGGGGAGTAGTGCTGATCATAACAATCACACCTTAAGTTTCTCTTGTCCTTGCTTTTCCTTGTTCTATTTGGGCCTCACAATAGCAGTGTGATTAAAGGCTAGGCAGAGATTGTTATATCTATTTTAAAGATGAGGAAAATAAGGGGTGTGCGTGGGAGGCAGGGGGGAGTGACTTGCCTACACTCCCTCATCTATGGAGGCACTGAGTCTGAACTTGAACCCAGATGTGAACTTCAGTGGCCTCCAACAGGAGGCACTGTTGTATGCTATGAAATACAATGAATGAATGAATGAATGAATGAATGAATGAATGAATGAGAAAATAATCTATTAAGCTCTTAATATGTACCGAGAGACTGGCAATGCAAATAGAAAAGCAAGACAATTGCTAATTTCAATTCTAATAGGCAGAGACAACACAAAGACAAGACTTTTGCTGTAATTCAAATAGAAAGGCCTTGGGGTGCTTAAGGTTTGGCACAAAGCAGTCATAGAGTCAAAGGACATGAGTTCAAGTCACAGTGAAACCATTTAGTACTTGTGTGACTTCGGCTAAACCACTTAAATTTGGTAGGCCTCAGTTTCCTCAAATGTGAGAGCTGGTCCTCTACTTTCTTTCGTAAGTTTATGTTTCCTCAGGGTTTCATTTTGCTCCTCTATAAGAGGAGGTGCTTGGATTAGATGGCCTCTAAGGTCCTATCCAGATTTCTGTTGAGGAATCTAAGATCCCATGATTCTCTGCATCATCGTTAGCAAATGTGCTTTTATCCAGCAATGTTTGTTGTCTTCAAATATGAGGGATGATTTCTCCCAGCAATGAACATATCATGGAAAAATAGATGTCTCTGTTTGCAGTGAGCAATTAGGAAGCGAGGCTGGTAATTGCCAGTGTTGGGGAAATGATGATCCACGCTCTCCCTGCAAATAGCACCAGGCTGCATTGGAGGAGGAACGCTGCTGTGATAGCTCTGGTTTCTCTTCTTCTTCCCTCATCATCTCTCAGTGGGGGATTGAACCTTGGTCAAGGCCAAGGCCAAGGCCAGCTTCCTGGGTTCACAGAATCACACCATGGACTGGGGACTCGTTGTGGTTAAGGCTGAGGGCAAGCTTATTTCTGATCTGCCAGGCTGGAAACCTTGTCCTTGTTTTTGATCCTTTTTTTCCTCATTGACTCTGGGCAGGCATCCTACCCATTCTGTTTCCACTATGGTTAGACCCTCATTGTCTCTGGTCTGTAGTATTCTAATAGCCTCCTGGCTTGTCTTCCTACCTCTTTTCTGCCCCTGACAAATCCCTCCTCCAGAGTTCTCCTATTATTATGCCATTACATTTTCAAAAACATAAGGTGACTTCCTATTGGGCAGCTAGCTGGTACAATGGATAGAGTTCTGGGTCTGGAGTCAGGAAGAGCCAAGTTCAAATCCAGCCTCAAACACTGAGTAGTTCTGTGGTCCTTGACTTATCCCTCAACATTTAATACTTTTCTCTTCAGTTTCTTCATCTCTAAAATGAACTGGAGTGAGAAACAACAAACCACTCCAGGTTTTTTGCCAAGAACACCTCAAAAGGGGTAAAAAGATTCAGACACGACTGAAAAATGACTAAAAATCAAACATAGGAAAAATAAGAGCCCCCGTTTAACAAGGTTTTTGTTAGGATCAATCTAGCTGATATGTGTAAACTTAGTTAAGGCCCGGCACATAGTAGGCTTTCAATAAAGGTTTATTTGCTATTACTCAAAGAATGAGGTATACCCCTGTGTCTTTGCTGTTCTAGGACCTACACAAGCTGGCACCAGGTTACCCCTCCAAGCTTGCCTTGGATTATTCTCTTTTAGTTAGTTGATATCTCCACCTATATTCTCCATCCTCAGCCTCCCCTCTACCATCTTTATTCTTCTGCTCATGATAAGCCTTAGGCATGGATTGATGCCCTATATCTCTCTCTGTTGAAGTTACTCCCATACTTTGAGGCTCTACTTGAAAGTGTCCTCTTCTTTGAGGCCTTTCCAGTCCCCATTCCCCCTCACCCTCCCTCTGGATCCCTGCACTTGGCCTAGACTAGGCATTCTTAACCTAGGGTTAATGAACAATTTAAAAATGATAACTCTTTCAATATAATTGGTAACATTTCTAATCATTTATATTTTCTTTGATGTATTTAAAAACATGATTTAGAGAAGGGGGGCATAGGCTTCATCAGCCTGACTGTACATGGGTTCCAGGACACAAGTAGGATTAAGGACACTTGACTTAGACTATTCTCTTGTACTTATCACTCTCCTTTGGGTCATAATTCATTTGAACTCAGCAAGCTTTTCTTGAGAACCTACTCCATGCCAACCACTTGGGATAAAGAGGCACATAGCACAGCTGAGGCAGAACCTGGTCTCAACAGATCTACTTTTTCCTTAGTATCTACTATCCTCCTCCAGCTCCCTCCCTCCGAATTCTTAATGGCCTTCTCATCCTCATCCTCAAGCACAGCATTTTACTGGGAACAGACTGAAATTTCTACTTCTGCAGCCAAGTTTCTTGGCTAGGATTATGACAAGAGTGTGGGAAACATTACAGATGGGGCTCTACAGGGGAACACCATGGCAGTCTGTGGGTGTAAGCCCCAAACTTGCCAGTGGGTGGCTCTGAGACACCCTCTCTCTCTCCTCCTCCTGCTCTCTTCCTCTCCCTCTCTATCTCCTCCTCTCTCTCCCCCACCCCTGAGGAGTGGTGAGCATGATGTGATGATAAAATGAGGGTATTTGGGAGTGTAAAAATATGAACTACATCCACCAAACAGAATGTCGTAAGTGGGAATGACTGAGCAGGGGACTGGATGAAAACGATATAAGGCTGGAAAGAGCAAAGCAAAGTGCAATTGCAAGTCTTAGGGGGCATGAAAGTAACTGTGAGGGAAGCCCACCTGCCTGAGCTTTCTGTATTTTTGCCTTTCTCATTTGGGTGCTTTTATTTTTCTGGGAGGTTAGATCATCATAGCACCTGTTGTCCTGTCACCATCTGTCTAATTATGGCAACATGCATATGTTGGCAGAGATATATTGGGAGTTATCTGGCCCTTTGAATGACCTGATCCAAACTCAGAAGCCTAGATCTGGAAGGGGAACATTTAGTCTGACCTTCTTATTTCATATAAAGAAATGTCAGCCCACAGAACCTAAGCAATTCATCCTCAGTTGAGAGTTGGTGAGAGAGAGAAGGCATAGGGTCAATGCCTCTTCCTTCAGGTTTTTTTTTTCTTACCTGCCACTCCCACTCTCTTAAAATCTTCTGTCAATCCAAATGCTGCCTATTCTTTTAGAGATGTCTCAAGGTCTCCTCCTCTATGAAGAATGTGGATTCTGCCAGCTCATGCCCTTATAATCACAGAATCTCCAAGTTGGATGGATCACAGAGGTCATCTAACCTCATTCATGCCCATATTGGCATCTCTGTTATAACAACTGTCACACAAGTTTACCCAGCCTCCACTTGAAGTTCTCCCATAATGGGGATCTCTTGTTTCTTCCTGAGACAGCCCATGTAATTTTCGTGAACTTTAATTGGCAAGAAGGTTTTTCTTATGTTGAGCCTAATCTATCTTTTGGCTGTGCCTGACCATTGCCAACTATTTCTGTGCTCTGAAACCAAGCAAAAAATTACTTGTTTGCCCCATAATAAGCTTTTAGAAATTTTAACATAACTTCCATATTCTTCCTAAGTCTACCTCCTCAGTTTTTTTTTTCATCTATTTCCCATAAGGTATGATTTCCATTCATCGCAGCATCCTGTAGTTCCATGTTCAGAATATGCTCTGGTTGGTCAAGGTTCTATCTGAAACATGACTTCCTGAATTGAGCCAGATATGTTCCCTCCAGGACATAAGGAAATTGGGCTGTTACCTCCCTCATTCAGAGGACTTTGCCATTCTTAGCACAGTCTAACATCTAACACCCTCAGTTCTCTCCCTTTTCTGAATTTCCATTGGTTAGACAGTCATTTGTCACATGGCTGATGATAGAGTAAACCATCATGTGTTGAATTTGGATAGAAAATGTAAACACTGATATGTGCAGTCATCTGGGAAATGGAATATGAAGCCATGTTGGGTTTCTGATAGAGAAGAATTTCTATTTGAGCTTCTTTGGACAAGGAATAGGTGGGGGCGCACCGCTGGGGATTATCAGGATTCAATAAATGCTCCCAGCTCTAAGTGTTCCCAGAACACTGTCCTCTGATATATCAGAGCTGAGCAAAGATTTGGTCTAGAGCTCTCTGAGGAATCAGTTTACTCTGTCCTTGGGTTGGGTTTCTTTGGTCAACCATCAATTTATGGTTCTCCTTTCTCTTTCCTGTTCTTCCCAATGATAAAATGTCAAAAAAAGCCCAGATCAGTGAAAATGTTTGTGACTTGGGCATCAGGCATTCCCACATGGAACTACATTCTTGCCATTAGTCTCAGTAGCCAAATGGCCAAGGTAAGGAAGTTGAGCAATGTTTATTGAATATCTATCATGCCAGGTGTCTAGGCAGGGCAGAATACAAAGATAAGTGAATTGAAGTTTGTGACCCTCTTGAAGCTATTAAGGAGGACATATATGCTCTTGGGCCCTTCTCTGGCTTTTTTCTCTCTTCCAGGTAACTACTCTTTTCTTTTGGGTAGATCATAGTAACTACTAGTCTTTTCATACTGTGTGGCTTTTAAATGATATCTTTCTGTAAATTCTCCAAAATCCATAAATAGCACCTCCCTTTGCCTCTTTCCGTATTATGGATTCCGGGGCAGAACTTAGATGGTCCCTGGCCCTGACTCCTCTCCCTTTCCCCCCTTTTCCCCTTTTCTTCCCCATTTACGAACTCTTTTCCTCTCCCTCCCTTTCTCACTCTTTCCTTACTCTCACCTTCCCCCCTTACTCCTTTCTTCCTCTTTTATCACACTCCCTCTCTCCCTTCCCCTTCTACTTTTCTGACTCTCTTGCATTCACATTACTATTTGCTTTCTTCATAAAGATACTTGATAAAATGTTGTTTTCAATAGAGAGTGGAGATTGACTTTCCTAAAGACAGGTCGTGCTTCATTTTTGACTTTATATTTTCAGTGCCAAGCATATATAATAGGTACTTAATAAATGCTTGCTGATAAGGAGATGAGAATTCATCATTTCACCGTCATATGAGAATTACTTGGGAAAGCTGACCCTAGTGAAAAAAGCTTAGTCCCAGTCCCACTTCTCAGATATCATGACCTTGGCCAAAGCACTTACTTTCTCAGTGTTTCAGGCAACTTTTTAAGGTAATCATTTACAGAGAAGGTGCCAGGTAGCCTTGGTAGAGGAAGTTGGCCACCTGGGAGTTCCCATTATCAGTGCAATGACACAGCCAACCCCCATGGCAGCGAAATAGGACAGGGTCAGTATGGAGATGTGGACCCAGTGCTCATGGAGATTATCTTCCCATGTGGGGCAGGAAGTGCTTCATGGATGATTAAAGAAATGGCAGATTTTCCTCTACTTTACGGCAAGGGAAGTGCTTCAAGTATTGATCCATCTTTTCCCTTGTGCTTTACCTTAAATTAATTTGTGATTTTATATCTTTCCATAAATGTGTGTTAGTCATCAGCTCATGACACGTCATTGCATTAGGCAGCTTATTAACTGTTGAGCAGGTGAGTATAATGGAAGGTACCATATTGGCGAGTGCCAGACGTGCTGCTTAAATGAAGTCGCTGGCTCTCAGCAGCTTTTGCTAAGGACACTGGTGGATATGGTGGTGGAATAGGCCTGGGGAAAGAAGACAACTTGGTCAGAGATTCTGTTTCATGGGATCAAGGAAATGAGAGATAAGACAGGTGAGGGTTTTCAGCCCTTTCCTAGGGCACCACATGTTTTGGTTCTCTCTCACCTGCTGGCATCCTGTGTTCTGGCACCTTAAAGGCTGGTGCCATCCCTGAGATTGCTAACTGCTGGGCATGACCCTCAATCAGTGAGCTTAGACTGGCTGGTACATGGGGAGTCATCTGGGCAGGTGAGCACCTGACTACATACTTGAAGGGATTGTTGTGTGGAAGTTTGCTCAATTGCAGATTGTTGGGTATAATCCTTTCACCCTCACCTAGAATTCAGAGCTATTTTGCTAGACCAGGGTAACTATCCTGGGGTCCTTGAATTAAAAAATTTTAATAATATTTCAGTGTAATTTATTTCCTTTGTAATCCTATGTATTTTATACATTTAGAAATAAGATTCTGAGAAGGGAACCAAAGGCTTCCTCAGATTGACTGACTGAAGGGTGCCAGATTTAAACAAGGTAAAAAAAAACCCAACCCTGCACTAGAGAGTTTAAGACTCACCTGGCTCAACAGCCCTTCTGTCACATCCCAGTGCTCTCTTGGTACAGTGCAGAAGCTGCAGGGCTTGTGTGGGTTGGCCTGGCAACTAAACCACCACCACTCTGATGGTTTCCCGGGGGAAATGTTCTCCTGCTTCCACTCAGCCTACACACAAACAAACTTTGGGACTGCAGCCTATGGCTGGGCTGGGACTGCTTGGTGATAGGGTCTATTTTAGAGAGTGTTGATGGAAGCAATGACCAGCATTTGTCAGGGGTCGGTGGGAGGGATGCTGCTTTCCAAGACAGATAGCCACCGCTGAAGAGAGCCAGTCCCTGCCAGCACTTCCAGGAAATAGGAGAGACATTGGAACTTTTGCCAAATGTTATATATTGTTGCTGATCTCGCAAGGTTGAGTGAGTTAAATTAATTAGGAGAAATAATCAGACAGCGCTTTGTGCTTTGCAAACCAGAGCTGATGAACACAAATCTGCTGTTTGTTATTGTACCAGAGCAGGGAAGCATTGATGGGTTTTAAAGATGCATAGATAGGCTTCCTGATAACCAAAAAAATGCACAACATCATCATACACTTCTTGTTATATTAATTAACAGAAGTCATATCCTTGTGCTCCTTCCCTTCACCCTTGTTTACTGCCCCATGTTTTGTGGAAATTTTGTGGATATCTAGTATGACAAGGCCCCTTAGAGATTATCCAAACCCAAGTACTTCATTTTATAAAGAAGGAAACTGACACAATCTGGGCACAGGCTCTGCCTGGCAAAAATAAAATTAGAACTCTAGGTCTTTGGACTCCAAGTCCAAAACTTTCCCCACGCTCCATAAGTTATGAAGTTAGGTGGTGCCACAGAGGCAGGGAGATGTGAGTTTGAATTCTGCCTCAGACCATGACTAGTTGTGTGACCCTGGGCAAATAATTTAACCTTCATCTCTTTCAGTTGCTCAAATGAGGATTCTAATAGCACTTACACTCCAGGGTTGTTGTGAGGATCAAAGGAGAGTTTATATTTGTAAAGCATTATACAAATCTTAAGTTACATATAAATTCTAGATATTGTTGTTGTTTTATTGGAATTAAGAGAGTCCTTAGAAATGAAGGAATTAAATAATAATAGAAAAAACAGCTCCAAGAGGGTGTCCAAGAGCCGGAACTTTGCCTCCTTAGCTGAAGAAGACTTTAGGAGTAGGTCACTTTGTGTATAAACTTCCCAGTAGCACTGCTGGAAAAGCCCTGTGGACCCGGGCTGGCAGTCCTGGGATGTGCTTTGGTGGGAGGAAAAGGAGCTGACTGGAATAGAGACTATGCCACTTAGTGTCTGAGTGACTTTGAACAAAGCTCCCCTCCTCTCTGGCCCTTTGTCCTCTGTCATAAAGTGAAGCAGTGACCTGTAAGATCTTCTCCAGATCTTTTCATGGTCAGATCTATGATGTCCCAAGGCTCCAAGAACACATTGTCTGTGTGTTCTTGGAGCCTTGGGACATCATACATTTACACAATGTAAAGCCAATCAACAGTAGATTCCTAAAAGAATGCTAATGTGAACAGCTTTTAAGATTCAGATTACAAAGTATTAGTGAACACAATGTTTATTCCATTACAAATCAAGATTCAGTACAATATTCACAGTATCAACAATTCACAGTATTTAGCACAGTATTTACAGAAAGTTACAATATTTAGAAGGAGGAACAAAAGAAGAACACTTAAAGATTCAATCAATCAAGTTAAAGATTCAATCAATCAATTAACAAAAGGAATCACCTAGTTTCCCTAAGAGGGAGGGAATCCTGGATTACTTACCTTACTAGGCAGAAGGCTTGAACTCAGCTGTGCCAGGGCATGATGTTCATACCTCCCTGAATGAGATCTAGGCACTCCTGTCCTATGGGATATCCAGGCATGCTGAGCTCCAGACCTGAAAGATCATGCAGGGCTGGTCCAGAAGGCAGGGGCAAGTTTGGAAATAGCCCATTGTATACCAAGATTATTTTATGTCCTTTCAAAAGGCAACCCTACCGCTACAGTCCATGGCAAAAGCAGTCTGCCCGGAGAGATCACTTAGGAAACTCAGATTGAAACCTCGTTTAAAAGGCAATTTGAAAAAGCCTGAAGTGAAGGTCTGGATATGGCTGCTTTGAGTTTGGAGAAACACACACCCCAAATCACTCTAGAGTCTGTGGTTTCTATGGAAATCTAAAGACTCCAGAACAATGAGGCCTGAATATAAGGAGAAAACCAAATGCCAGGATCGTGTCTGCTGGGGTTCAGTCTCCTTGCCCAGGATCAGTGACTCTCCCACACTGAAGGGAGTCCAGCCAGGAAAAGGCAATAAGAGGCATTGGAAATAGAACTGCATGAAAAGTCACAGGAGATGGGTTCATATTTTGACTATACTTTTTCTTCCCTCGATGACTTTGTGTCAGTCATTTCACTTCTGGTGAAGATATTGATTTGAGCTTTGGTGGATATTCACCTTTCAGGATGAGAGATCAGTCTGCATTGTGGTTCTTATCTTTCAGTGTCTGTGGTCCCCTTTCTCTGTTTATCCTTGGAGAATGTTTCCAAATTATTTCAGAAAAATATACTCTACTCTAATTCAAAAGTTGACATCAATTCACTGAATTTTAGTTCTTTCCTTATTGTACACAGAATTGAGTGCTGGGTCCTAGAGAATAATCTGGTGCATGCCGTACCTCATAGAGCTCCATGTATAGTAGCATGGTCAGACCCAAACACAGCTAACTCTTGTTACATGCCACTATATTCTAAGAGCATGAGAGATTGGGAAACACCGTATAACTCTTATTCATGTTCTCATGTGATAGAAGGGATAGCTAGACTTGCCCTACTTATTTCCAGAGGGACTGGTAAGAAGAATGGGTAGAGCCACTGGGAGGCAGATTTTAGTTCCATGTTGGGAGGGAGGTCTTCTTACCAATATGAGCTGAACCAAAGTGGAGTGGGACGCTCAGAGCAGTGGGAAGAGACAAGTAGAGTTAGACATGTGTGCATGGGTAGAAACTCAATACCTATGGGACAGGAGACATTGTAGGCCTAGAGAATAACCTGTGTAAAGAAACTAAGTCAAGTGAATTCAGGGACTAGGAAAAGAATTCATGCCAACCTATTTTTCTAAAAATACTGCAAATTCCTTTCTCTATTAATGACTGCATCTGTTGCTCCAGATCACATGGGGCTGTCGGAAAGCTTGCTGAGGTGTGTGTGTCATCGTGCTCTGGTGGAGCACAAGGGATGTGAGCCCTGGGGCTATGTGGGGGTGTAGCAACCTGGCTTTGGAAAGCCTTATCCTTTCAGTTGGTTTCAGGAAAAAGGGGGTGTTGGATAGAAAAGACAAATTTGGGAGTCCTCATTTTCCTTCCTGCTAACTGTCATCCACAGAAAGCATTGCTTCTCAGGAGACAAGAGATGCCAGCATCTGAAGGGACTTCAAAGGCCATCCCATCCTGCAGTAGCCTTGACAGGGCTCATCCAGCTTCTGTTCTGTATGTCACCAGTAACAGTGATCTCACTACCTTCTGGGGCAGCACAGAGAAAGCTCTAATTGTTTAAAACTGGAAACAATAAGATTTCCACAGGACAGGGAGAGGGTCTTGGTCCTTTATCCTCCCCCAGCTCTATCATCATGTCAATTGTTCTGCTCCAAAATCTCTGGCACTGGATGCCTTTGTTCCCCATTTGTTCAGCCCCTAGCTGAATTTGGGTCCCCATTACCCGTCATTTGGGCCATTGCTCTTGTTTCCTCACTGGCTTCCTAACTTTAATCTCTCCCTTCTCCAACCCTTTTACACTCAACTGCTACAACAATTTTCCAAAGGCACAGATATGACCATTGAACTTTCTTGCTAGAAAATCTTCATCAGTTTCCTATTGCTTTGAGGAAAAATACAGGCTATCTTTTTCTGTTAATACCCTCCACACTCTAGTTTATGCCTTTCTCTCAGTCTAGACTGAATTCAAGTTGTTTCCTTTGAGACTCTGTCTTCTAGCCATCCTGGATGTGTTTGTAATCTCATGCCCATTGTAGAAGAATTCCTGGCCTCTTTCCTTCCTCAGCCCTGGTGCCATTTCCTTCTTATGTCCTTTTCTTTATTCCCTGGATATTGTCTCCCTCCCTCTGAAAATACTGTATAAATATTATGTGTTTACTTTTATATATAATGTGATTTACCTGGATAGAATGTGACTCCCTCAAGGGCCAGAAATGACTGATTTTGTCCTTGTGTCCTTAATTCTGGTTGTACAAGTGCTTAAAAATGCTTCCTAAATGATTGAATCAGGAGGATCATCCCAAGGTTTGAAGGGCCTGAATGATCTCCATGGACGGAGCCTTACCTATTTAAATCCTAGTGTCCCCTAACCCTAGAGGTCATTTATTTTGTTTGGTCTTCTGAGGAAACATCATGCAAATGGTCCTTAACTGTGGGCTGCCCACAGGTTCAGTGCCCACACTGCGTGCCCAGCAGGGCAGCTGTCCATTAAGTTGCTGGACAGTTCCAGAGTCTCTCCAGTTGATCCTGCATATAGTTTGTTCTGGGCGTTTTTGTGGCTTCTCTCCTCCATTAGACTGGGTGATTTTGAAAGCAGATGTCTTTTTTTGGTTTGGTTTGTTTTTGTTTTTGCCTTTCCTCGTGTTTAGCACAGTGCCTAATAAGTACTTCTTGACTGGACTGATTAATAGAAAGCTTGTCATCACATTTAACCGAAATGCGCCTCTGTAATTCTGTGGATCCTCTTTTTCCCTCTGCCTCCACAAAAATACAATGTTCCTAGCCCTGCCCTCTGGGGTGAAACTGATTTTATTTACTCCTTTCTCCAAATGGCATGCCTCCAAATAATAAATAGAACCATCAGTGTCCACGGTGAAAGGCGCGGCAGAGCTTTCTCATCTACCCTTGTCTTTATAGATGAAGTGACCAAGATTGAGAGAAGGGATGTAGTTTGTCTAAGCCACCTAGAGTCAGTGGATGACCATTATCAGGCCAGTGCCCTTTCCAGGACCCAAGCATATGCTTTTACTCATCCATCTTGTTACCCGAGACACTGGAGGCAGGAGGAAAGATGTTTGCAAGGGCCCATCTGAGCTCAGCTCAATAGCCATATGTGATTTCTATCCTGCCCCCTCCCCCATCGGTATCTTTCAGTTGCATTTCAGGGATCAATTCAGCTTTAAAATCTTACTTCCTATGTGACTGGGCAATCTATTGTCTCTCCTTAGACCTCAGTTTCCTCATTTGTAAGATAAAGAGATTGACCTATATGAACTCTGTTTCTCTCCAGTTCTTAACTTTGGGTCTTTGTGACCAAGTCATGTAAACTTGTCTGATTTTGACCAGACTCCCTTCAAATACAGCCATCTGTGTTCATACTGGGCTGCCCAGTTTTGTCCCTCATTAGATAAACCACAGGCACCTTTGTCTGGCAGGCATGATATGTGCAGGAGGTTGTTTGGAATTTCAGAGGAGACTTGGCTCTCTTGAATATGTCTGTTTGTTTATTTATTTCATTAATTTTTAAAGTTGCTGTCTCTTTTCTCTGGTCAGCATTCTGGTGTTGGCAGCTTGAGTGAAAGAAAAAAAAGTCTTGTGAAGTAATTATAATTTAATTTTGTGGAATTAAATCTCAGAGAAGGAACCTTAGAAATCATTAGCCCAGCCCCCTTTCTGAGTCAATCAATCTGTCAGCAGACATGGATGGACAAGCAAATGGGTTTGAATCTGGGAAGGCATGGAGGAAAAATAAGTGTGCCTCTTCCCTCAAGGAGACACTCCTCTAATGGGGGTTGGGGGAATGACATGTTTGCAGGTACTTCTAATGCAAGGTCCCAGGAGATGAAGGCAGAGTCAGGGGCAGAGCTGGGAGAACCATGAACCTGGGTGCTCATTTTGACCTAATTAAAGCGTCACTCCTCTAGTATCCCTGACAGAGGATGGAATGATCATGAGTGGAGAGGCATGGCGTATTTAATAGAGTGCTGGATGGATGATCAGAAAGACCTGGGTTCCAATCTTGTCTCAGCCATCTCCTAACTTTGTGGTGTAGGAGAAGGGAGGACACTACTCAAATGTTCAGTTTCCTCATATTCGAAATTGCTAATACCTGTGGTGCCTAGTCTACAGAAACAGAATGATGAATCAAATGTAGTTTGCAAAGCTTCAACCCTGTAGAAATGTTGTTCTTCTTCACTAATTCTACTTTTGACACTGGTCATTGTGTTTTCTCTTTGTATTCCAGCTCCTTCCTACGCTGCCCCTTTTCAAATTTTAAGGCAATGGAGTTTGTCTGAATGCTCTCCAAGATACCTTCTAGGTCTCCCATTGTCCGATTCTTTGAATGCATCATCTTGGGTAGATGACAATGACCAGTGTTGAAGTGGATGCATGTTTTCTGTCCCTCTCTTTGCCTTCTCTTTGGAAAATGAAGGTCAGTTGGAAATGTCTGATCCATCCTATAACCTTCAGAATCAAGTGTACTAATATGGGCCAGATACACTGTATTCATCAGCAAAAGATTTGGCCAGCAAGGTGGTATGGCTTGAGGAACCTCTGGTGGGGAGAGCCATCCAGAAGGACAAGGCCTTGTGATAGATCTTGAAGGATGGAGAGAGGCTTGTTTCTGACTGAAATTATGTCATTAAGTCACTTAGGTAAGTCATTTCCCCACTTTGGTCCTACTTTCTTCAGTAATAAAAGGCCATATGACTTCTGATGCTTATTTCTTCCAGTTCTGGTATTCTATGATCGGCATCCTAAGGTTCCACTCAGCTCAGCTTTAAAATTCCCTACTCTAGGATCCTTCTTAACTTTGAACTTCTGTGCTATATGATTCCTTCCAAGTTTCAAATTCTTTCAGCTCTGCTTTATGGTCCCATCTACCTCCGACTATGTTCAATCATCCCTCCTTGTATGTTTGTTTTCCTCTGTTCCAGGCTCCACAATCTATAACATAAGGAGAAGCACGAACAAGAAAATAAATAAAGTTTTGGTGCCCAGTTCTTAGGTTAATGATGTTCTACCTTGGTCATCTACTAACATTATTATTATTATCATCATTATCATTATTTATTATTATTAATAGAATTGCTATTATTTTCAATACTATTTAACAATTAGTTCACAAGCATTTGCTTAGCGCTGTGTGTCAAGCACTGTGCTAAGTGCTAAGGGCATCAAAAGAAATGAAAGACAATCCTTACCTTCAGGGAGCTGTAAATCTAATGTGGGAGACAGCGAGTAAACAAACATGTGCAAAGAAGGTATAGACAGGAAAGCTAGGATGCAATGAGCAGAAAGGTGATGAAAATGAGAAGACCTAGGACAGGCTTCTTGTAGAAGGCAGGATTTTAGCTGATGCACCAAGGAAGCCAGGAAACATAGACAAGGAGGAAAAGCAGCCCAGGCAGGGTGTGTGGTCAGATAAAAGGTCCAGACAGGAGAGATGGAATGGCTTGTTTGGGTGATACTGAGGAGGTCAGCATCAGCAGCTTGAAGAGCACAGGGGAAGAAGGAAGGTGTCAGGAGACTAGAGAGGTGGGGGAGGTGAATTTGTGGAGAGATTGAGAAAACCAATGGAGGATTTTCTGTTGGATTCTGGAGGTGATGGGGAGCCAGTGGGATCTATGGAAGAGAGGGTGACACATTTGGATGTGTGCTTTAGTTATTATTAGTACTTTCAATGCTCCATGAACAAAGATGATCTGTTCAGTAAAATGGTGGGGCTGGTATCTCTTATTGACCTTTGTGTAGTTACTAAACTGAGGCCCATTTGACTGTCATTGCTGCTGTTATGCTGGCACCATGCCAGTCAGGCCCGGATGCTGGGCAGGGAGCTGGCAAAGCGTGATGGTCATGGCATGTCAGGCCCTTCATTAATATTCACATTAGCTGAATATAATTGACTGGCTGCCAGTTGGACGGTGTCAGAAAGTCTGATAGGAAACATCTCAAGGCAGCGTCCACAGCCTCAAGGAGAACAATCACCGTGTGTGCAGGTGTATTAGCAAGCAAAACTTGGCTGTCATGTGTGGGCTCTCAGGATATGGCTCCCCTAAACCACAAGGTGATAAATGCCCAGGCTCTAGGCACTCCCGAACAAAAGAGAGCAAACACTAGCAGGGCTATGAATCTCCCCCCCGCCCCCACCTTTTGTTCTTTCCGTGAAACCAAACAGCAAACATGGAAATTATAAAGGCAGAGTAAATAGCAACAGCTCTTCCCCTCTCATTAGGATAATTAATGTCAAGCAGTTGTCTGGACACTTGAAACTAGGCATGTCTGCAGCTCCAGAACAGGGCTGGCTTTAGGCATGATTCTTCTGAGAACTCCACTCCAGGTCAGAGAAAACAGTGGTAACCTCTGTGACAGAATCTAATGAATAAAAATACTTGACTTCTCAAAAAGGTAGAGAGTGGACATTGTTGTCCAAGCAGCAGATCAATGAGAGGGGGAAGGGGAAAAAGTGAGAGAGAGAGGAGAAAAAAAGGAGGAATAGGACAGAGAAAAAGAGACAGAAAGATGGAGAAGGAAGGAGGATGGAGGAGAGAGATTTGACAGAAAAGGAAACTGAGTCCCTGAGAGGTAAGGCTCCAAAGGTCAGATAATTTGTCATTACCACATATGGGATTTGAACCCAGATATTTTAACTACAAGTGCAGTGGTATTTGAAGTTTACCCCCCACCCCATCTCTAAGGAAGGAAGCCTCTTTTTTATATGGGAGACAACTGAACTCAGCTGGCCCCAGGGCCTCCTCTTGTGGAGCTGAGTCGCTTGACATTTTGGGGTCTCAGCTTACGTATCTGTAAAATGGGGTAAATCCCTTTCATATCCATCTCCTGAGGTTGCTGTGGGGATGAGACCTTTGTTCCTATAGTTCCTTGGGAAACCTTTAAGGACTATTAGAAATACCCATCATGATTATAGTGTGGCCATTGGTCAGCCACTTTAGTTCTGAGCTGCAGTTTGCTCAAGTATAAAATAGGACGTGTTGATACATGTCCAACTTAACAGAATTATATTGAGAAAAGTCCTGTTTAGAGAAAAGAAGAGTTACAGAAATTTAAGCTGTTGTCATGGGTCACCTTGTTAGAGTTTGTATGGGGGAGATTTTGAGGCCATCTAGCCCCACTCCCTCCGCACTCTTATTTTATAATAAGTAAGAACACCAAGGAGCACAGAGACTCTCCAAGTTTATACTGATAGTGAGGAATCAGGGTATTATTAGAACCCAGGTTCTTTAACTCCAATTTAGGTCTCTTTGCACTGTGCCATACTGCCATTATTTTTGGAGTATTATCTTTTGGAAAAGCGAATCTGTAGCATTATTCAGAAGCCTCATTTATTAGAAATTGATTCACTCTTAGATGAGGAATCATTGGCCAGAGAAAGGGAGCATCCTGTCCAAACACATTGGGTGCATGGTATGGCTATAGGACTTGACTCCTCATCTATGGAAATCCCAGATGGTCATTCTTTCCCAGAGCCTAGACGAGGGTTGTTTTGCTTATCGCCCGTTGCCCCTCTCAACATCTTGAAGCACTTTCATATGAGATGGTTACTATCTGATGGGGCCAGCTGTCTGAGGGCCATGTTCTTAGACAGCATGTTTTAGGTTAGATCCTCTCACTGTCTCATTACACAGACCCATAGAGGCTCACGCTTATTTAATATAGGCTTGTGAAATTTTCATATTAAATACTATACATATTAACTGACCTCTGGGCCAGGGAAGCAGTTCATTAGTTACAGTCCTAGACTGAAGTGACTACAGTAGACAGCTGCTAGGCCAAAGCTTGGAGAAGAAACATTGCTTTAATCAAAACTCGGGAGGCTAATTGTTGTTCTCCAACTTTTTCCCTTTAAACATATTTTAAGAGCATTGTGATTTCCAAGTGCTGTATGAATGTGAGTTGTTGTTTTTAAGTTAGATTGACCCAGATTATGGGCAGTCTTGCATTCAAGGCAAAGGATTGAGTTTGGGAATGACAGGAACATTGGAGTCACCAATGGGACTATGGCAATGCTTACTCTTCTACCTGACTATAGTTGAGGAAGTTACTGAGGCTTGGGGCCAAGGAGCCTGCTGAGAGTAGTCATTCCAAGGGAATCTTATTAGAGATGTAAAGCATTGCAAATTTGAGAGTTATTGATTAAACGCTAACTTTGTGCCAATATAAAGATGAAAAACAGCACACCCTCTGTACTTCCAGAATTCTTGGCCAATGACAAATGTGAGGTATGTGGGAAAAAAGAAAAGTAAGAACCATTATAATAGTTCAGATGTACATGTTAGATCCCGATAATGGTGATAATGATGTGAAACATGGATAAGTAGCATTTTAGGGCAGGGATGATGCGCACCCTTTCCTTCAGGCCTTTGAGGTATCCTTGAATGAATTGAGCTTGGAACTGCCATATTTCATCAGTTGGGACCATTGGCTAAGGTAGGCAGAGGTAGGGGAATGTGGATGTGGATAATCGCACATTGATGGGTGTAAGGATGCCCTTTGAGTATCCTGAGGTGCTTGGCCAGGGATACTCCTCAAATACACACCAATGACTGGGACTTAGTGCTTCCCTATAGCAAACTTAGTATGATTGGAAGAGTGGAAGCTGAACCATGTCTTCCTTTCTATTTTTTCATTTCTTTGTAACTGTTTAATAGTATCTTGGTTTCTCATAAAGTCATTAGCTTCTATTTGCTCCACTCTAATTCTGAAGGAATTATTCTCTTCAGAATGCTTTTGAGATTATTTTTCCATTTGGGAAATTTGACTTTTTAAGGCATTCTTCTCCTCATTGGCTTTCTGAGCCTCTTTTGCCATTGGAGTTAATCTATTCTTTAAAGTGTTGTTTTATTCAGTCAGGTTGTTGACTCTCTTTTCATGATTTTCTCGCATCATTCTCATTTCTCTTCCCAATTT
>CM053597.1:226041894-226087987 GCA_028646575.1 Pseudocheirus occidentalis
CAGCTTTGGCTTGCTGAAAGCACACCCCAGGACCACCACCCAAGACCACCATCTGGATCTAGGCCGCTCAACACAAGAGCCCTTGGCCCTGATCAATCAATTCAGCCCCCTTGAGGAGTCCACAGGCCAGGAGCTCTGAAGCAGCCCGGTGGGGGCTGCCACTGGTTCCAGCAGTTCCCTTCCCTCACTGCTTCCTTGCTCTGGTGGCAGATTGGCTGAACTGCTTTACCTCCCCCAAATTAATTTTCAAAGTTTCATTTTCACTAAATGTCTCTGACCCTGGTTTGTGGGATTTTAAGATCAGGCAGGTGCTTTAGATTTTCTCTGAAGTAGATTCAAGCTGCAGCTTGGAAGGCTCAGCTCCTCCTGGCCTCCCTGGGGCCTGGCCTGGCTGCAGCTGTGGTTTGGGGCTGGGCCGCTCTCTGCTCTGGTACAAGCTGCCCCTCTCCCATCCCGTTCCTCATGCCTTGGCAGATGTGGAGGTGCTGGAGGCTGTAGATCCTCTCCTCTGAAGACCGGCTGTGATGTGGCTTGGCTCAGCTCAGCCTGGTTCCTTCCCACTGCCCCGGGCCGGGCTGTGGTCTTGGCTTAAGGCTGGGCCAGCCTCCGCTCCCGGCCGCCCACGCTGAGCCCCTGCTGCTGAGCTGCCTTCAGCAAGAGATGTGTTTTCTGTATTTTTGTGAGTCTGAGAGTCCTTAGACATTGTCTGGGCTCATATTTTATGGGTGTTTAGGGTGGCAGTGTGGGAGCTGCAGGACCTTGCTACTTCTACACCACCATTTTGGCTCCGCCCCCTGAACCATGTCTTCCTAATGGCAGATGGGGAGCCTTGAAGCTTGGCCATATTCACCATCATGCTATGGTTGGTATTTTCTTTGGATACCTGTTGACTTTGGTGTGCCTACATTAGTCAGCTCAGTGATGCCTCCATGCATGAATGCTGACCCCATCTTAAAAGGCCGTTTTGAATTTAACTCTCTAGTCTTTCCAGTCAAAGTCTGTCTTATGAGAAATTCGAATTTGGGTCTTACCTTCACATTCATGCCAGAATTATTTTTTTCATGTACCTCTCTCTCTACATTCCCTTTTGGACTCATTATTTGACCAGCTAGGGTCATTAGGAAGGGGTATTATGCCACTCTATGGATGCCACTAGCATCTGTCCATCTTAAACTGCCAATATCCCTCCACTATTGGTTACCAAGGTCCTTGTAACTCTAACATAGGGACACTTCAAATTATTTCCACAATAGAACATAAGCTTCTTGAGGACAAGATCTGTTTTGTGTTTTGTCTTTTTCTTCCTAGTGTTCATTTCAGCACTGTTCACATAATACGTGTGCAATAAATGCTTGGGGAAGGGTCCAAAAGGTATTAGAGATAGATCTCTCTAACTTTGAAATCCTGAGTTCTCACTGCCTAGCCCTTGTGTGTGCCTAAGACTTTCCTCAAAGACTCATACAAAACAGGCCATATAGACTTCTTGCCTTGTACTGGCAAGAGATTGTTTCACCTTTTGTACTTGTAACCCCAGAACCTACAACAGTTGCTGGCATGTAGTGGGTCTTTAAGAAATCCTTGTTGATTTATCTCAAATAGATTCTTCATAAGTTCTCTGCCTGGTCCCCAGTGGACTTTTCTCAATATACTCGGTTTTATACACCTAGAGAAAGGGAGAGTTTAGGCAGTGCCAGTTTTAACCTCCCCCCCCCCCCCAGATAGATTCAGAATGGGAGAAGAACTGGCCCCCTCATTAAGGCTTTGGACATCATCCTGTCCCCGCAGTTCACCTGCCCTTCTTCTCTCATTGTGCCAAAAAAATCATGCTTTGATTATCTGTTTCTACTGTACAGTGATTTTCCCTTTTTCTCAATTCTCTCTGTTTTATGTTGAGAGAGAACAACTTTGGGATAATAGGATTATGCGGCTAACAGGTTCAGGGGTATCTGTGGACACGGTAAAAATACAAACACCCTCCACCCCCCATCCGCCCACCATTCCCATTCTGCACAGCAAAAACAGATGAAGCTCATGAGAGGGAGCACATTCTGAACCCTTATATCCTCTTGAAAAGTCTTCCAAGAGCAGCTGGCTTCTAGGATCCTTCCACCTTCACATGCATAAAAAGGTCATGGCATCCTAGGATCCTGGAATCTGAGGCTATCTCTTTCATAGATGAAGAAACTGAGTCATAGGGAAGTTATAAACAAATAATAGCAATACTAATAATAGCTAGTATTGATATTGCACTTTCCATCTGATATCTTGTTCAGGTGACTTGCCCAGAGTCATTATACTGGCAGCACTGAGATTTAAACTCAGCTCCTTGGACATCAAATTCAGTGCTCTTGATACTAAAATAATGACATCTCAGTTGCCACTATACCTCAGATTTCTTGATTTTGAAGAAACTTTATTCACACTTACTTTGGTAGTCCTAGAGATTCCTGGATTCCCAAGGTGTTGATAAAGGCAGGAGGGATGGACAGAGACTCCAGTCATAGCCAGGACTCTGCATGGACATGAATGTTTGTGCCTGTTAGAAGGGACTTGGGGCCAGCCCTGTTTTTTGCTTTTTAGTTTTTTTTTCCCTTGTCTAAGAATGAGGGTGAGGAATGATATTCCATATCAAGGTGACACATACAAGGTCAGAAGGACAGTGGAGCTAGGAGATGAGTGTAGGATTTGTGGCTAAGTCTGGAAGGTTGGAGTTCAAATTCTGCCTGAGACACAGGCTCTCTGAACCTTAGTTTCTTCATCTGGAGCAGGAGGGAGTTCTTTGATAGCCTTACCACTCCATCATGACTCTAAGCCTATGACCTTTGGCTCCCCCTACCCCAAGCTGTCCCACTCATATTTCCTTCCATTCTATTATCTTTACGCACCTCATCTTCCCTATTAGAGGTTATAAAGTGCCCAAGGGAACTTTATAACTTTATAACTCAAACTCTGCTGAGCACCCTCTTTGTGTCCTAACTTGAAGACTTACACGTAGTAGGTGCTTAAGAAATGTAGAATGGAGTGACTAACCCTGCCAGTAAACAAAGCAAGCTTTTTTTTCCCCTCAGCACCATTCTTCATGATCCAAATAGTCCATTATTTTTCTGTCTTCTACTTTTCATCACTTAGGCACCATTTAAAGGATTACCAGCTCTTACCTCTCATAGGACAGCTGCCAACTCTCTTTCATAGCCTCTTCTGAGGGACTAAGTTTACTTTGCTGTTTTATTTAGGCTTCTCATTTACTTGTTATGTTTATTTGTTGAGGCAATCAGGGTTAAATGACTTGCCCAGGGTCACATAGTTAGTAAGTGTCTGATACTGGATTTGAACTGGTCCAGGGCCAGTGCTTTATCTACTGCACCATCTGCTTTCTACAGTCTTCCCATTTATTTAAACCGAAGCAAACAAACAGAATTCAAATCTGACCTCAGACACTGGTCATATGACCCTAGGCAAGTCACTTCATCATGTTTGCCTTAGTTTCCTCATGTTTAAAATAAGCTGGAGAAATATATGGCAAACACGTCTAGTATCTTTGCAAAGAAAAAAAGCCAGACAAAGAAATCCAAATGTGTTCACAGAGTTAGACACGACTGAGCAATGAATGAGCAAAACCAAAACCAAGTAGAAACATTTATGTTTCTGATGGGAAATTAGACAAGGCTACTGATAGGACAGATGTTGGGTTCAAATCTCTGGGTAAACCTTCAGGCTCCAACATTGGGGTTAGTGCCTTGAGAGACCCCGCCCCCAGCCTCTGGATGCAGTGGCCACCTTAAAAGGTGTTGCTTCTTTTTTCTGTCCTTTGAAACTTGGTATGAGCTCTCTCATGAGAATATCAACATGTCTTTCTGTAGCATCTTTAGGAGTTGGAGAAAATATGTTTTCCTCTTCGGAGTCCTTATAGGAACAGAGCACAGAGAACATTATCAGCACTTCTCAGATGAGGGAACAGGACAGAAGTGTTAAAAGGCATGCCCATGTTAGTAAACACAAAGAGTCCTGGACTCCAAATTCAGGTCCTTTCCATCCCACCTCACTTCATCCTTGGGTCCCTCGTTACCTGGAACACTCTCTTCAAACACTACCTTTTATCTAAAACCTTTTCTGTCTGCCCTACGTCTTTTGGTTTTCTCTCCCACTCCCCCAAAAGACCTTTTCTTTATGTTTTCTCTATGTACTCTGTGTTTGGTTATGTCCATGTGCATTTGCATGTATCTTGCATCCTTTATTTATGACCCTGTTCCTTCCTCCAGAGAATACATTTTCCTTGTGGGCGGGGACTGAGCCACTCATCTTTATATCTCTATATCTGGCATTATCATGTGTAAGACAAGACTCGTTTCTAGGACAATCACTTCCCAGGTGAATTTGTTGGTCCAAGGACGGTGGTCCCAGTGAAGACTTGAATCTTGGCTCGGCTTTCTTTATGTTAACTAGGAAGTACTAATAAAGAAGAGGACTGAATAGAATAGAGTTCAGTCCTTATACTGCTGTGTCACTAATTCATATTCCATGGGATCCAAGAAAGACTAAAACTTTTCTTGCAAAAGCCTTCGTGGAAGGGGGAAAAAAAGTATTACATTTTAGGGCCATGACTCTTTCCTCTTGAGGTTTTCTTAGGCTGATTTCTTGGCTGTATTCAGACACACACACACACACACACATACACCCGGGGGAAATAGGAAAATATTATTGTCTCCATTATCTAAATGAGGACACTTGATACAGAGAGATGTGATGCCCCTAGGCCACACATCAAGATAGTAGCAGAGTTGAGATGAAATTAGTATGTCCTGATTCCCAGTGTTATTCCAAAAGATTCAGAGTTGCCACTGGGTTCTTGAGAGTTGAGCATGAGGGGATATCATGTCAGGTCAACAATACTTTGCTGGAATTGGTTAGCCTGCCCTGAAGGTAATAATATCTTCATGATATTGACAAGGATAAATTAATACAAGCTTCATAGACGCAGAGTAATGTAGATTAATACAATGTGATTCAAAATAATTTGACCTCATGAATACTCACAACTGGGGGATCCAAGAAAGTCTCTGTCAACTTACCAGCTGTGTGACCTTGGGCAAGTCACTTAACCCCAATTGCCTTGCCTTCCCCTCTCCAAAAAAATAAAAAAAGAAAAAGGAAAGGAAAGTCTCAGTCAGTCAATAAACATTTCTTAAGCACTCACTATGCCAAGCACTGTGCTAAGTGTTGGAGATAAGAAAGTAAAAGATAGTCCCTACGCTCAAGGAACTTACAATCTTGTGGGGAAGACTAAATGCAAACAGTTATTTACAAAACAAACCATAGATAGAAATAATCAACAGAAGGAAGTGGAATAGGAAAGGCTTCTTATAGGAAATTGAGTTGTACTCTGAAGGAAGTAAGGACTCAGGGAGGCTGAGGCAAGGAGTTAGCAAGAACCTTGTAGGTATGGGGGAGGGCATATACGAAGACTGTGGAATGGCACACAAATGGCCAGATTTGGATCTTGTTCTCAGTGCTGCTTTTATGGGGGTTCTTCCTCCTGCATACCCCTCTCTGATGTTGTGTCATGGAATGATGGTGACCTGGGCGTTTTGGGGGGGGCTCACCACAGAGCCTGGAACATATTAGATGTTTAATATTTTTTTATTAACTGACTGACATTGTCTACTCAAGTGGAAACCTTTGTCAAGTAGAAGGATGTTGAGCATGGGTCTGATATTAGACTCTGCCTGTTGGCTGGTGACCAGTCCACCTAAATTTAAAGATGCCCTTTACCAGTGTATTCTGGCCCATCAGAGGACCCTTTTAGTGATTTTTTTTTCTAAATAGAGGGAAGTTCATAACATGTCTCAGAAACAACCCACCATGGCTTCTGGGGTTGGGATACATGTTGCCACATCCATGAAATCCAGTTGTACTGTTTGGTAATTTTGAGTAAGATTATTATTTTTCTTGCTGTTTCCCTCTGTATTTTGGGAGGTAGTGTGACTTGATGTTGCTGAGTCAGAGGGGGAGCTTGGTAGAATGGACTGTTGGACCAGTTGTTTTCTCAATTGTCCATGTTCCTTCTTTTATTCCTTCATGATCAGATCTGGGCTTGGGCATCAGTTTTCATATTTAATTATCCTTTTTTATTAACTTAAATATGACAATGCGGGACAGGGGGCTGTGACAGAAAAGAAATACTAAGAAATTCTTCTGCCCTCCATGGGACCAGTTGGTTTTTCCAGTGGTAGGGAAGGTGTAGGTTGGTCTTGGAGCATTATTAGTTTTTCAAAATCTATTTGGAAGCAAAGGTAGAAGAGAGGAATTGGGGCCCCCTGAGTGCTGTCCACAGGGGCTGTTTATTGAGGGTGAAGATTGAGCTCTGCCACCTCTCCTACCCCTCCCTCACAAAAGAGGCATTTGGAGAAAATGCTCTCTTTTGGATCTTTCTACTGTCCTGGGCTTCCTCAACACTAAAAAGATTAAAAAAGGAAGGAAAACCAGTCCCCAGACATTGTTTAAGTGCCATCTATGTGAAAAGATAAAGATGGAGCCATCTATTTTGTTGTTGTTGTTTGTTTGTTTTGTTTTGTTTTAACAATTTGAATCATGCATATGGCCACCCAAGAGTGGAGATGTTGGCCTCCAGCTCAGCACATCCTGATAAAGTGATCCTGCCCTTAGGGTCCTCTTCCTCTTCTCCATGTAGTTCCCCTGGCTTCCTTTAAGTCTCAGCTAGAATCCCAACTTCAGCAAGAAGCCTTTCCTGAGCCCTCTGTGGTCTTACCTCTATTTTATCTGTGTCTATTGCTTCTTTTTCTTGTGTGTTTCCTGTATGTTACTTTCTCCATTCTACTTGGAACTCCTGGAGGGCAGGGACCATCTTTTACCTTTTTTTTTTATATCCCCAGCATTGATCACAGTGCCTGGCAAACAGCACATATTTAATAAATGCCTGTTAATTGGGAAAACCTGAGAAAGTCTCCCAAAATCATCTCCCATTTCTTCCATGGATGATTATGGAGGTGGAGAAGATATATATGGGTTATGATCTGTTCTACACAGATCCACCAAATCATGAAATTGTGTGTGTGTGTGGGTGTGTGTTTCAATGGCCCTTAAGAGTTGAGATAGTTTGTAGAATGTTGGAAATTGAAGGGATATTAAAACTCTCAGAAATTTTAGAACTTTGAATGAACAATATCAGATATAGAACAGTCCTTAAAATAGACTGAAAAATGCCAGAACTAAAAAGAATAATTATCTAAGATGTTACAAAGTAGATGAAAGAGTGTCAAAGCTGGGAAGCACTGCCCTCTTATTAAATGACGATAGGATAGGGAGGTCCTTAGGACTCTAAACATCAGAGCTCAGGAGAACCTTTAAATATGGAATTCCATAGCCAGAGGGCCTTAAAAAACCCATAGGCCAAGGACCTCACTTTTCAGATGAAGAAACTCAGGCTGAGAGGTTAATTTACTTGATCAATGATACTCAGATAGCTATGAACAGAGCCAGGATCAGATATAAAAAAATGCCCCCTTTCTCTTCTCCTCTTTCACTTTTCAACCCCTGTATCAATTTACAACTATTTTTTTTCCTTGGTGGTATTCCCAATTGTGCACAAGATAAGTAACAAGTCATTTTTTTCATGGTATGTGTTCTGAATTTAAGACAATTTTCTTTTGTTAAAACTAAAAGGCTTATCAAACGTTCTTATCCAAAGACTCCCCAGATGAGGCCCTAACTCCATTCTTATTGGGAACTTCCGTCACCACCAGGCCATTCTTTTCAAACCGTCCTTTGGTCCATGTACTGATTGGGCCCAAAGTCAGGGGAGTGCCTGTCATCTGATGGTCTAAGAATTGACTTTATGATATTTGGGAAAAGTACCTGTGGATGCTCCTGACTGTGAAGGAGGGAAAGTGGATTTTCAGAGAATTGACTGTAAAGTGAATCAAATCGTATTTTCCCTTCTACTTCTGCTGCATAACGAGAAAGGGCTGTGTTTACATAGGGATTTTGTTTAACCTTAGGATATATTTACAGTTAGGCGCAAGGATTTGGAAAGATGGCCGCCCTTGGAGTCAGCAGACATAAATTTAGAGTCAGGTTTTGGCATTTCTACACTGTTTGATCTTGAAAAAATCATTTGACTATTCTGAGCTTGACTTTTGTTGTCTGTCTAATGGGGGATAACAATGTTTACATTTCATGGGGTTGTTTCACAGAAAGCCATTTGCGGACTACACAATACTATAGAAATGAGTTATTACCTAAAATGTTGTCACAGAAACTTTATTCTGTTTGTACTAGACTCAGAATATAGGAGAAATAGGTTTTCTCTGGTCCTTTAGTGATGGCTCTATTAATTCCCAGATTATTAGTCTGATTAATAACTCATCTGGAAGTGGTCGCCCCTTTTTTATTTTTAAGATTTATTGAGATCTTTGATTTTTATACTAGTTTTCTTTCCCAAAATTCCTTATCTCTTGATCCCTCTTCTCACAAGGAAAAATATTGAAATAAGAACAGTTGAGGTAGCCGTACACCACACCATGTCATCCCTTCCCTGAGTGGCATATTCTGTTCTTTCTTTTCTGTGTCAGAGATGTGTCATTGGCAGAACATGGCTTCCTTCTAATGATATTTTGGTTTATATTGTTGCAATCCCTATCTATCGGGTGTTCCTGCTTCTGCTTGCTTCCAGCTACATGAATACATCTAAATCTTCCCATGTTTCTTTTATTTTTATCTAATGTTTTCATTGCTTCTAAGAATGGCTATCCATGCATTGAAATCCACATGTATTGGTTGTCCATTAAGAGTTGTGTGTGTGAGAGCGCGCGCGCGCGTGTGTGTGTGTGAGAGAGAGAGAGAGAGAGACAGAGAGACAGAGAGACAGAGACAGAGAGACAGAGAGAGACAGAGACAGGCAGACAGACAGACAGACAGAGACAGAGACAGAGAGAGAGGGAGAGGGAGAGAGGGAGAAGGAGATAAAGGGAAGGAGGGAGGGAGAGATAGGGAGACAATGAGAGAAAGTCAGAGATAGACACAGAAACACATAGAGACAGAGTGCATCGGATTTTGAGTCAGTAAGTATTGTGTTCAGATACTCCCTTAGCCAATTCCTAGCTGTGTGACCTTGGACAATTCCCATAACCCTCCTTGACCTCCTTTTTGATATGGTAGCTCTTCTCATTCCCAGATGCTAACCCAATGATCCCTTGATCTTTCAGGGATGCAGAGCAAGAGTTGCTGCATTTGGGTGGGGTCCCAGTGGAGGGTTTGGTATCCATTTGGTGACATGCCCTGGAGGAAGGATGGGTCCCAACTGTGAGATCCTAGGTCCCACTGAAGTCTGGAGGGAGGAGCCACGGGCCAGCTGTGGTGGCTGCCTGGTCCTTGCCAGTTGATCTTGGGATCCAGTAATTGCCTTGTAGTCACCAGAGGGAGCTTGACTCTAAGTGCTTTGGCTTCTGTTGTGGACTCTGCAAGGACTAGTTCACTGCAGAAAATACAGCCATTATTCTCTTTTGTATTATAGTCCCTTCTGCCTGCTCTTATCCAGATTAAATAAACCAAGCTCCATTCTCAGCCTCATCTTTAAAAGCCTTTATTAAGTGGCTATCTGCACAAAGACCTTTAACCACAGGGCCTCTGAAACTTGGTTAAATGTTGGGCCGAGTATTGGCCTCCTACCTCTGTGGCTTTTATCTGGCTTTGTACCTTCTCATCCCCATCTCAGAAATCTGCTAATTGAAACGGAGAGGGTCACATGAACAGGAAGAGGGCAATCCTCCGGGCTGCAGGCAGAGAGGGAGTATACTCTTATGGAATTGGCCACAGGCTCCCAAAGTCAGCAGAGTCAAGTTCTCATTCTGGGACTGCTACTTACAGCCATGTGATCTTGGCCATGGAATCATCTCTCTCTGAGCCTCATTTCTCCATCTGCAAGACAGAGGTAGAATTAGCTGCTGTGTCCCTTGCCCTGGTGTTCTTGTGAGGCTCAGCCAAGGTCAAAGTTATTCAAACTTCTCTGAAAAGCTTTAAAAAAATAGGATGCAAGTATAAAATGGAATCTTAAATTGAACTTATATAAATTGTTTTAACCAGCTAAAGTTTCTGAATATCTACTTTTGTCTGATAATGGATACTGGTCTATTCCAACTGACTTTTTATGCTATAATTGGCCCCAATTTATATGATCATTATAGGTTTTCTGTCTGTAGGGACCTAACGGGTTATTTTGAAGATAAAGAGAGAGACTGCAGGGGTTGGCGTGACTTGCCCAGGGTCACACTGGAAGTAATTGACAGATCCAGGATGTGAATGTGGTTTCCTCATGCCTTTTCTGTGCCCACTCCTGGACTGATGGCATGGTACCTGTATAGACCCATTTGTTCTATTTCCATCACAAACTTTTAGGGCTGAAAACTTTAAAAATGATCTGGTTTTACCCTGTCATTTTGAATCCATTTTTCATGGATTCAAAAAAAGGGATGGGTCTTGCCCAAGGTTTCATAGCAACTCACTGGCAGAGCTGAAGTTAGAATTCAAGTCCTAGGACCATCAAATCATAGAGTTGGAACTATTTCCAGAGGTCATTGAGGCTGATCCTTCAGTGAGTAGCATTGTCCTCTGCACCACTGAGTCTTTGAAATTCCAGTCCTGTGTTCTAGCCTTTTCACTCTGGAACTTCCAAGAGCAATATGTACCAACTGGCAACCATTTGGAGGAATTAATGGCTGAGGAAATTCCACCCTACCTATACCTCTTAGAAAGATGGATATCCTTTCAAACTGTCTAGTCCTTAGCACTCAGGAAGTGAAGGATGGAAGGAATGTCAATTGAGAAGAGTTAGCATCTGTTCAAGGAAGACATGAATTCTCAAACCATTAATTTCTGAAGGTGTAAACATATCCCACAACAGCTCTTTGTATGCTACATTTGGCAAGCCCATCTGTTCCATTCCGTATGTCTGTAATCAGTCTGTCCGAAGGCAGGTTCCAAATGTCCATGAGGGCATGGGCACAAACTAGCTCTTGTCAGTTATCTCCTATAGCTCCTGGCAGAGGGTTAGGCCTGCAGTAGGTTCTCATAGTAGAGGGGCCTTCTAGATTTTAAACTCCAGGAGCTAGAGGATGGTGTCTAAATATGACTACAACTATTAGCTGACATCCATATAGTACTTTTAGGTTTGCAGAGCACTTTACTTACATTGGTCTTTTGATTTTATCATCTTAATGTCACACTGAGGCAGGTATTATTAATAGGCTCATTTTACAGATGAGGAAACTGGAGCTTAGGAAGATGTTGACTTAACTTGAATTATTCAGTCTGGAGTGAGATTCCAATGAAGATCTTCTTAATATTTTGATAAGTAGGGGTTGCTAGGTGGCACAGTGAAGAGAGCACCAGTCCTGGAGTCAGGAGGACCTGAGTTCAAATCCAGCCTCGGATACTTAACACTTACTAGCTGTGTGACCTTGGGCAAGTCACTTAACCCCAATTGCCCAGCCTTCCCTCCTCCAAAAAAAATTTTAAAAAGACTATGATAAGTACTCTTGTTTAAAAGACACATTTTTTAAAAAATTCCTGTTTAAACCAGTTATTTTGATATGGACAATCTTTAACATATAGAAATGCTTTAATGTAGACGAACACAAAAGGGGATTGTATATGAAATAGAAACTTCTGGTACCTATAGTTCCGAGATTTCTTCACTGTGTCACTTTCAATACCTATTCTCTCCTTACTTTCTCTTTCCTCCCCCATTCTTGTTATGTACATAATTTGGGGTTTTCTTAAAATCCGTTTTTATTGACCTTTTGTTTTTATATCATGTACATTTCACAGTTCCTGCTTTTTCTACCTCCTCCCAAAGAGGCAGACCTTAAAAGAAAGAATTAAAAAAAAAAGAAAAAAAGTTTGGCAAATCTAACAAAAACCTCCAAAAGAAAGTTTGTCCTTATCTTCAGGGCTTTACACTTGTGGTCTTCCACCTCTACAAAGACGGGGGGAGTGAGAATTGGGAGACTTGCACTGGTCATTATAATTTTACAGCATTCAGTTTCATTTGTTTTGTTGTGATGTTTTCTACTTATGTGACTGGAGTCGTTGTGTACATGATTTTCCTGATTTATTTTATGGCATTTTGTATCAGTTGATGGAAGTTTTCCTCTATTTATCTAATGATCGTATCCATTGTTTTCTATAAAATATCAATATTAGAATATAGTCACACACAACAGTTTCTGTAGCTATATTGCATCTCTGTTTCCATTTCCTTGCTGCTACATATATGTTGCTATGAATATTTTCCTGTACATGAGGCCTTTCTTTCTTATCAAGGACCTCTTTCTGGATATGTGCCTGGAAGTAGGATCTCTGTGTCAAAGGGTATAACTGTTTTGGCCACTTTATTTTTGTGACTCCAAATTACTTTCCACAGTGGTTGGACTGATTCACAGTTACAACCAACAGTTCATTAATGTGCTTGTCTTTCCATGAGTCCTCCAACACTGATAATTCCTATCTTTGTAAATTTTCTGGGAATGAGGAGAAGCTTCAGGGATGCTTTGATTTGCTTTTCTCTAGTGATTAGTTATTTGTAGCATTGTTTTTTGGTTGTCAGTGGTTAGCAAGCTTTCTTTTAAGAACCATTAGTTCCTATTCTTTTGGTCCTTCTATAACATCTGTAGCACTTTGCTTCAATTGTTTTACATTTGTTGTTACCATTTAAATTCCTGTAATCATTATGCATATTGTTTTCCTAATTCTGCTTATTTTATTTTGTATCAGTTCATAAATATCTTTCCATGCTTCCCTGTTCATTTTAATTGTATAGTACAGAACTATTTTATTTTTTCCCAATTGAAACACATTTATTTTTCTCTCAACATCCCCCTCCTTGAAAAAAGAAAAAAAGAGAAAAAACAAAACCCATGTAACAAATATGAATTGGCAAGCAAAATAAATTCTCATATTGGCATGTCCAGGAATAAGTAGCACTGTAATATTCCACTACAATCATGTACCACAATTTGCTCAGTCATTCACTACTTGATGGCTATCTATTTTGTTTCCAGTTCTTTGCTTGCTTTCAAAATGTGCTGCTATGAATATTTTACTGTATGAGGGTCTGTTCTCTTTATCAGTGATCCTAAGAAAATATGTGTCCAGGAGCGGGATCTCTGGGGCAAAGAGTATGGATGTTTTATTCCATTTATTTTATAATTTCAAATTTCTATCGAAAATGATTGGACCAGTTCACAGATCCATCAATAATACATTAGTGTGCTAATAATTCCACAATCCCTCTTTCTTTGACAATTTGCTCAGAATTTAGTTGTGATTGTTTTGTTGGTGTTTCTGTGTCATGGCAGCTGTTTTATATATAAGATTATTAAATTGAATTTCAAATTCAGTTTTGAAATCAATTTCATAAAAAAAATATTGTTGACGTGACATGACCTATTGACCCTCACACCCCTAAGAAAACAAAACAAATCAGCAAGGCTAGAACCAGGCAAATTGAGGAGACAGTGTCTTTAGTACAACCAAAAAAAAACATAGAGTGGCCATTATTGAGTGTCAAGAGTTGTAACAGACTTAGAATACTACGTAATGGGGCAGCATCTTTCTCTTTGAGACTAGCCTTCTGGAGAGGACATGTTTTGAGATGAACTTTGAAAGAGAAACTATGAGAGAAGTGAAAAAATAGGGTTAGCTATGCAAGGTGAAGGAGTTATGGAGAAAGTGTCAACTGCGAAGTATCAAACTATGGTGTGTTGTGTGCACCCACAATTTCTCAATTTAACATGTTCTTTTTTCTCTTTTAACATGTTCTTTAGAAGGGGGAAGGTAGGGCAATTGGGGTGGCCTGTGTTCTAGTCTTAGCTCTGCTACTGACTAGTCACGTAACCATGAACTCGTCTTTAACGTGTCTAGGTCTCTGCTAACTTGTATGTAAAATGAGGTGGTGGAAGTAGAGTGTGGGCCTCTGTGTCTGCTTCTTACTCTAGAACTCTACTCTTAAGGTCCCTTGAAGAGGGAAGCAGGTAGACTGCCTTGCTTTCCTGACTTACCTGGACTATTAGGGGAAGGACAGAGTCAAAATGGAGTTATAGAGTTGAGCACTGAGGTAGCAGGGAATCAGTAAGTCAGAGCTTCTTAGAACTTGAAGTCCCCTTATCTAGTAAAAGGCCTGACCTCAAAGTGTTTCAGAAATAGCATAGTTTACCCTAACAGCTCTTTCTACCTTCTTACCTGCCCCAGTTCTATCTGTTATTCGCTCTGTCCTTGGCTTGGTATCATCGGGCCTCAGAGGTCATGGAGTCCAATCTTCTCATATTACAGATGAGGAAAAGGAGGCTGTTCAACATCCGCCCCCATCTTAATAAACCTAGCATACCTTTCTTTCCATCAGTGCAACTTCTACATTTCCTTCCAAATTGAGTCCAAAAATTCCCTTCTTCAAGAAATCTTCTGCAACAAAATACCTGGAATTCTAACTTTTACCTTAAATTGTCTTCCAGCCTTGAGATGTTTAGTGACTAATGAGTAAGGACTAGGCTCCAGAAAACCATGGGGTGTCAGAAGTAGGAGGGACCTTAGAACATAAGACATATACCATGAGAGCAGGTCCATGAGTCATACTAAGTATGAGTTTAAGATGTCATCTTGGTGAAATTCCTTACTTTACATTTAAGAAAACTGAGGCCTGCAGATGAAAATGACTGTGTCTAAGGTCACACAGTATCAGAGCTAGGCTTTGAACCCAAAACCTCTGACTTATGAGTCCAGCACATCACATCCTGATGCCTCTATACTTTCATTGTCCTCTGCTCTCCTCCCCTTTGTAGTAATGTAATGTAGTAATGTAGTAACATGTAATGTTCAGTGCATACCAGCTTTGTTGTAAATGCTTTGTTGGTGAATGAATGCAAGCACGAGTTAATGATGTTAGAAAAATCCACCCATGAGCATATTCTCCTTGTCTTATGTTGACTATTATTTATGCCTCTCTCTGCTCTCCTCTCCTTATCTAGAAACTCATTTTTATTAGAAGTGCAGAAGTGTCCTTGAAACTACTTGCAGTTCAATCCAACAACACTGATTAAGAACTTCCTTGTTTAAGGCCTGAAGAAAGGCATTTGAATCAAAAGATAACTGGACTTTGAGTAAGAAAACCTGTATTTAAACAGCAACTCTTTCCCCTCTCCAAGCCCAGGTACCTTGGACAGCTCATTCACTTTGAAGACTTTCCAGTACAATAGGAATAATCTCCATGCCCTTATGGGGCTTCTGTGAAAATCCAGGGAGACCCTGAAGGAAAAAGGACCTTTCATACATTAATGTGCAAAATGTACAAGTCATTATTTTGAGTTGCTTTTTTTTTTCTCATGCAGATATGTGTACACCTGTTAAAGTGCAGTGGGATCACTGGAAAGGGAGGAAACACAACCAGTGTTTTGTTGTTGGAATTTGTTTTTCTTTATTATGTTTATGTGAATGGGATAGACAAACCTGGGTGGTCAGACAGAGAACATGTAAAGGTGGGCATTCAGGATGGGGACCCTCCTGGGAACACATGAAAATCTTTTGAAGCAATGAAAGATACTTAGGCTGGAGAAGAGAAGTCTTCAGGGTGGGGCACAGAAGAGATGCTCTCATATATTTGATGGCTGACCTATAGATAAAAACTTCTCCTTGTCCTGCTTGGCCCCAGAGGACAGTTAAGAGTGGTATGAGGAGGGGTGTTATGTAGATAGATACAGATTTGGTGCTAAAGACATGTTCTATGAATAAGATATCCAAGGTTGGAATGTTCTACCGTGGAAGTGGTCATTTTCCTATCTGTTGAGGTGATTGCATTCTTATTGTATTATAGAGGGGATCCCTTCTGCCTATGGATTGAGCTAGATGACTACTCAGATCTTTTCCATCTCTGAAATTCTGTTATTCCATGTGATTTTGAATAATCTCAGAGATTCATTGGTGGGTGCAGCCATGAGGATAGAGATAAGTGAGTCCCATAGACCTTGTGATAGTGGGAGGGCTCCCTGAAGGTCTGCTCCTACTCCAATCTAGGCAAATGGAAATGAAGCCTCAGATTAGCTCGTCTGCTTTCTCCCAGCATCCACCCAGAAGCCATTGCCAACTTCACCTTGTGACAATGTTCCCAGTGACATTGATGCCTAGGGATCCATCATTAATTTGAAATCATTAATTAAACAGGTAGTCAGTAATGTGCTTTGAGCCTGTCCCTAATAGCAGCAGTAATGTGGTTGGGGCAGGTATCAAGATAACAAGAATATATGTAAGACGCCTTCAGGGAAAAAAATGACGTTTTTTTTATCGACTGCTGTCCTGATGCATAAAATGCTACTAAACTCTGTGCATGCCTGACAAGGGGTGGGGGGAGCGAGAGGTGGAGAGAGAGGGAGCCAGAGAAGGAGGAAGGGCAAGAGGGGGCGTGAGAAAGAGCCAAGCCTGAGACCTTCCTATTACAGGATTAGAGCTGAAGAATGTGGGAGGTGGGAGCGACCTCAGAACAGAGGCTATCAGTGCTGAGAGGGACCTAAATACTAGTGGCATATCAGAACCAAGAGACATGCTAGAATCCAGAATTTAAGAGCTGGAAAGGGACTTAGAACACAGATTCTTAGAATGTCTGTTTTGACTTTATTGTATTTCTATCTCTAACATTATACCTGGAAATGCTAAGTTCTTAATATATGCTTCTTTTGCTTCATCCTCTCTCATCCATTCCAACCCTTCCACTAGTGAGGATCAGGCTATCTACTGTGAGTGTCTCTACAAGTGTAGCCTAGTGACAGGAGTCTCAGACTTGGACTAGACTTGCCATCAGGGAATATTTGGGTGGCATTTTAATTTAGGTAGCCACAGATTATCCTCATACAATGTAGCATCCAGTGAGGGGATAAGGGATTCCAAAATGTATTCCTGGAAGACTGTGAGCTTAGAGAGGGAGTTCCCAGCTGTGTAAAGACTTGTGTGGCTGAAGTCCGAGGTGAGCCTCAGGAAATGTCCATGAAAAGTTGCACATATACAGACTTAAAACAATCACAATGTATTTGAAACACACTAGGGAAGTCTGGGCTTTCAAAGAAATCTCTTCTGAAGCCAAGGATTCTTTGTATTATTAATCATCTCCCCCTGGGGATTGGCTTTTGTAAGTTTGCACATTCGTGAAACCAATTTTACCCCCTGGTTTTTATTTATTTTATTTTATTTTTAATTCTTTGGTGACCAAGTGATACAACATCTGGCCCCAAGACTAGATTCTAAATGTATAATAATATGACTGCTAGAGAGAAAGAGTAGTGTAGTTGTGGTAGAGGGCTGACTTTTATTAACGTTAGAAAAGCCTGAGTTCAACTCCTGCCTGTGACACACAGTGGCTGGGTGACTATGCACAAGTTACTCACCCTACCATCTTTGAGATGAAAAGTATCTGAGAGTCTGGGTGGTGGAAAAAGAGAACCATGGCTTTGAGGGCCAAAGACCTGAGCATATCCTATATGGAGTGCCATATATTTGTGTGTATGAATATGTGTGGATATACACACATACACATGGAATAAGTGTGTATATATGTATGTATGTATGCATATACATATACTTACATGCAGGTGTGCATATATGTACATATATGTGCACACATACATACACAAATAAAATAAAACTATCATTTAAAGGGGTGTAGTAGAGATGGTTGCCCTATTTGTACTAATGGGGCTTGGACTAAGTGTTCTGAATCTCTGATTTGGCAATATGTCACAGATAAGTTGCTGATCTGTATTGGTAGAAGGAATTTCCCCACAAGGAGTTTCCCACTCACTGTACTCACAGATCTAGAAAAAAAAGATGCCCCTTAAACTTAACAGCATGTACTTTCAGAGTCCCCTGTGGTCTCCCTAGTCCTGTCCTCACAGCAGGTTTGTGAGCCAGGTCAGGGGAATGTTGTTATTTGTCATTTACAAATGAGGAAAACAAGGCTCAGTGAAGGAAAGGGACTTGTCTCTGGCCCCCCAGGCTGTGAATGTTAGCAACTAAACCACCATCTTGGTTTTCTTATTTCAGATTCAGAGCTCTTGTCCAGATACTTTTCTCTAGGAAATCACATGTTGTAGGCAAAGCTTGACTAAGATTGACCCCGTCTCTAAGGCTCTTGGCAAACAGGGGGAGATGTCTCTCCCTCATGTGGCCTGCTTCAGGGTCACCCAAGGGCTTCTCTATTCCTCCATACCTTTAATATGCCTTTAGTTTGAACTCCACTCTTCCCTCTTGTGGTGCCAGGGTAGCTGTCTTCCTTTGCCTATCCCTGACTTGAGGCTGTCCCATAGAGGTGGGCATTGTCTGAGCTGATGCTTCAGGCCAAAGTCAATTTGAAAGACAAATTTAGTAGGTTTCACCCTGTTATTTCTGAGCAGCAGAAAAGATGGGCCAGCTACAAAAAAGTCACTTGTCCCTTCTGTAATTGGATGGGGGAAGGTGAGGAGGAGGATATGGTTCACTATTGCTTGCTTGTGATCTCAAAGCCCCTCAAAGAGGCAGAAGGAGCAGGTTCTGCCCTTGAATTAATTTACGAGATTGCAGGAGAAGAGTCATGTTTGCATGGCTCTTCATCCTGTCACTTTAGTAGAGGCGATTAATTCTCCCCCATCAGGGTGTGCTGCTATCATATGCACAGGCACTCACAGCTACTGAATTGTGTATAGACCAAACTGCTTCACCAAAGATTAAGTCCCAGCATGGCTGTGTTGGCCATTCTCCTGGAGTGTACTCTCCAGCTCTGTTTCCTTCTCCCTCCTCCTGTCCAGCTATCCTAGATTGCCTGCCTCAATCATCTGCCTGGTACATTTCTGTCTCTGCTCAGGTCACCCCTCTTCTTAGAAACCTTCAGCGGCTCCTCCCCATTGGCTCACCTCCTCTTTTCCAACACTGGTAGTCTGCATGATGGTATAAATAAAGATATCCTGACTCTAAATTCAGGGCCATTTCTTATCCCATATGTTGCCTCTCTACGTAAGTATTGAATAGATAATTGACCCATTGGCTGAAGAAGGCAAGATTGGAAAGGTTCACAAGTCAGATAATTTGGATTGGGATCTCGTGTTTTTTAATTGCCTTGTGCCCTGTCTGGGTCTAGGTTTCCTCATTCTGTAGTCCTGACAGAGTGTAGGCTTCTTGAGGGCAGAGATTGTTACATGTTTGCTTTTGTAGTCCCAATCCCTGTCACATACGAACCACTTAGTGAATGACCTGTGCTTGACCATGTGAAACATTTCCTTCTCCCATGTGACCAAACATAGGACATTCATTAAGTACTTATGTCGAAAGGCAAAATGTGGGACAGGAAACACCTCTGAATTTAGAGTCAGGCTATCTGCCTTAGATGTATACTTGGGAAAGGTGTTGTTCTCCATTTCCTCATCTGTGCTGTGGATACAATAAATCCTCTTCTAATTACATTATTTCATTGTTGTAAGACTTGGAATGTGATCACACAAGTGAAAGTGCTTGGCCTAAAGTGAAAGTATGTTGCCCTAAAGGCTTAATGGTTAGACACATTGCATTTGTCTGTGTGGTCAGCCCTACTTGAGTGGGGGAACTGTTTTACTCTCATTTCTTTTTTTAGCAGAATCCCCTATACATCAAACCTAAATTCCCCATGTTCTGCTCTTATCTGAACATCTCTACCATTGAGTATTCAGTAGATATTGATGGAGAAAAGGTCTTCTTGTCTTAACTTTTTCAACAAAGGATAGAGATTGAGAGAAGGTCAAAATGGAAGTCCTGGTGGGACTCCTTCCATATGGGCTTCTTTTACAGTCTTGGTACTTTTGTGGGTTGCCACGGATAAGATGCTCATCAGTAAGGGAACCCACTGACAGGGCCCCCTTTGTATTTAGCTGAGCCAGTCCCTGCACAGCAGACACAGATTCAGAGCCTTCCCTGATCTTTCCCATCAGGTAGAAGGTTCTACTAGAGCTTGTATGGTATTATAACAGCCTTTAGAAACTGTGGGTAACTGCCATGCAGTCATGGGGAGGTTTGTAATGCATCCTGAAACTTCTACTCAGGAATCCAAGATGGCTGCTTTAGAGCTCAGAACGAATTGGGAAGTCATCTAGTCTAAGTCTGTCATTATACAAATCAAGAAACTGAGTTCTAGAGAATAAAAATAACCCCCCTAAAATTATGTGTGTATGTGTGTGCACATGTGTGCACACACAGAGACATATATGTTTACACATATATGTATGTGGATGTGTTTATATACATACATATACATAAAGATAGATGAAAGATGTATGTGTGTATGGTTAGATAGATGATAGATAAATAGAAAGACAGATGGATAGACAGACGAATGGACAGACAGATCAATCAATTGATCAATAGATAGATAGATAGATAGATAGATAGATAGATAGATAGATAGATAGATAGATAGATAGATAGATAGTGGTGGAACTAGAAATTGTACCCAGGCCTTCTGTCTTCACAACCAGGTCTGTCTCTATAGCACTAGGCTTCTTCTTGGACTTCCTACAGGACAGTATCATTGTGGACCTTGAAATGAAGTTTTATAGGAGTAGGACTGGCAGATATTTTAGTAGATACGTGCCCTTTGACTTACTGAGAAGGCCTTTTAGGCCAGTATGTTGAAAAGATTTACCGAAGGTCATAGAGCAGCTCAGTATTATGATGTAGATGTTCAAGTCCTCTGACTTTAAACCTAGCCCTTTTCCCCCAGTATCTTAGGCTTGGAATGAGTTAAAGATCCTTCTCTCACATGGATTCACATAGTCAGCTGGCTAGGCTATCTAGTTGGTTATCTGGATGATGGTTGATGGCATGGTGGCTTAGTTGGTCTGTAGAGATGTTGGCAGAGTAATAGAGGATTTCCCATGTTTGGGAAGGGAGAATTCTAGACCTGACATCCTAGGAGTGAGCACATTATCACTTCAAATTGAAGTGGTATGAATCTAGAATTCATAATATACCACATATCCTTTCTTCCATTGTCCTGTATGCCATCACTAGAAAGAAGGTATGGATTGTTCTCAAGTCTCTTGTCAAGAATTTTCTCACAAGAGGACTGCGGATGGAATTAAAAAGAGATGCATATTTTGGCTCCACATTAGGAAAAAAAATTCCTATCAATCTGAGTTTCATGGTAATGGTCATCTTGTCAAACAGTGAGTACCTCAGCATTAGAAAGATTCGAGAAGAACCAGGCAACCAGGATGTAGAGACTTTTTGCAAGGGATAGGCAGTTAAACTAAACAGCATCTCAAGTAACTTTTAACCCTGAGATTCTGTGACTTTACCATCCTACTTGGATTGAATTATGAATAATTTGCCTATGGAGGCAAATTCCTGGGAGAGAATTTACTAGCTGTTTGGTAACCACCTAACAGAGTCACTGCAGCCCTAGGCAGTTGGCGTCATTTACCTTGTGCATCTGGAGAATATTATTTTCAGACATGGGAGAAAGTTTCCCTGGAACATGAGGGTGTCCCTAGTCTTTATGAGAGTAAAGCATTAATGTTCTGGGAACATTGGACAGTTCTCCATCACTGTTTACTATGCTCTGATCTGGGAAATAGCTCTATCAGGCTTTTCATCTTAGATACACTTGGACAGATGTCTTTTCTCTTCCTATGGAGAGGCAGGTATTGTTTTAACCTTAATGGGCTTAATCCAAAGCTTGCCTGCTCCTTATTGACCTGGGTATATCATACAATCATGGGCATCAGAGCTAAAAGGACCAGAGGGAACCTCATGTATAACTTTCTCATTCTAGAGGCAAGGAAATCAAACCTCAATGAGAAGTAGTTGTACACTATCCTATCCTCTCTTTGGGCCTCAATTTCCTGTTCAGTCAGATGAGGAATCTCCCTTCTTGTTTCTCCCTCCTAGACTACCTGGATTACTCCAGGCCCCAGGTAGAAGACCACCTTCTGCGCAAAGTCTTTCCTACAGGCTTAGGCCTTCTCTTAGATGACCTCCCATCTACACTATGTGCACCTTGTAGATACCTATTCATGAGAGTACTTTCCCACATTAGAACAGGTTTTTTGCCCCTTTTTGTATCTGTAGCCCTTAGCACAAGGCCTGGGGCATAGTAAGTGCTAGGTGATTGTTTGGTGGCTAAACGTGGCGCTATTCTAGCCCAGCTTCCTTCCAGCTTTCCTGTCTCTGTTTTCAGCTCCAAGGCCCTCCCTGTTCTGTCATTCTCTGTTCCAGAAATCTCCTGTTGGGCACTTTGCTTGCCCTTGGTGCCCTTGTTGCTTCTGTGCTAATGAGACTCTATCTGAGGCCTGCATCGTGACTGGGTGTTCTAGCCTTGGTGCACATTAGGCAATGTGAACCCAGTCGGGACAACACATCTCCATCACAGGCTGACTTTCAAAGGGCTGCTTTTTAAAGCAAGGTCATATGACCTTTGAGAGTATGGGAGAAGCCCACGCTAGAGCAACACAGACCTGATGGCTATCAGAGGGAAGGGGGTGTTTATCCAGGCGCCGTGAGGAAAGCTTCCCAGACACAGTGAGGTGACAGGTGCAGCTCAGATAGGGCCTGCATTCTGGTAACACTGGGTCCAAATGGGGACCAAATGTAGTCTAACTAAGATTTCTGTCTTCATTTGCTCTTTGGATCCAGATGTCTAATGAGGAAGGATATTGGACCTAGGAGACAGTCTTTTTATAGGAAATGGTGAATCTGTATTTCATAGTTTGGTTTTTTAAAACTCTTTTTTTCTTTCTGATTTTACATTTTTTATTCATTTATTTTTAGTTTTCAACATTCATTTCCAGAATATTTTGAGTTCCAAATTTTCTCCCCATCTCTCCCCATACTACCTCCCCTCCCCCTCCCCAAGATAGCATGCATTCAGATTACCGTGTCCCCGTCTACCCTTCCTTCTATCACCCTCCCCCATCTCATTTTCCCTATTACTTTCTTGTAGGGCAAGATAGATTTCTGTACCCCATTACCTGTATATTTTGTTTCCCAGTTGCATGTAAAAATGATTTAAATATTTGTTTTTAAAACTCTGAGTTCTAAATTTTCACCCTTTTCCCCTCCCTATCCACCCTCATTGAGAAGGCAAGCAATTCAATATAGGATGTACGTATGTAGTTATGCAAAACACTTCCATAGTAATCATATTGTGAAAGACTAACTATATTTCCCTCCATCCTATCATGCCCCCCATTTATTCTATTTTCTCCTTTGACCCTGTCCATTTTCAAAAATGTTTACTTCTGACTATCCCCCTCCCCCAGTCTGTCCTCCCTTATATCATCCCCTCTCTTATCCCCTTTCCCACTCTTTTCCTGTAGGGTAAGATACTCAGTTGAGTGTGTATGTTATTACCCAGGAGACGGTCTTTTGTGACTCTGAGTATTGTAATATTTCTCTTGGGTGGAGGGTGAGAGATGAGGACTTCACAAGTCCAGCCTAGGAGAAGGTTAGCAGAGGAAGCCACCAAGCCTGAATTCCCAACTCCTGACGCATCTCTGAACTCAGACCTAAAAGGAACTTCCAAGGCCAGCCAGGCAAACTTGCACTGTAAGAGGGGTCCATCTTTTATGTGGTTTAATGGACTTTTTGAAGGGGACAAAGAAATGGAGAACATACTCCCCTGCTCTCTGCCCCAAGGGCCAATCCCCTAATGTATGGCTCTGCAAACAGTGATAGGCTGGGGTTAATAATTCAGAGAACCACAGCCACACTTAGTCAATTGAGTAACCATTTATTAAATACTTGCTAGATGTCATGCACTGTACCTTACAGTGGGAGTGAAGAGAGAGAAGAGGAGGTGGGCATTCCCTTGGTGGAGACAACAGGTGCGATATAATTTTAAACACAATTTACGTGGAGTGAATGCAAGGTAACTTACTGAGAAATGATGGGTTGAAAGAGTGAGAAGTAGGTGGTTTGGGGACCTGGAGGCACTGCCTCTGACCTGTAGGACTTTGGGCAGATGGTACCTCTCTTAGCCTCAGTTTTATTATCTACAAAATGAGTCCAGACTGGATGGCCTCTGAGGTCCCTTTCCATGGTGACTCTGGAACCTTGGTTTAAATTCTGCCAATGTCATTCATTCATGGCGTGACCTTGGACAAGTCAACTCATCTCTCTGAGTGCCTCACCAACTCTAAAATGAGTCCTCTGGACTTCCTGTACCTTCATTTAATCCCACCTGGGCCCCTCTCACTCTTATTCCTCACATCTACTGATTTTAATTCAGCCTGATGATTCTTCTAAGAAAGTAGGGAGTTAATAAAAACTGCCATTTCTAAGGTATTTTAAAGTTTATGAGCACTTTCTTCACATTCGTCCTGATTCCGTTATATTTATGGAACCCATATTTTGTGTTTTCCTAGCTATGTGACTATATACTGGACCATGTTGGGTGCCAGAGGGCAGGGGATGCTCTGCTTTTGTCTTTATGTCCACAGTGCCTGCCTAGCCAGTGTCTGGCAGAGAGGAGCAGGGGATGGGGCTTGAACTGGGGTCTCCCTAAACCTTGATACAAGTCCTGAAAGTAGAAGCTCTCTCTACTCAAGGAGCATAGCACCTGTTTTATACCTGGGAGCCTTGGAGATTTTCTTGGGGGACTGAGAAGAAGAGTGATTTGCTCAGAGTCACCTTGCCAAGGACATACAGAGGTAGAGATTGGAGCCTAATCAATGCTTGTGGACTGAGTTGTTCTAGTAGAAGTTCTCAAAAATGACCGTCTCAAGAAGACTAACACACCTTCTCCACCTGTAGACATCAGAGGAGGAGGCTGACAGTTCACCCTGAAGACAAGACCTGGCTGGTCTCTGACCTGTCTAGTTCTGCTTGGTCACCATGGTCTCCTAGTAATGTCTAGTCCTGGAACCAGGATCTCTGGGTACTCTGTCTGCCTCATTCCCTCTAACCCAGTGGTTTACAACCTTCCTAATGCCATGACACTTTAATACAGTTCCTCATGTTGTGGTGACCCCCAACCATAAAATTATTTTTGTTGCTACTTCATAACTGTAATTTTGCTGTTATGAATCATAATGTAAATATCTGATGCGCAGGATGTATTTTCATTGTTACAAATTGAACATAACCCACAGGTTGAGAACCGCTGCTCTAACCAGTCATAGGATCTGATCAGGCCACACTTTCCTCATCTGTGAGATTAGGAGGCCAGGCCAGAACATTCCTACGAGCCTCTCAAGTTCAGGCATTCCATTTAGTTCTATTTAGCAGATGCTTATTTAAATATATATGAGGTACAACCTGTGGTGTGTCTCTAAATATGAGAGTAGCATTTTGGGGGTCTTTTAAAAAGCATTTGTAAATGGGGTGTGGACAGTGGACAAGAGCAGCAGCAGCAACAGCAGCTCAGGGCGTTGTCTGAAATAATTCTCATTAAGGACCAGACAGAAGAGGGGTCATGAGAACTTATTTCAGTGCACACCTGTAGACCTGTTTCACCAGCTCCTCCTTCATTAAACTTGAAGGAAAACAGCTTCTCCCCATCCCAATGTTTCAGCACAGTGAACTCCTACCACAGGAGCTTGGGAACGTGACCTGCCTGGTCTGGTTGCGTACTTCCCAGAAATGAGTTAAGAATGATAACAGGAACAGCAAGATGTCACCTGTAATCAGGGGCATCCTCAGGGCTTCCCCTTTATAGGAATCCTGCCTCCTGCTGGATTCCACCATGAACATTCTCCATGATGACTGACAAAGAGCATGCATTGCCCTGTTCCATGCCTGATATGATTTTACTTATGTTCTCTCATTTTTGAAGTGATGAGTTTGGGGACACACAGGAAGTGGCAGAAGCAAGATATCACTGCAACTGCTCCTCTCAGATTGGGATCATGACATCAGGGACTTTGGAAAGTATCTTGCCCAATGCCCTCATTGTACAGATGGGAAAACTGATTAAAAGAGTGGTCAAGGAGCTTCCCCAAGGACAAAACACAGAACTAAGAGTTGAACCCCAGTCATAGGGTCATAGATCTAGAGGAGAAAGGGTAGCTCAGGGACCATGTAGCTCCCAACCAATATATCACAGTTGAATAAACTGAGGACCAGGAAAGCTGACTGATCCATGATCACTGGGTCATGAAAGGATCACAGAGATCTGGAAAGGGCCTTAGCAGAGATCACATCTCACCTTGTCTTTATATGGAAATGGGCAGAAAGGTTGACTTCCTACCTCAGCGTGATGGGCTTATATATTTGGAGTTGGAAGGGGCCTCAGAGGGTCATCTAGTCCAAACCCCCTCCCTTTACAGAAACCCAGACTGCAGCCCAGAGAGGGAGAGTGACTGTCTAAGTCAAGGTAGTTGGCAGCAGATGGAAGAGTGGAATCCACCCAAGTCTTCCATTCCCAGAAGACATCTTCACTCATATCACATTGGGTCAGGTATTCCACTTCTTGGAAAACATTGCCTTTATAATGAGGGAGTCTAATGGAAAGAAGTTACTGCACTGTCTCTGATTGATATTTAATAAGCATTGGATCAATTGAAAAGATACAGGTTGTGGGTATGACCCCCTTATAAACTCTATTCTACAAGTATTTATTAAGGGCCTACTGTGTGCAAGACACATTCAGTTATTTGTCAGGCTGGAGATTCAAAACCAGATCTCTTTTGACTCTGGGGGCAGAGTTCTTTCCACTATCCTATGGTATCCATGTTCTTAAGACTGTGGGACTGACTCTAATGTTGAGAATAAAATATGGTGGGGAGGGAAAAGGAGGAGGGCTCTCCCTTTCACCAAAAGAGAAAAGCAGAGACAGACATAGAGACACAGATAGACACAGACAGTCATCCTATAGAAGAGGAAAAAAGTAGAGAATAGAACAGAATAAGAAAATTAGAGAAGAATTACAACGATAGAATGGGGAGAGAGACAGAGAGAGATGGGGGGAGACAGAGAGGCAGAGAAAGACAGAGAGAGAGAGAGAGAGAGAGAGACAGACAGACAGACAGACAGACAGAGAGACAGACAGAGACAGAGACAGAGACAGAGACAGAAAGACACAGAGAAGAGTAGGGAGAAAAAAAGAATAGAGGTTAGGGAGAAAGAGAGACTAAGAGTACAGGAGAGGTTGAAGTATTTTAGGGTCCTAGAAGAAATAGCATGGTTCTTGGAATGCAGAGAAAATGTTTTTTAATCCTGTCTTTATGTACAGCATTGCCTTCAGTAACCTCCTCATGGAGAATAGCAGGGAGTCTGATCTGATATATCTTTGATTCTATGATGTTCTTTTGCATCCAACCTGTTTTTGTAGTGCCTTCACAGAGAGAATGACTTTCAAGTTGCAGCTAACAGCAGCAAGTTTACAGGACAAGATGGGGAAAGGCCCCCATCAGTATCCTCCCCACAGCCAGAGCCACAACACTGAGGCCATCTTCTCAGGGCATCCAAATCTTTTGGATCTTTGCCAAAGAATGGGGGTACTCTAACTTGTCTGCTGCCATCCATCATTCTGGTCAGAAATATGCTTTGGGCACCTGGGAGGAACACTTTCTGCAGCTGATGCCCTTTCGAAAAGGATTGAAGAAGATAGAGGAAAAATAATCAAAGCCACAATGAATTAGTGTAAGGTCCCAGGCTATCATGGATTGAAGGAGACCTATCAGCTTAGAGATGGACAGTGTGAACATATCCAGGTGCATAGTAGTGTAAAAGACACTCGTATTGGTCAAGAAACCTGAGTTTAAGTCCTGGCCTTACCACTTACTGTTGGGTGGCCTTGGGTAATTTTCTAACCTCTCCTCTTTATTTTTATTTCTTTTCCAAAAACCAAAAATGCCACTATAATAATAATAATTATTATTGTAGACATGGATTCTCTCCCCCACCCCATCTTTGCATAGCTTGGATTATATGCCTGAGATTGGTATCTTTGGATCAAAAGGTATACTGTTTAGTGACTCTTAAGGTGTTGATTCAAATTATTTTACATGACAGTAGGACAATTTTAAAGCAATTTCAGCATCACTGCAATAAACTAATCAGTCAATCAGCCAGTCAATCATAACTGTTTATCAAATGTTTCCTGTGTGCCAGGGCAAGTTCTACGTTCAGGGAATACAACTAACAAGAAAGTAAGCAAATTCTACCCACCAGAAATTAAACTCTTCAGTGTCTGCCATGGGCAAGTCACTGTCCAAGGTGTTCGTTCTCCTACCTTGCATTGCTTGAATCCAGAGAAGGTGAGCTGGAGGTGGTGCCTGTCTTTCCAAATCTAGGCTCTCTCAGTTCTTCTGCCCCGTCCTTAGGCTCCAAGTGTCAGTCACAAACTCCTTTCCAGGGACACCCAGGCCTGTGAATGGAAGGTGTTTGGTAAAGGAAGTTGATTTTCCCAGAGAACAGCTGATGCCCTTTTATCACTGATTGTGTTTAGGTTCTTTCTAAGTTTTTTTTCTCAGAATCTTTAACTTTTCTGGAGAAGCCACAATTATATTTTCCAGTGATGTTAGTGGAGAGAACCTGAGGACATGGATGAAATTATACAGTGAGATGTAGTTAAACGGCTCATCATCTGAGTTGTGAGGCAAGATCTCTATCCAGTGGCATCATTTTGAGGCATCAAGAAAATAAGTTTCAGTTGAATGTGATGTTGTTTCCACCTTTTCATTAAGTTCTTGCTGCATGCTTTGACTCCTGTCTTAATTATTGCTCCATTTCCTCTGTCCCCTGGTCTGGGGACAGCCCAAAGGCTCTGGATGCATGGGGAAATTATTGAGAGATACTGAGAGCTGGCTAGGAATGTTCCCTGAGGTTTTCTCCTGCTCCTTTATGTTTCTCTTTCTTTTTGTCCTAATGGGAATTATTGAACCAAACTAGAGAAGGGGACCATTATCTGAATCAATCAGTCCCAAATGCTCAGAGTTGGAAGGGACTTCAGTGACCAGTGATTCCTACATTTATGTTACCCAAAACACATTTTGTCATACCTGACCAGCCTTTGCTTAAATATTTCCAATGAAGGCATGTCCATCACATGCCAAAACAACCGAAACCAAATTGTCATGGGAGCCATCACATCGCTGACCTCTATGACAGAAATACTGTGGTTCAAAACTCTGACACATTGATTGTGTGATTCTAGGCAAGTCACCTCATCTCACAGCTCTAGGCAACCCTGTAAGATTATTAAGTTGCAGAGAAGGTGCCAACCTGCATTAGTTGAAGGATTTTCCTCACTTTGGAGTTCCCTGTACCAGTTAAGAAGAGATAAAATTCCTCTTCCTATAACTTTTTTTTAAATTTTTTTTTCTCAAAAGTGACTCAGTTTGCTTCTTTGAGATTCTTACTCAGTGCTACTAGTCCCATCGTCCTTTCTGGAGTCAAATCAACCAAATCTAATTATCAGTCTTTAACATGACACCTGACAAGTTAATCAGTCAACAAACATTTATTAAGAAGTTACTATGAGCCAGACACTGTCTTAAGTGTTGTAGATACAGATACAAAAAAGAAAGAAAGAAACAATCCCTATACTCCAAAGCAAGTTTCAGCATACATGTATGTGCATATGTGTGGGCATGTACCTGTGGGCAAATGTATATATGTGTGTATGTATCTTGTACATATGTATATAAATACCCATTTTCTATTAATATTTATTGTTATATCATTTATATTTATTTTCCCCCTCCATAGAGCCATTCTTTACAGCAAAGAAATTCTTTAAAGGGAAGAAAAGAAACGAATGAAAAGACTAAAAAGGAGGCAAGTAAATAAATAAATGAAAATGAATGAATTAATGTAGAAAAATGGATGCCTAAATAACAAATTCATGAACCTAAAAACTGGATACAGTCATTGTAAAGTAAAATTTTCTTTTTGTTTTGTGGTTGATGTCAAGATTTTTTTTCATTGATAGTTTATAAGATTCGGTTCCACAATCCCTTGAGTTTCAAATTTTTCTCCCCTCCCTACCCCCTTCCCCCATGGTGGGAAGTAATCATGTACAGGATCTGCAAATACACTGATATTTTCTATCTAATATTCCAGTCCCATTGATCCTGATCTGTACAAAGGATTGGAGAAAGATGTCTTCTCATAAATCTTCATTGGGGCAAATCTTTCTCTTTATGATTTTATAACATTCATTTTTGATTTGTGATTGTTCTTCCACTGGCATTGTAGTCATTGTGTCTGTTGTTTTTCCTGGCTCTCCTGCATCAGTTCACATCAATCTTCCCAGGCTTTTTGTATTCCTCATACACACTTTTCTTACAACATAATCAGATTCTATTCCATTCATGTAACAGTTTGTTTAGCCATTTCCCAATAAATGGGCATCTACTTTATTTTCAATTCTTTGTAAGCACAGAGAAGTGCTACTATGATTATTTTTGTATATATGGGGATATTCTTCTTATTAGTTACCTCTAAAACTTTCATTCTAAATCTTTAGAACTCTTATAAAACAGGTATCACAAAACAATGTGATAAGCACTTGAGGAACAGATTCAAGGAAATCCCAGGTGAGGATTCAGTAATTTCAGATATTCCATTTTCCCATAAGACATTATCCTTGCAAGATCATTTCAGTATTCCTAAATATGGGGTTTCTCAATGTTCTTGGCTTAGTTCCTGGGTACTAGCTAGACTTAGGTTTGCTCACAATGTTATCTGGATCTCTACTTGTTGAGATATTGCCTAGTCTTTTGGCCTTCACTCACTTGTCCCAGGTAATCTGGTACAGAGGACTGAGCACTTGAGAAAAGAATGAGAAGATGGCAAGGTACCCCCAATCCCAGGGAAGGCAAGTGGTGCCTCTTCCAAGAGGTTTTCCTTGGTTTTATCCCATCTTAACTGGACCTTAAACACACAATATTTGAGAGATAGCATATAAGAAGTGAACACTCCTCATAGAGACCTGCTATTCCAGATGCAGTAATCATAGCATTAAGTTCCATAAGTGTTTTAAAGTTGGAAAACCCTCTTCTCAGAGCTTTTCTATGAGTAGGTTATGCAGAGCTATTATGCCCATTTTAATGATGAAAACTTTGAGACACAGAGAGGGAAAAAGGAATGAAGGAAGGAGTGGCATAACTTGTGTATATGTGTGTTACCTTCCATGTGGACTTGGATGAGTTGCTTCCCTTTGCTATGCCTTGGAATTTAACTCAGTACCTTTTTTTTAATGTAGTTCTCTGTTCTTGGTAGTAGGTATATATAAATGAAAATTCACATGCTCTCTCCTTTCAAGGAGCTTATATTCCTATTGGGGAAATTCAGCATATGTGTAAATTTACTCAGAGATTGGGTGTGAATGGCATAAAAGAGGAACCTTTTTAATCTTGTAATTATAATAATATATTATATATAATAGGTATACATAATATATTATTATATAATTATAACATAAATCATATTATAATATAAATTATTATTTATTATTAGATTATTGTTTATAAACAATAAAATTATATTATAATATAAAATATAAAAATAAAATTATATATTATATTACTATAATTATATTATAAAATGAAGTAGATGTCCATTTATTGGTATATTATATATTCAGATATATAATATATATATTATATAATAAAATAATATTAATAACACCTTAAGAACATAGGATCATGGGTGGAAAGCTAGAAGGGACCCTCAAAGCTATAGAATTCAACCATTTCATCTTTACAGTGAGGAAACTAATATACACAAAGGTTAACTGATTTGTTTAGGTTTTCTCAGAAGCAGGATTGAATTGGATTCTAACTCTTCTGCAGTTACAGTCTCCTAGGCTCCACCATATTGCCTTTCAGTAAGTCTGTTTTCATTTGTGAGATGCTGGTAGTGTTCTTGACCCCAAGGAATTGTCTAGTAGCAGGATGAAACATTCTTACATGTGGGTGATAAATAATAAGAGCATCAGAACAGTGCAGATTCAATGGATATGAGGTCTTAGGAGAATCTGGGAAGGCTTCTTAGAGCTGTGGCATTTGAGTGTACCCTTGAAAGATCCATAGGTTAAAAATCCGAAAGAAACCAAATGGGCAAAAGATAGTGCCTATGCCACATGTGCAAGATGGAAAATAGACTAGTTTGGCAGGTACATGGGGAATGTGGATGGTGATGAGAGATGTGCCTGCAAAGGGAGGGTGGGACCTGGTTGTGGAGAGCCTTTAGTGCTAGACAAGAGATAGAAAATGACCCTAGCAACGGGGAGCAACAGGACTGTTGAGCTGAGAGGGGTTGAGATATTGTTCTTTCTAGCATAACTCAGCATTGCCAAAGTTAACATGCCCTCATTTCCTTGGTAACTCCAAACCTAGGTGACATTAAATTCTCCCTTGAAATAGGTTCCGCAGAACATATTGCTTTTATACTCTTACTTCATTCTTCCAGTTCTCAGACATCCATGCAACAATAAAATACAGCTAATCTCAGTAATAACCCCACCGGAGGATTGGTTTTAGTGATCTATAGTGTGTGTTAATTGTCTTTATTTAATTCTAAGTCTGATAGAGAGTTTGATAGTAGACATTAATACCAAAATAGACTTTAATAGAAATCAAACAGTAAGAAAAAAATTCTATCCAAACTCACACACGTACCCCCTCCCTGACTCACATCAACTATCTAAATATTTATATGAATATGATATTCATCACTAATTTATGAGTATAATTAAATAGTGACACAGGCAGTTGATGTCTGGAGAGACCCCAGAAGTCTGTAGTTCATCTTCTTCCTGGACAAGAATGGCATATCCACCATGGCTTCCATGAAATAATCTAGCCTTTGGTGAAAATCTTCCGAAGAATTGAGGTAGCCCCTGGTGGTTTGGGGAACTTTATATCAAGTCTAATCATCTACTCTTTACACCCCACTTACTGCCCCTTGTGATGCATTCTAGAGCAAAACGTGTGATATCCTTTTAAATGTTTGAAGAAGGGAATCGATGACACCCTACACTTTCCATTCTCATCATCTCTTCTCTTCTCCTGCATTTGATGTTTGAAAGATAGCCTTCATTTGGGTTTTATTGGGGAAATGAGGCATGAAAAAGAGTGTTGGCTTTGGAGTCAGATTATCTGGATTTGAATCCTGGCTCTGCCACTTAATAACTGTATGAACTTGGACAAAGCATTTCACCTATCTTTCCTCAATTTCCTCTTCTACAAAATGAGGGGATTGGACTAGTTGGCCTCCAAGGCCCATTTAAGCTTTTTGTGTATGATCTTTGATCTCCTCCTAGCTCTCAGTGCTCATAAGACACTACTGTAGATATTATATGTAATCTCTTCTAATGGTTCTGCACAATGAAAGATAAGGTCTGTTAATTGGCTGATAAATAGGGTCATGGTAGACGTTGAGATTGGATCATCTGGTAGTATGTTGCATTGTCCAGTCTGAATGAACCCTGTTGAACCAGAGATGAGTTATTGAGTGTGTTACTCAAAAGGTCTAGACAGACATATAGGATGTATTCAAATGTCTTATTATCTTATACAGAAAAGGCCCCTCAGGAGTAATCTTTAGCCCTTGCATGTACTAGCTAAGGCCCTTTGACTCTGTGGAATTTAGTTTCTTTGATAAAATGATGAAGTTTTACTTAATCGAGGGTTCTTAACTTGGGCTTCCTGGAATCCCAAAGGTTCCATGGATAGATTTCAGAGGGCCAATGCACTTGAATAGAAAAAAAAATACATTTAATTTCATTGATTTTTAGATTTTCTTTCAGGTATACTTTTATTCTGAGAAGGGGTTCATAGGCTTCACCAAACTGCCCATGGGATTCATCTCACAACATGTACACACACATATACAAAGATAAGATATACACACATGTGCATATGAACTTGTAGGCACATACATACAAACACACACATAGATAGTATACACATGTGCATGTGCACTTGTATACATACATGCACACATGTACACAGTGTGGAAACTCCTGTAAGTAGGTGGTTTCTGGAGGCTGTTCCTGTCCTAATGCTATCGTATTATCTTTAAATATTATGTTTTTTTCCCCAAAATGGAAGAAGGGACAATTTGAGTTTTATGACATAGCTAAGATGAGACCTGGTACAATTCACAAACCACAATGAAATAATGCCTGACCTCATGGTGCTTACATTGTATGGAAAGAACCTGCATGTGTGTCTGCATATATGTATGTATGCTTATGTACACATGTTACAGGATATGTATAAGGCAATAGGGATGGGGGAAGCACTAGGTCAGACTAGTGCAGGTGAGAGGAATACCATGGGATTTTTTTCTCCAGATCCTATCATTTTCCTGTCTGGAATGTAATCATCCTAAGTTTTTAAGGATTTCTACCATGCCTTTGCTTGATCCTCCTCTAGACCTCTAACTCTAGGGGTCCTTCAAGGTTCTGTCCTGTTCTCTGCTCTTCTTCTTCTAGACTAGCGGTTCTCAACCTGTTGGTTGTGATCTCTTTGGGGATTGAACACACTTTCACAGGGGTCACCTAAGACAATTGGAAATCACATATTTCCAGTGGTCTTAGGAACCAAGACACCACTCCTATATCCATCGCTAGGTGGTTCCATCCCCATGCAGATACACCCATATAAGAGTATTAAAGAGTCGTGGCATTAGTAAGGTTGAGAACCACTGCTCCAGACTACTTTACCTGGTGAACTCACCTGCTCCCATGGATTCAGTTATCAGCTCAAGTAGACTTTATTTGTTGGCTCCTCAAGGATATCTTGAGTTATGAGTTTGGTAATGTGGGAATTTGTTGCAGAAGGATAGTTTGGACTTGGGTCCACCTGAAGTCAAATGCAGGGACACTGCTGAGCTGCCCCCCAAAATACCTTCCCCCAGACCCTTCCCCACTCAGCCAAAAGGCATCTTCTGAAGGACATCCTTCAATGATATCATGAGACAATCCCCACCTCAAAAGAGATCAGAATTTTCAAACCTTAAAGCAGGACATGAGTGGGAGTTATTATCAGTGTATTTGTTGGTGGTGTTCAACAGAAGTCCAGGCCTTGGGCCTCATTTGTATCAGTGATCTGCACCTAATACTCTTTAAGAAGTCACATAATCATAATCATACCCATAAGCATCATTCTTATTGTTCTTAATACTAACCAAAAGTTAAACCTCTGTCATTTGTCCAGTTTTAATAGTCTTTCTGACCACCTGTACAACAGTACATAGAAAATGAAATATAACAAACTAAAAGTAAGATAGTTTATTTGTCCTAGGACCATTTCCAGTATAAGCTCATCCCCCAAATGAGAATGAGAATGGCGTCACCCAACAGACATGGCTTCACCCAGCAAAAATAAAGGCATATAAGAGATTTGTGCCCCCTGATTTGTCCAACATATACCAAACGGGCTTGTTTCTAGATGGCGCCTTTGAAAATGTTAAGAACCAACAGTGGTATCAAAAAAACCTCCATGGGCAACATCTTCATGAACTCAGCCAACTGTATGTTGACAAATAGGTTTCTTCCCTGGTGAAAGGAAGATACTGAGTGAGACAAATCCCTTTCATCTCTAAAATTGAATCTGCTGAGACTTTGTTATACTCAGAAGGTCCATAGATCCTACCTGGCCATTCTCAGAAACATGGCGATGAATTTTGATGACTTTGAATTTAATATATTTCCAAACACTAAGTGTCAGAACCCGCCATTGTTGGATGCTAGGGTTACCAAACTAAAAGTAACCCAGACCTTGTCAAGGAGATTACATTTATTAGGTGCAATTAGGTATATAGATGAGTAAAGATGAGACAGTTTGAGAAGTTAGAGGTCATTCATACCTGGGGGAAAAATGGAAGTCTTCCTGGGAGAGGCAGCACCTGAGTAGAGGCCACAGGTTTCTTGACACTTTCTTTTAGGAGCTCAGCTTCTTAACTTTGTTAATTATCAGCAAGACCTACAATTCCCTTCACTTGTGGCCCTGTATGTTACCTTGGGCCAGTCCTTTCCCTTCTGTGGATCCTCAGTGATCTTGAATTTTCCTACCAGATCTAACATTCTAGGATCCTCTGATCTTTGGAGGAAGAGAAAGAGATGAGAGAAAGCCTTCCAGATGTTGTGTAGCAGGCTGTACAAAGGTGCAGAGGTCGGAAAACACAACTTAGAAGTCAAGTGTGGCTCCCCAGGGCTGGAGTGGATTGAAAGAGAGCTGTGATCTTGGACAGAGAGCTCAGGGCTTAGATCTTGCCTCTGCAACCTTAGGCAGAGCCCTTTCCAACCCTTTAAGGTTTTAGGATTCCAAACTCTAAGGGAAAGCAGGAATCATATAGTCCACCCTCCAATTTGGTGTCAGGAAAACTGAGGCCCAGAAATGTGACCCTGACCTCAAAAGCATGGACTGTGTAATCAGTTGTATACTCCAGTGTATAAATTTTTACAAAGGAGTATGGTGAGAAAATCATTTCCTCACTTTATCAAACCTGCAGTGTCTATGTAGGGGACTCTCTGACTCCTTTGCAGATTAGACCGGATGCCCTCTGAGGTCTCAGCAAGCCCAAAGATGCTGGAAACTTTTGTCCCCCTAAAATAGCCTGAGTTATGATCAAGAAAGTCAGGCCAGGAGCCCTTCAGAATCAACGCACACTCTTCTCTGGGCTATGGTAGTATTCTAATTTTTTTCCCAAGCATTCACTCTGGTCCATCCCAGTTGGGACTTCATCCTTTGGTCCCTGGCAGGTCAGGCCTTCCATGGGGGCCAGCCCAGGAAGAATGTATGAGTGTTTATCGGACAGCTGGGCCATGCTGTCAGCTCAGGGGCTGAATGAGTAAGCTGGAGATGAAAGGCTGAGTCTGAGCTGGCATTCAAGCCTGGCAGTCAGGCCGTGTGCCGCCTGCATGCTGATAGAGTCCTCTGAATGGGCTGGGCCTCTCCCCAGGCAGTGGGGCCCTGGCACAGACTCAGGCCAAGGAGAGGGCGAGCCTTGCTTAGCAACCAAAGGAGGCCTGGGCTTCTCTCCGCCATGGCTGCCCAGACTCTGATCCTAAATAGGCTCCTCTGAGACAAGTGGGACTTTGACAGGAGAGGCCACATGGCTCTTTTCTCTTGATGGGACTACAGCAGAGGGGTCACCAACCTGCCGGCTAGCCATGGCTCCACGAGGCTTTTTCTCCACTTTGGTTTCTTATGCTTGGATCCAGACTCACTCTCCTGGCTCAGCACTCCCCCAAGTTTGCCTTTATGCTCTTGCCCCTGGAGGTGTCTTATTTAAAGGAACCAAAATGGCCTGACAAGCAGAGCTGCATAATGGGAGGAGACGACCTTGGCAAATCCCCCATGTCAAAGCTGAAGGAAGAAGGAAGAAGGAAGTGACCCGCCCAAGGTCACACAGCTCAAGGTGTTGTAAACAAATCCAAATCCCAGGTCACTGTGACACTATATACCACCTGATACTATACACCACCTGACTTGTGTCCCCCCATTAAGCCCCTCTTGTATTTCTGTCTTTGTCACTGTTTTATATTTTAGTTTGAAAATTACTTAAGGCATGTCTGGGAATATTGCTCAAGGCATAGTTCCCTGACCCCTCCTTCCCTAATCAGCATTTTATATATTCTCCTTGAATTATTATAGCGTATAAGGTTCATTATTGTGCAAGGATCTTATCTAGGGACCACCCTCTCCTGTGCAGCTGACCAAGCAGGACCCCAAGCCTCTTTGCCCAGAATATGACCCTAGCTACTTCTGGGAAATTCCAGTCCCCTTTACCCCATGCCCCTCCACCCTGCTCTGGAAAGAGCTGACTATAGCCCTCCACCCTGTGCCTTCTATCCTGTTCTAGGAAGGACCCCCATGTCACAGGAAGGTTGCACCCTTATACTCTTGCACCATATTTCCAAATTAGCTCTGAGCTATAGATCTAACCAATGGCTGGTCTTTGCTTCTGTATGTCATGGCTTCAGCTAGCTCCCCTCCCTGATTGTGGTTTTAGTGTTTTTAGTCTTTATAATCAAGTCTTCACCCCCAAAAGATTACTACCAAATTTGAGTTTACCTCTGGGTAATTGTGTACTTGATCAATACATCAACACCTAAATTTCTCTTGAACCCAGGTCTTGGCTCGCTCTTATTCTCTGCACAACAAAGGGACCTGAGCCAGAGTCCCTGCCTGTCCCTGCTAATCCTGTCCTGACTTCTATTCAGTGAATCTTCCTGTCCTAACCAGCCAGCCCTGGCCATCCACTACGAGAAAAACACTGGCTTTGTATTCAGGTGACCTGGATTCAAATCTGACCCTTGACTCTTACTTCCTATGGCATATGTTTTGTCTGGGACTCATCTGGACAATTCCACATAAGATCATAAGCTGGGGTTCATGGACCCCCCAAGGTTTCCATGAACTTGAATGGGGAAGGATATCACTATTTTCATTAACCTCTAGCTAAGATCTAGCATTTCTTTCCATCATTAGTGAAATGTTCCAAACCTAATTCCTACAGATGATCATAGGCTTCTCTAGGCTAAGGGGGGGGGGAGGGATCCATGACACAGAAGTGTTGCAGACCTCAGACTGGATACTAAGGCCTAATCTCATTAAAAATCCGGAGTGGCTTTGAAATTATACACATTATTCCTATGTTTTGGGGTTAAGAGCTGGGGTTGAGCTTCCAAATAGAATGAGACAGACACAGAGTTAAGCAAACCAGAGCCAACCCTGTTAATATTTGAGGACAAACTTGGCAGGAAGCAGATTGGATTAATGGTCAATTTAAGTTGTTAATTTTGGACATGAAAAGATGGTGGAAGCAAAGGGGGAAGGGAGCAGCATTTTTGCACGTGTGTCTGTGTGTGTGCGCACCTGCGTGCGCGCGTGTCCAGGGGTCATTTCCATTTCTAGTAGCTGGCCTAGAAGGGATGCATATTACTCTGCAGTCACTGGAAATCTAAGCCCATCTCTGAAATTGTGTTTTAAGCTAATTATCTTTATTATCATCCCCATATTAGGCAAAGTAAAATGTGTATCCTGACACTATCACTGAATATACTAGGAAAACAGAATATATATGGGGCATGGAGAGAAGAAACAGTTCATCAGAAAAAAAAGTCTTGGAAGATAAGAGTTCAGTGGACCTATCCCTGTTGATCCCAGCAGGGCCCAGGTATCATTGGTGATCCTGTCCCAGTTTGGCCAATCAATGCGAAATTAATTGGTCTGTGAGGCCCTTCGTGTGATTTTCTTCTTTTTAAAGCCATGGCTCTGTCACTGATATTGCATTCACAAAGACCCTTACCTGGAGACCGATCTCTGATAGTGTCTGCTTTTGAGAGACATGCTAACCTTTGAAGATCAGAAAGACTTGGCTTCTAGTGTGTTAGGTCCAGAAGATATAGAGAATGAATCTTTATGTTACCAATGAAGGACCCAAAGAAAGACAAGGTCTTGACCAAAATCAAGGCAAAAGAGTCAGCCTGGGTTCAGTTCAATAAGCATTCATTAAAGGCCCACTATGTGTCATTGTTTTTCTACCATGTGCCATTTTTAAAGAAAAACATTCAATGTCTATTCTGGTTCTAGTTTGTCTGAGGAGACTGCTAAGACTCCTGCTTAAAGACAAGGAGCATACATCTGGCTACATGTGGAAGAGTATGGGGCAAAGGAGAGAGTACTGAGTGAGAAGCAGGAGATGTGGGGTCAAGTCCTGCTCCTTGGTCAAACATTCTATGTTGGAGCCTCAGTTTTCCCATCTTTAAATTGGGGGCAAACTTCCCTGCCTGCTCATCCTCCTAGGGCATTTTTGTGAAGAACAAATTAAAAAATCGATAATGGGTCTCTGTCATGCTTTCGGGGGGATAGGATGTTCTTCATGAAACAAGGTAGTGGAGGTAAACCAATATGAGTCTTGGAATGGAACTCAGATTTCATCCAGGTAATGACTCCTGGGGGTGATTCTACCACATACAGCCATGTCTGCTCTGCAGGCATTTCTCTTTGAGAGGCTCCCTTGCCAGGGCCGCACCCTAAATGTGTCACAGGCAGAACCTGAACCCACGTCCTGATCTTGAAACCAGCTCTCCAACTAGGGTACTATGGCTAATCAGAACAGCTTGACAATAATATGGTAAAAACCCAAGGGATGAGAAACATTCAATTAATAAGAAATAATTAAAACATCATTAACAGTAACAATGCCAGCTAACATTTATATGGCATTTTAAGGTCTGTAAAGCACATACATATGTTATTTCACTTGATCCTTACAATGCGTTTAGATCCTTACAATGAGATGAAGAAACTAAGGTTGAAGGAAGTTAACTTACTCTCCCAAGGTCGCAGAGCTAAGTAGTGTCTGGGACATGACTGGAACTCACAGCTTTCTGCCTCTAAGTACAAGAGTACTTTACTACCTTGTTTTTGTTGTTACTTCTTTTACTATTACTACTGTTAGTACTAAGTTGTAGCTTCTCCCCCTCAGAATGTTAGCTATTGATTCTTTTATCCACACCAGATTAGGGCTATGTTTCTGTTCTGGACTGCAATGTGTGTTAGTAGAGGGAGGAGAGATGCCCAGACTGATGAAATTGGTGTTTCTCAAACATTGAAATTGCATTTACTTGTTAAGAGACCTGAGTAACTGAATGTGTGTGTTTAGATAAGAGTTCATCTAAAAAAGGTGTCGGGAAGAGTTTGTGGGGGGGGGAGGGACGGTTAGAGAAAATTAATGCTTGTTAATAAAAAAAGAAGAAAAAAAAGACCTGAGTGTCTCGGTGATATCACAGGTGCATCACAGGTTATTGGGGACCTGCCAGAGCTTGATACCAAGCTAGGTGGTGGTGCCCAATGTCCAAGAACAAGAAGACTATTGCATCTTTGTCCTCTGCCTTGGGCAGACCATAAGTAGAATCTAAGGTCTTGTTATGAGTTTAGAAGAACTATTTTTTTTGTAAGACATTTGGGGTTAAGTGATTTGCCCAAGGTCATGCAGTAGTAAGTGTGTGAAGTAATTGAGGCTAGATTTGAACTCAGGTCTTTCTGACTCTAGGGCTGATGCTCTATTCACAGTACCACCTAGCTGCCCCAAGATAGACTGTGATAAGCAGAAGCACTTCCTGAGGAGCAGGGAGTGGCATATATGGAGAAGAGCCTTAAGTTCATACAATGTGATAAACTTTTGTAGTGATGGGACATGTTTGCCCAGACAAAGAGAAGGCTTAGGGTGGGGAGGGACATGATAACCTGTGTACTTGAATGGCTATGGACTACTCTTCTCTTGAGATCCAGAATGCCAAAGTTGGGAGGACCATTAGTCTTGGAGGTGTGTGTGTGTGTTTGTGTGTTTGTGTGTGTGTGTCTGTACATGTACATGTAATGCTTGCTTTCTCATAACTAGAACTATCACAAAGTGAAATGGGCTCCCCTTGTAAGGTAGTGAGTTCCCCACATTTAGAAATCTCCAAACTGAGGCTGAGTGACTACTTGCCAGGTATGTTGCATGGCTCTTCTTGTCCTGGCGTGGGTTGGAGTAGATGCCCTCTGAGGCCCTTCCCAGTTCTAAGAATCTATGATTCTGTGCAGTTTCTTTCTTTAGGACACACGCTCTTACAGGGGGACCCTCCATCAAGTCTTCATGCCTCCTTGGGGAAGGTTGCTAAGCCTAAAAAAAACTTTGCCATTGGTTTAGCTAATTGAACTCTAATGATCTCCTCCAACACATGTTTTCTGGGGACTAATTAATAATATATGTCACTGATTAATGTTATATTCCTATATTTAATCTTGTTTATGGCCACAGCTAAACCCAGGCCCTTATACACAGGACATTTTTCATCTGTCAACCATTGTTTGGTCTTCCTGGTCTCATGCCAGGCACTGAGGAAAGAAAAGAAACTGCATGTGCCTCACCCACCAGCCTTCCAGCCTGGCCCCAAATGTCCCTCTTCAGAAAGTAGCCACAAGTCAGGAAGGAAGAACACAAGTTATCTGAGCAGTCTCCCAATCAATTGCAATCCATCCCTTCCCATTGTCCTCCAAGCCCAGTGGCCAAATCATGTTAGTCTTAGCCTCTTTTGAATTGGACAGCTTCTCTCAACTCTTACAACCACTACCGTGATGTATTAGTCAGTCAATAAACATTTGTTAAATACCTACTATGTGTCAGACATGATACTAAATCCTAGTGATATGAAGGAAAGCAAAAGACAGCCCTTACCCTTGGGAGCTTAGAGTCTAATTGGGGAGACAACAAGAAAACACTACTGGAGAACGACATCAATATAGATTAAATGGGAAACAATCCGATCAGAGGAAAGGGAGCAGAATGAAAGAAACTTGGAAAAGGCACCATGTAGGAAGTACAATTTGAGCAGAGATTGGAAGGAAGCCAGGAAATGGAGATGATGGGGAGGATTCTAGGCATGGAGTACATAGTCTCACCACCTCCATCAGAGCTATCACCAGAACTACCAGTCCTGCTTCTTTTCCCTCTCCTCTAGAGTTCACCTTTATCCAAGCTGCTAATATGAGACTCAGGTTTACTCAAGAATTGTTAGTACCTCCCTATTGCGTCTCAGACAAATGACAAGCACCTCAACTGAACATTTAAAGTCCCCCTTAGTTCAGACATCACTCAGCATTTTGGATTCATTATCCCATACTTTCAAACACTCAGAGTTAAAATTTATAGTTTTTTTTAAAACACCAAATAAGAGATCACTAAAAATAAGAAAGTAGAGCAGCTGTACTCCCTGGAACAAACCTCTTTCCATGGTGAATTCTCAGTTTCCCCATCAATAAAAATAAATCATCCGAAGTCCAAGGACCTTCTAGCCCTATCATCCTAAATGTAAGAATGTTACAAGAGCACTTGGGTGCATCAACACCTCCCGTTTTACAGAAAAGCAAAGGGAGGCCCACAAAAAGGATGATGATTGCAGAAATATGTGAAGCTTTGCACATCGAATCTTAAAACTTGCATTCAGTATGTATTTCTGCTAAAATGCTGGCCAAATGTAACATGCATCAATCTCAGATTAGATCACAAGGTGTAACACACATCTCAATCTCACACTAGATCACAAAATGTAACATGCATCCTAATCTCAGGCAATGTTATGATGCATAATTTTGGCCATTTTCCCCAGACCTGTGCCAAACCATGGCCAGATTGATCCTACATGTATGCTAGCTGGAGGGAGATTCCATCTCCAGGTTTCTCCAAAAGTCTTCATTTTTCCTCTCTCTCTTGGACTCCCTTGTGTACACCTGGCCAACCTCTGCTGTAGCACACAGAGAAAAGATGGACAACTCCCTGGATTCTAGTGTCTTGGCCCCAGGAGTGTCACAGAAACAGAACTGACTACTTGAGGAGTGAATCCAGATTGCCCCCTTTGGAGTGCTTCAGGCTCTTCTGCCTGTCACTCACATGGCTGCCAATAGCCTCCCTCCTCCATGAAACTTTGGGAAAGGTAAGGTGGCCAGGCCTGGGGGGTCCTGAAGTCACAGATTCCAGAGTTTATGGAAGAGCACAGCCTGGACAGGAGCCCCAGCTCCCCAAGCTAGCCTTTGTTTGTAGCCTTCCAATGATGAGGAGCTTTCTACCTCCCTAGGAGCCTGTTGCTTTTGGCTGAAACTAGGGGTCGTCTTCCTTTCCTTCATGTGGGGCTGAAAGCAGGTTCCAGCTTCTGTTCATTAATACTAGTTACTTCCTCTGTTACTAGATGAAAGAATTCTCATCCCCAACCCTCACAGGTCCATCCAGCATCTCTTCAGATAGCTGGTACACCTCCACCAAGTTAATGGATCAGGACCTTTTGCCATGTTTTTTTAACGCATCCATACCAAGCATGGTTTTCAGCCTCCTCATCATGTTTGCAGCCCTGTTTGGGGATGCTCAAGCTACTCAGTGCCTTTCCTGTAGTGGGTTTCACTGAGTTATAGAATATTGGAGTTGGGAAGGACATTAGATTTCAAGGGGTTCTTAACTGAGTTGTGTCAAGGATCCCTGCAGTGGTCAGAGTTCTGGGCCTGAAGTAAGGAAGACCTGAGTTCAGATTCATCCTCAGACATTAACTCTATGACCCTAAGCCAGTCACCTAGCCTCTGTCTACATCTATAAAACAGAGAGTAGTAGCACATAATGTCCAGGTTGCATGGATCTAATGAGATAATATATGTCACATTTTGGAACTTCCCAGGCTTTATTATATCGATGCTAATTATCATTAGATCAGTGGATGAATACTTTAGAGGCTCCCTAATTCTGCTCAGGGCTGTCACAATGCATTCTCCTTCATATTCTAGGCCCTGACCCCCCTCAAAAAATTCAGGGCATTGTTCAGTGCTATCTCTCAAAGATTCTTGGCCCCCAAAGGCTAATTTCCTATCCCTTGATGCTCAGATGCTGATTGTGTTGCCCTTCAGGACTTCTGGGTGATCTTGATACTGCAGTACACAGCACTAAGCTAGGCACATGGGAAAGCTTGGTGCTTGGGCTTCATTTACTCCATTCATCCACCCCTTGACACACCCACTCACAGAGGCACACACCAATCACTCTGTTCCACAGTTCCCAGAGGCCTTCAACCCAGGTCCCCTCTGTGGCTGTGGGAAGAGCAAGGGCAGCCCCTTTGTCACTCCTTGACAGGCTGGCGTGCATGGCCATGATTAGGCAGCAATGGTTTCTAATGGTGCCATTTTGTTCTTTGAGCTTTTCCTTTTTTCAAAGCCACCCCAGCGACAGTGACAGATGACCCAGCCTCTGTAGGGGAGAGCACAATTTTCTGCATGTCAGCTGTTGTCATTGTCAGAAAGGCTGCTGCAGTGTTTGGTGGTAAGGTGGTCCCAGCTGCCCACCCAGACATGGAGTTAGAGCTAGTCAGGGATCCCCCTTCTAGTGTTTCTCCTCCACCTGGAATTACTAGGCAGAGAATGGCAGGTCACCTCAGTGAAGGTCAGAACTGGGAGAGGCTTTAGAAGATAGATTGTTAGAGCTGGGAGCAGGGGGTTTTAGAACAGGGAATGTCAGAGCTGGGAAAGGTCTTAGAACATGGGAATGGCAGAGTAGGAAGTGATATCTTATCTTTGATTTCAGGATGTTGGTTGCATGCCAGAGATTTCCACTCTCTCTCTCTACCAAGCCTTAGTATACTGTTTCACGAGTTGCTACTGCAGTCCAGGGTTGAAGAGAGTATTTCTCAGAAGAAATAATAGAAACTGTATTTGACATTTACTGGCATATTAAGGATTTTACCTGCATTTGCTTATAGTACTATTATTTTCCTCTTTTTTTCAAATCAGGAAACTGAGGCTAATGAGGTTAGATGTCTTACAGGTAGTAAATGCCTAAACCTGGATTAGAACTCAGATCTGCATGAGTTCATGCCTAGTAGTGTGTTGATTATCCCTCAGCGCCTCCTGCCCAGTCCAGGTTGGTTTCCGTACCCATAGCTTTCCAGCTCAACAGTATCTCTCAGCTCTTACTCTCCATTGGCTCAGTCTTGAGAATCCCAAGTCACCTCCATGGCTGTGAGGAGCCCTCCAAAGAGAACTGGATTTCAGGAGACAACCTGCCCCCCCCATCCCTGCCAAGTGGCACAGACCCCAGAGAACAGGGATCTGCCTTCCTTGTATGATGGGCTTAATGTCAGGACCTCTGCTGTCAAGTGGGTCCAGATTACTCCCAAGGCAATGATCCTTTATTAAACATCACCAATATGGGCTGGTTCAGCCAATGAGGGGGCCTCCACCTGCTGCTCCATTTATGGAGAATTCTCATACTTAGTAAGCCTTCCTTATATTGGAATGAAACCAATATCTTTGCAACTTTATGGGGGCATCAATTCAGAGTTGGGTACCTTAGGGGTTATTACACCCAACCTCTTTGAATGAATGAAAATAACTAAAATTTAAGAGGGTAGTATAATCAGCAAGCATCCCCGACAGTCCATTATCTGAGGCAGGATTCACCCTTAGGCCCCCTGAATCTAAGTCTGGCATGCAAATCATTAACTCATGCTGCCTTTCCAAAAGTTTCCACATGTACCAGAAGGCTTGAACTCCGAGCCCTGGGATGGAAGAGCCTCCTGCTATTATTGTTGTTGTTGTTATTTTTGGTTTGTTTTTTTTTT